>CM075063.1:96889749-98089749 GCA_037428765.1 Rubia yunnanensis | reverse complement strand
GATTTCACATTAAGATACACATTATTATTTGTTTTAACTTATAAAATACAATATTAATTTTTTTTAAATATAACTTTAATGGTAAAAAGTTAGGGGTCTATTCATAAACGTATGGACATACCATCTTTTCTGAGTCTTCCTCTTCAATTATCTTCATTTAATACTTTTGTTAGATATTCAGGGCAAAGAATCAATTTCCACAAAGCTCTCCGCCCATTTATAAGTGTCTTAACATTATTTTTTCTGATCAAACCATTCACCAATAGTGGAGGGGAGACATAGAGGGCTCTCCTAACCCCAACAACTGAAAAGTACAATGATAGTCTTAGAGTAAGAGATGTTTTCTTTAGAACTAGTAAAAATCTTTAGTGGTCTATTTGGATATGTTTTATATAGTCGACCTCCACCCCTATTTTAATCGACTCATGCCAGATATCCATAAGACCAAACTAAATAAATAGAAATAAATAGGCCACTCTACAATTTTTGAAACAAAATTACAAAAGAGCTTGCCTAATGCATTGAGAATAAGCAAACGATTTGCTGACATATGAAGAGCTTCATGTGTTGAGTATATGTTTCTCTGCACTAGTAAAGATTGCCTTCAAAGGGTGAGTGTCATCGTGTGATCCTGGCCATGTCTTAGATTCATTGAGCTGTGCAGATCTTCTTGATATCACCATATGTATCTTCCTTCGCCTGGGCAGAAATCGAAGCAGAAATCAGGGTGAATTAGATAAAGAATGGATGATTAATCATATAGAGGGTATCACTGATTTCAGACCATCTTCAAAAGCATAATCTAAAGAACCAGCTTGTATATTAAGCCTCAGAAAATTCAGCATCAGACTCAGAAATTTCTTTAAATAAGCAAATTTATAAGTTTTAGCAATTAGCACTTGACCATCTGAAAGTCAAAAACTCAGAAAGATCAAAACATTCAACCAGGGTATTCAGTTAGCATTATGAAAGTTAGTATTCTTAAAAGTTAAAACGCTCAAGATCAACATTTGTTAATAAATATGAGAAAGAATATTTTGATTGTGGAAAGTGTTAATTTCTTCCATTGATGAATGTAGGTATTTAAGGTTACAATATCTAACTAATTCTCACCTAACGCGGGATACATTTTAACAACTCTATCTAGAATCTTTGACTAGCAACAATATTCTAACAACTATGGTAAATGTACATGTGGAATGGTAAAATGTATATACGATTAACAGCCCCCACAAGCTCATGGTCGAGGATGGACATGAAGCTTGGACCGTAGAGTTGCAAAATGCTGATTTCCAACAGCCTTAGTGAAGATATATGCGGTTTGATCAAGAGACCGGACATGGCGAACTGTGAGATCGCCGAGGCAACCTGTTCCCGGACGAAGTGGTAGTCAATCTTGATGTGTTTGGACCGCTGATGAAAGACTGGATTTGCAGTTAGGAAAGTAGCACTCAAGTTGTCACAGAGAAGTATGGGAGGACACTGGACAGAGACCTGCATTTCCTAAAGAAGTTACTGAAGCCACATGAGTTCAGTAGAGGCGAAAGCAATGGCACGGTACTCCGCTTCAGTGCTTGAGCGAGCAACAACATTCTGTTTGCGAGAGGACCAACTGATAAGGTTTCCACCAAAGTAAATAGCAAGGCCATGCTGAGAACGACAGTCATCAGGATCAGACGCACAACCTGCATCAGAAAAGGCCACAAGGCGAGAATCATTTGCCTTTTGCAGTAACAAACCAGATGAAAGCGAGCCCTTAAGATATCGGAGAATGCGTTTGACTGCACACCAATGGTCCTCAGTAGGAGAATGCATGAACTGGCAAACTCTGTTAACAACATAGGATATCTCAGGCCGAGAGATGGTAACATATTGGAGAGCTCTAACAATGCTGCGATAAAGAGATGGATCACAGTGAACTTTTCCAGCAGCAACCAAACGAGAGCCAGGCTCAGCAGGAGAACATATAGGCTTAGCACCAGACATATCACTCCGTTCTAGAATGTCACAAATGAAATTCTGCTGAGACAGGTGAAGGGAGGAACCATGTCGAGCTACCTCAATGCCGAGGAAGTAGTGAAGAGAGCCAATGTCAACATTTTTCCAAGTGTAGCTCAATAGCTATCACTCATCACTCAAGCTAATAGGACTGGTCATTCTACTGTACAGGTCGGGCGGGTCAGCTGTTCCGATCCAAATCGAACTGAATTTTTTGGTCAAACGGACCGAGTTAGGTCGGGTAATTTTTTTTATAGTTTTGGGTCGGACCGGGCTGGGCCACAAATCGACCCAATTCATGTAAGAAAATAATAAAATTTTAAAATAATTTATTCAAATAAAATGAATAATTTATAATATATTAGTATTTAAATAATAAATAAAGTTACAATTAATTTTCATATAATTTAGAATAAAAATATTATATTATATTATATTTAGTTATAGTTTATTCATTAAATAAAGAAAAATACAGTTACTTTAATCCTTATGTATAGCATAAATCTTTTTTTTTTGTAAAGAGTAAATAAAGTAAATTAGAGCTGCAACAGTAGTCCATAAAACAAATCCATAAAACTAAAAATTGTTCCACAAGTATCACAAATCCACAAAGTCTCACAAATCCATTCACTCAAAACTTCCCGCCAAACAGCTACTCTAGTTCATTCTCCTGATGAGTTGGTTGATGTAATCTTCGCGGTTTCCAGCATCCCCTCCCTCAACATAGTGGTTCCTCTTCTTCTTCAAGCCACCAAGTGGTGCCTTGAGCTTGAAGGGCTAGAGGAAGTTGTTAGCTTCCTTGAAATGAGGTCCAACTGTCAGGATCTCGTGAACAAGGTCTTCGATCCAGATGATCCCGTGTTTGCCCAGAACCTTTTCAATGACCGAGTTGTCGGTCAAAGGAATTCTCTGCTTATCAACCTTGCCAAATCCCCTCTTATAAATAAACTCCTTGACACTTTTCAGATTGGGGTACCCATAAGCCACATAAGGTTCAACCCGGTGAAGCATGTTCAGAGTAGCCTTGTTGACCTTCAGGAATACACCATTAAAGATCTGTCTCAAACGAAGAAGCTGCAGAATCTTCTTGGTGGTAGGATGAATAGCATTGATACCGCGAATGCGAACAACAAACAGCATCTTAGCCTCAGGGTTCACATAAAACCCTCCCTTCAATCTAGCCTCCTGCTTCAACCTGATCAGCTCCTTTTGCTGTTCCTCATACTCCTGAGCGTACTTCTTAGCCCTAGAGAAAATAAGATTCCTGTTTGCGGCGTTCTTCTTCTTGGCGGCATCCAGATCGTTCTTCTTCGCCAGGGCCCACTCCTCGGCCCTCTTCTCCTTCTTCAGCACCGACTCCGGGACGACGACCTTGGCTTCAGACATCTCTCTGCTCGTTTGGGATTCGGAGAGAAGAGGCGGCCTAGGGTTTTTTGATGCATAGCATAAATCATTAACAATTTGAACTACAAATAAAGCACGATATTTATAATTATATTACTAAAATTTCTTTGTATAATTATGAATATACATTTCATGTTTTAATCAATGTACTATTTATAATTAATAGTGATTCTACGAAAAAAATGTATAAGAAAATGTATTCTTATATATATATTTTTCAAAAATGTTAAACTTGTTTATGAACTAAATTAATTGTGGATATGTTGAATTAAACTAATTCTTCTTTATGTTTTTTAAGAGTGATTTTTCCTCAAGAAAATGGGATGAAAATGTAAATGAGTCAAAACGGGCGATTTGAGTCAAAATCTAACCTAACCATTACCCAACCCGACCCAAATTGAATTGACTCACTTACTCAAATGGGACATTGACCCAACCAATTCCAAATGGACCTGATTAAAATGGGTCGGATTGGATCGGTCAATTTTTTTGGAATAAAGAAAACTTTCATTACCAAAAAACGTTTGTGAACAAGTGATCATACTTTCATTATCAATTCTAGAGTTAATCATCCCATTTACCTGATTATTTGACCCTGTGTAAAAGTCCCCAAAAGAATCACATACAAACTGGCCTACTTTATCCATCATCATCACCAAATCACACTATTCACTCTTCTGTACTTCACTCCCCCTTATTCTATCCATAGTAGATAAAACATTAAAATCTCCAACAACCATCCAAGCCTTTATACCAGGTTGTCCTTCCTTTAATTCGTCCAAGTTCATCCATAAAACTTTCCTGTTGCTCAACTGATTTGCAACATACACTGCTGTCAAACTATACAGCAATTTCCCATCAGTTTGGTTCACATCACAGTGGATCAATTGATCAGTGCTGCTCTTCTTGATAACTTCAACCTCACATGGATCCCATAAAATCCAAATTCTTCCATTATGGTGGTTTTTATAGTTGTCTATATACTCTCACTTGCTTCTAATTTTCCTCCTTACTGCCTCTAACTTCTCTTTTTTTACTCTAGTTTCTATTAGTACAACAACATCAGATTTTAGACCTCGGAGACGGGAGCCAATCTCTCTCTTCTTTGATGTTTTATTAATCCCCCTCACATTCCATGATAATATTATGGAACATGATCATATCCATCTGCCTGACCATTCCAAACCTGCAGATCAATATCATCCTCCCATGTTTTCTCCAGTTCTTCATCTAATTCCCCTTTCTCAAGTATTTTCAGTTTACCTCTGTTTTTGGATCTCATAACACTCCATTCAGTCTTCCCCAATCTGTTCTGCCCTCTTTCTTCTTCATTTCCATCATTTTTCTTTTCAATTTCTGGCCCTAATTTCATCTCCCCATTAATATGTTGCATATCCTGCTCAGTACCAGGCTTCTCCTTATTCCCCATATCAGTTTTCTCCTTCACTATCCATTTCTTGATAATTTTCTGGTTCAGTTCTTGATCCTTGCATTTGTGGCCCCCAATCATACATTTTTCATAGAAATCAGGTTTCCATTCTAGCTCTACCTTCTGTTGGAATTTCTCACCATCAACATCCTTGATACTAATCTCCTCAGGGAATCTTTGTGTTATGTCCACTTCCACCTAAAATATGGCATAAGAAACCCTCAATTTACCTGATGTACATTCATCAGTGATAATGTGCCTGCCCAGAGCACTGCTATCTTTCCCAAGCTATTTTCCCCCACATATGTAGATGAAACTTGGGAGTTTGATCCTGATTGGCAGCCTCCTCACCATATCTTTCTTCAAGTCAAAGTTTGGCTTCCACTTATGTAAGAACATCGACATATTATAGATCATGTAAGGTCCTTTGCTCATCACCTAATCTCTATCAGAATTAGACTTAAACCTCAGCTCTTATGAAAAATCTATCATTAATATAGTATAGATCTGGCAGACTCACTAAATACCAATATCTAGACATGAAGTTCTTCACAACATTCATTGACAAATCACCCCCAATACATACATAATTAATACATTTTCCCAGAATTCCATCTCCGATTTCACATCACCCTCTCCTATTTCTATTTCAATATCTCCATTCATAATAATAGGGGGGATAAACTCAATAGACATACCATTAGACTGCATTCTGTTACCTCTTATGATATCCACCCATAATTTTTTCTCATCCCTACCCTTTAATTGAGCACTAACATCTTCAATACTAACCTGATTTGGCCGTGTGACCTCCATCGTATATGATTTCTCTCCAGCTTCCACTTGCCCTTCATCAATTTCATCTCCGAATTTTGCTTGCTTAGCCTCTTGCTTCCCCACCTTTGCTCCCAATTTTGTTCCCTTAGAAAGACCGCTAGTACCAGTACTCGTTTGTACTGGACTCTTCTGATTCAGTGATGGCGTGGCCACCACCTTCTTTGGCTGGCCTCGTCCTTGCCCCATTGATGCAAACTCTATTGCACCATCAGTATGTGAGAATTGCCCACAGTGAGATAATCGTATGTTAATCGGATCGGGCAATTTGAACACCCCTGCCGTAATTATCAAAAATACCTGGTTTGGATACCTAAAATTTTCTTATCCACAATGGATATATACTCACATTTTTCAAAATGCATGTTTGGGGTACGCCAAAGTCGGTCCTTAGCCTCTAACAAGAACTAGGGGGTCGAAAATCAAACCGAAAGTCGAATAATTTGAATTCAAATAACCCATATCAAATTTAAAATATGATTTTTGAGATAATCAAATTGAGTAAATTGATTCTTGAATAAGGTTTTTGGCTTGGTTTTGGATATTGAAACTCAATCTGAAAAACGACTCAAATACCGAATTGTAATTAAAAAATAAATATTTTATATATTAATAATATAATTTTAAAACTCTAAATTGTTAAGATTGAATTTGTATTGTAGTTGTTGGATATTTATTTTAAACACTTGAGTTTAGTGATGTAGAAATTAAATTACATATTCTTATTGAATTTTAAATTAGTTTATATATTTTAGTAATTTTTTATATAAAATTTCCCATGAATTTGTTTTATTCGGTTTGAAACAGAATTCAAACCGAAACCAATATTGAATTTCATTCGGATAATTTGTTTTTTGGGTTATTTGGATCAGTTTCGATTTTGAGATTTTTTAGGGGCGAAACTGAATTACCCGAACCGATTAAATCAACCTGACGCCCACCCTTAACAAGAAGCATTAAAATTTTATTTTCATCCCTAGATTTCTTATATTATTATTATTATTATTTATTTCTTAATATTTTAAAATTTATTTTATTTTTTAAAAAAAACCTCCCTTTTAATCCTTTTTCTTTTTTCTTTTTTTCTTCCTCATTTTCTTACACTATTTTTGTTTTCGTACGGCGACTGCTAGAGCTATCAAGTTAGCAAACATGGCCAGAAACTCATCACTCCAAGCTTTATTTGTCGCAACCTCCTCTGCAACCTCGTCGTGGCAGTAACAACAACCATCAAATCCGCCCCATAATCTTAACTTTGGCCACAATTTGCCTAAACTTTTGGGCTTTTCTAAAATCTCATTAGGGCATCTCCAATGGTATACTATATTTAGTGCAGTTTGTGAGTAGCATATATTATAGTGCATCAATAAATTTTATAACATCTCCAACAAGCATATAAATTACGCTATAATTTGTGGGCTGAAATAGTAGAACACTCATTGATGTAGAAGTCTCTATTCAAGGCAGTAATCAAAGGAGTTCCTTTGATTTTTTGAGGAACCGTCTTCGTGAGGAGGTTTCTAATTCAGAATCGCTCTCACAAGGCACCCTTTCATTTTTTGAAGAACCGCCTTTAATGCGCTGCCTTTGTTGGGTTAATTGGCTCACTATATAAATAGATCTTTTAGGTTTTCTCCCCTTAGTATTTCTATCATAAACCAATGCCTCATTCATATTAGCGCCTCATTCAGACATTGTACGCTTCCACCATCTCCGATCGAGGTTAATTTTTGTAAAAAAGTTTGAGATTTTCAAATTTTTTATGATTATTAATTTTCAGTATTTTCTATTATATTCTCAAATTGGAAAGCTTTGTTGCTCAGATGATGATTTAAGTGTGAGGTTGCTGTATTTTGTGCTTTAAGGTTGTCGAAAACCTCGGGTTTCCGACAGGTTTTTTTAGAGCCTTTGAAATAGGTTCCGAATTAAGAGTTGAATTAGGACTCAATTATAGGCGGTTTTCCAACCGCCTTTAATTATTGTACGATTAAAGGTGGAGCCAGAGAAGGCACATGAAATGTGCATTCTCTGGTATGGTAAAACCGCCTTTAATGACCCCTCTTTCCACTAGTGACTATTTTTGTTGTTTAACTGTGCATTGCACCAAATAAAATTTTACTATTTTTTCCACCATTTGAATTTTTTAGTTATTTTTTATTTATTTTCATTACTTTTAGTTTGTTATTGATTGGTCATTTTTCTACGAAATAAACCAGCTAACTTATCAGATTTAAATTCAAGTATAGAGGAAGCAAGGCCGATCCCACAGAGAACAGTGTAAACAAATTCTTACTTCTAAAGATTCAATTGTTGGTTAGCTACCACGCCCTAATTTGATGAGAATATAATCTATTAACTAAGAAAACAATAAAACTAAACTATGAATGCAAATAAACCCAAATATCAATATGAGAATGAATTCCGACAACACGTAAATCTACATTAACTAATAATGTATATGATCACAGGCGCAGTAGTAAATCAATTCGCATGAACCAACCATTATAGACTGTCGATAATCAGCTACAAGACACAGTTCAATTTCTTCTTAATTTATCGATAGCTAGCAAGAATCAGCTATAAATTGACTACTTCTCTAATTAAGATATAATCTAGCAAGAATCAGCTACAAACTAGATTTAATATCTTAAAAGCATTAAGAACCAAAGAAACCCAATTCAGATAATTCATAATCAGATCAGCTATCACAAATTATCCACCCATTGTTCCCACTATCTGCTGTTAGTTTTGCCACTAATTAAATCTACCCACTAGATAAAGATAAATAGCGGAATTTAATTGACACTATTCCAAATAACTCAAGGTTGATCAGATCTCAAGAAATTCATAATAAAATATACACAGAACAATTAGGAATCTATACAAATCAATTATTAAGAACAATTAGACCTCACATATAAATCATAGTTAATGCTTTTTTTTTTGAAAAAATAAACCCGATACCGGGAAGGTTGTGTATTACGGACCCCAATCCTTAAGCGATCAAATTAGAAATACATATTTAGTTCAATTATCAACTTGAACCTCCAAAGATTCCTAACTAGAGTAGTTTTTGAGATTGCGCACGTATTGAAAATTTTGGACCCTACATTGCCACCCCTTGTATTAATGTCGGAGGATGGCCGAACTTCCAAGTTTGAGCAAAAAAATATGTATCTTCTCCTTAACCTGTGTTGCTCAGTTTCTGTCCGAGCCTGCAACCAATCTTTCCATCCATTGTAAATGAGCTTCTTCTGTGCTTGCTACTTGGTCTGCTTCCTTGATAGTCTTCAATCTGTAGTGTAAAATGTATCAGCAACATTTGATCTCAATTAATTCTAGTGGCAGGGACAAAATTTCTGTCCAAGTGTATTAGTCATCTAGCTTTTTGATCAAGTTGAGCTAGATCAATTACGACCCTATCCCTATCTGCATTTTTAGCTAGGAAATCATAGTTAATGCTCCATTACCTTAAGGCGTAAAAGAGATTTAGGTACTAAACATATTAATAATAATTAAAAAAATAAAAAATAATAAAAAAAACAAAAATAAAAGCAAACGAAGTTTGACTAATTATTAAAGAGAGAAAATGCATGCAGCGAACAAGGATTATGCATTAGAGTTATGCATAAAGAATAATGAACTGGGCGGCGGCTTCTAAATAAACTAAGCTGCGGAAAAACAATGGTACCGCCGTGTGTCTTCTGTTCTCAGGCTACGGTTAGGATATTTATACACCTTCCGTCCCTGAATAATTTGTAAGAAAGATAAAAGTGGAGGTAAAATTGAATAGTGTCAGAAGGATGCTTTTTCAGTCTAAAAACAGAAAGTTTACATGTCCAAGTCAGAATTTAAGAGCCCCAAATTGACTCGAAAACAGTGCTAAACAATGTATAAGCACTGATTATTCCCTCCAAAATTTAATGTTTGGCTCCAAAATTTTCAGTTTTGGAGCCAACTTTACAAATTTTTGTACACTGTTCACTATCTCCAAAATTCAGAAATCTCATCTATAAAAAGAGCATTTATTACAACTCTCATTCACAACTCACTAAACCAAAAGAAAGAAATACTTACTTGGTCAGTTCTTCCAGAACTGGCCAAAGTCAGAAAACCAAAACCCACACTTTTTCTGATCTTCATCATCGAGCAACAGTAGAGCTGTGATGGTGGGGAGAAACCTCACTGATGAACAAAGGCAAGGGATTGCACATTTTCTCCTTCAACACATAAAAATTGGGCAGCTTCAGAACAACAGTAGAGTGGAGGCAGCAGAAAAATGGTCATGCTCAGTGAGGACCATCAACACAATCTGGGTGCGAGTTAGGCAGCAGCTTCAAAGTGGTGAGGCTGTGTGCGCCCGTTCGAGAAGACACGAGCGCTGTGGAAGAAGCAAGAAGCCAATTGACCTGGAGGCTCTAATGGCATTGCCACTCTAGTTCAGGCGTACATGCCGAAGCACAACCGCCAAGTTGCATGTTGGTAAAAGTAGCATACACAGAGCAATAGCAAGAAAGGAGATAAGAATCCACATAAATGCAGTTCATCCATGCCTAACAACAACCCAGAAAGAATCAAGGCTGGAATGGTGTTTAAGCAAACTGGAGTGCAACATGCAGTTCAAGACCATGCACAACATTATACACATCGATGAAAAGTGGTTCTACATCACAGAGGCTACAACGAGGTATATTCTTGGTCCCAATGAACCAGAACCATATAGAATCACCCAAAGCAAGCATTACATACCAAAACTCATGTTTCTATGTGCTGTGTGTAGACCTATATTTGACATAGAGGGTAATGTAATGTTTGATGAAAAAATAGGTGTGTTTCCTTATGTTGATTATGTAGCAGCTAAGTACACAACTGTAAATAGACCTAGGGGAGCCATGATGCCACAACCCATAACATCCATCACCCGAGATGTAATTAGACACAAGCTTATCAACGCACTCATACTAGCTATAAAGGAAAAATGGTCAGTATGGGGAAGCAAAAACATTTTCATACAGAAATATAATGTCCCTACCCACATATTTGCAAATGACCCTGAATTTTTAGCAGCAGCCACCTCAGATGAATTTAACATTCAGTCAGTTTGCCAACCTGCCAAATCACCCGATTTAAACATTCTGGACTTGGGTTTTTTTGCCTCAATTCAAAGTTTACAACATCAAAACACGAGCCAAAAACTAGATGGACTACTACAAGCTGTGCATGATGCTTTTGAGACGGAGGATCCTAGGGTCATAGACAAGATATTCCTAAGCTTGCAAAGTGTTATGGTAGAAATCATGAAATGCAGGGGTGGTAATGAGTTCAAACTGCCACATGTGGGAAAAAGGCTAAGAAGGCTTGGTTTGCTACCCCACAATTTGATTGTGGATTCTGAGTTAGTAAGGGCTTGTTTGGAACACATGGTGTCCATTGGCAGAACTGGGAACATATATGATCTGCTGATCATGATGGAGTTAGTGTAGGCATGGAACTGATGTAATTTTGTAGGTTTGTGCTTCTAGATTCAGGTCTAGGGTAAACATACAAGTTATTTTATTAGGGTATGTTTATAGGGCAACCTTGTAAAAGCTGGGAGGGCTATATTCCCTTTTGTTTGAATCTTTTTAAAATGAGCATGTGTTTAAAAATATGTTTCTAAGTATAAGGCAAAATAGGTTAGTCCATAATGATAAACCATTATAACTAGGATGAATGGCAAGTAGCACATATAACAACAAGATGACAAACACTATAAAGCTGTCATCCTAATGTTTGTTAAAACATGGTTGCTGCCAAAGTGTTCATGCAAGGTATCATCATAGGTGGCTAACAACTACAACATGGCCAACTTAGCAAATAATTTCAGAGCTGGGTTTAATCACATGCCCCGCCAAGATCAGATCAGTTTAGAAACTAATAAGCATGGCTGCATGTTTATTCATTCATCACAGCTACATCATAAATTATGGGTCCAACCAGCACATACACAACGAGCACACATATTAGCTATGACATCAATAAACAAATGCCCTGCCAAGATCAGGTAAGTCTAGTGAGTAACACTGCATGACTGCATATATAAACCACCTGAACATGCATCACAGTTTACTGCTCCCATTATTGCCCCTGATCTGAAACATGCCTTGCTTGACCCTGGTTCGGCTTCAGATTCAGTTGAAAAATGGGGAACAATCACCCAAGGTTTCAACTGAATCTGAGTCAAAATCTGAATGGTTGCATGTTTGAAGTTAAACATCACCCATATTAAAAAAAACCCAGCATATAACAAGCAGCACATGTGCTATCACAGCCAAGTAGCAAATAGGTAACCACAAACAAACACAGAATAAAGTAGTTGCTGTAAAATCTAACAACATCCACACTGTATAAACAATCCTGCATTAAGAGGCAAATAGTTAGTATATGTACAACAATTTGAAATTACAAAGTTAGATCAGAACTGAAAAGAAGCCAAAAAAACATACCTGCGGATATTGACACTATTTTCTAGCATCATAATCACTTTTTGCCTCATTTTTTGGCCAGTTACCAGGATAAAGACAAGCCACAGTTTCCTAGAAACCTGGCTTTCCATAATTAGGGAATTCATTACCCTTGAAATACACCGAAGGATGTGGATCACACCAAGATTCAGGTGAATCAGATTTATAAGAATCAGGGGGTTGGGTTTCATCGGAGTCAGGGGGTCGGGTTTCAACAGAATCAATGTCAGGATCAGGGGGCTGAGTTTTATCAGGATCAGTATCAGGGGGTAGGGTTCCATACACGGAATCAGGGGGTTGGGTTTCATCGGAATCAGGGGGTTCGGTTCCATCAGAATCATTGTCAGGATCAGGGGGTTGTGTTATGTGAGGATCATTATCAGGGGGCTGTGTTTCATCTGAATCATCATTTGATTCTAAGTGGTACAGGACAAATTCAGGTACATGGCTAAAATGTGTGGCCACAGGGGTATCCCCAGAGTCATATGTATCAGTATCGAGGACAGGGTACTGGGGTGGGAAAACAATACTGGTCTTTGGTTGTGACTTAATGTCATCAAGCTTGGTAAATAATGTGGGATCAAAACTAGACTGAAACTGAGAGTCAAACTCGGATTCACTCAAGGTTTGGCAAGGGACACACTTACCCTGACCAGCTACAACCCTATCACCATGATCCATCAGAGGTAGTTCAAAAAGAAATTGTCAGCAGAATGTTAACAAACAGTGGCCAATATGGCATATCCAACACAACGGAAAACCCTAGATCTGAACCAAGAAAACAAAGAACATCATTATCAGTTTTTAACATACACATGCATTCAGTTTAAAACAACCACAACGAAGATCATTGAATACTATCACATTTCCAACCTAACGAGAAACTCATATCAGACCCCAGACCACAAATACCATGAATTTTAGTTCTAAAAAGAAGAAGAAAAAATTATAGACCTCGAAAACATGCCATGAAAATCATAATCAGAAACATGCAGTTGGTTTTCAATAACATAAACCGAAGAGCAATGGCAAATATCACAGTTACAACACCAGATATAACTTAGATTGGCACCTAGACCGCAAAGAGCATGAATTTCAGTTAACAAATAATGAACCCATGTTCATTTACCTCGAAAAATAACATGAAAGCCACGAATCAGACACATTCATTCAGTTTTCAACAAGGAAAACCCAAGAACAATGGGAAATACCACAGATCCAACACAAGAAATACCTTAGATCTGAATCCAGTACATAAACAACATCTATTTATGTTCAAGAAGCCCTAAATCAACTAGCCAAACATAAAACCTACCCTTAAAAAGCTTTGATTTCAGTTCAAAAAAATAATGAAATCGATTTCGTCTTTAAAACCCCGAACCAAATCAAGAAAACCCTAGATCCGAAACAATAAGCCGTGATAAAAGATCATTTAGCCAAGTAAACCCACACAAAAAAACACAGTTTTCAAACTAAGAACGATGGCAGAAAAAAGGTTGAGCGGCTAGGGTTTTCAGATTTCAGAGAGAGGAGAGGATGAGCTGTGAAGATTGTGTGAGAAATGAGAGAAACGAAGAAGATAATGGAGTGAGTTGAGAGCATTGGGAGCGTAAATGGGAGCGTGGGGAGAATAATAATGGAGCATTGGGAGCTTAAATGAACGCATGTGATATATGTAGGTGGTTGGGAGATTAAAAGAAATTAATCTCACGCCAACCACCATGCCTTGGACACGTGTCCATGGACTATTCCAATTCCCAAATTAATCAGCCTTAATGGCGGTAAATTTTGCATTGTCCAGGGGAATTTTGGTCATTTCACTTGTGGTCAACTTTGCCAAAAATGGAAATATCTGATTGTTTGTAATTTAATCAGGGACAGACCAAAATAGAAAGTATGCAGTTTATTCAGGGACAAAGGGAGTAGTTATTTTACCATAACCCTAATTACAAATTCAACTAAGAAAAGGAAATTCTGAAGGGGTTAATTAATTTGGTCTTCATATTGGGTCGTCTATTCTTTAACTAAACATTTTTTGCATGAGCCCAAATTCTTCGTAGCACGAGTCAAGTGCTTCTGAGCTTCCATTCTGGAATAATGTTTCATATCCTTCATTGGAAGGTAAAATAAAATATTTTTCATTGGAGCACACAACCTCATTAAAAACCTTACCGAGAAAACCATGTGGGAAAAAACTACGGTTAAGGGAAAAAGAGTATAGTGTATCGCTCCTCATCTTCAGCACACAATCTAATAATTTCCTGCACAAAAACACACCTACGTGCACATCAAATGGCAGAAGAAGCTCATAAAAGTATATAAAGTATGTGTATAAAGTACACCCAATCAAACATCCCCACACTTAAATCGTGCTTGCCCTCGATCATGTAATTAGCAAAAATAAACATTCCCACAAAATCAAATCAAACAACATTCACTATGGAACCAACCATCTTACCACAAGCTAAATCCCATAATTTCAACACAAGCAATATCTTTTTATCTTTGTCAAAATCGGAAAAACAATCATTTTATTCCTCACGTGATGCGTTCACTCACCTCTCTCTACTCTACTCCATAGGACAACTCACAATAAAAGCACAAGTGTATATCATGCTATTAATAAGTGAAATATGATTAAAAAATTTGCACAAGTCTGGATAGTCTTCCAAATAGGTTGTAACGTGGATTTATGACATAAATCTCAAGGAGGTATCTAAAGGAATCCTAAGTTTTAAGTATATGGAAAATCTATGTGCATGCAACTCATGAACTCCAACAGTAAAAATCCTTCCATCAAGCTACCTATCACAACCATCCGACAAAATCATCTACCAGATCATATGTAACTTTCACCATTTCTTTTTTATTTTTTTTCTATTTTTTTTCGGACGGTACCCACATCACTTTACTTCTTATCTCTGGTACTGATGCTCACTTCTTTTTTTGGAACAAATAAATTATTTCAGGACCTCTCCCGTTCCGCCGAACGGGACCATCAAAATAAGTAAATCGCCTCCAGAATCACCGTTCATTGTTTCAATAACCAATTCAAATAGCACTTCTTCGTAATCAAGCTCAAAAAAATTATTCTCAACCAAATTCTTCATAAAACCATCTTTCCATCCATGCATACCATAGCAGAAAAATGAAAGTACAATGCATAACCAACCATCATCATATATAGAATTTCATACACATGGGGTTAGATGAAATAAAAATGGCTCAAAAGGCATTGACTAAATATATATATGGAGCTCAAATTCAAAGAAGGGTCAAAGCTCAAATTGGCTCACTAGGGGTCATAATGTAGGTAGGAAATATTTACGAAGGCTAAAAGGGGGTTAGACCAGTGCCTCCTTCATCCCTATACACAATTTCAAATATAATTCACATAACATACTATAACTCGTACACTCAACAAAGAATGGGATATGGAGAATGCTCCACTCTAGCTCAAAATCTCACTTTACTTGGGTAATATGAAAGTTTGCCCTTTTTCGTCGTCCAAAGAATCATTTTAAGAAATTAACTTATGCATACATTCTTGAATTCACCATCTTATCACAGACCCATGTTCCACAGTAAAATCAACTCAATTCAATTCATAAGATCATTTTATTTTCCAAAAAAAAAAACCATTTTCCCTTGATGTTTAAAAATATTTTAAAATTTTTCACAAATTTCAGCATCAAGGAAAATTCAGAAAAATCATCCACACAATTACTCTCCCAACACTTAAACTGTTGTTTGTCCCCAAACAAAAATAAAAGTGCAAAAAGAATAAAATTTATCTATACTCCACACAAATCAAAACATGCAAACACATCTAACATAATAAAGCAAATAAACTGGGTTTAGAAGGAACTGAGTATGAGAGAGCAGCAAAATTCTTCAATTTCAAAAACGTCGAACATGCCGCACCCCTCCCGTTCGACCGAACGGGACACTTGGTCGTGCTTTATTTCTCTCAATTCACGCAACACCTGCAATCACAACTATCAAAAAAAATTAAAAATATACAAATATTTTTTTGTGATTTTCTTCATTTTTGCTTTTTTTACTTTTTACTTTTTTACTACTTTTAAAAAAATCAGATAGAATAAAGGTGCAAGAAAAGAAAAAAAACAAAAACAAAACATTGGGTTGCCTCCCAATAAGCGCTCCATCTTAATGGTCACTAGCTTGGCCACAATTCCCACTCAGAGATATGTTGGGATTGCGAGGCAGATTCTGTCCACCCCTATCTCCTGAAATAGACTCTTCCACTTTGACCTTAACTTTCTATGATTATAACTCATCTTAGGTTGGAATGAATATACTTCCTTCCCAACTCAAAATCTCTTCCACCTCAGGTGTCAAAGGAGTCTCTCCTCTTCATACTTACTCAAATTGCAGTGAATGATCACCGAATGTGTTCTACCATTGTCCAGATACATATATTTCAGGTTTGAAGGAAGGGAATCAAGTTCCAACTTTGAATTTTGCAAAAAGTGAGGGTAAAAGTTTTTTGGAGGGTCTCTCGTTCGCCCGAACAGGAGAGGTTCAATTTTTCTAAAATCGTGTGATGTGGTTGCATAAAAAAATTGAACTTTCATATCTTCATCAATGTCCGTCCTACCTTCATACGAAGGTTTTTCTAACTCAACCAACATGGAATTTGTCTCAAGAGAATCTTAGACACACCCACGGGTGTACCCCAGTGGTTGGGACATGGTTGGGTAAGCCAATAATCCCAGGTTCGATCCTCGGCAGCGGCAGTGTGGGGAGTTCTTGCTTTGCAAGGCTCCCTTGTGCGCACTGAGGCAATGCCAAGCCCATGGGTCCTGGTGCTGGGCTACCGTGATTTACCTCTCATACGATGGCCTGGGTGTGGGCTGGTATGGGCTGCTGAGGGCGAGCGGATTGATCGCCTTTTGTCAAGAGAATCTTAGACAATAGGATCAAAAGTATCTGTAAATTCACATGTTCTATAATTGGAGAATTTTTTATATCATCAAAAATATTAAAGGTAGCAGTCTCTTCATTAAATTCACAAGTTAGGGTCGCTGAATCAACATCAATCTTTGTCTTAGCAGCTTTCATAAAGGGCCTCCCTAATAAAATATTACTAGATTGAGCTACCCATGTCAATGATATAAAAATCAGCAGGATATACATATTCATCGACTTTCAGTAAAACATTCTCAAGAACACCAACTAGATTACAAAAAGGTCTATCAGCCAATTGAATAATATTATTCGTGAAAGCTAATTCACCTAGATTGAATTGCTCATAAATTGAAAGAGGCATAACATTTATCGAAGCACCCAAATCAAGCATAGCTCTTTCAATTCTATTATCTCCTATTGTACAAGGGATAGTAAATATACCTGGATCCTTGCATTTTGGTGAAATCTTTTTCTGAATGACTACAGACACATTCTCACCCACTGAAAACAATTCATCGCCCTTCTTGCTACTCTTCCTAGATAAGAAGTCTTTCAAGAATTTTGCAAACGTAGGCACCTTTATTGCCTCGAGAAAGGGGACATTGATGTGCACTTTGCTGAATATGTTGAGGATATCATTTATATCTTCGTCTTTCTTGTTCAGTGCTAGTTTACGAGGGAATGGGCAAGGTATGATAAAATTTGAATTCAAATTTGGTTCAGGATTACTTACCTTACCCCTTTTAGGCCTTTTGTATTTGGCACCTCCTCTGTTTGGACCCAAAACCTTTTAGGGGTCTCCCATTCAGCCGAACAGAAGGGTACAACTTCCCCAATTTGTTTTCCTATAACTTCAATATGGGTATTTAATGCTAAATCCTCCAATGTATTACCGTCAATCAGAGTAATCTGGCTCACATTCGCATTTGGATTTAGTTGAACTTAAGACGGCAGTTTTCCTTAATTCCTCATCAGTTGATTGACAGTACTTGTAAGCTTATAAATTTGATGAGTATGTTGATCCAATGTCGTTTGCATGCTCTGTTGTGAATATTTTTTATCTTGCTTCATTCCTTGCATGGTACTCATCATTCCTTCTTGCACCTTATGTATGTTACCCATCATTCCTTCTTGCATCTTCTGCATGTTACCCATCATTTCACAAAACATATCTTCAAGAGATTTTCTTTGTGGAGGAGGTTGTGCTTGATGTGGCGCCTATGGTTGCAGTGGTTCAAAAACGTTTTGTTGATTAGGGGTTCCCATTTGAAATTGGGGTGATCCCTTAATGCTGGGTTATAGGTGCTTGAGTAAGGATCACAATGATGTTGCTAATTTTCTGAAGTATTGTTGACCATACTAGCTTTGGCTATAGCATCTTCAAAAACCATGGCACAAAGGTCATTGGGATGCCTCATATTACCGCATATGCCACAAGGCTGACCTGTATCAACTTTCGCCATTTTCTCCACTGCTTGAGACCTTATCATCTTCTCTATTCATTCTAATCTCTCCTTGAGTTCATCATCAGGGTCCCCAATGCTAGCTGAAGATGCCTTAGTCATACGAGTACCTTGTCCAAACAAATCTTTGGTGGCTTCCACAAAATCTTTAATCCACCTACGACCTTTTGAAGGCGTATTGTTCGAAAATGAGCCATCACTCATAGAATTGAGATACCATCGGTATTCTTCAAGCATGCCTTAAAAAATGCATTCCATAAGTTCTTTCTCCAACAAGCCATGATTAGGGCATCCATCCACCAACCTTTTAAACCTGGTCCAATAAGCGTTGAGAGACTCATCAAATTCCTGCACAATCCCAGTGATTTGTCTTTTTGCTACAGTCGCCTTAGTGGAAGGAAAAATTGTTGCAAAAATTCTTTCTTTAAGGTTGCCCACAAGTTTATTGAGTTGGGCTCCAAACTATTGAACCATGCAATTGCTTATGCAGATAAGGTTATTGGAAAAGAAGCAAGTGTAAAATGTTCGTCGGTAACACCTGCAGGTTTCCTCTAAATCTTGCAAAGCCTGATGAACTCACTGAAAAAGGGGGATCCTCACCCTTCAAATTTTATGGTACTCCACGACATGCCAGCAAATGAGGTTAACACACAGTAGCCAGTTGTTGCTATCGGCTGTACAGTACTGTGGTAGTTGTTGCACGACATCCTCGGTGTACGGCTGCCAAATAAACTGACATAACAGGTAGGTGTTGTGGTTAGGAGAGGAAAACCCTTTTTTTCCATTAGTTCAACGAAAGGAAATCCGAATTGCATTATACATGTCTATCATGGAGAGATGTCAGCTGATCGTGGTACACTTTCAATACATGCATAAGTGATTGTGATAAATCATACTGGGCTCTCCAATTATGAGGAACAAAATGAATAATACTAGCCACTCCTAGTAATTGCCAAGCAGTTTAAAAATTGTCTCCTGACTAATTCAATACGTACCTGGACCCAATAGCACTCATCGTGACGATCACTGGTAGTCGTCCGGCCGGACGGATGGATGGTATTCGCTCCCATGCCCACAACCGACAATAAATAAAATAAAATATAACATAATGTAAGAGGTCATTATCGACAGTATGTAAAACAAACAAGATTAACCACCAATGTTACCTTTAGTAAAACAAGTGGTCCAGATATGGATTTAACTTGTGGGATTACAGCGTCACACAAGAACTTGTACAAGTGTGCCAAAATGGCACTCTCCTAACTGTACTGATGTGCTGCATCTAGATCCATCAGCACCGACAAATGGAGCAAAAGGATAAGGTGCCCGAATGTGTCTGGAATTAGCATTCCATTGACTAGCTGTAGAATGAAAACCCTAGCCCATTGTTGACAATCTACCTCAGTAGCATCAAGGGGGAATGGACTGTGCAACAAGTTTCCAACCAGCTGGCCCTTATGCGATCCCCTCTGATAGCACTCGTGTTCGGTGTAACCCCTAGGTGGTCTGTGCATAATCTTTGCCAGTCCTCTATGCGTCTGCTAGTGTCCACACCAGTGATCGACATGCCATCGATCGGTAGACCCCATAGCATGCCAACATCCTACAAGTAACGGTAGCCTCCCCTATTGGCAGGTGAAATGTGTGCGTCTCTGGTCTCCAACGCTCTACTAAGGTTGTGACGAGGGAATGATTGATGTGGATTAGTGCGGAATCCAACACTCCCTGGAATCCAACTTCACGCATATAGCGCATCACTAGATCAGGGATCCGACCAATCCAGCAAGCCCCATCGCACCGCCTCACCTGCAGTGCCTCATCCTCTAAATGACCATTGTACAGAGCATGTGCACGATGCTCTTGGTGCAAGTACAACAAATCTTCGTCAATCGGTCCTGGATGATACATGGTGTATCTCTACTGACAATCAGAATCACATGGCAACATGACCCAGTCCAGATTCCCCCAAAAATAAAAAAACTATAACATGTGATAAATATTCAAACCAAATCGTACATTAGCTTCAATTTAGAAAAATATACAAATCCACACAATCTATTGCAATAAAAAAAAAGAATTTATCATAGCAAGCTTACTGGTTACATAAAATAATGTCATACATATTGGTCCAAATATAGAAACTCCATATTACATACACAACCCTAAGCACGCCTTCGCCTACGAACGCCTCTAGAATCACCCGTCACCCTCTCATCCATTTGATTCCTTATCCTTCTCTCCGTAAACTGACCACGCCTCCTATTGCAAAACTTTTCAATATCGGGAATCAGCCTCCAACTAGCACATTGCCATAGTGATGGATCTCGTACATGCATGAAACCACGACTATATTGTTGCACATAGGTAGTCGTGTGATATACCCTGTCACATGGAGTAGATAGATCGTCACGCATATACCTACAGACGGCCAATGCATGAGAACAAGGGAAACGGAAAATTTTTCATCCACGACAAGTACACTCCTTTCTCCGGTATTTGACTGTGTACTGGTTCTCACCAATGTTGCCATCAATGGTCCTTGTCACAACACTATAAGTCTGTGATGCATAACCAAACACGGTGACAATATGTCCTTGTGCCCAAGTGTCTTGCTTCTGAAATTTTTTCCAAATCCTACTAGGGAACTCGGGCCTACAAAATTCAACATCAATTTAGAATAAAGAAACAAGTCCATGAAAAATAAAGAAATTTAATGAATCAGGAAAGTACCTCCAATTTGTGGCATCCATTACCCTTCGTGTGAACATTTCAACCGTTCGCTTAAAAGCCGCTTTGACACAAGCAGTTATCGGGAGATGTCATGCGCGCCTTAAACAGTTGTTGTAACTCTCTGACAAATTGGTTGTAAGAATTTCCCAACATTGATCACCCTCATCAAAGGCAAGGCACCACTTACTGTTACTATGTTGTATCAACCAATCCCAAGCAGATGGTTCGATACTCTCCAACTTTCTCCCTCCACATGCTCTCTCGTCTAGCACCACCAAGCTGCCAAACCAGAGTCTTTAGAAGCGCATTCTTGAACTTCCCACCCTTAGCACTAAGGAAGATGGTTCAACAGGCGGTCAAATGTCGGCCTCTTTAGAGTACAAACAGGCAGCCGGATGTTGCAACTACAAATGGGACAACAATGAAGTCCAAAACAAGAACAAACATAGCGGATCTAAACAAAACTAAAAATATATAACAAGTGCTTCACGGGGAACAAACCAAGGGAGGAGGACGGCGGTGAGCTGAGCTACAGTGGTGGCCTGAGCAACGGAGGAGACGACAGTGGCCGGAAGAAAATGGCGGAGGAAAGAAACCGAGAATGGTTTTAAAACAAGGAAAATGGCGGAGGAAGTGAGGAAGATGGTGAGAAAAACAAGAAGATGAGGACGCATACACCGAATGCGTCCTCTGAAAATGAGAATTAAAAAAAATTCAGATCCGTGAGGACGCATACACCGAATGCGTCCTCTGAAAATGAGAATTAAAAAAAATTCAGATCCGTGAGGACGCATTCACAAAATGCGTCCTTCATTTTCCTATTAAAAAAAATTAATGCGTAAATGCGTCCTCCAGTTTTCATGCAAAAAAAACCATAAAATCCAGACTGAATGTGTTCTCCACCATTGCATCGACCGTAGGCTACTGTAGCCATAGTAATAGAATTTTTCCAAGTTTTGATTACCAATTCTCAAAGCCATCAGTGAAAGATCCATCAGTAAATGATCCATCAGTGAAAGATCACCAATTCTCAAAGCCATCAGTTCTGCAAAAGGTGACAGCAGAAAATAGCAAAAAATGGACTTATATCACCAATAGAATATGATGATTTTCTTACAGCAGTAAGGAAGTAGTAACTAATTTTGTTTTGTGCTCCAAGAACCAACACTGGATCCCACACACTGTAACCTGTAAATGGTGAAATAAATTTAAAAAGTTTACAACATCTATTCACACCAGGAATTTAAATGGTCTGAGTAGAGAAGCTTACAAATAATGCAGGCGTTCAAAACCAGTACTCAATCCCAGAGCACTCAAGCTGAGCAGTTGAACTCCTTGGGAAGTTAAAATGCCATAAGATGGTAAAGCCACCTGCAACACATGCATGTCAGTGTTAAGTAAACACAGAAGCATGAAAGAAAATTTGAATCTTAATAAGAGAAGTAGGAGAAAACAAATTACTGGAAAAAGGAAGTGTAAAATTTCCATGCTCTAAAGCCCCCCTGCTCACCACCTTCAGATTCAGCTAAATAGCTGACGAATTCACGAACAATTTCAATTTCTTCTGGAAACCTCTCATAGTACTTTCCATTCTGACAAACAATCTGCTCAAAGCATGCTCTATTCACAGGTTTCTGCAGAGCATCCATTACTGAATAGACGACACAGGTTTTGCCATCGGTTCTCACCAAATGCACCACCTGCAATAAAAAAAAGTAGAGAAGAAACTTGACAATGAATACAAAAACCTAAACGGACAGCGTAGGCGACCCTGATCAATTCCTGAAGCAACAACTCATAATTTGTTTGCTAGCAGCTTCCCACGCCGCTGCCAAACGAAATAAAAATCAAAAGAGGGAAGACACGATTTGAACAAGCAAATCGAGAACAATACATCAACGTGAACAACTAAATCGATTTATCATCATGAACACAATAATCTAATCAATTAAGTCGTAGAACAAAACTAATCTGTGAAGACAAATCTCACACTTAGTGAATAACAAAAACAAGAATTAAAATAAATTGTTGTTCCCCATCTCCCCTTATGGGAATCTCCCCTAATGGAAAGATGGAAAAAAAGATTGAATAAGAAAGGGTGTGGCAAGATTGGAGAGAGAGAGTTACGACAAGAAAAAGAAGAGTTTTGCAATAGCTTACTTGTTTGTTTTTTAGTGTAATATTTAGTATTATGGATTGGAAAGAAATGATTTTAAGTTTCTGTACAGTTTCAAATTTGGAGCAGTGGTCTTTTGACGGGCGTCATGTATATAAGGTTATAGACAGTTCACTGTATATTTTTACTTATACATTTCATTTGTTAAATTACATACTAAATTTAAAAATAATTTTTATAGCACATATTTTAATATTTTTACATTCAAATACACATTATTACTTGTTTTAACTTTTAAAATACACATTTAAAGTTTTTAGAAAATTATAACATTTAAGATAAAAAATATAATAGACTGTCCATAAGGTTATAGGCACACCGCCTAATCTGAGACTTTCTCAATTTAGAATGTTGTGACATAAAAAATGATGTTCACAATTAGAGATGACCTAAGAGCCCATCGACCAATTTTAACCAAAAATCTCTAAAATACATTTTAAAATTCACTCCACAACAAATATGAGCCTAAGAGCCTATCGACCCGTACATGGAAAGATAGTATTTCCCAGAACTTTACCTTTTAAAATTCAATCCACAACAAATAAACGAAATGTGCATTAGTTCTTACACAAAGTCTTGTTTTGAACAATCTAAACTTTAGGTCATAGTTTATTGTGCAATTATTGTAAGTTTCATTTGGGATTGAGTTTTTTTAAAATATACTAATAAATATAGGGGCTTATTGTACAATCATCAAATATTAGATATATTACAAAATTTTCACAATTTTCATTTTCATTTTTTCTGCTACCGATTGGAAACCGCCTCGCCAATCTGCAACTGCTACCGGACTCCGGCAACCACCACCGAACGTCAGAATCACTCTGGAATTTTGCCGGCATTTTCATGTCGTCCGTTCTTGAAAAGTGTTACACAACTGCTTCGCCGCGATTCCTCTTCTTTCGTCGGCGAAATCGTTGTGATACCGACGGGATCGGTGCAACTCAGGCGATCTGGTTCTTCATCTAATGATCTGGTTCTTCTTCGTCAGCAATTTGATGTGACTCCACCGTGCCCTAAATCCGTCGTACGTCAGAAAGAAGAACCCTAGATCCGTTGCGGCCGCAACCCCCTCTACAATTAAATGCATCATCGCCAACAAAACTGTGCCCTCCCTTCAGCGGCGAGGCCAGGTGACTGCGAGGCTAGGCGAACAATTGTTTATTCAGGCACAAGAGGTCCATGTGCTATGTGGAGAAGAAGACTCGTGCATGCAAACACGTTCGAGATCATTGACTTTGCCTGCAGACGACAGACAGACGACAGGCGGGAGACGGACAGATGACGACTGACCTTCGGTGTCTGAGAGGTGAGGTTTAGTTTTTTGTTTTGTTTTCCAATGACATGTTGAGGTTTGGTATTATTTCTCTGAGGATATGATCAATAATGGTTCTTTGGTGTAGTGGTTAGTACTAAGGTCACTGACATCATATACCCGAGTTCAATACAAAATAGAACCTTTTTTAAAGAATATATACTGTTGAGAAACTAGAGGCTTTTTCGTTGATGTTTGTAGCTTTTTTTTCCCTCTCATGTTGTTGATGTTTTTTATTATTCTAATGAATTATAGTTGATATGAGTTGATGTTTTATAGTTTTTTTCGGAGATATGGATTGATATTTGTATTATTTAAAACTTTCTCATGTTGATGTTTTTCATTTTCCGGCTAGGTTTAGGTGATAGGAGTTGATGTTTGTAACTTTTGGGTGATATATGATATGTTGGGCAGAGCTGTGCTTATAAGCAAAACTTGCTTATTTTGAAAGCGGGGAGAGACCAGTTTATGTTTTTTCCCCCAAAAATATTTTCTACTTTCAAAATAAGCTATTTTTTGAACACTTTACCAAATACTAGAAAGTGTTTTTCTTATAAGCAAAACAACTTATAAGCTCTGCCAAACAGAGCCATAGGTTGATGTTTGTAGTTTTCTTTAAATGATAATTTAATCTTTGTTGATGTTTTATGATTTTCAGAGTGAATAATTTATACTCTTGAGGTACTGCAGCTTTTTGGGTGATGTTTTTAGTTTTTTTTCTCTCATGTTGATGTTTTTCATTTTTTGGGTGAGTTTTAGTTGATATGAGTTGGTGTTTTGTAGTTTTTTTGGGTTATATGGTTGATATTTTAAGTTTTTTTTCTTCTCTCATGTTGATGTTTTTCATTTTCTAGGTGAGGTTTAGGCAATATGAGTTGACATCTATATATTTTTGGGTGATATAGATTGATGTTCTTGGAGTGTTTTTTTTCTCATGATGATATTTTTCATTTTACGAGTGAGTTTTAGATGATAGGGGTGGGCATCAGGTTAGTTTTCAAATATTTTGGTTTATTCGGTTCGGTTTAATCAGGTTGACTTTTTACAAACCCAAAACCAAGAACCAAACCATATTTGGCAAAATCAAATTTGATTTATTCAAATTTCAGTTATCGATTTTCGATTTTATTAAAATATATTTGAATAAACCAAATTGAAAAAAAGGAAATAAATAAACGCAAAATGCTAACTACCTTAATATTATATGTGTAATCATAATCAGTGCATATTTTTAGAAAAAAAATTAGAAAGAACAAACATGACATTTCCTACCTAAACAAGATGAACTCATAAATTTATGCTTACTAAGAATTAAAAAACCAACAAAATCTATGCATACTTAACTGCCAAATTATTCAATCAAATAGTTTTGAAAGGAATACTAAATAGAACTATTAAAAATTAAGATATACAACTAAGCTAAGTAAGCTTAAATATTCTTAAGATGGCAATTTATTTTGCCCACCCCTATTAGGTGATGAGAGTTGATGGTTGTAGCTTTTTGGTGATAAATGTTGATGTTGATGTTTGTAGGTTTTTTTTAAAAATGACAATTTAAGCTTTGTTGATGTTTTTATGATTTTCATTTTATGATGTTTATGATTTTCAGTTGATGTTTTGTTAGTTGTAGTCAATATTTTTTAAATATTTTGTTGATTTTTATTTGATTTTTTAGTATATTTTTTGCTACAATTTTTAGTCGATATTTTATGATTTGTAGTTGATTTTTTTGTTAGTTGTATATTTTTTTATGATTTTAAGTTCGATGATTATATTAATTTTTTGTAATTAAATTTTTTTTACAGATTTCAGTTGGGAGAAAATGATGAAAAAATTTTAAAAAAAATCCTTGAAAAATATTAGAGTATATCTCTGTAACTAGAATATAGTTAGAATGACAGAAGAGCCACTACCTAACATAACACCATCTCTAATTCTTATTGTTTATAAGATTCTGAATTAAAAACACATTTTACCTATAAATAGTACCCACTTAAAAATATAAAACATCCACATCTAAATGAGTCAGCTTTGACGGGGCCATATTCATTTAATATGTCAATGAAGAAAATATCACTCATTTATCTAGAATCTCATTGTAATTCGGAATCTTTTGATGGTGATTTTAGAGATGCATTGCTAACCGCCATTGACTGTAATTACACAACTCACATTATGAGAAAAAAAATCGTACTCTAGTTATCTCCCTCATTTCTCTATTAATGACACACTTCATCAATCCCCGAGACTCTCTCGTTTTCAATACTCTTTCTTCTCTCTTCTCCGATTCTGAGCCCAACGATTTTCTCTACGCCGGTAACAGCTTCTTCCGCCGCTAATGGCTCCTCTTGGCCGACAAGCGACGGCGCTGGCTTCGATCCCTGCGGCCGGCCACCATGGTAGAGAATAGCAACTCCATCCACAGCCAAAAATCCTTCCTCTCTGTCCTTCAATCAAAATCACCACCCCTTCGCCAATCGCTCCTGGACAACCCTGAATTGACCCCAAAATCGGAGCACCTTGGTGAACCCGCATGCTTATACTCTGAGGATGAAATCACAAAACTCTCAACTCACAATGTCAATGAACTCGTAGGAAAATTTACCAAAGGCAGGCTCACAATGGAACAACTGGAGTCATCTTTCAAAACTGTGGGTTTTGCCGGCAAATATCAATTGGGATCTCTGGACTTCAAGCATGTCCTCATCAGGTTCGACCACATTAATGACTATCAGCGGTGTTGGATCAAAGGGAGCTGGAGCTTCAATGGTGTCCTGATGAAAATCCTGAAATGGTCGCCAGATTTCTCAACGCACATGGAATCCCCAATCGTTCCTGTCTGATGCACGATCAGGGAGGTTCCCCTATACTACTATAATACTTCATAAATTGAGGCCATTGGTAATAGTATAGGTAATTTCATCAAAAAATATTTGGCTACTGAGAAGTTAACCAGGCCTTCTGCCATCAAATTGTGTGTTGAAGTAGACTTACAGAAACCACTTCACACCTCTATTAGATTAGGATCAGAAAGTAACAACAGGAAGTATAACATTGAGTATGAAGATGTTCCCCTGTACTGTGACCACTGTGCCAAACTGGGACACTCGCTTAGTCAATGTGAAGCTATCCCTTATAATAATGCTGATCCAATGGCAAAATGGTATGCTACAGGGCATAAGTTTGATAGAGCTCCTGCGAGATTTGCTAACAATCAGCCTCCCTCTAAGATGCCCAACTTAGGAACCATCCCTCATCAGTTAGCTAATACTAATCCTGGCTCTGATCCCCTTTCACATGGCCCTAAGATAACAGAAGCAATCCCTAACATCAGCATACCTCAGTTACCTCACCCCTCCTCCCCACACCAAACTCCTGCAATACAAGAAGTTGATAACTCCCAATCATCTCTTAGGGAACTAATAAATCAAACTGAGGTCACTACTCCTATTAGAGCCCCAAGATTTTATGCTAAGGATGATATTGTGATTGGTTCCCATAGCTTGACACTCCCCCAACTCTCTCTTACTAACCCCTCACGTTCACACCAAGGAAAGATGGAAAATAGATTTTCTGTTTTGCAGGAAATGGAAGATCATTCTAGCACTGACGAATGTGTGGCTCAGGACCCCCAGGACCCTGAGCCTGCTGAGGACTCTCTCCCACTGCTTGATCATCGGGAAGGTTCAAGCAAACTATCAGGTAACATTAATGGCCAAGGTAAGGCTAGGATAAAAAAAACTCTTACATTAGTCAATTAAATAAGATGATGCTCAGATCTACCACTAAAAGCCATAAATCAGGTGAACAATGACGCACAGTCTCAAGTTTAATTTCCTCATATGGAATCTGAGAGAAATTGATACCTCAATGCTAAGGCTGAAACATTTGATTGTTTATAAGAAAATTCAGCTTCTATGTATTATAGAACCTATGCATGATAATTCTCAATGCCAAACATATATGGAGAAGCTGCATTTCTCACATAATCTCCCTCTTCATAATGGCAAAATTTGGCTTATGTGGAATGACTCAATGACTGTTAACCTCGTATGCCACTATGAGCAATTTTTAAATGTTAAAATCACCCATTTAGGATCTAACTCTCAAATGGAAATGGTCTTTATATATGCACTTAGGAATAGAGAAGGTAGGAAGAAACTATGGCATGACCTAAGCCTTCTCCCACCAAATGAAACTGTTTTCATAGGGGATTTCAATACAATTATCACACCTGATGAATATAGAGGCCCTAGTTCTCCTAATCTAGGTAGTATTAGGGATTTTCATAATTGGATTAATAACCAGGAACTTCAGGAGATTAATACAGTAGGGAATTTGTTTACATGGACTAATTCTAGGCTTAGAAAGCCCACTTCTAAAAGGTTAGATAGAGGTTTGTATATTGTTCAATGGAGTAATAAATTCTTAGCCTCTTCTATTCAGATCCTTAATAGGCAATCATCAGATCATTCACCCCTTCTCCTACAAATTGCTTCCCAAACCTCATCACACCCTAAACCATTTAGGTTTCTTAACTGCTGGTTTAATAGATCAGAATTCCTAGACTTGATTAAACAAAATTGGACTATTCCTGTGCCCCAAACAGGAATGATGGGACTATACTTTAAGCTTATTAGAGTTAAGAAAGTGATTAAGATCTGGAATAAAGAAAGTTTTGGTGACATTGATGCTAATGTAATTAATGCTAAAGAAAATCTGAGGAGACAAGAAGCTGTCTATGATTTAACACACTCAGAAACTGATTGTATCAATCTTAATGAAAAAACGCTTTACTTCTTAGAGCTTTAAAAGAGAAAGAAAAGTCCTGGAAACATAAATCTAGGTTGAACTAGTTTAAGAGTGGAGATAATAACACCCAATTTTTTCACAAGTCCGTTCAGGAGAAAAATTGTAAACTGCATATATCCAAGATTAAAAATTCTCTTGGGCAATGGCTTGATGACCCTGTAAACATCCAAGAGGAAGCTGTTTCCTTCTTCTCTGACCTGCTGACCGAGCCCAGGAATTCAGTAGATTCTACCTACTACCCACATTTCATCATTCAAATTCCTGCCATCATTACTGAACAAGATAATCTTAGACTATCCCAGCCTGTAACTGAAACTGAGCTCAAATTTGTGGTTATAAGTCTAAATAAGAATAGCAGCCCAGGACCTAATAGTTTTTCAAGCAAATTTTACATTAAATGCTGGAATTTCATAAAAGATGACCTCATAATTGCAGTAAATGATTTCGTTTCTGGATCTAACATGCCAAGAGGTATTACAAGCACTTGGATAACTCTGATTCCTAAAAAATCCACTCCATCTTCTTTTGATGATTTCAGACCTATTAGTCTCTCTAATGTAGCTAGCAAAATTTGCTCTAAGGTCATGATGGAAAGATTGAAACCTCATATGGAGAAACTAATTTCAATAATCAAACAGCCTTTATGAAGAACAGAGATATCTCTGACAATATCCTATACCTGCAGGAGATGGTTAGATTCCTAGACAAAAAAAATAGAACCCCAAACTGTATGCTCAAATTGGACTTAAAAATAAGCCTTCAATAGGGTTAGCTGGGATTTTTTGCAAAATATTATGTGTAAATTTGGTTTCTCAGGTAAATTCCTTAAGGCTGTTATGAACAATCTTTCACAGGCCTATTTCTCAGTGCTTATTAATGGTAATCCTGTTGGTTTTTTTAAATCAAGCAGAGGAATCAAACAAGGTGATTCACTCTCTCCTTTCCTTTTTAATATTTTCACTGAATCTTTTTCTAAGAGCCTTGCATTCATTTTTCAAAATAATAGTTTGCCATATTTCTTAATGCCCTCTAATATTTCCCCAGTCACTCATTTAAGCTATGCAGATGATACCATTATTTTCATGCAAGCTTCTAAACCTGGTCTGATTAGGATTAAAGCTTTCCTGCATTTTTTTGAGTTAACATCAGGCCAGAAAAATTAGTTATGAAAAATCTGAGTTCTACATTAGTAAGAGGGCTACAGTTACAAAGAATCATCAGATTAGAGCTATCCTAGGTATGAAAAAGGGCACACTCCCCTTCAAGGTAGAACTCTATCTAGATATTTCCATCCCATCCTTGAAATCATGGATAAAAGATTAAAAAATTGGAAGAACAGATGGTTAAGCCCTGGAGGGAAGATGATACGGATCCAATCATGTCTATATTCTATCCCTCACCACATTTGTACTGTTCTTAAACCCCCTATTCCTATTGTTCATTCCATGGAAAAAAATAATGTCTAGATTCTTTTGGGGAGAAACTGAGGATAGAAAGCACAAGGGTTTGGAGAAAATAGGCTGATATTGCTATTCCTAAATCCCATTATGGATTAGGTTTTAGATCCATCCAGTCAATTGTTGAAGCTTGTTCACTTAAATTATGGTAGAAAAGCCAATTAGGTAACACTATGTGGGCCAAATTACTATGGTCCCTTCCCCAATCTCACAGGAATTCAAAAACATGGAAGAGAATCTGTAATATTAACCTTACTGCTAAAAGGAATTCTCTAATTATTCATGGACATGGTAAGTGTGATTTCTGGTCTGCTAACTGGTGTCCAAATGGTCCTCTGATAAACTGTACTCCATCCTACATCATTTCTATGTTCTACCCCTGCTCAGTTGCTGAATTTATAAACAACAAAGTATCAATTCTATCTCGGATAGCTCCCTTCTTGGAAAATGATACTATTCTTTTCTTGCAGGATGCTGAAATTGAGCATGGTAGAGAGGATAAACTGATTTGGAAACCTGAAATGACTGGTAGATTCTCATTCAAATCTGCTTACAAAATGCTAACTTATAAATCAGGTAATTTCCCGGTTACTAAGCTCATATGGAATCCAAGGTTACCTAAGAAAATTTCCATTTTTACCTGGAAATTACTTAACTCCTTACCATTTGATGATATCCTCATAAAATGTGGTTATAGCTTGGCCTCTAAATGTCCTCTGTGCAATAAATTTGACTCCATGGAACATTTCTTTATAAATTGTCATCTTGCTAAATCCATTTGGATTCAGATTGCTGCTACAGTTAATTTCAATTTGCAGAATGTGCATAATATAGTGGATACTTTTTCATTTTCTGGAACTGCACTGACCTTACTGGAGTGCAGAGAATGCTATGTCATCTGATTCCTTATCTGATCTGTTGGGCTCTATGGAAGGCTAGGAATGCCTATTTTTTCGATGACACACCTTTTTCTATATCCCATATTAGCAAGGAAGTTACAGATACTCTCTACCTTTCCATTACCACCTCTCCCTGCTTCCCAACTATATCTCCTAACCTAAGATTTCAGTTCCCTTCTCTGATGTTCCCCCCAGACCACCGCCGAAGCCAACTATTTCCATGGTATACTGGCAATCCCCAGATCACAGTTTCATCAAGGTTAACGTAGATGCATCTTGGTTTAATTCCTCTGTTTCAATTGGCTTAATTGCTCGCAATCACCAAGGTTTACCAATCCTTATTAGAGCAGAGACCATAACAGCCACGTCTCCACTAGAAGCTGAAGTTAAGGCAATTCTTATGGCTTGTCAGATCTATCTGGACAGATATCCCAACCTCACTATTGAATCTGACTCGCTATAGGCAGTAAATATGATCAATGATCCTTCAGTTTCCAAATGGAACCTATACCCTCTAGTTTTCCGAGTTCACACTCTTCTATCCCATGCTACCCTCAAGCACACATATAGAGAATGTAACTCAGTAGTAGATGCCATTGTGAAATATCAAGCATCCTCTGTAATGGTTTCTCCTTTGCATGTGACCAACATTCCGGCACATATTAATGGCTTAATCTATATGGATAGTATTCATACACCTTTTATTAGAGTCCATAGGCAAGCCTTTAAATAAGATTGATACTGTTGATCTTTCCTCTTTTCTGTCTCAGGTTATGGACTACTTCCCTCCATCGAGCACTTGAGCCCGGAGCCCTCGAGCTCTGGAGCACTCGTGGACTCAAGCCTTACAGGCCTCGAGCACTGGATACCTCAAACACTCAAGCCCTCGAACCCTCGAGCCTAGGAGGCCTTGAGCCCTGGATCCCTCGAGCACCCAAGCTCTCGGGCCCTGCCACCCTCGAGCCATCAGTCGCTCGATCCATCGATCTCAAGCACTGGAGCCCTCGAGCACTCGTCCCCTGTAGCACTCAAGCACTCGAGTCCTTAAAACATCGAGCCTTGGAGCCCTTGAGCTCTGGATACCTCGAACACACTCAGGCACTCGAGTCCTCGAGCCTAGGAGGTTTCGCCCTGCATCCCTCGAGAACTCAAGCTCTCGAGTCCTGCCGCCCTCGAACCATCAGGCACTCGAACCATCGAGCACTCGAGCGCTCAAACCTTCGAGTCTCGAACACCGGATACCTAGGAGCCCTCAAGCCCTCGAGCACTCAAGCACTCGAGCCCTCGAGCACTCAAACACTCGAGCACTCAAACTATTGAGCCTTGGCGCCAGCGAGCACTGGATACCTCGAACTCTGAAGCTCTCGAGCCCTCAAGCCTAGGAGGTCTCGAGCCCTGGATCACCCCATCACTCAAGCTCTCGAGCCCTGCCTCCCTCGAGCCACCGGACACTCGAACCATAGAGCACTCAAGCATTCCATCCCTCGAACCATCGAGCCTCGACCCAGGCCTTGGATCCCTCGAGCACTAAAGCTCTTGAGCCCTGCCGTCATCAAGCCATCAGGCACCCGATCCATCAAGCACTTAAGCCCTCGGGGGCTCGAACCATCGAGCCTCCAACACTGGATACCTTGGAGTCCTCAAGCACTGGAGCCCTCGAGCACTGGAGCCCTCGAGCATTCAAGTACTCGAGCCCTCGAACCATCGATCCTTGGTGTCCTCGAGCACTGGATACCTCAAACAATCAAGCTCCCGAGCCCTCGAGCCTAGGAGGCCTCGAGCACTCAAAGCTCACGAGTCTTGCCGCCCTTGAGCCTTCAAGCACTCAAACCATCGAGCATTCAAGCACTCATACCATCGAACCATCGAACCTCGACCCCTCGAGTCCTCGAGCCAGCAAGTACTAACTCCTCTACTTCTGAATCACTACTCCGCTAGTATTAGATCATTCTTTTGAGGGCAACAAGGTTGCCCTATCGATGTAATTTTCCAAAACATCATTGTACATCTTTCGGTTTCTAAATAGGTTTGGGGAACCAAATAAATATCCCCCACCTTAGGGTGCATGCATTTTAAAAAAATATTAATGTCTCACTTTTCTTTTTTAATTGTTTATTTTATATTAACACATTTTTTATTTTTGGTAAGATTTCTTCAATTTCATCCACTTATTCTACCTTTTATTCTCTTCAATTTCATACACTCATTTCCTTCACCTAAGTCCAAGCATCTAAACCTATGATGCCACTATTAGTGAAACCGAGGGAGTACTTTTTTCTTTCCTATAGGTAGAACTGTAACTTTAGGTGTTTAGATTTATGTGAATGGAATGATTGAATGAAATAAAAAAAATTCAAAAAAACATAAAGGGTGGATGAAATTATATATAAAAAGAAAGAAAAGAATGAGTGAATGAAATTGAAGGAATCTTGCCAAAAAGAGAAAGCGTGCCAATATATAGAAACAACTAAAAATGGAAAGTGTGCCAAATATAGAGAAACAGTGGGAGTAATATTTAATATCTGTAAATGATATGAATCCCCTTGCAAAGATTCTGGATTGCGGAATTAAAATCTTTGACCGAATGAAGGGATCTGCAAACCCTCACCAAGTCGCACGAAATTCAAGAACCTAGTCCCCAGGATGCTCTCAATCTCGACTTGCTCTCTAACTAGCCCGCATGATTAGATCACAAGGTTTGCTGAAACTTACTTAACCCTCAGGATTAAGCAACAATGAAGATAGCTCGCAAGCAATGAGTATAACTCGAAAATTTATATTTTTGATTGATAAAAGTGTGTATAAAATCTCGGCCAAACCCCTTAATTTATAGGGAGAGTTTTGGCCACAAACCCTAATCTAAAACAAAATCCGAATTAACTTATGACAACTTTTAGAAGCTAAAACCATATTTAACAAAATTTCCTAAAATAAAACTAGCTATGGCCGAATTCATCCTTATCACACCTTGGATGAACATTGCCTTATCTAATTTTACCAAATTTAATTCTAATCAGAATAAAAAAGAATATACTAACCCTAATGGACTGTGTTTCAAAATCTAGCTCTTCAAAGCCCACATGGCTGAGCTTATCAGTCCCAAACCCAAAATAAATTAATTTTACAGTAGTTTATAGTAATCACATTACCTCATTAAAAACCCGGTGGGAAAAATGTATAGTATTTTTCATGATGTCTTCAGTTCTTCGACAGTCTTGAACAATAAATCCAAGATGTTGATGATGACTCCTTCTTCAATTCGTCATCATAAAGGCGATCAATCAAACTATTTAAAGCAGCATCTCTAAGCTTAGTCCTTGATCTAGTCATATGTATTTTTTTAAAAGTAAACTCACCTATGAGGGGGTATATATTAGGCTCCCCAAACCTTTCAGAGAAGACGAATTTGAATAGTACAACTAGAGAGAATAACGTGGAAGCTAAAGTGGAAGCTAAAAACAAATAGCTGTTACCAAATCCTTCATCTACAACCCCTATCTCGATGAAGGAGATGGCCCTAAAACCCGGTCAAGGTCGACTATGGCCTTAACACTTCCTTGCCCCCCACAACCCAGTGTTTAGAAGAAGAGGTGACCTTCCATAGGGTCCCCTTGCAAATTTCTTCCCCAGAAGATATTTACTAACTATACAGTCATGATTTGAAGTGTGATGATTATGAATCCATTCGTTTCCCGTCTTTTTGTTGTGTAGCCGCCTCATCCTCATCACGATTGGCTCCTTGATGTCCATCCCAGCTGTACCTATCATAGGTATCTCCATGTCACTTAGAGGATCCCGAACATAACCTTTGAATGTTTGATCAAATTGTAGAATGTCTTCATTTATGGTGGTAATAGTTTTTGCATCTCCATCATTCCCTCTATGGTCTCAAGGTTTCCCCCCTCAAAACTTAATCTTCTTCAAAGGTAAATGGAGATAAACTAGCAAAATTGAAGGTTGCACTAACACCATAATCATCTAATAACTCAATCTTGTAAGCATTGTCGTTCACACGCGCCAACACTTTAAAAGGACCATCTCCACGTGGACTCAACTTAGATTTCTGAGCATTTGGAAACCTTTATTTGTACAGATGCACCCAGACATAATCTCCTTCCTAGAACCTCATCCATTTTCGGCCATGATTAGCTCTGTCAGCATTTTGTGCATTTTCCCGTTCAATTTTCATATGCATATTTTCATGTATTTGCTTCACAAAATCAACTTTCTTTTCTTGATCAAGGTTTCTAACCTGTTTAAATTTCAAAGGAAGTATATCAAGAGGTGTAATAGGTAGAAAACTATAACAATATCAAATGAAGATAAAGTAGTAGAATGAACAATGCAATTATATGCAAACTTTGCTATCAGAATGCATTTTTCCCAATTCTTTAAGTTCTTCTGGACTAGAGCACGCATGAGGGCGCCCAATGTCCGATTTGTAACCTCCGTTTGTCCATCAGTTTGAGGATGACTAGCAATAGAAAACATTAACTTTGTCCCTAACTTGTGCCACAAGGTATTCCAAAAGTAGGATAAAAATTCAACATCACAATCAGAGACAATGGACACAGGAATGCCATGTAGCCAAACTACTTCTCTCAAAAAATAGATCTGCAATGGGATTTGCATTATCTATCTTCCTACAAGGAAAAAAGTGTGCCATTTTTGAAAATCTATCCACAAATATAGAATCATTACCTAACTGAGATCATGGTAAATCAAGGACAAAATTGATGGAAATATCAACCCAAGGATGTGTAGAGATGGGTAATGGAGTATAAAGACTACGAGGCTTAGTTTTTTACTCAACCTTCAAGAAATCAAGACAATTCCTATAAATCCTATCAATAGTTAATGCCATTTCTAGCCAATAAAAATGTTCTCGCAACAAATTATAAATTTTAAATGCACCAAAATGTCCCATTAAACCACCTGAATGAGCTTCTCTAACAAGTAACCCACGCATAGAACACTGAGGAATACATAACCTATTATTCATAAACAAGAAACTGCCATGCCAAAAAATACTTCTCATAAGACCATTTTTGTATGCAGCATTAATAGATGCAAAATCAGGATCAGTCGCATATAAATCTTGCACGAAAGAAAAACCCTAACATAATACATTCCAATCGTGTAAGAATTTGTCATTTAACTTCATCCGACTCTTAAAATATTCCCATGACTCATGATTACTGTGAATGAAAAACACTTTAGCATAAACATGATAGCTTAGAGCACCGCCCTTTAGCTTTTCACTGAAATAAGCTATAGGTCGATTCTCTTGCATCAAAACAGCCCCAATACCAACACCATAAGCATCATACTGAATTTCAAAAGTACCATTAAAATCAGGTAAAGCAAGAGCATGAGCATTACATAATCACACTTTCAATTCATTAAATGCATTCTCTTGATTGTCAGTCCAAACAAATTTCACATCCTTTTTAACTAATTCATTTAGAGGTGCAGCAATAGATGAGAAATCATGCACAAACCGTCTATAAAACCTAGCTAAACCATAAAAAGAACGTACCTAATTAGCATTGGTAGGTCTCGGCCAAGTCTTGATGGCCTCAATTTTGGATTCGTTGACTTTTATGCCCTCCTTACAGACCACAAACCCGAGAAACACCACATCTGAAACACAAAATGTGCACTTCTTGATGTTCACATATAAACAAGACTCATGGAGTGCAACAAGAACCATTTTAACATTCTTAATATGTTCATCAGTCAACTTAGAATAAATCAATATATCATCAAAATAGACCACAACAAATTGACCAACAAACTTTCTCAAGACATGATTTATCAGTCGCATAAAAGTATTAGGTGTATTAGTTAAACCAAAAGGCATAACAATCCATTCATACAACCCGAACTTAGTCTTAAAAGTAGGTTTCCATTCATCGCCCTTATTTATTTGAATATGATAATAACCCTAATTAAATCATCTTAGTATAAATCACAGATCTATGCAAATCTTCAAGCATATCATCTAACTTAGATAAGATGCCAATACTTAATGGTATTATTGTAATAGCAGGACAATCAATGCACATAGGCCAAGTTTTATCTATCTAAGGAACTAAAATGATAGGCACAACACAAAGACTAAGGGACTCTCGCACATAACCCCTTTGAAGTAATTCCTTGACTTTTCGCTTCTGAAATGCGCACTTCTTGATGTTCATATATAAACAAGACTCACAGAGTGCGACAAGAACCATTTTAACATGCTCAATATGTTCATCAATCGACTTAGAATAAATCAATATATCATCAAAATAGACCACAAAAAATTGACCAATAAACTTTCTCAAGACATGATTCATCAACCGCATAAAAGTACTAGGTGTATTAGTTAAATCGAAAGGCATCACAATCCATTCATACAACCCAAACTTAGTCTTAAATGCAGGTTTCCATTCATCACCCTTATTTATTTGAATATGATGATAACCCTGAGTGAAATCAATCTTGGTATAAATCACATATCCATGCAAATCTTCAAGAATATCATCTAACTTGGGGATAGGATGGCAATACTTAGTGGTAATATTGTAATAGCACGACAATCAATGCACATACGCCAAGTTTTATCTATCTTAGGAACTAAAATGATAGGTATAACACAAGGACTAAGGGATTCTCGCACATAACCTTTTTGAAGTAATTCCTTGACTTGTCGTTGTTGTTCCTTTGTCTCCTCAGGGTTTGCTTAATATGTCGGATGGTTTGGAATAACCAAACCCAGAACTATGTTGATCTTGTGTTAAATACCTCGTAATGGAGGTAAACCCTAAGGTAAATCTTTCGGAATGACGTCCTCAAATATTTGTAACACCATAGCAAACAGTGGAGAAACATGCATAGTAATATCATCACTGGAAAAATAGCTCTCTTGAAAATGCAGAATAAGCACGTAAGAATGATTAGCAAAAGCACGATTCATATACCTAATCGAAGCATAAAACGATCTACCAAAATCAATAGGAAGTTTACATCTCATCATGTAAATCGATGGAAAAGGAATAAGATGTGAAGATAGAATTTTACGCGACTTTTCAGAATCATTCTTGGACTTACCTGACTTACCTGGATCGGCCTTGCCTGATTTATGGTTGAAAATATCAAGGTTTTTGCCTCCTATTTTCACCTTGTGTTTAAGCTCCCTTAAACCATGTCTAGGGTTTTGTTCGCGCCCCTGTACATCAGACGCAAACTTCTCTTTGTCAACTTTCACGTGTCTCTGTGCCTCTAAGACTTCCACTGGAGGTAATGGAGTCAAAGTATAACTTGTTCTATCTTTAATCACAGTAATTTTGTTAGTGTAACCATTATGCATAGATTTACGATCTAAGTGCCAAGGTCCCCCTAACAAAATATGACTAGCTTCCATATGTATAACATCTCACAATATAGAATAATGATATTTTCAAATCTTAAAGTAATTTACGCATTCTTTTAGCCCTAATTTCACCACTACCATTTAACTGAATAAGTTTATATGGTAATGGATGAGTAGACACTGGAAAAGACAATAATTTAACAAGAAGATTAGACATAGTATTAGCACAAGAACCACCATCAATAATCAACAAACAATTCTTCTCTTTCACAAGGAAACGAGTGTGAAAAATATTAATTCTTTGTACCTCAGTTTCGGCCATTTGAGAGTTTAGGAGTCTCAATGACACGAAGTTACCTTGTGTTTCTGGACCTTCATCTCTGTGATCATTTATGATGATCTCTTTATCTATGTTCTTCACCACTTTCATAAAAAGCTGGCATACCACTTTATTCTTCTTCTTAATCTCCTTCCTCAATTGTGGCTAACACTTGAGCATGAGGGCAGTTATTACGAACATGTCCTCTCTCTTTACAATGAAAACAAGTAGGAGCATTAGAAGAAACTGAATTTGATGAAGAAGCAGTTGACTTATCTGGAATTTTCAAAGACTTTTGAGTGAATGGTGTCATCCTTTTATCATTGGGAGCATATGTTGGACTTGAATAGGACTGCATCGATCCACTACCACCCATGGTTGAACCTTGGCAATGGCCATAACTAGGGTTTCCCGAGTCAAACCTTAAATTCTAGCTGGGAATCCGAACTGAGGCTTCTTTGGCGATAGGTTGCTCATAACCAACCTTGCTTTCACCAATAAATAGCCCATTGATATGTGATGTTGAAGCTTGATTAGCATTTGAAGGTTCTCATGCAAGCCTCTAATGAATCGATTTTTTATGAATGTGTCGTCTTGTTTCATCCCGACCATTCTCATGGTCAACTCAAGATCTTGCCAGTATTCATCAACTGTTAGATTTCCTTGCTTCATGTTGGCCAAATAAGAATGTTTTTCCATCAAGTAAGTAGGCGGAACATGATTTTGGTGAAGCTTGTATCTCAATCTCTCCCAGGTGGAGATAGGTTTCTTTCCAGCAAGATGTCTCGACTCTCTTATATTTTTCCACCATTCAGTCGCATAATGAGTAAAGGAATACTATGCCACCTTGACTTTTTCTTCCTCTTGATAATTGTTGAGATCAAACAAATTCTCAGTCCGTCGCTCCCAATTAAGATACTTCACTGGATTGTGTTGTCCATCAAATCGAGGGATGTCATACTTCAATCCCTTGATGTCTTGAACAGAATTTGACCCTGAATGAGAACCCAAGCTGGATCTCAATCTTCTTCAGGAATGATGTTTGCTGTGGCAATGCATTCTAAAAGACCCTCGGTGTGATCGCCTTTACGAACCATCATCAGACTGAACCGCCAAAACCATGGAATTGACAAAAAAATATCTGGGATTCTTCCCTCTTGGCTGATGATGTAGGTGTAGGCGGTGCCACGCTGCCAACTTTTCTCACCAATCTTTGCACGTCACTCATGAGTGCATTTATTGTGACAACAAATCGATCTAGATCAGTGGCTTCATTAGGCTCAATTCAATGTCACTCCCAAGTGTTTAGAGCCCCATATCGTGGATGCTCACCAAGTCTGCAATCACAGGTGTTTGTTAATAGCAATTTGTTAGGATCGCTAACAAAATGTGGGACGAATGGATTTTTATCGGCCATTTCTGCTAAATGGTTCATATAAAAATCATCCCCCTCCTCTTCCCTTTGTTTAGTAAGCTTGCTCACCAAGTGTTTAACACTCACAACTCACAAGGCGAAGGCTAATGCAAAGGAAATTGATTGATTCACTGCAGTTCAAAGCAAAAATATGAAGATGATGTAAAATATGAACGTGTGTTTTCATTGATGGGACAAGGGTAGAATATATAAACAACATTTACAGAGTCATTAAAGGAAAATGGTTCTATATAAGGTACAATAATATTGCATAAGATATTTACCAAATATCTCATTCTCTCCTCCTCAAGTTGGAGCATGTTGATCTTGAATGCCCAACTTGCCAATCAAAGTCTTAAATATCTGTCGTCAAAGTGCCTTTGTAAATAAATATGCTGGCTGACTAGCAGTACAAATATGATAAGTAACCACATCACAAAGCTGAATTAAATCACGAACAAAATGACGTTCAATCTCAATATGCTTCATCCTCTCATGAAAAACTAGATTTGGTGAAATATGAAGAGCTGCCTGACTATCACAGTACAAACACATCAGAGTAGGATGTGCCACTCCCAAAGAATGAAGAAATGACAAGAGCCATAACAATTGACAACACGCGACTGCCATAGCCCGATATTCTGCTTCAGTCGAAGAATGAGAAACAGTGGGTTGTTTCTTCGTCTTCCAAGAAATCAGAGATTCACCAATCATAAAAAAATATCCAGTCAAAATTCTCCTACTAGTTGGGCAGTCTGCCCAATCAGAATCAGAAAAATGATTTAAGCTGAAGAGAAATATTAGCCAATAGAAACAAACCTTGGCGCGGATGACTCTTTAAATAATGCAGAACTCGCAAAGCTGCATGCCAATGCGCCAAATGTGGTTTCTAAATGAACTGGGCCAAGGTATGGACTAAATAGCTAAGTTCAGGATGAGTGATGGTGAGATAAATGAGCTTCCCTACTAGTCTGTGATACTGAACATAATCGTCAAATGATGGACCATCATCTCATGCCAAATTATGTTGTTATTCCATAAGAAAATCTATAGGTTTAACTGCCAATAATCCAGTATCAGACAAAATATCCAAGGCAGATTTCCGCTGAGACAGATTCATCCCATTAGGCCGAAGAGCTTTTTGTTGCCGTAGAAATACTTCACGGCACCACGATCCTTCATATGAAAACAAGAGCACAAATACTTCTTGAACTTGGACATCATCTCATGAGAGGAATCAACAATGATAAGATCATCAACATAAGCCAATACATGAAGATAAACACCATCCTTCAAATACAAAAACAAAGAGTAATCTACCTTACTCTGAACGAACCAAAGAGGCGAAGAGCAGCAACAAGTTTAGCAAACCAATTTTATGGAGCCTATCGCAGACCGTAAAGAGATTTGCGAAGCTTACAAACCAACCCAGGTGCCAGAAGTGTATAACTAGGAGGCGGACACATGTACACCTCCTCTTCAAGATCACTATGCAAAAATGCATTGTGAACATCCATCTGATGAAGATCCCAACCACGAAACAGCAGCAGCCAATAAAAGATGAACTGAACTCATCTTGCAACATGAGTAAATGTATCTATAAAGTCAGTCCCCTCAATCTGATGATTACCAAGTGCAACCAAACAAGCCTTGTATTGCTCAATAAAACCAACGGATTTAAACTTAGACCGATAAACCCACTTACAGTTAATAGACTTCTTGCAAGGAGGAATTCAAGCAAGAACCCACGTATTATTCCGCTCGAGTGCTTCAATCTCATTGGACATAGCCACATGCCAATGATCATGGTGATAAGCATCAGAAAAAGTAACCGGATCAGCAACATCTATAACTGCAACCAAAAGTCTAGAATCTGAAACCAAAAAATTACTCCAAGAAACATAATCAACAATAGGGTAACGCGTACTGGGAGGCCATCACCATGCCTCTCAAAGATAATATTTATAAGCCCAAATTATTTCTAACTACTAAATAGTATCTAGTGGTAAGACGGGGTCATCCACGAGGAAAATGGGGCTATATCGAATGTTAACTGTAGTTGAAAAGCACACAAATAAGTCACTCTAAGTGTGTGGTAACAGAGTTGGGGGTTTTGGTTTTGGAAAACACTATGACTACTTTAACAACTAAATTAACCAACAATTAGAGAAAATACTTCAACTACGATCACACTAGCACGAAAGAAGTAATTAATATGATAGCGAGTCTTGGGCACATTTGGTTTACATTTCTAGTCATCCTTTGATCATCAATTTATTGTCTTATTTTTATGCATTAACCACATATTGTGGAGAACTATCAACACTTTTTGAGTGTTGATATTTCTCACATCTCTTCGGTATAGTTAGAGTGAGCAATCGGTGCCACATAATAGCCTTACCCTCGAGTCACTCTAGACGATCGGCATCATAGACTTCCCTGAGGATAACAATACACATGGAGACCCAAAACAACTACCACAATGTCCTACAAGCAAGAAACACATAGATAAAACAAGTATATGCTAATAACAACTACGAGGATCGGCCTTCATGCTAATCATTATTAGTGAGTCACATTGGTAATTAGTCAAACCCATTCAAATTCATCCTAAGCTTAAGAAATTTCATCAATCAACAATCATAATTAGTTGTCTTTCCTAATCATAATCTAGCATTGACCAACAATGATCACATTGACAAAAAGTCAAAGTCTTCCAGGTTTGACAAAAAATCTAGCACATAATCAACCCACAATCATCAACTAGTTGATCATCCTAATCTAAATCATGCATTAATCACACAAGAAATCACAAAAAATACTTGATAATCAAAGCACAAAATAGGATAAACCAAATTTCATAAATTCATACTAGAAATGCTTACCAATTGTTTCCAAGAGTGTATTTAGTCGGGCTTATGAAAACCCACAACAGATCTACAATAATTCATGAAAGAGATGCAAAAACAAAGAAAAGATGAAGAAAAACTAGGGGTTTTGAAGAGGGAAATTTGGGCAAGAGTAAAGGGAGAGAGGAAGAGTTTTGAGGCTAAAAAATGAAGATAACAGCAGCCCAAACACGCCCTTGTGAGCCGCAATGTGGGTTGTGGCCTGTAATGGTGTTGCAACCTACTTCTTATTTCCATCGCTACGGGTGAATCGTTGCTTCGATTTTGGAGTTCTTGTAGTTGATATTATTGTGCTCGAGAAGAAAAATACAATGATGCCACCCTTGTTGGCTGATTCTTCTTGGATCACTTTAAGAAATTGGTCAAAACTTCTAGGTTACAAATCATCTGCTTCTTTGCCTTCCTTCTTCAACCCTTCTATCTTCTATCACGTTTTGGCTCATGGTCTCACTAAACCACTCTGAATTGCTCACGAGAAATCTACAATTTAAGCTCAAAAATGGAATCTAGATGCTCGTAAGGACCAAAAATCCATTAGACTAAACATAGGTTACAAAATGAAGGATTTGGATATGAAAATAAAAAACGGTCATCTAAACCCCCTTATTATGTAAACTTATCTAAATCTAGCAATCTTCCAACAAAAAGATACAAAAGAGATGTAAATTCTTCGAAAAGTACATGCATTTGACATCTTATCACGTACCTGAGGATAGCTAATCAAATGATGCGGGATTAGCAGGGGGGGTTTTATGGAGCGAGTAGCAGTGCTTATGCAATCTCTTAATTTAACAAGAGGTTGACAAAGATAAGTTCTAGGAGGACGGGTGGCGGATGGAGCTGCTGGTGGTGAGGCGGGTACCAGGTGGCTGAGCTCGGTAGGAGACGGCCATGGGATGGGGAGTAATAGCTGAGCGGCCACGGACGATCGCGGCTAGAGCTCTGGAGGAGCTGGCCACGGAGAAATTATGGACGACCGCGATTGGAGCTCGGTAAATAGTATAGACGATGGAACCTGCAGTGGAGCCCTAAATGGACCCCACCAAATACAAAAGAATCCAACCCTAGGCTACATAGTAAACCTAAGGAGTAAAATCCGAAAGTGGTTAGAGGGGGGGGGGTAATAGTGGAGTGAAAATCCAGAAGACAACACTCAACTATCCCCCCCCTTTTGTTCAAATAAAATAACAACCAACCCAATGCAAGATAGCCGAGCAGAGGGAGCACAAAAACAACCTGGAAAAACACAGGCTATAACCCAAATGATGGGGTGAGAACAAACTCACTACCCATAAAACAAATCCGCTTCTACCCCTAACAAATGGGGCCTTCTTCAATCCAATTCCAAAATGCAACCGAGAAGGGTCTCGGGTCTTGAAGTATTGTAGTATTTGGATCGTTGATGAAGGGACTAAGAACCAAGAACGAATAATAAGAAAATCCTAATGCAGCCGAGGGTGTCTCGGGTCTTGGATGTCGCATATAATTTGAAGCCGATGAACCAAATGGACAACCGCTTCTACCATATACATCCCTAAGATGAAGAAAGAGGGATGTTATTGGCCTTCTGCCATTCTCCTTTTGCACCGAAGCTGATCCTATGGGCCAAGATGAATGAGGCCGTGCCTCGGACCTTAGTGTCTCCCAATAAAACTAACTTCCGAAAGATGTGAGAATGGATGCACTTCTACCGCGTGCACCAAGCGTGGCGAGTATGTACTCGCCCACTCCATTTTGAGCAAATGGACAGCTATATGCTATTTTAACACCAAGTGTAGCGCGAGCATAAAGCGCATAAATAACCGTCAAATCAATAGTAAAAACTAGGCTTAGGAGAAAGAGTAATATGATGGAAATCCTTACTCTAAAACCTATTGCCTCTACCTGAGTACCGAGCTGCAAGTGCCAAAAGAAATCCAAGAAAAACCATAGGCCAATCCGGACACCATCGAGCACAAAACAGCCTATCCCGGCGCTGAAAACCGCATCATCAATCCCTGAAAACTGCGCCAGAATAGCCAAACCGTGACACACCTTTCCAGCCTTCACCCGCCAAAACCATCTCCCTTGCTGGCGTCCTGCATCCCTTCGCCAAACGAGTTCCAGCGCTACGCCTGCCGCCAGCACAGCGCCAGGAATGAAGCACCTTGACCCGAATTGTGAAGCACATAGCTCGTTGCCGCCAGCACCCTTCAATCTCCAAGCAGCCTCTCCATTTAGAACAAGTGCTCCTCCGGAAACAGCCTATTCATCACCATGTAGCAATCCTTCATGATGATTTTCACCACTCTTTCCGAACTTGGTTGAGCACCATCCATAACCACATTGTTTCTTTCCCTCCAAAGGCGATAAACCGTGGTGATCAAGGCTAGTATACCAAACTTCTTTCGCATCTTGGAGCCTTTTACTTGCCTCTTCACCCAAGTCATGGAACTTTGGATTGAATTAGTTCGTCTCCTTAAACCAATCCAAGTCCGAATACGCCCCCAAACAACCTCAGAAAATTCACACTTGAAAAACAAATGCTCATTTGTCTCCTCTTCCAAATGGCACAAAGAGCATATCTTCTCCATGCTATCCCCTTCCTCCATTCGATGCTTATCTTTCATGTGAAGTCTCTGAATGACCGCCAACCAAGTGATGAATGAGAATTTCGGCGGTACAAACCCACGCCAAATACTGTTGAAAACCCTTTCACTTGATCGACCAACGTCATAAACATTCGGGTATCTATGACGATGCATATGAAGATAAGCTGCACTAGTAAACTTTCCCGAGCCAGACTAAACACCAAGATGGCCGATTACCTCTTGCAAGTCCCCATTAAACATTGCGAACAATTCATCCCTGAGTTTGCAGAGGTCACCAAAGTAGCTCGAGTATCGCTCTCCCAATCTCCCATTTGCAATTCTCGGATTTAATCCCCAAAAATCTACTCCCTGAAGGTAGTATGAGTGAATCCATCGGACCCAAAGGCTATCCTTTTTCAAGTGAACATCCCACAACCTTTTAGCCATAGAAGCCCTATTCCACGTAACAAAGTCCCTCAAACCGAGGCCTCCAAAAGACTTAGGCGCACAAAGTTTCTTCCATGCCACCTTCGCCTTATGTTTTCCTCCCCATAAAAACCTTTTACATTTCTGTTCAAGAGCATCCATTACCGTGGTTTGTATAACGAAATTCTGGATCCAAAATCCCGCAATACCTCCAACAATTGATCTCACAAGTTCCAATTTGCCTGCATAGGAGAGGGTATGGCCCTTCCATTTAACTATTTCCGAATCTACCTTTCCCAATAGTGTACCAAATTGTGTCACCTTCAACTTGCTAGAATCAAGTGGCACGCCTAAGTATCTAACTGGGAATGTCGCCCAAGGAATACCTGTGAAGCTCAAATCCTCCTTTATACCAACCCCAAAGAACTTCGACTTTGCTGCATTAATTCCCAAACCCGAAGTGCGCTCAAACTCATTCAAGGCGTCCATAAGTATATGTACAGAACTCGTGTTCGCCTTAGAAAAGAGCATGAGATCATCTGCAAAGGCCAAATGCGTGATCCGAAGAGTCTCGCATCTCGGATGGAATGTAAAATGCCTAGATGACGTCCTCCTTTTCAGTAATCTCGAGAAATACTCCATACAGATCACAAACAGTTGAGGCGACAAAGGGTCACCCTGACGAATACCCCTCTGTCCCTGAAAGTGATCGCATAGTTTACCATTGACTGCAATCGAGAACGAAGAAGTGCACACACAGGTCATAATTCTGCTCGTTAGTCTTTCCAGAAATCCCAGTCCAAGTAAAACTTCTTCTAAGAAATCCCAAGAGACTGTATCAAACGCTTTTTGAAGATCCACCATAATCATACATCTGGGCGAATTTCGGACTCTGCCATATCCCCGGACAAATTCCTGTGCTAACATGACATTATCCGAGATGTTTCTGCCCTTCACGAATGCTCCCTGACTAGGGTCAATAATACCTGGTAAAATACCTTCAATCCGATTCGCCATAATCTTCGTGATAATTTTATAGACCACATTGCAGCACGCAATTGGTCTGAAGTCGCCGACCTTCAGATTATCCGGCTTCTTCGGAATTAGAGCCACTGCAGTGTGATTAAGCTGCGCCAAAATGTCGCCTGTTTGAAAGAATTCCAGTACTGCAGCCGTAACTTCCTCTCCCACTGTATTCCACTGCTTCTTAAAAAATCATGCCGTATAGCCATCCGGACCCGGAGACTTATCATCCGCCATTGTAAATAGCGCCTGTTTAACTTCAATACTCGCCACATCCTGATCCAAGTAGGCTCTTTCCACCTCGGTAAGCTTCGAACTCTCATCAAATATGCTCGGATCCGTGGCCACTCTGTCCCTCTTCATACCGAATAGTCCTTTATAAAACTCAGCAAATAACTCTCCCTTGCGACTATTGGAAGTAACGATCCGATTGTCACTGTCGATAATTGCAGGGATACCTCCTCCTTTTCGTGCAGAGACCATAGAGTGAAAATACTGTGATCCCTTATCCGCCTGAGTAATATGATTAATCCTTCCCTTTTGCGCAAGAAAGGAAGACTCCGCCAAATAAAACAACATTGCTTGCTTCTTTAACTTGCGCAATGCCGCAACATCATCCTCCGAAGCATGCTTAGCATCGAATTCATCGAAAGCCTTGTTGTACTCTGCATCTGCAGCCTTTGCCTTCTCGGAAATATGGCTTAAATCAAGTCGACCCAATTCCTTCAAGGGGTACTTCATACGAAATAATTTCCTGGTCACCGAAAACTGCTTAGTCCCTTCAACCGACGGACTCCAAAAATCTTCTACAATCTGTCCACAGTTCGGATGACCCAACCACATATTCTGAAAGCGAAATGGCCTTCCCTTTCCATCAATCTCCTGCGACATATCCACCACCACGGGAGAGTGGTCTGATTGAGCCGAGATTGGTAAGAAGGTTGTACGACAGGCAGCTTCATCCCAACCGTGATTCAATAGCACTCTATCCAGCTTCCTCCAAATCTTCCAATCCGCACTATGCCAAGTTAGATGTTCTCCCATTGCAGGTGCATCTCTAAGTCCACACTTTACACAAACATCCTGAAATTCCCTCATCGGATACAGACTAGGTACATTAGTCCCGTAATGATCTTCAACGCTAAGGATAGCATTAAAATCACCAAGGACCATCCAAGGCGCATTCAGGCTAGCTCCAAACGACTTCAACTCCTCCCATAGTGGTAAACGCGCCAAACGTCCTTCACTATGCCCATACACAAATGTGCAGAAAAACTCAATCCCAGAAACAAGATTACGAACTTTCAGATGAATACATTGCGGCGTTTTCCCTAGAACATCAACCAAGAAGCCTTTCGGATCCCAGATGATTAATATCCTCGAGTTCTGCCACAGTTCAAAATTGTGCGTAAACTTCCAACCCTTAAAACTTTTCAGAAAAATGCGCAACACCTTATCCTCCATTTTTGTTTCCAACAAACCACACAGACCAACTCTATTCGTGGAGATGATATTTTTCACCCACCTCCTTCTCACAGGGGCCGATAGACCCCTGACATTCATTGCTGATGTATTCATTGGGAAACAGAGGTCCCTTGTGGCTTCGGACCGCCGCCTTCAGTCGATTTACTTCCAGAACTATCCGAATGACTCCTTATAGCTGATAGCATTCGCTGAAAAGGTTTCTGGATACCCTTCCCTGGCTCATTTAATCGAGTCCTACTCTTGCTTCTAGACCTGGTCAAAACCCCTGATGCGGAGGGAGGTCTACTCTTACTCTTACTCCTGTGCAATCTTGGTATTTTAGAGCCCCGAGCATCCGGATGAATCATCTGCTTAGGCAGTTTACCCGCCCCTTCAACCGGATTATCATCATCTCCAAACGCTTGCTGTTTTTTATCGGATTCAGTGGCCGAACGAGTGCTGGACTGCTTGCGCTCAGTGCTTCTACCGCGCGCTAATTGTGCTTGTTTTCCAGCGCCAGCAGCTCCAGGCAGCGCTTGAGCAGAATTGGTGCCAACGCCGCGCCCAGCGCCAGCATCTCCAGGCGCTGTTTGTCTCGATTTTGCACCCGCGCCACGAATTCCAGCGCCCATGCTTGCAGCGCCAGTGCTTATAGCAACGGGCGTAGGTGCTGCAGGCAGCGCAACAACGGCCCGATGATCATCCTGCTCTCCCCGAATCGATATTCCTGGTCCTTTTCTTGCACTTCCAACTCTCTCGATGTTCTTTACTATGCTCTCAACCACTTTTCCTTTCCCTTTCCTTTGCCTTTCTACCTCCTCATTGTCCGAAGAGGCATCCTCAATTGTCACATTCTCATTACCTCCAACTGAATTCGAGTTCTGATTATCTCCAATAGTTTCAGCTTGCATTTTCCGAACCCAAACATGATCATTGTACCGAGTTTTCATATTTTTCTTGCCCTTCGCCTTCACAACTTTGCTCTCGGCCATAGATCTCTTTTGTTGTGTCTCCTTGGCATTCCAATAGTCATCACATTCTTCCATTAGATGATTGTTTTCGCCACAATTAGTGCACCAAGGCCTACAATAATCGTAGATGATTTTTTGGACAAACAAATCACCAGATGGAATACGAAAAGTCACCTCCTCCTTAAGCTTTCTGGATGTATCGATCCATACCAAGAGACGTGCATAATAGCCCCTTAACTCCAGAGTACCATTGTCCATAAGGATAGGTTCTCCGAGTGAAGTAGCAATCTTCTCTAACGACTTCTTGTGCCAATACGCCTTTGGTAAGTGTTCCATCCTTAACCAAACTGGTTTAGTGGCTTGGATGGTTGCATCATATTGCCCAGATTCATCAACTAGCATCATGAACAACTTCTTCCCATGGAGATAATGGTCAGGACCATTCATCACCTTGTCTCTATCCTCTGCACTGTTGAACTTGAACATGACGTATCCATTCTGCTTGGTCTGAACATTACACTGCACCCCCCACTTCGCTACCAACAATGTACGAATGGCATACATACCTGGAAAGAATCTCGGAAACACACCCAAGAATCCGAAAAATGGCTTATGTAGATCCTTATGAATCTCTTCATCAGTGAGCACAAAATCGACACTATCTCCACTGTTTGCAACAATTTCAATGGCCGACTTATTCATTAGAATTTCAGGATCATCCCATCTCCTTCTCCTCTCTAATTTCGGATCATTCCAATCTCTTGGATGCACTTGCTGATTCTTCCTCTGATTAACATTGTGATCGGCCGTACCATTGTTGTTCTTCGGACCAGAATTATCACCCACATTCATCACCATTGTTATGGTGAATTCCGATAAGACAGATCGGATTCACCAAAACAACCAAGATTTAGGCAACAATCCAATCGGAAACACAAGTACCAAAACGTATTCAACCAAACCGGATTCAGAATGAAGAACAAATCAAAACAACAAAACCGTAATCCACCAACACCAAAACCGAATTCAAAATCAAGCAAAAACTTGAATCTAAACCGATTAAACCCTATGATAAATCGGATTCATGACATAATCTTAAAACCGAAGTCCTTCAAGCATGAAATCGGATGCATACACACATAAAATCATGCTCCAAATCGAAATTCAAGCAAAGTACAAGAAGATGGATCGAAAAAACCTGGAAACCGTGATCACCAAGCAATCCGAAACCAAGTACTTGCGCCGGTTTGTAGATCGATCTCAAAACCCCAACCTCTGTGCTATATCCGATCCAAGTTGTAGGAATTTGATTATAATTCGTGCTGAAAATTATAATCAAAACCTTTATACTCCTTTGCACACACCAAATCCCAATCCAAATCGAAGAAAGATTGAGTTTTTCAATCAAACTCCTTCTCGAACTAGGACTCAAGTGAAGAACAATTGCGATCTCCCTCCCAAATCCTGATCCGAAACCAAATCCACACTCCAAGTCCAGATCACGATCAAGATTCACCAAGAGTAGAATCCGTTAAACCATAATTCATCGGTGGATTGTTAATGAAATTGAAGAAATCGGCTTCCAAAAGATGGAAGAAAGGCTGCGCCTTTTTTCTTCTTTTTTTCGCCCCAGAGCTAGAGAGAGAATTTTATTATTATTGAGAGCTCTTTCATTCCGCGATTGGAGCTCGGGATGAGCTGGTTGGTGGACCAGTCACAAATGACCAAGAGTCTGGCCAAGCAGCTATGGACTTCCACGAGCAGGGCTCTGGCGGAGTGGTCAAGGACAACCTCGAGGCACCTACTGGCAGAGTAATCATATACGGTCCCGGGGTGGACATGGCGGCGACCAACATGACTCGGCAGCGAACTGCTGGAGCTCAGAATGAGTTGACCATATCAGATCGGGACTGGGCGGCTCTACTAGGTCGGACGGCTGTGGAACAGAGTTGTCAAATACTACAGGTGATGGAGATGGCAGGCGATCAGCAGGTGGCATCTTCGCAGATACATGTGTAAAAGGGAAACAGTTTTCATAACATATCACCACCCAGCTGTCAAACACAGTTCGAGACTTCAATTCATAAACACGCTAACCTTTTTATCAAAGATGAAGAATGGTAGAAGTGCTACTGGTCTGAAAAGTGGTGCAAAAGCTGTCCCGGATATCCTTGGCAGTCACACACGAGGCCGGAAGTTCGGAGAGGGCCTCAAGAGAAAGAGAGGAGAATAGTAAGCTACAGACCCTCTGGTCTTCATCCATCCAGAGATCATAAGCATCCTTGGCTATATAGTAAACCACCTGAGCAGCCGCACGATCAGGAGGAGGAGCGCGGAGAGCAGTGGCAAAGGAGGAAGACCTTGAACCAACCGTCGGCAGAGTGGGCAGAGGAGGACGTGGAATTGACCCATCGAGATATCCGAAAGGCCTCTAAGGGTGAAGAACGTATTCAATCTGGCATTTCCAGAGAAGAAAATTGGTCTTATTGAGTTTAATTTATAGCATATGGAGAAGAGTATTAAACGATAATTTTTCACTGGCCATGATGAGAATGGAAGAAGGAGTTCAGCCACTAGAGAAAGAAGAAGAAGAAGAGGTAGCCGGAAAAAATTTAGGTTTTAGAAGGTAAATCAGAACACTGCTCTGATACCATGACAAGATGTATTTTGCGTAAGTAGTCTTGTATTGCTGACAGGAATATATAGAGTACAATAAGGTGATAGAATATGAGTAGAACTCTAGCTTAGTCAACATGACTTATCTAGAATCAATTATAATCTAATCAAAAATATGATTTACTCTAACACCATCAATCTCTCTTTGTTGACTACTTGAAAAATATTAACATTAGGTTGTCGAGGTTTAACAAAGATGTCCTTATGTGTAGCAAATGTGCTGACACCCTGGACCCTACCCAGATGTTCTTCCTTATTAAGCACTACACCTAGTATATCCTTCTTTCCAACCCCGACGAACTCTCCTGACTCTTGTTCTTTTAAGTCCTCATAAAAATTAACAATAATCGAACTCATATAATTGGTCAAAATTATCTTGAACAACTTCACATACATTAATTCAGCTGAATTTTTAGCAAACTCACAATTTGTTGGGCAGCCACCTCCGCTTCTTTGGTGTGGAACTTACCCTTTTTCTTCCCTCGCTTTGTATATCCTTTTAACCATTTTTCAAATTAGGGAACCTCATATGATGTGGGATATTCTGTTGAAATCCTTGGTCATCTGCCATTCCATGCTCTACTTTATCAAATACTCTTGCCTGGAACATTTCCTTCATGATAATTCTTATGACTAGCGCATACCCACCCCGACTTATGGTACGTCGCATCTTGTTTCCTTTGAAAACTTCAACATGTTTAGATCTAAGAACCTGAAAAATCAACCAATCAAGTGCGTGTCAAATGCAATGAACAAAACAAATAATGAGGTCAAAATGTATCAAAGTTCCCATGTCCCTGTACGACATCGTTCACATTTTGATAGGTAATTTATATCTTACGAATGGACAATGTGCGACATAAATGTGATTATCGATTGAAGACAGTACCTAATCTTTGTCATCACATGAGGTCCCTATCCCCTCCATACCGACGGACACTAGTCTGATGTGTTCTCTGCGACGTCGCATAACCAATTCCTAGTACTTACATTTAGGGAAAATAGGGGAAAATACAATGATAAAACATTCACAGCCACAACCCACATAGACAACTGATATTTTAATCATAATAAAGTTATGCATGAGTTCATCTTAGCATAAAAAAGATTGATGCACTTTACAAATATAACTATATATCCACTATGTATAAACCCCAAACCATGTAAATGTTAATCTCTTACCGATGCTTCGTCCACCCTATTTCTTTATATGAAACCCTTCCAGTAAGAGTCACTTATAAACAGATGCTTAATCCTTGGGCTGCAATATTTCTTCTTCCCGAAAACATAAACCCTCGCCAATTTGGCCTTGAAATCTCTCCATCTCTCGCCAAAGCGGCGTATGGTTCTACTCTTCAAATTTTCCTTGTCTTCACACTCAATTTCAAATGCTAATTCAAGGGCCTTCCAAAGCTTCTCCTTGTAAGCCGCATCGACCCGAGGCCAAAACTCGTACAAGAAAATGTCAACCTCTGTTCTTGCTATCAATCCTAGGTAACTAGACCACCAATTTCTATCCTTGCATATAGCATTTCCAATATGGTGAAACCTTTGTCCACCATGTCTATTAACTTCTTGCATATAGCCCTACCCAGACCGTGCTTACGTCTTTTTTATCCAATTTTCTCTCCTCCTCCTTCGGGTAATTTCCTCTTAGCACAGATTACCACACCACGACCTAAAAAGAAAGACAATAAATTACACAACACTATGTCAACCACAACACACTAGTGAATTATGCACACTAAATAGTGATTGAAAAATGGTATTAAATCAAGGATTTTGCCACAACGACACCATTTCATCCATTAAGTGACACACTATACACAACGATACCATATCAAATAACCACCATTTGAAAACAACAAGTGGTACACATAATATGCATTGAAAAATGTAACCTTTGAAGTTACCACACACAACCCTTCATGTATTGGCCATATGACAAAATAGATGATACATAAGACACAAAATAATAACACACCCTCATTCAAAATTCAATGCCTATGAACATAACATGAACAATACAATCATGTTTTCATGGTGTGAAAGATTAAAACTTGCCACACTTTTGATTCATAGAACCCCCAACTTTGGTGACCCCTCCATTTAGTATCTAATATGGAGATGGATGTGATTTCTTTTTAAATAGTGATAAGTTGGAGAAGAAATGAGTTGATGAAGATGAAATTTGGTTCTTGGGGGATGGAGGGCGCCATTTTTGGCAATAAATGTTCTTTCAAAGTTTTTGGGCCTTTTTATGCTAAATACGGCGCATACTCCCACCATAAGTGCAACGTCACACGATTCATGTGACACCCAGTAATTTCATCTATTTTAGGTCTATTAGTGAGTCAAAGGCAGCCCAACAGGCCCATCCCATATGAATGTCCGACTTTGCAATATGTTCGTTCCAGACTCTGATTATACGACGTTTGTGCGACGTCGCTATATACGTAGGTTGGAATTCATAAGTTGGGCATGTTTGGGGACCAAATGGCCCATTTCATGTTTATGATCGAAATCGATGTTTCTTCAACTCATTCTCGGTAGATACGAGGATACATGTGAAGTCAACAACTAGGGTATGCCAATCATATCTATAATTAGTTATAACATAGAACTTAATATTTTTCCTTCAATAATCAAACCCATTGTTGTTAGAGGAGTACAACTACATTTTTCACGAATCCATAGTGATTTATTTTTAAAAAATTATCCGTCAAGTAAAGTGAACTCTGTCACCGCGCTATCATATACGTACATGTCAGTGATCAAACATTGCACCCGACCGTCCATTAGAACATCAAATCAGTTGCGCCCATAATAGGAGGAACTTTATTTGTTCGATACATGATGACTTGTTTATGGCTTGTTATAGTTAATTTTATAAAAGATGGTAATGTTAGTTATTCTTATTGAATGGAGAATTATTGTTATCCCCACGAACACTCAGTCTTCTAAAGTGTTTCATGTTTTGGATAGTAATAGTTCATTTATTGCGTTTGTGTATGGTGTGGCATAGCCGACCTTATAAGTACCTACTAGATGATACTTATAGTAATTACAATGAGTTCTCCCCTGTATCTCATGAACAGTCAATATTATAGGGCATAGGTGACCTTGGAAAACTAACGTTATTCAAACCAAGTGGATATCAGTTACAATTATAAAGGGTAATCTTGTTATGCATGGAGAACGGATCTATAGTATTACTAAAGAAATTGTAAGAATATGTTAGACAATTGTAATTGGTAATCCAGTACAGTGTATCACATTTTTTACCCTTATTCATTGAAACATGTAAGAGGATTAACAGTCTGAGAAAGAAGCGTTAGTCCTAAGTTTTCAACATTACAATGTGTAATCCTATACAACGTAGCACAATTATAAAGGGCAATCTAGTATAACGTATCACGCATGGTACCATTGTTCATTGAAGCATGTGAGGCAATTTTATACAATGTATCACATTTGGTACCATGTTAACCGATTAACAGTCTTACTTCCATAGTATTTTTGGAACGAGTTTCAATGAAGGGCTCAATGTTATAAACAACATTTCGAGATTAAATTGATGATCTCATTTATTTTTGGAAGTTAGATATTTATTTTATCGCATTTTTGAGACAAATTTCTCTGGGCCTTGCATTTGGATTGGTGTTTAAATGAATTTGGGCCCAAAACATTAATCAGCCCAGCATCATGTGCGAGGTCGCTAGCATTTCATCATTATGTCATTGTGGCCAACATTAAAGCAAAGTCATGTCTGTATAGGGGAATTTGGCAAAGCCCAAGATGTTCTAGAAATTGGGTCAGTTATTATATTTAGCCTAGTAACTCTGTTATGTGACATCATCCAATATTTGGGAAGTGTACGGCAAGGTCGGGAATATATGCGACGTCGCAGACAGGGTTAGACAACACTGTAATGACGGAGTACTTAAAGGATCAATGGTCCAACCCATCGCATTCCAACACGATGAGGTCGCACATTCAAAACATCTCATTTCCAGAAAACCCACTCAAAACCATCAAATCAAACCGCCATAACCACCTCCTTATTATAAACCAAATCTTTTCCACTGCTTTTTGTTCGTCGTTACTTATTATTTACGAAGGAGCTTCACATTATTCCCAAACCAAGACAAGGTCAGGTTTTTTCTATTTTCTATTGTTTTTGTTGTTAAGGATTATGGTTTTAGTTATTATGTTGTCGAAATGTATTGATTAAGTTCAATGTGCAAGTTTTCTCTTACATTTATTGGATGAGTAGGTTTTAGGGCTACTTTAGTCTTGTTTGATATTGTTTTTCGGTGCATGGATGAAATGGGGGTGGATGTGAAGGGGTAAATATCTTTTTTCTGCATATCTGCTTTGTATTGAGGATGTTGTTAGTTGTTTCGGTAATGTTTAGCCCTTTTGTATCGTTCGTCTGTACGTCGCTAGCAATTCGTTCTTACAAAACTGCTATGCGAGGTCGTACATTCATAAATTGATGAATTTGTTGAATGAGTGACCTCGCTGATGTATTTGCGAATGAACCGATCTGAAAGCTCAACCCAACCCCACTAGCAATGACCTGTATCCTGCAAAATAAACCCCGGAGGTATTCAGGGGGAGAAGCTCCGATGCCAAAGTTAATCAACGGTCACCAATGGATGAACAGTGAATAATCTAAAAGTAATGACATGCATTTCTATTTATACCTTTCTAAACCTAATTAGGGGTATTCTTCCTTATGTTCCTTTATCAAGAAGCCCATTAAGGTCCCTTGACCCTATCCCCATGGTAGGCTGGGCAACTTAGTCTCATTCTCCATCACTCGCATTGGTAAATTGTGTCAACCGAATTGTTATTGACATGTCAGTGAGGTTATTCATGACATATTATTCAACATCAAATCAGTTTATCGCATCCCTGATTATTGTTTATAATGTTGTCTATCAGATGCTAGTCAAAAGTATAGCTAAAAGAACCCAGGAGAAGGGCAGCAAGGCAGGCACGTCACATTCGAAGAAGGCAAAGGCAGCCCCTTCACCACCAACCTTTGATGATAACTAATTTTTCTTGGATGAAAATGAGCAACGCTACACTAATATTATCATTTAGAGGCAACTGAAGGAGGTGAGATGCATGAAGCTGGGTGATGTGTAGCGGCTCCACCTTGATGTGTTCCTCGAGGCAGTCAAACAGTCGGGAATGGAGGGGCTGATTTGCTTAGACAAACCCACTTTTGAGAATGAGATCAGAGATTTTTACAATAATTTCACTTGTCTTAGTACCGGGAAGTACAAAACTTGAGTTAACGGCACTGATATGGTAATGAAAAATGAGGTGGTGAACGAGGCTATTAGGTGCACAATCGCTCAAGATCCTGAAAACCTAGTTGAAAGACTCCAAGTCTACTGTCGTTATAATTGGCCTAATAGGGTTGCAGAAGATGATGAGTCAGGGACCCTCGATCCAAATAGGATGGTTGAAAAGTACTTCAATCTGAAAGTGGGAAAATGGACTTTCAGACTGAGAGAAATCAAGATTGATGTTCTCAAGCTCAAGGAGAAGATGAAATACCACCTCATCTGCCTGCCTGATACCAGCTGTCCATCCTTCCAAGCCTACAATCAATGGCTCTGTCTTCTACTGGAACATATGCGAGAACAGGATTGTTGACCCCGGTTACACCATCATCCAAGAGATCTACACAGTGGCTGAATCCAATAAGAGAAGAACCCTCCCTTACAGCAATGTAATAACTCCCCTCATGGAGAAACACAGTTTTCGCATCCAGTCCCCTCAGAAAATCTTCCCAAGATACTATGATGAGAACTATTTTGGCCAAAATCATTGGCACTAGGAGATGGGTGTGTGGGTTAATCGCAACATCTCCAAGGTTGATCTTGATCCGACAGCCACCCCTGGGCAAGAGGGGACTCAATTAGCCCCTGAAACTTCTGATATGAAAATTTGTTTTTTTCAATTTATAACTATATTTTACCAAATTAACTAATTATAAAGTATTGGACATTTTTTTGTAACATCTGGGTTGAGACGCAGTGCTTGGAGCATCCTCCTGAAAGTCATGGAGTAGCTCCAGGCTAATATGCTGCGTTTGGAGTGAAATCAGCAGAGGATGATGGAGAAGTTGGTGGAGCTGAGGGCTATTCTTAACCCTGGGACTGCAGGAGGGGCGGCCAATGGAAAATGAAGATGAGTTGGTGATCGAGAACCCCAAATGATGATGCACTAGACACCGATGATGAGGCGGCTGATTCTAGCTCTGGATCGGGTCAGACGAGGATGAGGAGGGCAATGAGACTGAAACGGAGAATGATCAGCAACCCAGGATGATCTAAGACAAGCTCTAATGTGATTTTATGTTTATTTCGTTGATGCAATGAATTTTATTAATGTTGTATACTATTGTTGAGATTTATTTTGGTAGCAATTATATGCTAGAATTTAATTATGATATCATTTTGCGTATGGTACAATTAGATACAATCATGTTTGGTGTGTTGTCGATATTATTGATACGAGTTGTTGTACTAGTATGTTGTGAAGTCGGAATGATTCCCTAGTGGGTTTACCACTCCGATATCTATTAAAAGTTTTTCAGAACTTAATTCATGAATAATTGTTTGGAACGTACAAAGTCACATGCTTAACTTAATACATTACTCGGTTGAAATGAAGTCTTACAGACAAACCGATAAGGTCGCGGGAATTAATTGGTTTTGTGGATTTGGGTACTAATTTTAATCAACCACCTTTATGACGATATAACTGGTGTTGTAAACTCCTATTTTAAGGGACTATGTGGCTGATGTGCAAAGTCGCACTAGAGTACTTGTTCTAGTTAATTCTTATAGCGGGTAGCTGTGCGATGTTGGCTATTACATCCCCAAAACCCTTTCTTATATGATTCGATCTGAAATGGGAATTCCAAATGGTTACCAATTATACAACGTTATTATCACTTTTGCATATTTATAATCAAAAGAGAATGGGATAATGAAATGTTTCAAAACTACATAATGGGAACAAATCTAAGTCTTCTTTTTCTTCTTCTTCTTTGATTTTGGATGTTGCTCAATCCAAGCACCTTCCTTGTGGTCTCTCCTCGATGCTAGGTCCACACCAATTATCGCTTCCTGGATAACATCACTGCAAATGGGTGGTGTATGTGGAATAATCTCTAACAAAGAGAATGGACTAACCTTCACCACAAATTGGCTTTTCCCTTCAATGACTACTAATTTACTAGAATCTCAAGGATCATCTACATAAAACACATGTATAGCCTATGATGGCATGTATGGATTGCCAGTAGAATGTGTCTTGCTCAAGTCGATGACTATAAAACCTAGCTCATCAATCAATACACCCACATTGTTTTCAATCCATTTGCATTTGAAAATTGGAACCCTGAAACTTGTATAGACCAGTTCCCAAATTTCTTCATGTTATAGCCAATGAAAAAAATAGTTGTAGCAGAAGGCATGAAGGCTAACCAAATCAAGGTTTCACCGTGACTTTCTCCAACTACAGTTTGCCATAACCAATCAACGAAGGTGTGATTGTGCTCGGAAAGTACTTGCTTCTCTGACCAACCGGGGTGCCTCTCTTTGATTGAGACCATGTGCATATCCATGTAAGGGCGAACCACATCTGAATTGCGCAAGACATATAAGTGTACTTTCATCAACTCGTCCTGGGTTAATACCTGAGTTGTTCCTTTTCGCAAACCTTTTCCCCCCACTCTATCGCTATGGCGTAAATTTGGTATGCCAACCGACTCTTCATTCTTCAAGAATTCCATGCAGTATTCTACCACCTCCTCGGTCACATACCTCTGGACTATACTGGCATCCGGGTGAAAATGATTTTTCAAATAACCCTTGAATATCTTCATATATCTCTCAAAAGGATACATCCAGCAAAGGTAAACATGACCACAAATCAATATTTCCAGTACAACATGAACCAACAAGTGCACCATTATGTCAAAGAATGAAGGGGGAAATACATCTCTAACTCGCACTACACGATAACTATTTTCTCTTGGAGTTTCACCAATTTCCCACGCTTAATCTCGTTACAACAAATTTCCTTGAAGAAGCAACACAATCTGGTAATGCACTTCCTGATGTGAGTTGGTAAGATGGATCTAATCGCAACCGGGAGAAATTCTTGAATCAAACAATATGAGTCGTGAGATTTCATACTCCCCAATCTCAATCCCTCATCAGACACTAGATTGCTAACCCGAGATGAGTAGCCCATCGTGACATCCATTCCTTTCAGACTAGAACATATCACCTCTTTCCCTACTTTTGAAAGTGTGTAACAAGCTACGGGCAAGTATGTCTTTGTACCCGCACCTATGGGGCCAAATCAGGTCTAATTCTCATTTCAACCATATCCTTCCTTAACTTCATGCCATCCTTTGTCTTACCCGGGATATTCATCAAAGTACCAACCAAACTGTCACATACATTTTTTTCAATATGCATCACATCCAAACAATGTCAGACATCAAGTTTATCCCAATAAGGTAGTTCGAAAAATATGGAACACTTCCTCCAACTACCGGCTACCTTTGGCTTCCTCTTCTTCTTCTCAAAGTCATTACAAAAATCTTGCAACATGTACAAGATTGATGCACCTGTTAATACAGGTGGAGGAGGCGACAACTCTACCTTTCCATTGAATTCATCATGTTTATTCCTCCACCAATGAGTTGTTGGAAGCCAACTTTGGTGACCAAGATACACAGTCTTGCTTTCATGCCTCAACTGACAATAATCTGTGCGCATGAAAAAAATTGAGTAGGCCTTGTTTCCTTTCACGAAACAGCCAGAAAGGCTCCTATATGCGGGAAATTCATTAACAGTGCAGAACAACATCGCTCTGAAATCAAACTCCTCCTTCTGAAATCCATCATACATTGTAATCCCTGGATGCCACCATTTTTTTTAGGTCATTCACCAAGGGGGGCTAGGTAGACATCAACATCGTTGCCTGGTTGTCTCAGACCGGAGATCATTAGAGATAACATTATGTACTTGCTTTTCATGCACAGCCAATGGGGCAACCTGTAAATCATTACCATCATCGGCCAAGAACTATGATTGCTGCTCATATTACCAAACAGGTTTATTCCATCAGTGCACAAACCAAGCCTTGGGTTACGTGGCTCATTCCCAAAATCCGGAAAGACACCATCTATCTTCTTCCATTGATCACCATCAGCCGGATGACTAATCACTTCAGTATCAACCACTGTTCAATCTGCATGCCAACTCAAATTCTTAGCATCTCAAGATTTTCAAACAATATTCTCAAACGAGGAATAATAGGTAGATACCAAACAGCCTTGACAAGAACCTTCTTCGTCCGCCAATTTCCAATTTCTCTATCAACATCAACCTCTTTAAATTTGAACCTTGGAGCATTGCATTTAGGGCAATCCTCCGCATGCAAGTGTTCTCCCCTATACAAGATACAATCATTCCGATAATCATGTATCTTTTCATAATCCAAGCCCATCGGACATAGTACCTTCTTCAACTCATATACCGTTTCGGGTAGTCTATTGCCAAACGGAAGCATTTCTTTCAAAACTTTCAACAAAGCAGAGAAACCGACATCACTATAGGAATACTTAGCTTTGACACTCATCAACTATAACGTAGCCTTCAATACAGTCATTCCTTCGAGGCATCCATCGTATAGAAGTGTCTCTTTATACTTGTGGAGTTCTGAAATTCTTTTAAGATCTCCACTATAAGTCTTGACGATCTCCTCAACCAACGCATCCATCTTGTCATCCTTCTTGGCCTCTCCTTCATTTCTAGTATGCTCATCCACGTCCTCCCCGTGCTAAAACCAAATTTTGTATGTTGGATCAAAACAATATACAAATAAGTCTTCTTTCAAAGAAATTGCTTGTTCATGAATATCGGTGTTCTGACACTTCTTACAAGGACAATATACGTAAGACAAATTCTCCTTCACGGCATTTGCAAATGCATATTCAATTAAGTTGGCTACAAAATATTGATACTCATCGCTTGTTTGATCTTCGTCGAAATAATGAGTTTTATCCATAGACATTCCTACAATACAATAATAAGTACACACTCTTTATCGATCTATCTTAGCGAAAATACATCCACTTACATTCATTCACTTTATGACATGCATACAAAAATCATATATATATATATATATATGTTAACAAAAACATTCATGATCTTAGCATACACATATATATACCGAAACCCATATACAATGAATTGCCTAATTTCAATCAACCCATACATAAGCACATCCTCTCATATGAAATATACTAACCTAAAACCTAATTTGAAGATGAAACTACAAATTTGTGATAGTTGAAAACTTACTTCGTAATTGAGCACAATCAACAACCCTATTGGCCACCTCCAAGAATGTGGATTTGAACTTCAAACAGGGAACTCGGAATGGGGATAAATTTTTGGGGTATTATATGATTGAATTTGGTCAATGGAACCAAAATCACTAACTAAGTCCGGTCGTATCCGACGTCGCTCTAGGTCATCGACTCTAAGTCCGGAAAAACGATATATTTAACGAGGTTGGTCATGTCACGATCTAGTTATACTACATGATCTGGCCAACCCAACCGACATCTCACATATGCCGGTTATTCTTTTTACTTTGCTTGTGAACATTATTTACCTCAATTTTCATTCAACCAAGGTAAAAACCAATTATTTACCTCAGTTTTTTTAATCAAGGTAAATAACACTTTTTACTTCGAAAAAAAACCAACCGAGGTAAAAGAACTTTTTACTTCGATTTTGTAGGGTTAAGGGAACAAATGAGGGAAAATAAGCAAAGTAATAGGTACAATTTCATGTAGCATTTGCTAGATTACCTCACAAGTATTTTGGTTCATTTGCTAGATTACCGGTGCCTCTGAAATTTCTAGCACCGGTATTGCTCTCCCAACATTTACATACCAGTGCCTATATACATATTTTTCAGTATTGCATGTTAAATTTCAAGATATCTTGAATTTCTATATTAAAACTAATTGACTAACGGGATACCGAAAACCGTATATATTAGTCATTTAGTCGAAGAACTGATGTGGGACTATTTCAACACTTTACTACATTTGTTGCCAGGGGCGGAACCAGAAATTTTTTTTAGGGGAGGCTGAAAAATTTTCGGCGTCCGGTTTTATGTAAATTGATTTATTTTTCATCGATTCAAATTCAATTTAATAAAATATCCCTAATTGATAATTAACAAATGAAAATAAAAAGTTCATAAAATCATATTCATCTAAATTCAATTTAACAAATATCCCTAATTGATAATTCCATAAACCGATTATGACAAATTGACAATTTCATTGTCACATACAATTATACAAAATATATCAAACAATTATAATTTCAACTAAATTCCAACTAAATTTAAAGTAAATTCCAACTAAATATGCAATTCAACTAAATCAATTTATGCAATTCAACTAAATTTCAACAATCATATATAATACAACCATATAAATTCAATTCAACATCCAATCTAAAAATCATGTTCACATTATATTATACATATACTTAAGTTTTGAAGAAATAAATTAAAAAGACAATAAATTATAAACCCTAAAATTAATAAATATTAGCAATTTAGCATAAAGAGAATTAGAGAAGTCAGAAGAGAAGACTTACCGTGGTTTGGAGAGGCGGTGGCGGATGGCGGTGGCGCGGCGGTGGCGGATGGCGGTGGCGCGGTGGTGGCGCGGCGGGGCTGAGGCAGATAATGTCAAGTGAGGCTGAGGCTGAGGCAGAGGAAGGACTGAAGAAGGAGGAGAGCTGCTGTTGCTGTCCTTCTCGGCTGGAGCCTGGAGGTTTTATAGTAATGAATGGGTTATATTGGATTGGGCTCAGTTTTTGGCCCAATCCAATTCTTACCCCATTTTTTTTTTCGTATCGCTTAGTGAAACGACGTCGTTTTACTACTTTGGTTTTAAAAAAACAAAGCCAAATGAAACGACGTCGTTTCACTAACGTGAAACGACGTCGTTTTAGTGCGTAAGAATTAAAAAAAAAAAGAAGGCCGCAGCGCGGCCTTCTTCTCCGGCGAGCAGCGCGGCCTGCGCCGGAGACGCGCTCAGCCGCGCCGGAGACACGCACAGCCGCGCGTCTCGCCTCCTCCTAGCTCCGGCCGGCGACCGAGCCCTACCTCGCGTATCAATAGATCCGCCACTGTTTGTTGCAACACTTATATTCAAAAAATATTTTTATATAATGTAAGAAATAGAGATAAGACACTCATGCATGGAGAAATAAAAAATATTTTTATATAATGTAAGCAATAGAAATAAGACACTAATGCAGGGAGGGAGTATTCAAGTGTTGGCCACTGGACAAGGGAAGTAGGGTTTCGACTATTACAATCATCTGAAGCACTCACTGTCTACACCGGTATGCCGACACCTAAAAATTTTGTATCTCAATAAAGTCTTTCACTGAATATAACAGGTCTATCCTATAAAGAATGAATTTATGTATTGAGGCTATGAGAATTACTACGAAAATTATTGAGGATGTTTTTTTAAAAAAGAGAAAAAGGTTTTTTTATAATCCTACCTAATTTATATAAGTGTCAATATAATCTTTTAATAATTGAAAGTGAAAATATAACCCTAGATAGTAAATTTAAGTGCAAACATATCGATTCCGGTAAATTTTAGTCAGAATTATGTGAAAAGATATTTTTGTCCCTATGAAAAACAAAAACTGAAGAAAAAAATTACTATTATACCCCCTATTTTTCGTCCGCCTTCTTCGTTTGCTTCTTCTTGGATTCGGGGCACCTTAAATACCGCCATTTTTTCTTCTTCTCTCGTTTGTTTCTTCTTCTTTCGATTCAAAAACTTGAAGTCGAACTCCGTCATCCGGGGTTTCACAGCGGCAAAGTGTGGGTGGCGTCAGGGCGTGGTAGCTTGGGTTTTGCGGTGGTGTCAGTGATTGATTATCATTTTGTTAGAGATCTTGTTCAGTCTGGCGAGGTTGTCATTCATCAAATCGGCACCTCAAGTCAACCAACAGATTTCTTCACTAAAGCACTTGGACGTCATTAGTTCCAGTTACCCCTTCGCAAGTTGGGCATTTTGGACTTACACGCTCCAACTTGAGGAGGGGCATTAATGATATTTTGTAAATATTCTGATTAGATTCTGTAATATTTTCTCCCATTAGATTTAGATAATAGAATCTTTTTCCATATATGATTAGTTAGTTACCTTTCATGTTGGCCTTTGGTTTTTGTATTTGCCCTATATATTATGTCTCGTGATTAATACCCTATTTCCCTTTTCGCCTTCATCTTTAAAACCCTTCCCCCTCCAGAAGTCGGCCCCTCATCACCCCGAGCTCTTCCTTACCAGTTTCCCTGGCCCGACAAGGGACTCAGAAACCTCAGAAATTTCGACAGCGATGTTAGCCATCTTCTTCATTTCTGACGAATCTCAGCTACCTTGAGCCCGCAAGACAGTCATTGTGCCAGGGATAAAGAGATCCACCTTGACGTAGTTGGACTAGCATGCCACCTCATCGCTGTTTGTAACGGTTGCTGGTACCTCGACGGCACAATAATCGCTGGCTCCCTCACACTCTTCATGTTCTCATATTTGGCAGTGACCAAGCTTGGAACCGCACACTTCGACGGCATTAATGAAGAAGACAGATTCATCTTCCCTAGGACTGGTCATGTTGACCCACGAGTCAGGGTGAGTCAGCTGTTCCGGCCCAGATTGAATCAAAATCTTGGGTCAAACGAGTCGGGTCAGGTCAAATTCTCATAGTTTTGAGTCGGTCCGGGTCACAAACTAACCTAATCGATCCAATCATATAAAAAATAGTAAATTTTTATAATTTATTCGAGGAGTCCTTCTCTTGAAAGACATTATTTCCATAAATTATGAAAATACCAAGGTTTTAACTGCAAATTAGAAGAAATGGAGATAAAATTTTTGAGTTGCATTAATTGGGTCATAAACTTTTAACTACTGCATGTTGCATAATAAAAAAAATTTTAAGCAACACTCACATAAGTGAGGGGGTGTATATTGGCTCCCCAGGCCTTTCAAAGTTCAATGTGTGTAATACATTAGTGGAAACTAATTACAAAATTGAGTTGTACCCAAAACCTTCATTTACTCCCTTTCTCAATGAAGGAAATGACCCTATAACCCGTTCGAGGACTAACTATGGACTTACACTTTCTAGCCTCCACACCCAATGTCGACTAGAAAAGGTGACCTTCCATAGTGTCCCCTTGCAATTATCTTCCCCAGAAGATAATTACTGAACCTTTGATGTGTGCAGCATTCCATCATCAGTACCTCAGCTTCTCAGCATTCCTCTTCACCATCTGAAAAGGAAAAATAAACCTAGCAGTACATCGTTCTAATTGATAAATTTAGAAACAGAATACATCCGCTTAGATCAAGATTACATGCTTATGATTAAATTCTTCTGATAGAAGGTAAACCCTGTTTATCTGCAATGATTATAGCTTTAAACTCTCTTGGTAATTGAGTAAAGGATTGGTACGTATTTACCTGATTTGAACTAGCCATTCTAGCTAGAAAATCTGCTGCTCCATTTGCTTCTCTGTAAATATGATTCGCAGTAACTGAAATCTGTTTCATTAGATCCCATATTGATCTAATTTCGTCGATTATGTTCCAGTGAGGTTGCAGTTGTTTGTTTACAATTTTAATGAGCATTAGATTGTCACTTTTAATTTGTAAGTAACTAATGCCCATGGAAATTGCCAATGGTAAACCCGCTCTAGCTGCCCCTGCTTCCACATGAAGAGGAGAGGGGCTAGTTAATTTCTGGGCTTCAGCTATTAATATGTCACCCAGTGAGTCTCTTATAATTAATCCCATTCCAGCCTAATTTTTATGTTTCCATGAACCATCTGTGTTTAATTTATGTAGTAGATGGGGTGGAGCTGTCCAGGCAACAGGGACAAATCTGCCATTTTCTTTTTGTTTGTTTATTAACAACCTAGGTAGTGTGTTAGATATATCCCATTTGAAATTTAGTTTATAGGCTAATAAAATATTATTGAAGAGGTGTAAAGTTTTCCTAAACATCATTATGATGTTAGGTTTAACACTTTCATGATAGTGTTTGTTCCTAAAGCACCATATTGTCCAAACAACTATGCAGGGAATAATTTGAATCAGTTTGTTATGATCAGGTAGGTTATTGTTATTCCAGTAGTTGAAGTACCTATCCCATAGATATGGAGAATGCTTTGTTGGAACATTAAAGACAGTATCAATCCATGTCCATAGTTTTTTAATTTATGTGCAAGAATTAAAACTATGGTGAATACTCTCTTCATCACCTAAACAAAAATAGCAAATGGATGGAAGATTGAAAGATAAATCTTCTAATACATCAGGTAGGGGGATTAATCTATTGAGCATTTTCCAGTTTAGGAAGCTTATTTTTCTTGGCATAATTGTGGACCAAACATTTTTTAAAGAGGATACTCCTGTTTTTTTTTCTTCCTTAACAATTCATAAGCACTTTTTAGTGTAAACTTACCATTTCTAGTAGGTTTCCAAATCATAGTATCCTTATACTCTGGAAATAGTTCTTAAGGTATGTTCAGTTCAGAGATTATGTGTTCAGGTAGCAGTTGACTCAATTGGTTAATGTATTCTTGTTTGTTAATTATGAAATCACCAACTGTTAAGTCAGGAAAAGGAGTAGTTTGGTTATTATGCCATAACCTATGAAGAGGGCCATAATCTGTCCATCCTGAGTTCCAGAAAGAAACTTCCCCTTTCCCTATTTGTACTTTTGAATTTAGTATGGCTGTTTCTTGAATATCTTTGATTCTTTTCCAGGTTTTTGAAGTTTTATGGTGATCGAGGATTGACCACATGAATTTAGACCAAAGGGATTTTCCAACTTGTTGCATAATAAAATTTTAATATTGCAACTAAAATCTTTTACCTTTCTATTATTCTATTTAAATCTCGTTTTTCTATAAACTTACGGAAAGACGGTCTTTCCTAAGACTTTGCCTACTTCAAGTAAAATATATATGTATAAATGTATTGCATTTAAATAATAAATTAAATTACAATTTATTCATATAGTTGAAAATGAAATTTTATATTTTATTTAACTATAAATTATTCACTTAATAAAGAAAAATACAGTTGTTTTTAATTTACTTAATTAAAATACCTTTAATATTAAGATTAAAAAATAATTTTACTAAAACTTATTTGTATATATATGAATATATATTCATTTTTTAATCAATGTATTATTTATAACTAATAGTAGTTTTACAAAATTTATTTTTATCTTTATAAATATTTTTTTTTAAGAATGTTAAACTTTTTTTTAAGATAAACCATCCAATGATGGGGGAAATTATATAAGGCCTTCCCAAGCCGTGTAATAGACAGGAAATTAAAACAGAAGGAAAAGGTGAAGCCGTGGCTTAGTTGAGATATACAAGAGTGATCCATAAGCTCTTGAAGCAACGATTGTTGCTTCCAAAATAATGAATGGGAAGTAATTAATAGTTAGAGGATTACAAAAACTGTTAGTCTATCTGAGAAGATCATCGAACTTGTTAGTGAATCGTATTAACGAAACACAAGGCAGTCAAAATCACCCCAAATAGACTAAATAGCTTATCCTCTACCAGAAGAAAAATCCATTGATCTGTACGATGCAGCAAGGCCGTATGATCCATATGATGCAGTAATTGGGGTCCCTCGATCCTTATGCCATCCATTTGATGCAGCTTCAAACCTACAAAAACCAGTTCAAATGAGTAGCATCCATTCAATGTACCATCCTTAATGATGGTGTACCTATTTGATCTAGCCTAATTAAACCTTGAATAGTGTTGGAGAGCATGTGAAATCTAAACAAGGAGGTACTATTCTGGGTTTTGAGACAAGCTTTAGCCAGTGAATCTGCAACCAGATTTGCTTGTCTATGAATATGCACTAAGCTAATATCTCTCAGAAGTTGGTGAATATCATCAGATAACTGGAACAGTTTCCAGTGTGCTTGTAGTGGATCTAGAACAAAATGAACTGCATATAGACAATTCGATTCCATAGAAACAGGCACAGAGTATCCTACACACTTATTTAAAGCAAACCGAATAGCATTCAACTCAGCTTCCAGAGGGGAATTAGCCTGTGTATATTGAGTATGAGCCGCTATGAAACTACCTCGGTTATCTCTGATAATCATACCAAGTCCACACATGTTAGAATGACAACACCATGCAGCATCAACATTAATTTTGTAACCCTTACATGGCTTAATCCAAGCAATTTTGAAAATTTTTTGCTTCGGGGGAGCTTTGATCAGGGGTAAAAAGGAGTGGTCAGCAATGCTTAAGTCAATTTGGGAGGCTATGAAGACAGGTTTAGCACTAAAGGAGTAGAAAATTTGATCCCTTATTAGATTGAGCACTAAACTTGTTAATGGCATGGAAGAGTCATATAAGCATTTATTCCTCATCTTCCAAAGGTTCCAGCATGTTATTACAGAAGCAGTTCGAATAATTATTGAGTGCAAAGAACTCAAGCCAGGATAAGTGAGATAGCATGATAGTCTTTCCCATATAGATGAGAAAGATCTGTCCCTGATTCCCATGAAGTGATGCACATTTTTCCAAATTTGCACAGCAAAATTGCAGGAATTAAAGAAATGATCCAGAGAGTCCTCATGATTGTTACACATACAGCATTTGGAAGGCAAACAAAATTTCATTTTTTGCAGGACATTATCAAAAGGCAGATATGAGTTTATCAATTTCCACATAAAAACAGAGATTTTCTTTTCAATTCTAGAACACCAAAGATGTTGAATAGAAGCAATAGTATCTCTCTGGGTTCTGAGCAACTGATAAGTGGATTTAAATGAGAACTCACCCTTGATTCCAGGTTTCCATATGAGCCTATCCTCTCTGTGAATTGAGAGCTTTGATTCCTGTAAAAGAGAGATAGCATAAGCTGGTAGAAGAGGAGAAATTTCCTGAATCAAAGCTGATTTATTTGTGATGAACTCAGAGACTGTACAGGCAGCAGGTATGTTAACCAGATGTTGATCACAGAGATCCATAATGGGACCTATATCTAACCAATTCGATGTCCAGAAATTGCAGTCACCTCTACCTACTATTACTCTAGAATTAGATTCTGCCCATGCATTAAATGAACAAATCCTCTTCCAGTTAGGAGAAGACCTAGAAGAGGGAGGCAGTGATGCAACAAGATGAGTCCATAAAGCCTCAGCCTTTTGATATTTCCACCATAGCTTTACTAAGCATGTATTTATTATGGTGGTTATTGATCTGAAACCTAGGTCATTTTGATTAATAGGAAAGTAAAGGGCCTCCCATTTCCTCCATGTTCTTTTAGATTTCAGATCACTAGTCCCCCAGAAAAATCTGCCAAGTTTTTTCTCTATGACAGCAATGATCTCTTTGCTAGGTTTTAGAACTGACCATATATGCTGAGGAATAGAATAGATCCATGACTGTATAAGTGTGATTTTTTCCCCCAGTTTAAGAATGTTAAACTTGTTTATAAAATAAATTAATGGTGGATATGTCGAATTATCCTAATTCTTTTTTATGATTCTTTTAGAAGAATGATTTTTTTGTTCTCAAGAAAATGGGAGAAAATGCAAAATGGGTCAAAATGGGTCGATTTAGGTCAAAATCTAACTTGGCTCATACCGACCCGACCCAAATTGAATTGGCCAAATTGACCCAAATGGGATATTGATCTAACCATACCCAAATGGGACAGATCAAAATAGGTTGGGCAATTGGAACTCCCCTAATCTTCCCTGCCGAAGACGGATCCATGTCTACCATTGTTGAATTTTGCGTTGTCGTTGAATTTTGCCTCCCTATTGAGACATGCCTTTGCTTCGACGCCACCAGCCACGAGAACCTCTACAGAGCCGCTGTTTTTCCGCTGAATCCAATCCCAAATTAACATTCACATTTTCCAGGTGAATTGTCGGAGAATTGCCTAACCGTATTCCATTTTTTACCGCCATTAACTTGGCATGCCTTAATTTTTGCCTTCTCCCCGGAACTTCCTAATTTGGAAACGTAACCAACGAATGGATTGTCAGAATCCGTGGCCGGCTGAATAAAAAACCTCTTCACCAGAGGGCGAGGTAGGTGGATCATAGAATGTAAACCCACAAATAGTTGTGGATGTGTATATTCATATATATGGTGAGTACAAAGAGTATACAAGACTTAAACAAATATGGAACATCATATATACACAACCAATGATAGTCCTTTCCTATCCTGATTCTAATTGATTTACATATCTAACACCCTCACCAAGAAATAAGCCGTCGAGAGTACGAACAACCTCCAAACCCAAAAAAACTACAGAGTATAAAAATCGGTTATCTTGAATTCCTGATTAACCCAATCAATAATGTTCCGAATGAGATGACCATCATTCCCAGTAAGAATAATGTCAACAACATAAACCAGCAAGTTAAGCGAAGAGGCACCCTATGAATATACAAATAAAGATGTATCAGGGGAACTGCATACAAAATCTAGGCCGATAAAAAATGAACTGAACCGCTGAAACCAAGCACGGGGAGCTTGTTTCAACCCATAAATGGCCTTGCGTAGACAACAAATAAAATTAGGATGCATCGGGTCTTTGTATCCAGTAGGTCGTAAAGGCTAATCTTGAGTACAATAAGAGATAAAACAATATGAACAGTATATGCCTTCACCAATGGACTAAAAGTACAATTATAATCAAAACCAGGAAATTGCATAAAACCCCTGAGCAACTAACCTTGCTTTATGCATGTCAAGAGAGCCAGCGGCATTGTATTTTAATCGAAATAATCCATTTTGAACCAACTATATTGGCATTGGAAGGACGAGGAACCAAATCCCACGTCTGTTGAGTGTGAAGAGCGTTCAACTTTGAGTTCATAGCAGCAACCCATTCAGGATCCTTGACAGCCGAGCGATGACTGCGAGGCTCGGTCTTAGAAAATCAAAACACTCAATAAACCAGAAATATCATACTCAAAAAGTACTTGTGCCGGATCGAGCCAGTGCGCGATCGATTAGCCATCAGATGCCGAGAAGAAAGACCAGGCGCCGGAGATGACGCAGATCCTAAGTGGGAAACGGAACCAGAGGCAGGTGATAGCGGGCAAGCTGAAGAATCGGTGGATGAAGGATGCACTAGAAAAGCAGTAGACACCAGAATGACATGCGGAGCCGTTGGAGTGGCGGCGGGTGGCGTGTGATACACACGCATTGCCGGAGTGGCCGGTGCATGGACTGTTGTCGACGGTGTGTGCTGCTAGACTTGTAGCATGGGCGGCAGTTGAACAAGCTGCTGGTCACCATGTGGCAAACAAACACAATTTTCAAATAAACCCTGAGCTCCATGTTTAAAATCGTTTAAAATAACGGGCAATGTGGCTGAAGAAGATAGCTCAAAGACCTCCAACGAGATTGACAAAGGCTCCAAAATGCATAAACATCTAGTGATGATATATTGGTAAGAACCAGTATGGGTAGCAGGAAAAAACATCTTAACAAACCGAGCTTGGCGAGTGATGTACCTTTTTTCGTAATAGGATCAAGACATACTCCGAGGTGCTAATTTATGTGCAACATAGGGTCTCAAATACCAAAAAACTAGACAACCAAATGGATGAGAATTGAAGTAGTCGGGCGCAGTACCAAAAATAATAGAGAGTGGAGATTGACCAGATAAATCGGAGTATGCAGTCTGTTGATGATGTAGACTGCTGTTGAAAAAGCATCATACCAAAAGGGAATGATGAAGGCCGGAATGAAAGAGCACTGGCAGACCGGTCTCGGTGATATGACGATACTTCCTCTCTATGCGACCATTTTTCTCAGGAGCGTAAGGACGAGAAAGCTGGTGATGAATGCCCTTAGTTGCAACATGAGATCGCATGCAATGATACACAAACTCGATTCCACCATCACTCTGAAATATTTTAATAGTGGTGGAAAACTGGTTATCAACAAGTGCTTCAAATTGCATTTAAGCCTTCACAAAATCAGACTTTCATCGTAGAGGATATAACCAAGTAAACCAAGAAAAATCATCAATAAAAATGACATAATAAAGGTACCCGGTGCAAAAGACAACGGGTGAGGGTCCCCAAAGGTTACAAGGAACTAAATCAAGTATGTGTGGTGTGAGTTTTAAATTATCATTGAAAGAAATGCACTTGCCCTCAGCCATCTTACAAGAAGAACACAAATGAGGCTTAGGCAGTGAACTGGTAACTGAGAAACTACCAGTTCTACTCAATGATGAATTAAAAGAAAAAGGAACATGTCCTCAACAACTATGTCATAGCTCAAATGAGGCCTTGACTTTATTTGAATTGACAAAAAAAAACTAAAGAAGCACAACCATAATCAAAAATGTAGAGACCACCCTCACCGTGTTCTCGGCCTACGAGCTCCTTGGTAACCTTGTTCTGAATAGTGAAAGAATAATCATAAAAAACAACATTTAGATCTTTGGTTAACATGGCAATCGATAATAAATTCTTGGTGATGTTTGGAACAACCAAGATGTACGATAGGGTGAGAGAATTAGAAACCCGTGAATTGCCACTGTGAGAAATATATGCAAAGAAGAACCATTGCCAAAATCAATACGACGATTACTATTATAAGGGGCGACGCTATCTAGATTGGATGTAAAGGCAGTCATGTGATTGGTAGCACCAGAGTCCATGTACCAATCAGGAGTGGCATTATGTTGTTGTGGCTAAGCAGTATCTACAAAATTTGCAGCATCATCGCGAGATACATGAGAGATCTTGTACCAGTATTCAACAAGATGACCGAGATGATGAAACCATTGGCAAAATAGGTGTCACCGCCACGGCTGCCCTGAGGACTGGGGCCGCTGCCTCCTTGAGCTGGTAACCGGCCGACGCCTCTTCCACGACCGCAGCCTCGGTCACCTCTACCACGTCCATTTCTGCGGCCTCCCCTTCCACGGGCGAATTGTCCGGAGGATGCTGAGATGCAGAAAAGGCAGCAGGTCCAGAAGCAGAAGTCAATCAAGCTTTGAAAGAATACTCTAAAGCTTCAGCATCAGCCACAATAGTAAACAACTCATGTTGTGGATTTTTAATCATCTAAGCTTGTGAAAACTGGGAGAAGTTATCACTCAAACCACGACAAAATAACAGAACAATGTTATCATCTATAAGAGTGTGACCTATACACGCAATTCATCAAGAATATCTTTAACGAGAGTAGTAATCATGAACAGATTGATCATCTTAACAAATGTCATACAAATGTCATACAAACGATCAGAGAGATGAAGACGATGAGCATGAGAACTGTTCTGATATTTAGTAGATAGAGCATCCCATAAATGAGCAGCAGTGATCATACCATTAACTACTGAATCGCAGACGGATTAGGGGATGAAAAAATAGTTGTTTGGACTAGCTGATCTGATTGAATCCAAGCATTATAAGCTTCTGCGGCAGCTTTTGATGATTCAACATCATCGAATTTCTCGTTAGTAGATCCCTTTGAGGCTGAACTAAGTGGTAGAGTCAGACACTTGTTCGATCCATCAACAAAACCAATTAATTTGGTAGTATTCAAAACAGAAGTAACTTGAGTATGCCAATGAAAGTAGTTAGAACCATCAAGCTTGATGGTGATGCAGCTGAGAACGAAGGAAGCGTAATTGACGTCATCGGGAACAAGTAGGGATATATCTATAAAAAAAAAGAAAAATCAAATCGCACCAAGCACACAACAAGCTTGTGAATGTCAGCGGACGACTGATCTAACTTTTGTGCAAGGATTTTAAAGCAGCAGTAACAGCCGATAGCAGCACCAGATGCAGATTTGCGGTGCGTGTAGGTCACGACGGCGGCACGTGTGACGAGCATCGTTCGATTTCGATTAGCAATCACCGGAGAAGCTGGGAACCGGCTGCGATCGGGAAGAACAAGGTGGGTGGGCGCGGCCTTTGGTCTGAAAATCTGGGAGAAATTTGGAAATCTTTGGGAAAAGCTAGAGAATATTTAGAGATACATGACTAATACCATGATAGAATGTAAAACTCACAAATAATTGTGGCTATGTGTATTCATATATATATAGTGAGTAGAAAGGGTATACGAGAACTAAAAAATATGGAACAGGATATATACAAAACTAATCATAAAGGAATACTTATCTTGACTCTAATTGATTTACATCTCTATTAGTGGAGAGGTAGCTGGGTGGAGAAGACGACGAGTTGGGTGGAAGTGGAGCACTTTCCGGCAAGTTTGGAGTACTTCGCCAGCTGAAATATTAGGTTTAAATCAAAGTTTTGTGGGGCCCATAGTACTAAGGGCAAATTTATCCTCAAAATTTCAGGTTTGATCTGAGGGACACTTTCGACTTTAAGTCCAATCAGCGTTGTCCTCATCAAGGTTACACCGGAAATTGTCCCTGAGGGTTATATTAACACTTTCTTTTTGAAAAATAGGATTTTTTCCAAAAACTTGAGGTTATACTAGTACTTTCGCAACTATATAGAGTTATATTGGTATTTTGCCCTAATAAATGCTACTCCCTCAATTCATTTCAAGTTTCACATTTTAATTTTTAACAGCCAACTAAAAAAATTTAATCCATAACATTTTCATTAAAGAATAAATAAACTTTGTGAAAAGCTGCTATTTAAAAAATATATGTAATAACGAATCTAACAATTTATGCATCACTCAATAATATTTATAGTTATATACCAATTCATTTTCATGCTTAAACTTTTGAAATTTTGACTAAATAAATAACTAAATTGCACCTAAAAATGAGTGTACTTTACCCATATAATTCTCTCCGACTCCGTTATCATGCGTAATGGAATTTGCGTTTCGCAATAACGTAACGAATTGAGCCCACAAAAAACTTACCCGCAATAATTTGCCCTAATTTGCGGTCTGAAGAACAAGACCATTCAATACTAAATAATCCAAGACTGCGATGTGTGGAGTCAATTATCATGACTTAACAATTCAATACTACCTCTTGATTATAAGCGTTAAGAAAGAGTGGCTTACGCAAATATGAGGAGCCTCGCTCTAGACTAGACTTGTCTTCCCAAATGCATAACAGCCAACCCTTGTGTTGGATTTAGTTTAAGAGAGAAGCAAATCAAACTATCTCACCCACACAATCGCTTTCTCTTCTTCTTGTGGACTTAAAATATGGTTTCATTTTGTCACTATCTCGACAATATTATTACTTGTACTTTGCCAATTATACATTATTTAACAGAATTCATACCTAATCAAGCAAACATTATACATCGGATTAACTTTTTTAACATTAAAGTATTCAGCATTAGTTGAATCCAGAATGATCATATCTGGTGAGAGAGACGACGAACACTCGAGCCGCCTCACTAATCCAGCAAACTTTATTCAGCCAACTTGGACACAATCACCTATTATCATAATCCTGACCTGAATCCCACGACCCTACATTCAGCGATCAATCTTACAGCAAAAAATAAAACACACACACACACACTTTTTTATGAAAAGTTCGTAAAAGCCGCGGCATTCAATCTACAACTCGATCCTTCCAATCCTGGTTCTAGCCAAAAATGATCCCGCGTTGAGTTTTATTAAAAGTAACTGTAAAAAAAACTTGGTGAATTGATATGATGTGGAAAAGAAATGTGCACAACTTGCTAATGGAGCAATAGTTGCACCTTTAAACCAGACTGCGGTCCCTGACTGCCCTACCAAGTTGCATGTAGCATGATGGGCGATGATTAGGTTATAAGAAGTTGTAGCTCCCAGATAAGTTAAACCAATGATAAGAGATTGACACCAAACTTTTTTTGGATCTTATTCCAAATTCAAAGAACAGCAGATGAACTACCACCTCGTGAGCATGGGCGATGAAAACGACCACTTTGTTATCCAGTACATACATGTTTTTAGAATATCAAAATTATCCAAATCTCCATAATCCAGAAATCGAGAAAGATAATATTCAATCATTTTGACATGGAAGCACTGCATTTTCTTACCTTGGGCTGAATATAGGTTTAAATCAACTTCACGCCTGCTTCTCTTACCGAATCTATCACTGCTTTAACCTTCCCGTGATATCTCTGTTCTCTCTTGAAAAAGACTGACACGGCAGGGATGCTGTTAAGAAGCAGTCTTTCTCCCAATAGCTTTCCGATCTTTGCAGCAGCAGCCACATCCCTGGTACTTTCTTTCGATTGCTCCATGCTCACCCTGAGGGCCTTCTCCTGTGAGCTTGCAGCGGATGCTACTGTTGCCGTCGGTGTGTGTATTACTTGAGCAGAGACGAACTTGTTTGTGAAGTGCATCTTCAAGATGTATGGTTTGAGAAATTTGGTAACTCTTTCAGGCCTAACTGGTGGTGGGATAACCATTTCTCTGCCACGGGAAATCAAAATTTTAATATATACGCTAAAACCCACCTAGCAAATGGACGAGATGATTAACAGAAAATTCCAGGGTGTTTTGTTAAGTGCCCTCTAGTTTTCATGGACATCATATGGTGATAAAATAAAAATGGAACGTACAAGGAATATGAACCATATTATTTATTTTAAAGGTAGCAATGGAAGGGCCAGTTATAAACCTCACAAATACTCTGCAAAACTTCATAGAATTACAAATTCAGGTTGATTAATATCAAGAACCGAATGCGTTGAAGCAATTTCACAAGCAAATTGTACATGTAAGCATACATGATCAACCATCTAGATACCTTGAGATTCTTCTAAGATGATGCCTACTAAATGAAAATTGCATCCAAACTAAAGCTAAGATACCATATCACATCCAGCTTAAACATCTTCCGAGATAAGTTCTCTTTAAGAGATTCATGAAAGACAAAAAAAACAAACCCAAGTCAACTATTGGTCTACTACTTGCTTTCCCAAATTGAGCTCCGATATTGGCATAGAATAACACAATAACATAGGATGGAAGGTATTTAAATCTTGAAACTTATAGCCCAAAAACGGATCTAAGACTCCACTTTTTCCACTACAAGCACTGATGGGAATTGAGGATGAAACTACAGTAGTTTATTTTCCATAATACTATTCATGTAAACAGTAACAAGGAAAAAGTATGAGTTGTGTAATGCAGCTTAACTTTTAGATGTGACGCCTAAAGGATCCCAAGGTGTGACACCAAGGGTTTAGAGTGATTCCTAAATTTATCTTTGTTTTCTTAAGTCCCTAAAGTTTTTTTTCTTTAACCTACAGCCATAAACCTATATTTTACCTACTCTAATGTCAAGTTCTAAACCTAAGATCTGTTCTAAACCTACACTACGCTGGTGCTGCATCAAGCAATTTTCGCTCACAGATGTGAACCTATATAACTTCCACATCAGTTGAATACAGTTATGACCCCTTAAAGTTCTTTGAAGGTTCCACAATGGTCAAAGGCCAAACCACAGTGATACTAATTGGAAAGAGTAATGATACATACAATCAGTAAATTCATCCAGTGAAATGACATGACCTCTACAAAAAGACAAAATCCTTTATCAAGCTCCTTACGAAGTGCAAGATTAATATCATCTTCCATCCATGCCAAATCATTCACTACATAACCTACTTTACTTACCTTTCCCTATATGAGTTTACTGTGAACTTCATTACTCAACCAGAATTGACTACATCAATGGTTAATTTTTTTCACATGCAGTGTGCAGACGTGGAGAAATAGGCATGTCTGCTTCTCGGAATAAAAGAAGATAAACACATAAAAGCCTCAGGGAATGACAGTAAACAAAGATTTTTAGTGGATTGATAAAATCAACAAATAGCAGCAAAGAGGCAAAGTTTGAATGGATCATTAAGGCAATGACAGGATGAAATGGATGTATCTGCTACTTCCAAGTAATCTAAGCCAATCATTCATTAACTAAACCACCCGAACACCGCTTCAGCAGGTTATCAGTAGAATTGAACCAGATCAGTAAGGAAAGAGATTGCACTTTCCGTTATTATTAAATATTGAGTTATTTGGTTGGTGGAGAGAATGCCAAGAGGGTTCAACTTCAAATAATAAGTATAAGACCAAAACAGATAAGGTTGTTGTACATCATGCCAGCTATAAACCAGGTAATCAGCAAGACTTATGTGACCACTGAACAGACATGAAAAAATTCATGAAACAAGCAACCAAAATCCAAGCTCTCACAAGATTTAGCTACACCAATTTCCAAAGGCATGGAGAAAGAGGGTGAGCTAACAAGCCAATTACATTGAACTACACATGCAGCCATTAAGCAGATCATCCGTGCATCTTATGATTTGGGTGAATTCGTACTGGTGCCTGACAGCAATATCAATATAAGGGTAAGAGGGTTTAGGGTGAACTATAACTATTAAACACATTTTTAGGATCAAAATGATTGAGCAAAACATCAAACAGTTGAACTACAAGCATAAAGACCATAACTTCTAATATACATAGAAAACTAAGCTACCCCTCTGTATAACTACATACACAAATATAATCACCTTAAACATTCCCAAGATTAATTAACTCCCTGGCAATACTCAACGCCGGACTGTATTCACACGCTCACTCACACATCTCACAGCTTGTCATTTCCCCCTCAAATTTACTCAGAAACATGTAAAAAGTTGAAACTTTCTGAATCATCAAGCTAAGTATAAAAGGAAAACTAAATGCAGAAGATAACAAGTTGAATGCAGAATCGGAAAGTACTAAAACAGGCTAGATTGGAAAATACAAGGAACTCAATCAAACTGCCAGCTCGCGGGAAACACTGAATATCAACAGCAAATCTCAAATTCCAAATTCAGCAGCACAAATCACCGAAATTCAATCTAAAAGAAGGGAAAAAAACACACACACATACAAAACCGTTTTTTAGCTACTGAGTAACGCACGTCACTCACAAAATTAAAGAAGGAGCGGTGTGGGATTATTGTACCAGAATTCGGAGAGATTGAGTGGGAAAAGGAGGTGCAACTGCAATCAAAGAACGATTTCCGAGGTACTGGGCGGCAACGCAGGCGGCTGCCGGTGGTTTACGGTGGTCCTGATTGTGAGGCGAAGGCGGAAAAAGTTGGAGTGTCTTTAGGGGAATATGTTCAAGCCCAGTTGTGAAGTTTGTGGAGTTTATTTCGTAAGGTTTTGGGCCAAAAGAGTAGAAATTGTATAGAGGTCCAACATAAATATAAGATAATAATAATTTTAAAAGGGTAGCTTTATGTTATGATCCTAGAGAATCTGAGTGCAATTAACAAAGAAAGAAACACAAACTGTGTGTATATTGAAGCATATTCAATCAAATTTTCATGAAGAATCTGAGAGTTCATATGAGAGAAAGCAATAGAAGGAGATGAGAAAAGAAGTGATAATACTCTGTGATTCACAACTCTGAATGAATCCTCACCAAGTCTGTGATTCTTCTAGTTAATTAGCTCCATTTTCCCAGCCAGCTAACTAACTGAAATGCCAGTTGTTTTCTTGTTGCAATGGTTTCTTCCAAACTGATAAAGAAGTTGGGAATATTTACCCTTTAGTCCTTGCATCATAACACTCCCTCCCAGTAACCTTAAGCTTGTCCTCAAGCTTTAAAATCAGGAAACTGGTGAGTGACAAAGTTAGCATTCTCCCAAGAAGCTTCTTCTGCTGGTAACCCTTCCCATTCAATGAGCCACTGTACCATGCTAATTCCATCAGACTCAATCAACCTTCTCTGCAACACTTGTTTAGGATATAAAGGTTGGAAATCTTCTTCTTCAATCTGTGGAACTTCAGTTTGAGTATCAGGAATTGGAACAATGTGTTGTTTAAGCAAAGACACATGGAATACATGATGCACTTTACTGGTAACTGGGAGTTAAAGCTTATATGCAACTATCCCAATCTTACTTTCAACATGATAAGGGCCAAAGAACCTTGCAGCTAGTTTAGCATTACTCCTATGGTGTACTGATTGTTGTTTGTGCTTGTGGAGTTTTAGATAACCCCAATCACCGGGATTAAAACTTCTATCTGACCTCTTCAAATCTGCTGAACTCTTCATCTCCTCCGAGCTTTCAGTAAATGATCTTTAAGCAGTTGATCCACCTGATTTCTTTGCTGTAACAAATTCTTAGTAACTGGTATAATGGAATCAGAAAGTATCCCTAATGGCAATTGAAGAGGTTTAACTCCATATATGCTTCAAAGGGAGACATCTTAATGCTTGATTGATGAGTGGTACTATACCACCATTCCGCTGCACTAATACATTCCTGCCATAATGAAGGTTTGCTGCTATAAAAGCATCTCAAATAAGACTCTAGCATTTGATTAACTCTCTCATTCTGCCCATCAGTTTCTAGATGATAAGCAGTACTCAATTGTAGTTTAACACGTAACTTTTTGAAAAATTCAGTCCAAAAATGACTGGTGAAAATCTCGTCCTTGTCTGAAGTTATAGTCTCTGGTATGCCATGTATTTTCCTCGCATTATCAAAGAATAGTTTAGCCACAGTGTGAGATGTAAAGGGATGAAATAGAGCTAATGAAATGACTGTACTTAGTCAATCTTTCTACTACTTCCAGGATAGTATTATAACCATTGGAATCCGGAAGCCTATCAATAAAATCCATTGAAAGTTGTCTCCAAGCATGATTGGGGATTGGTAAAGGTTGCAGCAACCTGGAGTTTTGCAATGCTCATTCTTATGAGTTTGACCAACCACGCATTTTCTTATATACTCAGTAATCTCCTGCTTCATTCCAGGCCAGTGAAAGAAAGTTAGAATTTTATTTATAGTTCCAGTTTGGCTTGAATGTACACCTATAGGGGATGAATGCATAGTTTCTAAAATCTATTGTTTAATTCATTCACGTGTGCCAATATAAATCTTTCTTCCCTTCTTTAAAATCCCATTGACATAACTAAAATCAGATAACTGATCAGTTTGCAGCAAAACAGAAGTGATCAATCATTGAGCTGTATAATCATGTTCATAGCTATTCTCTATTTGTGCCATCCAAATTGGTAGGACTAAAGTTGATGTAATGGCTCTCAAAGAGACTGTATTCTTTTCTGATGGCAGATCGTTAACTTAATGCTCAGAGCCAATTTCAGGTTCTAAAAAAGTGAACAATGTCCAGAATGATGATTTTTTGGTACATGAGTTGTACTGGCAGTAGAAGTCATACTAGCTTGATGTTTGTCTTCCAATTAAGAATCATGATCCACTGTTGTAATCCTTGGATAACTAACAATATCTTTCCATTCCTTCTGATGCTGACCATGGGTAGGTAATGTTTTTACAGTCACCATTTACTGTATCATTTGCTTCAATTTTTCTGATTATGAACTTATATCTGCATCATTATACTGATCCCATTGAACTTGATTTTCCTTCACCATTTCTTGGTCATTTGAGCTATCAGAGTTATCAGGATGAAGTCTGGATAAGGCATCAGCCAAACCATTATCTGTACCCTTTTTTATAGTGGATCTCAAAATTAAGGCCAAGCAATTTTGTAACCCATTTGTGTTGAAGTGCATTGGTAATCTTTTGATCAAAAAGATATCCGAGGCTTTGATGATCTGTTCTAATCACAAAATGACTTCCCATCAGTGCCTCCATTTATCAACTGCAAAAACCAAAGCCACCAGTTTTTTTCCATAGGTAGAGAAACTTCTATTTCTTGCACAAAATGTTTAACTCAAAAATGCTATAGGTCTCCCTTCCTGCAATAGTACAGCTCACATGCCATAACCACTCCCATCAGCTGAAACAATCCTTCTTCAAAAGGTCATGAAAATGTCTACAGATTAGACCATAGTTGGCAATAAACTTTCTATAATATCCCACCAATCCCAAGAAACTTCTCAATTCTTTGACAGATTTAGGAATAGGCCAACTAAGTATACTGATGGTCTTGTTCTTATCCATTTCAACTCCCTCGTAAGAGATTAAATGACCCAAATATTTCACTTTATTTTTTGCAAATACACACTTATTGAGCTTGGAAAATAAAGAATGTTTCCTCATCTCATGAAGTACTTTCTGTAAATGTATCAAATGCTCTTCTAATGTTGCACTATATACAAGAATGTCATCAAAGAATACAAGCACCGATTTCCTTAAATATTTCTGGAAAATTCGATTCATTAGTGATTGAAAGGTTGCTGGTGCATTTGTCAAACCAAATGGCATCACTAAGAATTAAAAATGTCCATGGTGAGTCTGAAATGTTGTCTTAGGTATATCAACATTTTTCACTCTAATCTGGTAATATCCTGACCTAAGATCAAGCTTAGAGAAGAATCTAGCTCCATGAAGCTCATCTAGCAATTCACCTATAACTGGTATTGGAAACTTATTCTTTATTGTAATGTCATTCAACTTCCTGTAATTAATGCATAACCTCCATCTAGCATCCTTATTCTTGACTAATAAAACTAATGAAGCAAAAGGACTTGAACTTCTTTGAATAAAGTCTTCTTCTAGCATTTCTTCAACTTGTTTTTCTATTTCATTCTTATATGCATGAGCATATCTGTATGGTTTCAATTTAAATGGATCAGCAATGGCTTTGAAAATAATACTATGGTCTACAGATCTGGAAGGAGGTAAAGATGAAGGAATAGAGAAAACATCACCAAAATCAATAAGGACATGCTTAAGCTCTTCAGGTATTTGTAGTTCAGCTATTTCTTTGATCCATAATCCATTTCTTTGTCTGAGCTTTGTGTCTCCTTCTGAACCATCCTGTAATTCATAACATCATCATATCTATTGCCAACATCCACCAATATTATTCTCCTCTTCTTGTAATTTTTCCAGTAAATGTCATCCTGCTTCCTAAACTGTAACTTTGGGTATTCATAAATCTCTTTTAGCAGCCACTGCATTCCATCTCCACTGATCTGAATGTTGTGAGTGTTAAAATAAAAGGCAATGGGACTAAAATAGCTCATCCAATCAACTCCAAGAACTATATCAGTTCCTCCCAAATCAAGTACTTTCAGATCAAATATGAAATTGTGTTGCTGAACCTTCCATTCCACTTGTGGACATATAGTAAAACCAACTACCTTGCTGCCATTGGCAATTGTGACCATAAATGGATTAGTGAACACTTGTCTAAGCTTAAAATTTTTAACCAAAGTACGATCGATAAAAATATATGTGCTACTAGTATCAAGCATCATATTCACAAACTGTCCCTTAATAGTTCCCACTAAAGAAATGGTATTGGTTCTGAATCCACTCCTCACTTTGTTCAGAGTTAACTCCTCTGGATCTTCCAACATTTTGAGTTCTTCAGCATCTTTTTTTAATCATTATAATATCTTCTGATTCATCCAGACTAGCAAAAATATGATTAATCTGTATAAACTTGCACACATGTCCAGGCCCATACTTCTTCCCACAATTGTAACATAGACGATTCTCACGCCTATACTGCTGATCTTGTGGGGAAATTCTCCTAAACCTTCAACTGCTGGTTTCCTTATTACTGGAATAGTGTTTTTCTGAGCAGAATTCCATAAGAAGGCCTTATACTGTTCTGTTTTTCTGGAGTTCTCTGACTAGTTCTGGATCTTTTACTAGTTAGTTCAAGATTCATTTCTTGAAGAAAATCTATCTTTGTTGTCTGTTCTAAACTACCAGGTTTGAACATTTTCACAATTGGTCTCAGCTCATCTTTTAACCCACTAGCATAGCTTGAGATAAAGTAGTTTTCAGGAAGATTTGGATTGATGGATAAAACTAGGGATTTCAGCTCTTCAAATGCCTCTTAATACAGCCTTACAGAACCTTTATGATATAAATTGTTAAATTCCTCAATAGCATCCTTCCCCCAATCTCAAAAAATCTTTTTGTCAATGAATCACTAAATTTTTGCCGAGACATTTTGCCTTTAACAAATTTCTCTCCCTGATAGCATATCTTAGCCTTTCCTTCAAGATATATCTCTATCATTTCGAGTTTCTGATTTCATGCACATTGTAAAAGTTGAAGAACTTCTGACACTTCTTCAACCACTCTATAGGATTTTGACCACAGAAAGCAATTAAAGCAACTCGAGCTTGAGTATTACGAGCATCTTTCGAACTCATAGCATTCAAATTATCAGTTGCTACTACTATAGGATTCATGAGGATAGGAGAATGACTTTTGTAAGATAGAGGTTCAGACCTAGTTTCATTGTGAATATGAAGATTCTGAGCAGTTTTAGTCCCCCAGTCATGCACTGCTAGAAGGAGACTGCAGATTTGAGCTGTCCACTGCTTCTTTGTTTGAATTCTTGCTCACCAGTCCCCAAGCATGAATCATTTCTACCAATTGCTCAAACTGTTTGTTTGATTCCTCTTGATTCTTCATTGTAGTATCCATCACATTGCTAATTCTTGCACTTATAGCATCGATTTGATCTCTAAGCTCTCTGTTATGAGTTCTTTTGTCCTGAGCCATCTCCAGTAGCCTACTATCAAAATCTTTCAACTGATTCACAACCGTGCGATTTCTTGTTCCGTCCGCCATTGAAATCCATGGTTCGGCGGGCTCTTATACCAATTGTTATGACCCTAGAGGATCTGAGTGCAATTAACAAAGAAAGAAATACACACTGTATGTATATTGAAGCAGATTCAAACAAATTTACATGAAGAATCTTAGAGTTCAGATGAGAGAAAACAATATAAGGAGATGAGAAAATAAGTGATAATATTCTGTGATTCACAACTCTGAATGAATCTTCAACAAATCTGCGATTCATCTATTTAATCAGCTCCATTTTCCCAGCCAGCTAACTAACTGAGATGCCAACTGTTTTCTCGTTACAACGGTTTCTACCAGACTGATAAAGAAGTTTGGGATATTTACCCTTTATTCCTTGCATCATAACACTTTACACTTCATCCACTAATTCTTGACAAGTATTGGTCTGCCAGTTGTGGCCCAAACAATAAGGCAAACTTGTTTAACAATAATAATACATAATTACTATTTTTTTTTTTTGAAAATTAGTTACTCCCTCTGTTTCACTATGTTTGGAACCATAATTTTAAGTGTTATTTTTTTTTACAACTTTTAATGAGTCGAGAGAATTGAGTGAAGAGAATAAAAAGTTTGATGAGCCGTTGAGAATGATTCACTTTTTTCCATAAAATGAAAGGTGACAAACATTAAAAAACATACAAAAATGATAAGTGTGCCAAAGTTTAAAAAAACTGAGAGAGTATATAGGACTAGATAGGCAAATTTTCGAGTTAAATAAATAGCAAATATTTCAAATTAGAGAAGGTTTTCTGTTAGATCAACAAATGATTAGACCAATCATAAAAAAAATCATTTTTATAATTTTAAATGTGGGTTGTAATTATTTATATATTGAGATGTATAATTTTAAAATATTTTCATAATTATAGGTATCTCAATGAAATAAATATTGAATCACCTTATTGGTCATACTAATTATAATTTCCATTTCTATATTTGTATGTTGAGTTTTAATGGTATGGCATGCCAGATGTTTAGTTAGACTGAATAACTAAATCCTTCTGGTTAGACCAAGCACTTGTTTGCTTAAATTATGCATAAGTTAGCTAGACAGTGTAAGCCTTGTGTTTAACTCTTACAAATTGTACATGTTATAAGTTAGTTATGTTACATCAGTTGCTAGGCATGCTCTAAGAACGTGCACTTGTTTGCTTACATGAAGCATAAGTTGATAAGACATGACTCCGTTCTAATTTTTTTTAGGAATTTGAAGAAATGACTTTTTTGCCCCTGTAAAAAATTGAAAAGAGGAAATGACTATTATGCCTCTATTTTTCTCTTCTACTCCTAAACCCTAGACATAGACCTCTCTTCTTCTCCACCTCACTGATTTTCTCTTCTTTAATCACTTTTTTTTCTGTTGGGAATTTGCAATTGTTCGTTTGTACCTGGATTCAGAAGCAGCGGAAATCAGCAGCGCGGGACATTACTCGGAGGAGGATTTTGTGTCGTTCGTTTGCGCATTTTGGTCAATTTCTTTCGTAGGTGCAATTGAATTAAAGCGCAGTGATAGTCTCGGTCGATTTCTTTCATCTCCAGCGCAACGGGGTGAGGGCCAAATCCATCTACGACCTTGTCGTGTTTGTGGCGAAGGAGGCAGTAGACTTCCTCGCATTAGCATCGGCGATAGACTTCCTAGCAACCTGTCATTTCACTCGCATAGGTGTAGATACGCTGGCGAGATACTCCTACATGGTGCTCGACCCGGTTTTGAGCTGGATTTGGACCCAACGATGAGCTGGGTTGAGGATGGGGTTAGGGTGGTGGTGCCGGGTTCGGGTTTGGGGGGATGCGAGTTTGGGATCAGGTGAAATCAATGATAAATTTTGTGGTTAGGCGGTAGCCCGACAGATGTTGGCTAAGGGTAAACGCACATCAGTGATGGAAATATTGTTCTCAAAATTTCATAGCTTAGGTCAAAGGCTTTTTCGTTTTCTCGGATCCATTCAACGTCGGAAATGGCATCTGAGGGTTATTTTGGCACTTTTATTTAAAACTAAGTGTTATTTTTTTACTTTCAAATTTTTGAAGGTTATATTAGCACCTTCACAGCTATATGGTTATACTATTATTTTACCCTATAATATATTTATGATCAAAAAAATTATCACTACAAGTAATACAATATTTACAAAGACTTTGGTGATACCGTCTCACCCAAGCTTATGGTGAGACCATGGGTCTTCAAGAAAATTTAATAGTTTTAAGGATTTAAAGACAATAGTATGTAAGATATATATATATATATATATTAGATATTATTTAGATTTATTTTCATTTTCTCTCTCTTGTTTTCCAAAATCTAAAACCGCCAAAAACCCTCTCAAACCGCATCCGTGAATTTTGATTTTAAACCGTTTGAATTCAGTATAAAATTGTGAATTCATAGACAACATTGCGTCACATTGTGCAATCCGGTTTCATAGAGGTAAGATTTTATGAATTCGTTGGATTGTGGTTTTATTTTTGTGGTTTTATGTTTTCTCAAAGTTTTTGGCGGTTTTCTTTTTAATTCTGGCATTTATCTCTGTAAATCTGACCGTGTATGTATTATATTGGTCGTTTATTGTGTGTTTTTTAATTTCCGTTTCATTATTTTGCAGATATTTTGTTATTATGAAAAAAATTAAAGGGATCGAAGGAAGCTAGTATTGACAAGGATGACTCGATTGTAGATTAAGGTGTTCATACTTCATCGGCAGTTGATTTGAAAGGTTTTCTTCTGATTTTTTGTTATATTTTGTATTATTTGGGGTTTTGTGTTGTTGCTCTGTTTTATTGATGAATTGTTTGGCATGTTCTTAGTTCTTAGCGATGCTTCTCTATTTTTTGTTTGATGTTGCTCTATTTGATAACTTATTAGTTGTTGCTTTGTTTCATTATTTTAAGTTGTGGTTTCAGTGATATCAAAGGGTGGATAACGAATTAATTGGCATGTATATGTGTTTAGTTCAGGTTCTATTGTTGTTTCAATTATATTAAACGGTTAAGGACGTTTTAGTTAGCCTGTTTATGTGTTTAGTTCAGGTTTTGTTGTGGTTGACTGTACTATAGTTGTATATATAACTGGGATTAAAAATGCTAGATTTTCACTAAGTGCACTGGCTAATACGTATTTTGTCCAGGAGCATGCGAGTTAGGAATCAATTCTAGCAGATTTGGACAAGATTTGGATGAAAAAAAATGTTGGAACAATTTATTTAAATGGTTGAATTTGAGTTAGTTAATTTGTTTATGTGGTTAGTTTAGTTATTTTTTGTTAATCTTAATCTTTTTATTTTTTCCTAAATATGTATGTACATAGTCATATTTATCTGCTTACTTTAGGTGTTTCCATTTTTTATTCACGTGTTTATGTGATTACTTTTTAATGTAGATGATGTTACGTGTTTGAGGAAATCCAGTCGATTGCAATCTAAATTGACTACAACATATGGTATGCATATTGTTAGTTTCTAAGTTTTGTATTTTAATATTAAGTTTTTTTTATAATTGATTGTATAATTTTCGGGTTATAAAGCTCATCTTAAAGGGAAAAAGAATCAACTAAAACCTACTACAAATGGTATTCAAATGTAATGGAATTTTATTTTAATTTTTTTGGTTATTACTTGATTTTTGTATCTATTTCTGATAATTTCCTCTCTCTTTTTTATAGACGATATTGTTAAAATGTTGCGTAAGAGTGGTAGTAAATCTGGTGTGGATAAGTCAGATATAGTTGTTGGATCTTCTGAGAATGGTTGAAACATTAATTTTTTGTTTTACTTTTACTGTTTACTACTTTGCCTCTAGCATTTAAATATTTTATTTTTTATTGTAGTTGGAGGTGATGTGAATGGGGGTAGAGATAAGCTTGGTAAAATTTTATCATTCCTGGTTTCTTTTTGTTTTTATTGAATTAGAGCAGTTTATTTCCATCATTCCATTTTGTTATGTGAATGTCACAATTTTGAATTTTGTATCATCTTCTTGTGAACTTACTTCATATTTTGTTGCCGATCCTAGGAAGAAAACTTTAGATGCTTTGGTTGCTTGTGCAACCTTGTATTCTTACTTCATATTGCATATGTGCAATCATCTTCTTCCGGACTTACTTCATATTGACTATGTGTACTCTTGAGCTGCATGTTTGAGTAGTTTTGATCCATGTATAGCTTACTTTGGCGCTGATTTTGGGCATTTATTTTCCTTTGTTCTCTAGTGATCAATAGTCTCGTTAAAGATGGTTAAGAACCTGTTGAATGTGGTCATTTTGCTGGCGTTGAATGACAAAGCTTTCTTTGCGCTATCACTTTGTTGTGATGAAAGAATTCCCGCGGAGAAAAAGTCTTTGCTTATTGCAGCGCACCACTTGTCTCTAATAGAATAAAGCATCTTGAACCATTCCTTGTCTTCAAGCTGAAAAGTCTTGGTCATATTGTTCCATGGCATTTCAACTTCATCTTCTTTTTTTACAGTATTTTAAATAATGCTCAAATATTTTCTTGAAGGGACCATCCTTTTTTAATTCACCAAGATGACTAATAACATTTTGTGTAATGTGCCACAGGCACAACCTATGCCTAGTGTTCATGAAAACCTGTAAAATTTCATTAATAAATTAATTATGGAAAGTTCATTTATAAACATATGAGCTTAAACAAAATAAATACGAACTAAAGACATAAACATGGAATGTACTTGTAAATGAATAATGCTATCTTTAATCAGGTGTTCTTTTTTAGAAACAAAACTGAAATTATACATAAGATGATCCGAACAAACACAAGAACTAATGAAATAAATACTGAAGGTAAGTATATAAAGATATCAACCCAAATCAGTCCATATCAATTGAATTTAAGAATGGTCACCTTTCGATTGCTTAGGCCATGGCTGGATGTTGGTCTATAAATATTGTCATTGGCTCTTTACCACCCATTAATTTTATGAAAACATTGAGAAGCCATTTGAAAGTTGAAACTTTCTCGCCGGCAATGAAAACACATCCAAACATCACTATATTTCCTTGGTTGTTCATTCCAAATACTGAAGCACAAACCAAGTTGTATTTGTTAGTCTTGTATGTTGACGAATCATTTAACAAACTTAGATCATGTTACTTCATATGTTAATGCAATTACACCATTTATTTAACATGTTACTTCATATGTTTTGAGCAAATCAAAAAACGCCTAAATTTTCTAACCAAAATACATATAGGAAAATTCTAGACCTTGGTGAATTATTAAGCAGTATTATATCACTGTAATTCATGTTTTCATGTTGTTACATTGTGTGTTCATAAAATTACTATCGGTTTTTCTAACGAGTGCCCATGGGCACTCGTTAACAACTTCAGATTTCATCGAAAACCGTGTTATTAAATGCAAATAGAGTTAATGATTAATGACATCCCTCAAAAACTTACACTCCCTATGTACTATTACACAGTTTTCGATGGATTTGCATTTAATAACACAGTTTCCGATGGAATCTGAAGTTGTTAACGAGTGCCCATGGGCACTCGTTAGAAAAACCGAATTACTATATATGTTTCAGCAAATTTAAAAACACTCAAATTTTCTCAACAAAATGCATATAACCAAATTCCATACCTTGTCAAATTATCCATCACAATAATATCGCGTTACTTCATGTGTTAATCAAGTTACATCGTGTGTATATCGTAGTATTTTACGTGTTCTTGTTGTTACTTCATGCGTTTAGCTGTATTTTACGAAATCTAAACCATACATATATGTTGTGTCAAATACCATTAGATCGACATACAGTGAGTAGTCTTCCTTCATCATTGAGCACCCCAGCCTACTATTATCATCCAGTTTAACTCTGAAGAAGAAATATTCATTTTCGGTACTCTTCAGTGACAGTCTTTCAATCATCAGTTGATCATCGCCTCCTTCGATCTCCTTCATGCGCAACATGTTCACATAGTTTAGATGATCCTTAATCGTGTGTCCTAGATTCTGAATACCACTAGCTTCAAAAGTCATAAACTTGAATCCATGGCTAGGTTTTAATCTCGCGTCTTCCATTCCTACTATAGCTTTCCATTTTTCCTCTGTAATTCTCCTTTCACTTATTTTCAAATAGTGTCATTCAACTCGAGTGAAAGGATGATTATAAGAGGTCACATGATGCAAACCTTCACAGGCTCCATAGATGAATTTAACCCTAATTCCAGCTTTGCATTTTGTTCTCGTAACCACATTTTCCCTTGTTTTTCTTCTTTTCTTCTCAGAGCCTTTTTCAATGATATTGTTGATGGAAGGTGTGCCGGGTGTTTCATTCTTCACTTATGTGTTTCCTTGACACGAGCTGGCATAATACTTCTCTATGATTGTTCCATCTTTTTTACTCTCTGTATTGAAGACCGCACCCCAAATTCCAATGCATTTGACTATTTTCTGTATAAATCATGAAATTCTGATAATGTTTTTTCTCTCAAGCTCGTGAAACAATCTGTGACATCAACTTTGATAGATCGCTTCAATTAGTGTTAAAATCTGGTCCTGCAAATATGTATCTTTTCAGTAACTCATATCAACTATTTTTTGGTAAGTTCGTGTGTTTTACAATTTAGTTCGACCTTCCTAAACTGTTATTTAGTCACTATAAATATGTACAAAGAGGTACAAAATTAAAATATTTTGAAAAAAAATCCAACTAATTAAATTTCAGTCCTTCAACATCACAATACATCATTTATTTATTGAGTTACATTGTGTATTTAACCTTTTACTTCCTTGGCTAAAGTAAATTTTAAAAAATAAAAATATTCATAACAAAATGCATGTAATTGAATTCTAAATATTGATGAATCAATATCTTACAAAGTTCGATCATGTTATTTCATGTGTTACTGCAGTTACATCATTTATTTAATATGTTACTTTATAAGTTCCAAAAAATTTAAAAACACCTAAATTTTCTCAACAAAATGAATAAAGCCATTTTTATATATCAATTTTACAAGTTTTACTTCTTTACTTCGTGTGTTTATCAGGTAACATTTTGTATTTAATATATTACTTTAGACATTTATGAAAAAAATTTAATACCAAAATATTTTGAAAAAAAAATCCAACTAATCAAATTTCAGACCTTCAGCATCACAATACATCATATATTTATTGAGTTTCAACGTGAATTTAACATATTACTTCTTGGGTTACAGTAAATTTAAAATCAAAATATTCTTAACAAAATGCATGAAGCTGAATTCTAGATATTGACAAATCATCTACTCCCTCCGTCCCAGCCGAATCTGCACACTTTTTGAACTTTCTCAAGACACGTTTGACCATAAATTTCAACTAGTATATAGATACCAATATCATCATGTGAGATATTGTTGGATTCTCTGCATGCTGTATTTTCTAAATATCAAATTTTAACACACTGTTAATATACGTAACTAAAGTTATCGTTGGTCAAACATGACCTGAGAAAGTTGATCAAAAAGTGTGCACATTCGGCTGGGACGGAGTAATAACAAACTTCATATTTTCACTTCATGTGTTAGTGCAGTTACATCATTTTACTATGTTACTCAATTTATACATTCTAGAAAATTTTAAAACACCTACATTTTCCCAACAAATTGCATATACCAAATTTCAGACCTTGAGAAATGATCCATCATAATAATGTCACATTACTTCATGTGTTTATGTAGTTACATCCAGTGTTCATCATATTATTGCATACATTTCAGCATATTTAAAAACACCTAAGTTTTGCCAATAATTTTCATATAGCCAGATTTCAATCCTTGGGGAATTATCCATCAGAAATATCACATTACTTCACGTGTTCATGCAGTTACATCCAGTGTTCATCATATTACTTCATATGTTTCAGCAAATTTAAAAACACCTACATTTTCCCGATGATTTGCATATAGCCAAATTTCAAACCTTGGTGAATTATCCATCTGAATAATATCACGTTACTTCATTTGTTCATGAAGTTACATCCACTGTTCATCAAATTACTTAATACGTTTCAGCAAATTTAAAAACACCTACAGTTTTCCAATAATTTGCATATAGTCAAATTTCAGACCTTGGCGAACTATCCATCAGAATAATATCATGTTACTCCACGTGCTCGTGCAATTACATCCAGTGTTCATCATATTACTTCATACGTTTCAAAAAATTTTAAAATACCTAAATTTTCTTCACAACATGCATATAACTTAATTCTAAATCTGGCAAAAAAATTTCACCAATATAAAAACGTTACTTAATGTGTTCATGCAATTACTTCATGCGTTTAACTATATATATGCAATCTAAACCAAACCCGGATGTAAAGTTGTTGAATTTTCAGATTGAAAATCTTCGTTGTTTTCTCCCTCATACAAAACAATTTCATTGTCATGAATTGCTACGTTTTCCATATTTTATAACAGCAACACCTTAGATCGTAGATTTCATGCGTTAATTTCATAATTAAAATTTCAACCATAAAACTAAGACTATCAACCTTAAAATTCATATTACCTTGATTATTTCAACTTCGTAGATCGTAGAAGCTTTCAAATCTACTCTTGTTTGATCATTCTGTTGCAAAATTCACCTGTTTTGAAGCTAAAATTCGACCTCTTCATATTTGTGGAAAAATATGCATAAATTGATTTTTGAGCTCAATTGCAAATCTGAACTGCCGACCTGCAGAACTTTGATTCTCATGAGATCTTGAATCCGGTGTTTTGCTCTGATTTGGATTGAGTTTGAGGAGGAATGAAATTCCTTGATTTTTGGGAGGAAAGATAATCTAACAGTTATTTTGGGAGGAGAGAAATTCGATTTTGACCCAGTTTTATTATAACCCAGATATTGCCCCATTTCTAACATATTTTTCTATTTTACAATCCGGTCCCATTTTTCAGCTTCATTGTTATTAATTATAGCCTGGTCCCTCGTCTCACCATTTTCTATGGTAAGATGTTCTCACCAAAATTTTTCTCTACAATATTATAGTATTACAATGACACAAAGATTGTGAAAGAATTGTAAATTTTCTTCTTCTACTTATCCAATCAATGAAGAGCAAAGTGCATATATAACCCTACATAATTGATGAAAGTACAAATATAACCCTACGATAATTGAAAGAGCAAATATAACCCTAGATATTTAGGTTATGTGCAAATATAACCTTTTAGATCAGAATTTGATGGAAAGACCATTTTACCCCTCTCCAAAAAAATTAAAATACAAAAGTTAATGAAATTACTTCTACACCCCATGAATCTCTCTGAATCTCGCCTTCGTCTTTGTCAGCTCTTTTCCTCAAACTTTGTGCTCTCTTATTCTCATTCTCTGCTCTCTGCTCGTCTGCTCTCTTCTTCTCATCTGCTCATCTTTGTCTTCGCCCCTCTCAGTCGCACACAACCCAGAGCGCAGGGTTTTGCAAAGCACTCAATTTGGTGCAAAGTCTAGGCCATGCATTGCAGCAATCGGGTGGCCGGAGATCAAACCGATGAGATTCTGAGGGGTGAGGTTGGCGGCGACTGGTTCAAAAAATGGGTCGCCAGAGAAAACCCAATGTGTATTAGGGCTTTAGAGGATGGAACTTGGTTCAAAAACTTCAACGCTTGGCTGATCGGCGCTGGGGTCTAAGTGGGCGTGGAACTGAGCGGTGGTGGGGTGTTCGATGGTGGTAGGAGGGTGTCGATGGTGGTAGGAGGGTGGGGTATTCAATCAGCGGTGGTTTTAAGATAGTGGTGGCATTGACGTTTTCCATCCAAAATCAGAGTTGGCATTTTGGATCATCCAAAGGTGGAAACAACATCTTCGATGGTTATAAGGCAGCAGTCTGAGGGCGGAGTCCGATGTCTTAAATCAGATAAGGTTTAGTCCCGAATTTTGACTTGTCAGTTTAGTCCAACGTCTTGACTCGCCACCAGATCTTTACCCGCTAGGTTGTGGTGGGGCAGGCTGGTGGTTTTGGCGGGGGGTGGAAGGTGGTGGCTAGATGGCTGGGTAGTGGTGAGGTTGGGCATTGGTGGCGGGATGTCTGGAGGTGGTTGCTGGTGGTAGTGACGGGGCGTGAAAGGTGGTAGAGGGGTGGGGATGGCTGGGCGGTGTGGTGGGGTGGCGGCAACCTGGTGGTGGATTTGGCGTTTCAGATCATCCAGAGGCGGAGACAACGCCTCTGTTGGTTATGAGGCAGCAATGCCGAAGCGGTGTGGTGGCAACTAGTGGTGGAATAATTGTTGTAGTGGCAGCTAAGGGTAATTTTATCTTTTTAATTTTAGTATTAGGCTGAAAGGGAATTTTGGTCATTTCCTGACAGTCAATGGCCGGAAATGGCTATTCATGGCCGGAAATGGCTATTCAGTGCCGGAATATAGTGTTTAGGGTTATATGCATATTTCCCTTCAATTAAAAATTGTAACTTACTAAATCATTGGTGGAGTATAATGGCAATATGATCCAATGTGTTAGAATAAGTCAATGTAATAATTAGATTAGATTTTATTTGTGTTTATTTTGTTGACTAGACTAGAGTTATTTTAGTCATAGTTTATCTCTTGTACTCTATTTATTCCATTATGTAATATCATAATCATTATGGGAAATCACTCTTTTATGCTATCAGAGCAAGTTATGATCATAAACCCTAATCCAAATTATTTTCTATCTGCGGCTCTTATCTTTTCCGGCCGACAGAACCACCATCTGGTTCTGGTGAACTTCCGATCAAGTTCCAATCAGTTTCTGACCAACTCCCGGTAACCTTTCGGCAGTGATTCTTTTGGCATATCTCTCAATTTATTTAGCGTCAGAAGCAGATTTTTCAAGCTACATTTGGCGGTCCCAATTAGTTCCCATAGCAGATTCTTGGCATCCTTTCCAAGGTCCATTCTCCGGCATTAGTAGCAGCCAACTCCGACCATTTTCTGGTCCACAGCATTCTCTTCGGCGTCCGATTCAGCTTCTGGCATCCTTCAAACTAATCTCCGGCATCATCAAATTCGTTTATGATGCCTTCAAATTTGTGCGTTATCTCCGGTGTCTCCGGCATCAGGCCTTCCTCTGGCAAGTTCCAGAACCAGCAGCGTCGTCTCCTACCTCTCGGACGGTCATCTTCTCTGCATCAGTGAGACTTCAAATGTGTTAAGTTCACGCAGTCACAAGTGTCCTCACGCATGTTCACATGCTCCCATAGGTTCTCCGCGCAAGTCTTCACACGCCTAGATAGCTCCAGCGCGTCCCTACACTCGCCTGCCAGTCTTTGCGCGCATCATTTCACGTGCTCAGTAGTTGTGCACATATTTTTTGCCATTTTGTCTCTGTGTGCATTATGGCTTATTCGGGTGGTCTCACGGGGGTTAAAAATCATGGTTCCAAGTGGATTTTGGATATGGAACCACAAAACACATGACATCGTCTTCTGCAACTTTTAATCTTTTGACACCATATAATGGTTCTGCCCACGTCTATGTTGTTAATGGTTCTCAACTCTTCATTGCTCATGTTGGTAATTCTCGGATTTCTAAATATTTTCCTCTCTATGGTGTGCTTATTGTGCCTGATATCACTAAAAATTTGCTTTCGATTAGCAAATTAACTTGGGATATAAATGATGTTGCCTGCTTTAATTATCGTTCATTTATTATTTGACATAAAAGCACTAGGGAAACCTTAGGTCACGGGCATATTGAGGATAGGCTTTATAATTTAGACTATGGCGCATTTGCTTTGTTGTCTACTGTTGAGTTAAATAAGTCGTGTGCGTCTTTTTAAAAATTGGCATGCTAGACTTGGTCATGTTCCGCATTCCATTATTTCTAGTTTGCATGCTTCTAGATGCTTATCAGTATCATCGGTTTTACCTAAACCCACCATTTGTGATATGTGTGAAAAGACTAAAGGGAAATGTTTATCTTTTCATACAAATAATAAACGTGCTGCTAAGGTACTTGATGTGATTCATTGTGATTTATGGGGGTCCTCTCCTATTTTATCTGCTGATGGTTTCTCCTACTATGCCATTTTCCTTGATGATCATTCCCGACTCTTGTGGTTTTACCCACTGCGCAAAAAATTTGACTTTTGGGATGTTTATCGCCAATTTGAGGCTTTTATGGAGAACCAATTATCTCCACAACTAAGGTGTTTCAGAGTGATGAAGGGAATGAGTTCATAAATAGTCTCTTATGCTCTCAATTTTTGACAAGGGGCATTCATCATCAAATTTCCCGCCCATGTACCCCTGAGCAGAACGGCCAGGCTGAGCGCAAGCACCACCACATTGCTGAGATGGGTTTTTCTATGCTGTATCACTCTCATGTCCCTCTCTCCCACATGCCTGACGCGTTTGTTGCAACCACTTATTCCATAAATCGGTTACCCACTCCCATTCTTGGCAGACGATCACCATATGAAGGTATTAATGGTTGGGTTCCTATCTACACCAATTTTAATGCCTTTGGTTGTCAGGTCTTCCCCTTTGTTCGCCCTTTTGCCAATTACAAGTTGTCTACCCGCAGTATTCCTTGTGTTTTTATTGGCTACAGTTATCAGTATGAAGGTTTTTGGTGTCTCGATCATACTACTGGCAGAATCTATGTCACTCGACATGCTCATTTTGACGAGACGTGCTTTCCATTCACCCCATCCATTCCTTCGATGATTGGTTCTCCACCTTCAGGGTTAGATATTTTTTTGCATTTATTTATCCTAATTTTGACTCGGCGCCTTCTTTTCCTATAGTTTCTCCTGTACCGATTCCATCTCCTTCGGGCCCTTGCTCCATTTGTGCTACAGATCCAGCTCCAGTTTATCAGCCAGCACCACCTGCTTCTCCGGGGGCCAGTTAACCGCCCATTATCCGCCCAGTTCAGCTACCCCTTCACTTGTTGCCTTAGCTGTCTCCACTTCTCCAAATTTTCCTCCGACTTCTGCTCCTCGACCTTGTCACCCATGGTCTTACTGCTGCCTTACTTGCTCAGCTTGAGCCCACGGATTATCACACTGCCCTTTAGGATCCTGCTTAGATTTCTTCAATGGTTGACAAGATGGTAGCTCTTTGTGGTTAGCACACTTGGGATTTGGTGCCTCGCCCTTCAGACGCTAACATTGTTGTCTCCAAATGGGTTTATCGATTGAAGTATCGACCAGATGGCACTATTGAGCGTCATAAGGCTAGACTTGTGGTGCAGATTTTCTCACAGATATTGAGTTTTAACTTTGGCCACACTTTCAGTCATGTGGTCAAAGTCTCCACTATTCGGACAATTCTCGCCATTGCCACGATGCGCTCCTGGCCACTTCATCAACTAGATGTCAAGAATGCCTTACTTAATGGTGTCCTTGATGCTCCTATTTATATGAAGCAACCTGTGGGATACAAGGACCCTGTTCATCCAAATTATGTTTGTCGCTTGCGGAATGCCATTTATGGACTTAAGCAAGCTCCTCGGGCGTGGTTTTGGCACTTCAACACTTATTTGACTCAGCTTGGTTTTCAGTGCAACTCGTCCAACACCTTCATGTTTGTTCTTTCACGAGGATCATCGTTAATGTATCTCCTGGTGTGTGTCGACAACATCATTCTTATAGGTAACGATTTAACTCTTCTTCAGAATTTTTTGACCGGACACATCAGGAGTTTGCAATTGAGAACCTTGGCTCTCTTTACTACTTTCTTGGCTTGGAACCTACTTCATCGGGTTTACTTCTTAGTCAAGCAAAATATGCTAAGGACATTCTCACTCGTGCTAGGATGTCTGATGCTGCACCAGTCTTTACACCATTTGTGCTAGGTTCTCAGTTGCACAGTTCGACCAGTCCACCATTTCAGAATCCGACCTTGGATCGTTCTCTAGTTGGGGCTCTTCAGTACTTGACCATCACTAGTCCTGATTTGGCTTTCTCAGTCAATACTGTCAGTCAGTATCTTCAGGATTCTAGAGACGATCATTTTGCTATTGTTACTCAGATACTGCGGTATGTTCGGGGTACTCTGCATTTTGGTCCTACTTTTTGGTCTACTAGTTCTCTAGAGGTGCTGGGGTACTCTAACGATGATTGGGCTTGCTGTTTAGATACTCGCCGATCCACTTATAGATATGATGTTTTTCATGGTGGAAATCTTGTTTCCAGGAGTGCCAAGAAACCGTCTACATTTTCTCGTTCCAGCACTGTGAGTCTAAGTATCGTGCTCTTGCCAATACTGCCTCGGAATTTTTTCGGCTTACTCATTTGCTCCGAGATCTTCGATTTCCCTTGTCTAGTTCTCTGGTGCTATTCTTAGCGCAGAATACAGTTGGTCACAAGCAGGCAAAGCATATTGACATCGACTATCACTTCGTTCAAGAATTGGTTGCTTCCGGCAAGCTGAGAGTTGCTCATGTTACTACTTCACTTCAGATTGCGGACATCTTCATCAAAAGTCTCGCTCGTCCGCTGTTTGAGTTCTTCAGATCTAAGCTTTGCGTCGACGAGCATCCAATGTTTCATTTGGGGGTGTTAGAATAAGTCAATGTAATGATTAGATTTATGTTTATGTTGTTAACTATGCTAGAATTATTTTTTTAAAATTTTAAAACCATCCTGAGATGGGGGGTATATATTTGGCTCCCCAAACCAATAGAATGAGCCAAAATAGGCGCTAACTGTCTGAATACATCACAGTTTACAAAAAAGGTCGTCATGTAGATGATCCCAGAGCTAAGTAAAGCTCCTGAAGCTAAAAACTTGCTTCCAAAAGCGGTATTTCCACCATTGCAGTCAATAACCACAGATTATAGCTAAAAGGGCCTAGCTAAAACCAACCATCTAGTTGGAACATCGCGAACAGGTCGAAGAAACGTGTAGACGAGACTCCTATTTGTCAACGATGTACCCACCAAGATGATAGATTGTGTCCTATGTGGGGTATTTATCTAAGTAGCAGCTCTGCTCAAAACCCGTGATCAGTCCTTGTGTAAACATTGCAATCCCTGTATTAGTCCAAAAGAAGAGCCTCAGCTCAATCCTTTGCTTCAGGTAAAAGCCTCTATTGCAGCATTGGTAAAGAAATCCTCAGCTGCACATCAAGAAGTCCTGTCCTACTATGCTGTAGGTGTGGATCCCAGTGCCTTCTGACCTGCAATTTAGTCATAGTGTATATCTTGTATTCTATTTATTCCATTCTCGAATCAGAATCACCATGAGAAAAGAATGCCTCCACCGTAAATCCATGCCGTCAATATTCTTGAAATTAATCTCATTAATGCACATAAATAGTGTAGTTTGATGGATGCATTGGAATTGGATAGCATAAAAGAAAGAGAAAAAGGAAAGGAGTGATGTTGAGTTACGAGCATGAAGAACTCGCGCACAACACGCAAGCCCGAACGTGCAAAACCTACACAGCAGTGGCATCTGCTTTACTTGTTGCTCTTCCCCACTATTCCTTGTTGCCCAAACCAAAGGAGGCAAGCCCAAACCCATCCAATCTCATTTCTATCTGTTGGGAGTCAAACCTCATCATCCCCATTTCATGACTTATGACGTCACCCCCTCCCATTTTCAAGCATTGCATTTACTCCCCTGTCTTTGCTTCATCATAATGTTGTTTTTCCCACTTTCCCTCTCTTAATTCTATAGCTTCATGACGTTCAAGTAATCCTTCTACATTGATGCCAACGCCCATTTTCACGTTTTATTATTTATTGTTGAAGGAAATGTCCGTTTTGATCTACCTTTTTCTCTACAACCAAATAGACTATTTATTCTAATGTTATATACAAGCAACCACACTGCATTATCTAAAACTAGATTAGGAGATACAGCTATTTATATCAATTGTAAGTCAGTGAAATTTGAAACTCATTCGTTTGAATAGTAAGAGACATCCAAATGCTGCAACATCAACAAACAAATGCCGACGAAATTGGAATCACCATATTCATTTGGATACATAGGGAAGATCTCTCGAGAACACCAAGTCGTAGCACCACCAGCGAACTACCACGATCGCACTTTCATCGAAAACCTACAAGTTGAGATACCATCGCAAAGAGTCAGGCTCCACCGACACGGTTCCACGATGCCGAAAAATTCCTATCAAAATTGCACCGAAATTCACGATTCCTAAAGAGAGTGTGACTTAAACCTTGGGTCTCTCTATTATATAGAGTGTGAATCAAACACTGAATCAAAATCCAATTCACTTCTCCACAACAACCTCATTCTTCAAAGTTTTAGAGAACGTTCAAATTCTCAATAAATGAAAATTTTTCAAATTCTCAATAAATGAAAATTTAAAAACTATAATTTTGTCAATTTGTGATAATGTGTTTTTTATAAGAGTCCGTCTCTTGAAATACTTTCGTGTAATATTATTTTATTGTTGAAGGAAATGTCCGTTTTGATCTACCTTTTTCTCCACAACCAAATAGAGTATTTATTCTAATGAGCAAAGTGCATATATAACCCTATATAATTGACAAAAATACAGATATAACCCTCGATAATTGAAAATGCAAATATAACCCTAGATATTTAGGTTATGTGCAAATATAACCTTTTCCGGCAGTTGAAGACTAGAATTTAGTGAAAAAACTATTTTACTCCCCCGTAAAAAAATAAAAAAATGCAAAAAACATTGAAATTATATTGATGCCCCTAAAGCCCTAAAAATTATCCTCTCTTTTTGCCGTTATCTTCTTTCTAGGAATTTCTTCGTCGTTGGCCATCTGTTTCTCTCTTCTCTTTCACGCACCAAACAATCGAATGTTCACTGCTTCAAATCTTTTTCCTTTCAACCATTCACATTCTAGCCGTCGCTCAGCTTACCAGCCCATTGTCTACGATCTACCAGCGAACACCGCCACCGTCTACAGCCCGTGCTCCTCCTCCGACCGATCTAAGCACCACCGGCGAACACCAGCAAAATTGATGGCAGGGTGGCAGAGGAGCTCCGAAGGAGATGATGACGACCAGCGGAGTCTCGCCCGCAAGCATTGGCTTGCGATTCTACTCGAGGAGGAAGTGGATCTAGGGTTATGTACGGCAGAGCGAGCTTTAAGGTTTTGACGGAATGGGATAAAGGATTGGCAGGGCTAGGATGGCGTTGGTGGTGGAGCAGCGACAAGGAGAGGGGTTGGTGGTGGAGCAGTGGCTGTGGGGCGGGGCAGGTTGTGGTGAAGCACGAAGTTATGGTCCCTGCTGCGCGCTTCTGATTCACAACCACTGCGCCTCAGACTCGTCATTTCCTCTTTTCTTTGCCGCATCACCGTCGACTGAGTGAACTCAGTATAGTTGCTTTTGTGCCACTTGTCGGCCGATGCTGCAGAGGTTAGTAATTTCCGCCGTCTGTCGATCGTTTGGTTACTTATTCGTACGACGACAATATCGGTGAATTGGGCATGGAGTTTTAGCTCTGCGCCGATGAACCAGAGTTTGTAGTGTTGCTCAAGGATTGTTGTTCCTGGTTGGACTCTTCAAACGATATTGTACTGTTCGAAGAGTGTCGTGGAGGTGTGGTGGTAGCTAGATGGGTGGTGGTAGAGCCAGGCGGGTGGGGGTGTGGTAGTTGTTGGCGAATAGAGCATAATTGTCCATCTCATGTAAGGCTTTCAGCATAAGGGCATTTTAGTCTTTGTAAGTGGGTCAATGGTCGGAATATCTTAGTTAGCACAGAAATACGACCATAGGGTTATATTTGCATTTTCATTCAATAGGCAGGGTTGTTTTTGCCCTAAAAAATAACTCAGGGTTATATCTGCACTTTCTCCAACATATATGATTATATTTGCATATTACCGTATTCTAATGTTATATACAAGCAACCATACTGCATTCTCTAAAACTAGATTTGGAGATACAACTATTTATATCCATTATAAGTCAGTGAAATTTGAAACTCCATTTATTTGAATAGTTAGAGACATCCAAATGTGGCAACATCAACAAACAACTGCCACCAAAATCGGAATCACCACATCCATTTTGATAGATAGGGAAGTTCTCCCGAGAACACCAAGTCGTTGCACCACCAGCGAACTACCATGATCACACCTTCATCGAACACCTACAAGTTGAGATACCACAGTGAAGAGGCAGGCTCCACCGACATGGTTCCACAATGGCAAAAAATTCCTATCAAAATTGTGTTAAAATTCACAATTCTTAAAGAGAGTACGACTTAAACCTTGGGTACCTCTATTAAATAGAGTGTGAACACTTAATCAAAATCCAATTCACTTCTCCCCAACAACCTCATTCTTCAAAGTTTTAGAGAACATTCAAATTCTTAATAAATGAAAATTTTAAAACCATAATTTTGTCAATTTGTGATAAAGTGTTTTTTATTAGAGCCCGTCCCTTGAAAGACGGTCTTTCCATAAGAAATGGAAAGACCAAGGTTTAAAGTGCAAATTAGAAGAAATAAAGATAAATTTTTTTGGTTGCATGAATCGGGTTATAAACTTTATAACTACAACACGTTACATAATAAATTTTTAATATTGCAAATAAGACCTTTTATATTTTACTATTCGAATTAAACTCCGCCTTTCCGTAAGCCTATGGAAATATGGTCTTTCCCAGGACTTTGCCTTTTAATAATATCATTTTTATATATTTTAAATTAGGCAAGGTATTGGGAAAGATGGGTTTTTCATAGGCTTATGGAAAGACGATTTTTTCATAGGCTCATGGAAAAACAGAGTTTAATTAGAATAATAAAAGGTAAAAGGTTCTAGTTGCAGAATAAAAAATTTATTATGCAACGTGTAGTAGTTATAAAGTTTATAACTCGATTCATGAAATCCGAGAATTTTATCTTCATTTATTTAATTTGCACTTTAAACCTTGGTCTTTCCATGACTTATGGAAAAACTGCCTTCAAGAGACGGAAAATAGTCCATCTCTTGAAGACGGTCTTTCCATAAGTCATGGAAAATCAGGGTTTAAAGTACAAACTAGAAGAAATGAAGATAAATTTTTTGGGTTGCATGATTAGGGTTATAAACTTTATAACTACTATATGTTACATAATAAACTTTTATTATTACAACTAAAAGCTTTTATTTTTTATTATTTTAATAAACCTCATTTTTCTATAAATATATGAAAATGCGGTCTTTCCCATGACTTTTCCTTACTACTAATTAGTAAATAGGAAAAAAACAGACAATTTTAGTTTTTTAGTGAACAATGAGTTGATAAGATCATTATCCTTTTTCCTTGTCTTACTTATCAGCTTACTTTAGTCAAATCACAGATTCATGGCGGATTAGCAAACAGAGCCGAAACGGATTTGATACATTATACATACATGCCACTTTTGATTGAACGGAAAAAGAAAAGTCAAAAATTGCAACTCTCAGTGTGTGAATGTGAATTTCTTTTTTCTTTTTCTCTCATAAGTGAATATGGTAATACTGTGCTAATCGATACATTAATAAACCTATCAAAATGAGACATGAAATGATCGTTCAAGTAGACTTTTACTTGTTTAAAAAAAAACAGAGAGAGGAGACTTTTACTTAACTATTTGAATTTGACGCAAGTGACACGATAACTTTGTTATTTTAAATTTCAGAACGCAATAAAAATATTAAATTTCTCCAATTTTGCATCAACATATCATGTACTCCCTCTGGTCCTCTTATATTGGTCTCAACTTTTGGGCACAAATTTTTTCAAAAAGATAAATGAATGGTAGAGATTGTATTGAAAGTGTAAAAAGCAAAATGAGTGGATGAAAACATTCTAGAATTTACCAAAAGGGGAAGGAGACATAAATAAAAAACTATCCCAAAATGGAAAGTAGGCCAATATAAGAGGATCAGAGGGAGTATAGCTATATCCGTCCACGGTATTATTTAATTTCTATATGCTTGTTTTAAGTCGAAAATGTCCCTGAAGAGAATGTTTGGGAATTCAATCATTATTTTGAATGGCCTTAGGCGACTTGATACGGGATAATCTCAATTATATTACACAGAAGTGGTGTACATAAAGTTCTAAAACAAAGGGGGTTACATATTATGACTCAGTCTTCCTTTAATGTGAAACTATTCAGTAAATTCGATTTAATTAAATCTAACGGCATACTGCTTCAAACCAGCGTCCCAACCCCAAACACTCACAATAGCAAGCAAGAGACTTGACATTTCTTTATATATAACGAGTTGCAAGCTCTTGCTGAAAAGATACACCAACCGCACAAACATTGACTGGTTAATTTATGCGTACAAATATCTCTAACTCGTACTGTGAAAACCCCAACCGTAATGGTTGAACCTTGTCTACAAAACTAACAATTTATTGATGTTACTGTATAGTAGGGAAATAAAATAATTTATTAAATGTAATTAGAAATACAAAAATCTATGATGATTGTGAAAAATAAAAGGTAATAAATGAATCAAATCATTACTGAAGAGTAACAAAATTCTTCCGGCGTAAGATCTCCAGTGAGAATACTAACATGCAGTACCCCGTTAATTACTGCAGCAAAGACTGACATTAGTCTCGACATGTTATCATGCAAAAATTGAGGAGGATATAAGATAGAAGAGGAAATATGGTTTTGAAATGTCGGATAAATTCGTATATGTATACTATAAAATATAGTCATTTATAAATGTTATATTACCGCTGTGGATATAGCCGTTTATAGCTGGTATATTACCACTATACATATGTTTGACTAATTGTAGTTAAATGCTAAGAATTAATATTATTAAAGAAGATGTCAAAACACCTAGTAAGGATAGTGCCATCAAAAAAATATTACTTCTTTTAAACTTACTTTCTAAATTGAATAATTTATATATATATATATAATAATGATAATAGATATGTATATATATAATAAGTAAATGAATAAATTAAAAGGAATTACCATGAAGAAGACATATGTTATGATATATATAATGATAGTAATAAATAAATAAGTAAATAAGTAAAAGAAATTAAGGGGAAGAAGAATGGACGGCTAATAGCAATGAAGAAATAAACAAGTAAGGAAAATTAAGGGGGGAAGAAGAAAATAAACGGCGGACGTAAGAATTTGATCCAAAGTAATTTTGGCAAGTGAAATGACTGAGAGAAAGAAACGGCGGACTTAAAGATTTTATCCAAAGTAATTTTGGGCAAATAGAATTACTGGGAAGAGGAAATGAACGGCGGACGTGAGGGAGAGTTTTCCAAAGTAATTTTTTTGGGCAAGTGGATGTAGGATTACAGGATAAAATTTCAGGTTGGTAGGTGTCAGAACCTATGTTTTTATCCAGTATAAATATTAGGTCCCCAATTCTTATCTTCTCACACAGCCTTAAGAAAAATTTCTTGCCAAAAGAATAGTAGTGAGCAGTGATAAAGCAGGACACGGAAGTTGCCAAGCCCAAGACTAACCACAGTGAGTGTTTTCATTACCTTAGCATGAATTGAAGTAAAATATATACATATATGCATATATATATATATATATTGTCTTGTATGCGTACAGACTGTCACCAGAGAACAGTACCCCTCGAACCCCTGTCCTCGAACCCCTACTAAACCCCTGCCCTCGAACCCTTGCTAAACCTTTACCTCTCGAACTCTTGTCCTCGAACCCCTACTGAAACTACATCTCGAACCCCTGTTTAACAGTAACCTCTCGAACCCCTGTCCTCGAACCCCTGCTAAACCTTTACCTCTCTAACTCCTGTCTCGAACCCCTACTGAAACTACATCTCGAACCCCTGTCCTCGACTGAGCCCCTGCCATCGATATCTCTCGACCTCCTGTCCTCGAACCCCTACTGAAACTACATCTTGAACCCCTGTTAAATAGTAACCTCTCGAATCCCTGTCCTCGAACCTATTGAACCTCTACCATCGAACCCCTGCTAAACAGTACACCTCGAACCCCTGCTAAACAGTACCCCTCGAACCCTCGTCCTCGAACCCCTGCTAAACCTTTACCTCTCGAACCCCTGTCCTTGAACCCCTACTGAAACTAAATCTTGAACCCCTGGTAAACAGTAACCTCTCGAACCCCTGTCCTCGAACCCCTACCGAACCCTTGCACTCGAACCCCTACTAAACAGTACCTCTCGAACCCACTGAAAACCTTCACCTCTCAAACCACTGAAAGTTTCACCCCTCGAACTACTGAAAATTTCACCCCTCGAACTACTGAAAGTCTTCACCCCTCGAACCCACTGAAAGACTTCACCACTCTAACCTTACCCCTCAAACTAGTACCATTGGAACCTTACCTCTCGAACCACTTACCACTCGAATCTCACCCCTTGAACTGGTACCACTTACCCCTCAAACCAGGACCACCCAATACCCGTTCCACTTGAACCTTCTCCCCTCGAATTATTTACTCGAACCCCTTGTACTCGAACCCAACTACTCGAACCCTTTGTACTTGAACCCAACTACTCGAACCCCTTGTGCTCGAACTCAACTACTCAAACCCCTTGTACTCAAACCCAACTACTCGAACCCCTCTACTCGAAATACATACTCGAACCTGTTCTTGAACTCCATTATAAAGGGACATACCTGTTAAACATAAATTGATAATATATATACTTACTGTTAAACTAAGTGTGTATATTACTGTGTTCAATTATCATGAAACTGAGTTATGAACTGCTCCGATATTTTTCTGTGAATGACCGACTTGTACTTTATCTTGCCTTGTCAAACTTGAAATATCTGCTACCTGATTACCTGTCTGTGATTTTGGGGCCCCCGATGCGATTGTAGTTCTGTGATTTTGGGGGCCCCAATTACTCGTGGAGTTTATGGTATGCTAGCATTACCCACTGTACTGTACTGATACGAGCTCGTAACTGAACATCTGATTGGGCGTGGTTGACGAGACTGAATGCTGGACTGACTGATGGCCTTCGGGCACTACTGAAAGGTTGTGCCTTGTATGTTAGTCAGAGTTGCCACATAGGCACTTGGCAGCAACTTGGTACTAACCACTCGTATCCTTTTACTATGTGCTAGGGCATATGTGGCTATTTGTTATTTGATATTCTGTGATCACTAAAACTCAACTGGGTAAATACTGGCAATGAAACCTCACTAAGCAAGGAGCTTACCCTAGTTAAACAACCTTTTTCAGGTGAAGAAGAACTGTAAGAGAAAAGTACTTTGATGTCTTTACTTAGTTTGAGAGAGATCCTGGATGAACTTTAACTTGAATTTTGAATCTGTAATAGTTAGGTGAAACTTTCATTTAATGTTAAAACTTTTACTGTAATAGTAAGTTAGGATTTAAACTTTTCTAAATCGCTTCCGCATATAATCTATCTGCTAGTTACTGTTATCATTTTCGGTAGCACGACCAAACCTGACCCGACACTGTGTGGTGGATTTGGGGTGTTACACGTACTATATGGGACAACTGAAAAAATCATTCCAGAGACAACTTTAATCGAAACAAACCGATCAAGGTAGCCTAAACCACCTGAAAAAGTTGATGTCTACGAATCTACTGTACCTTAGATGGAATCGCCAAAAGTTAGTATTAAAATGACTTTTGATTCAGATTTCTCCTAAACTAACTTGGACAGTAGATTGGAAGCCCACACAATTTTACCGGTCGCCGGAAAAATCAAACTTGAGAGAGATTTTTGGATCTGAAACTCATAACAAAAACAAGGCCCAATTTTAAAATCACCTTTTTGTGGCAATTTAGTAAGAAAGAATTAATCAACCAAATTTTTTAAAAATAGAACTGAAAAATAAGGGTAAAAATTAAAAGAACCCTCAACCCGACTCGAGATGAAACCAGTACCCTCCAAAAAACCATACCAGACCGTTGAAGACCCAACCTTTGTTGGCGTTGACCATCCTTAACCCTGTCAGGCACCGAGTCACCATTGCCCGTGCTAATTCCACCAACTGTGAGCAGGCCCATCCGAGCCCAGTTCACCATCGCGAAAGACCCAAGCGAATCCAAACCTGTGAGCAAAGTCCGGCGTTTGCACTGCAAATCCGGCGACCCGTGAGTGGAGTCGATCTCTATCGCCCAGTTCACATTTGCTAGTGACCCCAGCGAACCCGAACCCGTGAGCAAAGTCATGTGGTTGAACCGCAGAGTCTAGGTGTAAAGTCACGCGGATTGCATTTATTGCCCTTTGTGAGCTAATTTGAAAATTAAAAAAAATTTCATGTTGGAACATACGAAATTTGAAGTCTAAATGAATTTAACTGATTGAAGATATTGCGAGAATATTGATTTATCGAAGATTGGAGATTTCACATTATATTAGGCGTGTGATTGAAACATATTGGTTTTATGAAAAATCTCTATTCTTAAAGAATTGGATTTATGAAATATTATGAGATATATTGAAATAAGGAAAATCCCTTTATTTTAAGGAATTTGGATATGCTTCAGAAACAAACATGAAATTGAAATATTGTGAAGATAAAGACGGAGATTTCCGATCTGCTCATGGACTATAAATAGAGGACATCACAGCTGCATTACTTACGAACTTAATAGCAGCAAAAATCTGCATCCAGATTTTCTATCTTCCTGAGAGTATTGCAAGAGTCGGAATACTTATGTTCCAACATACCGTAACCAGTTGATCAAGTTCAAAATTATATGCCTTAATTACTTGGGAGGAGGAGATCCAGCATTGACAAGTTTCGATGTCAGTGGGAGTCAAGGCGGATCAGTAGCAAGAGCAGCTTGCAGAATTCACTCGTTATAGTTATATAAGATAAGTATAATTATATGGTGTACTGTGTACAGTATTTTTCTGATTAGTGTATTCATTCTGAACTGGGTCAGACTCCGCAGATCTAGGTGAATTTACCAAACTGTGTAACTAATTCTAGTGTGTTCTACTTGATTAAATAGATTACGTTAAAATAAATAAATAATTATTAAATTAATTAAGTAAAATCAAATTTCACCGATGAACTGTGAGCATAGTCCCCCATCTCCGGATCTGAGCAAAATGGGGAGAGTTCCTCCCTAGCAAAACAACGGCGTTTCCTCTATTACAATAGCAAAAAGCCATTATACTTAAGTATGATTTTGTTGCTTTAAATACCGTTGCGTTATATTATTAAATTTTAATTATTGTACCACTTATTGTACATCATAAATTATTAGTAGAAAATCATTTATTAAATGCAGCAATCAAAGGCACGTATGCAGTGCGAAAGTCATCATTTTCATAAATTTGAAGATCTAATGTGATCAATAATAAAAGTGTAAGAAATTGAAAATGATAGAGATAGTTTTGAAGAAATTGATTTTAAAATAAGATGATATAGAATACTAATTAATTTAATTGTGATGACTTCGTATGAACAATAAGTATGGTAATAAAAATAAAACTAATAATAGTAACAGTGATAATATAAAATTGAAGATAACTTTTTTTAAAAACTAGGCAGTTAAATTGGACATAATTAATTAAAGTCAAATAAAATGAATTAAATTAAAGTTTAATAAGATTAATCACAGTGAAACATAATTTAAGTATTCTATGTTATTCTAATATTGTCACACTTAGTTTTGGTATAGAATTGATATTAGTGTATTTGAATATGTATGTGTGAAGATGATAAAATTAGTGGTCCTTTCAAGACAATCATAGTATCACTATTAAAGGTGACTATAAAATTAGTGCTTTTGTTGAGTTGTTTCCGCCTATAGGTTTCATTTGATGTTGTTTTGATCTCTGTGTTAATCTTTGTTGTTGAAGGACATGTCTTTGATTGTTTCCTTTGTTGTTATTCGTTTTTTCATTGATTGTTTTGATGGTTGCTATGGTCAACTACGGAGTGTTTCAGATTTGGGTTTCCTCGCCGTCGGGAACCGATTGGTAGCTATTTCGACAGGGCAATTTTTGGCAATTAATTTTTTAACAGCGCAGTTCAGAACTATTTCATACTCTATTAAAGGCGGTTATTTGAACCGCATTTGATCATTTTTCAATCAAAGACGGAGCCAGAGAAGACGGTTCTAAAATTTCTTCTCTAGTTCGATAGAAACACCCTTAACAGCCCCCTCTCCACTAGTGTCTAGAACAAGTTGATTCAAACTGCATCATTTTGACAACTATTAGTGTATTGTTTTTTATTTTTTCCAGATTTAGAATGTCTATTAATCTCCCTCTCAGTGATCTTAATTTATATAAATAAAGATGTTGAAAAGTAAATTAAACGAATGAAAATAATTTAATTTTTATTATATTTGAAATGTATCAACAACTCACTATTATTGAGATAATAAATTAAAATGAAAAATATAACATTATTGGAATAGAGTACTCCTCCATCTCATTTCAAATTGCACACTTTTAATTTAAGTCCATTCCAGACCAATTAAACAGTACATTTTCTATTTTAGGAAATTATAACAAATAAAAAATACTTTTTTACCCTTAGCATTTACAAAATACTCCCTCTGTTTCACTAATATTGGCACCATAGGTTTAGGTGCTTGGATTTAGGTAAAAAAAATGAGTGGATGAAATTAGATGTAGAAAGTAAAAAGTAAAATAAGTGGATGAAATTGAAGGAATCTTGCCAAAAATGGAAAGTGTGCCAATATAAAAGAAACATCCAATTAATGTAAGTGTGCCATTAATAAAGAAACGCAGGGAGTAGATTAAATTGTAATTAAATTACCAAACACAAGTAAATGTTAAACATAGGCGACCATACCCAGACCCGAGCCCCCGTCGCCTATCTCTATCGCCGGCGACACACCCTCAGGCGACCATACCCAAACTTCTTCAGGTGACCATACCCTCAGGCAACGAAAGTTATATACATTTCAGTGTCGACAAAACCCTCGACGACAATTCTGCTGCATTTCAGCGTCGACGAAACCCTCGAAGACTACCCTCAACGATAATCCACCATTTTTTTCGAATCTGAAAGATGGGGTGGCCAGGATTCATCTCCGGGCTGGTCGAGACCAAATTATTCCGGCGAGAAGCGGATCCATGGCGACGTTGCTGCGACGACGGCTCTGGATGGGTTGATTGGGACTCGGAGATTGGGAAGCATGAGTTAGAAGTCTACTGGGCCAGTGGCTGCGTTGGACCTGTTGCAGAAGGGGCAACTTTGACATTTTACACAGCTTAAAATTTTTGTTCATCTTTCTCTGCAGCTTCAGTAGGGAGGCAACATTTATTCAAATTAACTACACCTACTCGATTTTAGAATTTGGTATTAGTTATCAAACGAAGTATAAATCAAAGAGAAAAACAAAGTTAAACATGAATTTGCATTTTAAAGTCAATGCCGAAATTATTGTTATTATTCTTTGTATATTATATTTATGTTTACCAACCCGGATGAGATCAGACCAGTGATGGCGAAGAAGAAATAAAAACAAGAGAATAATGGACAAAAATCTGTAAAATAGACGTAAGCAGTTAGAATAAGGTATTGAGGAGGGTGAGTCACAAGACCATCAAATCTAACTCGAGTGTGCATGTTTTTTCCAATGCCATCTCGTTACCTCCTCACAATCGCCGTGTTGAACACGTTCTGACGTTGATTCTCATTTTAAAAGTTGCTGTAATAATTTAAGGGTATTGCTATATCACGCCCTGTATTTTACAAGATTACGCCCTAATATGTATATATATGTATAATGTAGTTTCACAGAACGATAACAGATGTTTTGCAAAAAAGAAACAAAGGGAACAAAGGATTTTGTGCAGTCAAGTTACTGCTTTTCTCATGTGTTTGGCCTTAATTTATAATGGCAAAGGAAAACAGAAAATACTACAAATATGGAGTACGTGCAAACGTTCTAACGTGCATGCAGAACCCTCACAACTAATTACCAAACTCCTTAAGACTAGGTCCTTAGAGCATTTTATTTGCTAAAAAGAAAACAAACCAAAATACCAATTCAACATGCAAGCTTAGTCAACAAATCACCACCTTAAGCTTGCTTCACTGTCTTGAGCTGCACCACGCCGAGTTTCTGCCGCATCTCGATGAGCTTGATCTTTGCCAACGCCTTTGTTAAGATATCAGCTAGCTTCCCATCAGTGCCAACATGCTCGACCTCCATCCTTCCGCTTTCGATGCACTCACGAATGTAGTGAGACTTGGTGTCAATGTGCTTGTTTCTACCATGATGCACTGGATTTATGATAAGAGCAATAGCTGATTTATTGTCCACCATCAGTTTGAAACCAAGTTCTTCACGCCCGACTAGTTCTCCGATGAGTCGACCGAGCCAAACCCCTTGAGAAGCTGCCGTCGCCGCCGCAACATACTCTGCTTCGCAAGATGACAAAGCAACTATCTTCTGTTTTTGGGAAGTCCATGCTGTTCCCAACCATAAAAGCTATCCCGGAAGTGCTTTTCCGATCATCTATGTCGCCGGCGAAGTCACTTTCGCTGTAGCCAATCAACTTAAGTTCACCTCCACCTGATTTGTAACAAAGTCCATAACTTAGAGTACCTTGAATGTACCTAAGTATCTGCTTAACTGCAGCCTAGTGTTGAGTACTTGGCGACTCCATGTAACGACTTGCAACTCCCACCGCGAAAGCAATATCTGGTCGTGTGTTTACAAGATAACGGAGGCTACCAATCACGCTCCTATACTTGGTTGCATCCACCGCTGCACTCCCATCTTGCTTACTCAAACGAAGCCGATTCTCCATCGGTGTGTGACATGAGTTGCTCCCTTTCAAGCCAGCAAGTTCCAAGATTTTTTCAGCATATGCACTTTGGCAAATTGTGATCTCACCATTTTCTTGGTGCACCTCAATTCCAAGACAATAACTTAAAAGCCCCAAGTCACTCATCTTGAAGACTTTGTGCATTTGTGCCTTGAACTCAACAATATCTTGAACTCTTGTTCCCGTAATAATTAAGTCATCAACATACACACCCACAAGTAAGAAGGACTGAGCATTACCTCTTCGATACACCGCATGCTCCAGTTGACACTTTGTGAAGCCAAGAGCTGTGAGTGACGCTTCCAGTTTGGAATTCCATGCCCGTGGAGCTTGTCGAAGCCCGTACAATGCTATATTCAGTTTAAGCACCTTTCCACCATTTTCATTAACGACGAAACCTGGTGGTTGTTGCACATAAACATCCTCAGCAAGTTCACCATTCAAGAAGGCTGATTTGACGTCCATGTGGTGCACCTCCCACTTTTCGTGTGCGGCGAGTGCAAGAAGCAGCCGAACCATCTCCATTCTTGCCACCGGAGCGAACACTTCCTCATAGTTCACCCCCTGTTGCTGTGCGTACCCCTTCGCAACGAGTCTCGTCTTGTGTTTAACAATGTTTCCAGCTGGGTCTTTCTTAACTTTAAAGACCCATTTGAGTCTGATGGCACGATGGTTCGCCGGAAGTGATGCAAACTCCCAAGTCTTGTTGTCAAGGATTGAACTCATCTCTTCCTCCATAGCATTTCTCCAAGCTGAATCCGCCAAAGCCTCTCCCACGCTGGCTGGTTCCTCTGCTGCCAGAAAACAACTACCACTTTTTTCTATCTCACTGGTGGCATTGTACAAATCCTTGATCATTCGATAACGTTGCGGACCTGTACTAGAATCAACATTCACATCATTTGATAGTGGCGTAGCCCATTGAGTTTGCCTCGGCTCTTGTTCGGGAGTTCTTGGCTCAGCTCCGACGTGACCTCCTCAGGTACTGGAATCGTGCTTTCCTCCGTAGAATAAACCACGGTGAATGTAGAGCCGGGTGGTGCTGTCCCAGAATTGCTTGCTTTTTCCCAATTCCAGGCTCGGTGCTCTTCAAACACCACATCCCTTGTCACATAAAGACGCTTCCCGACCGGATCATAAACACGATATGCTTTTGCTCCTTCCTCATATCCAACAAACACCCCCAATGTTGATCGATCCGCGAGCTTGTCAAGGCCAGGCCCGAGTTTTTTGACATGTGCAACACATCCAATCATTCTCATATGACTCACACTCGGCTTTCTCCGGTTCCATGCCTCATAAGGTGTTTTCCCATCCAAACTCCTGGTTGGCGAGCGGTTGAGAATATATACAGCCGTCTTTACAGCTTCTCCCCAAAACGTTCCGGGCATAGCCATTGACTTCATAAGGCAGCGCGCCATTTCGACTACCATCTGGTTCCGTCTCTCTACAACGCCATTTTGTTGTGGTGAGTAGGGTGATGTGGTATTGTGCTTAACGCCACTATTCTCAAGAAATTCCAAGAACTCACTTGAGTTGAACTCTCCACCACGGTCAGAACGAAATGCTAGTAATTTGCATTCACGTTCTGCCTCCGCCATCGCCTTGATTTTCTTGAAACACCGCAGTGCCTCATCTTTGGTTCTAAGTAGCTCAATCCACATATATTGACTAGAATCATCAAGTATGAGAAGAAAGTACCTTTTTCCACCAGCGGTTGTCGGCGTAATCGGACCACACAAGTCACCAAGCATCAATTCAAGAGGCCTTTTGCGCGAAACGAAGAAGCATGTGGAAATGGTGTCCTATGTTGCTTTCCAATGGTGCATCCATCACACACCTCCTCCTGTTCGATGTAGGGCATTCCCCTCACCATGTTCTTGCTTGAAAGGTTGTGGAGAGCACGAAAGTGAATGTGCCCGAAACGAGCATGCCAAAGCCAAGAAATGTCATCTTTCTTCATAAGTAGACTCACCGGTGCTGCGAGATTTAGGTTTAACGTGTAGAGGCGATTACAAGAACATGAAACCCTTGCAAACAACTTTCGAGCTCGATCAAAGACACAAAGCTTCCCATCTTCAATGGTGATCTTGCAACCATTTTCATCAAGTTGGCCGAGGGAAATAATATTACTCCGCAAGCTTGGAATATAGTAAACATTAGTGAGAATACGGTGGTCTCCAGTAAGACATTGAATCATGATTGTACCTCGACCATGTATGTTTACAACTGAGCCATCTCCGAACCTCACCTTTCCTCGAACCGTCTCGTCGAGTATTCTGAATGCCGCTTGATCACCAGTCATATGATTGCTGGCCCCGGTATCAAGATACCAAACTCCCTTTTCGGCATCCACGGGTAGCACCCTTTCTTCATTCAAGAACACTTCTTGAGAAGTGAGTTGGGCCTCGGCTTCATCGTCTCCTCCTAGGATCATAAGCAATGCCGGTTCCTCGTCTCTATCAGCCTCAGTGCGCACAAGGTTGGCCTGACCTTGTTGTTGATCACGCGTTGATTGCCGACATTCTTTCACCCAATGTCCAGCTATGCCACAGTAGTTGCAATTTCCCTTCTTGCGTTCGCCTTTCTTCGCCTTGATCAAAACCCGTGACTTTGATTTTGCCAAGGTTTTTCCCTTTCGATCACCACCAGTGGTGCCTTGCCCTCGCTGCTTTGCTTGCCATTCTTCCTCGGTGAGAAATAAACGACCACCACTGGGTGCTGCCTCGTCGAGTTCTCCGCACTCCTCAACGACCAAGAGCCTTCCAGTCAGCTCTTCAATGGACAGCGTTTTCAAGTCTACAAGCGATTCAATGGCCATAGCCATTTGCTTGTATCTCCTAGGCACACACCATAAAAACTTAAGCACAGCCTTGTGCTCCGATACTGGATCACCCAAGACCGCCAAATCATTGACAATGGCGGTGAGCCGAATGCCAAAGGATTCGATGCCTTCACCCTCCTTGAATGCGAGGTTTTCAAAGTCCGGCCAACGTGTTTGAGCCTTAGCCTCCCTGACACGCTCCACGCCAACTCGCATCATCTTGAGCGTGTCCCAGGCTTCCTTTGCCGTTGAATTTACACCAAGAGTGCAGACCAATTCTGGTGGAACCGCACGAAACAGCACCGACATGGCCCTTCGATCCTCATGTTGGTCTCCTGTTCCTGGCCCGTTCGCAATGACGTCCCACAAGCCTTGCGCCTGAAGTTGCACCTTCATTAGGATGACCCAGTCCGCGTAGTTTGTTCGCGTGAGGGTTGGGAAGCTTACTGCACCGTCACTTTCCCGGATGACTCTCTCCACGACGTGAGTTTCGTGAGTATCGTTGCTGCTTCCGCCCAGCTCGTTGCCACCACCTAGTTTAGGCCATTTAGAAACTGGCGGAGTTGAGGCAGCTCCTTCTTTGTTCTTGTCCCCAGTCGCTCCTGCTCCTCGTCCTGCCATTGCGTCGAAGCGGATCAAACACCGAACGACTTCAGAGGTTGGATCGAACACCACACGCTCTGATACCACTTGTAGTTTCACAGAACGATAACAGAAGTTTTGCAAAAAAGAAACAAAGGGAACAAAGGATTTTGTGCAGTCAAGTTACTGCTTTTCTCATGTGTTTGGCCTTAATTTATAATGGCAAAGGAAAACAGAAAATACTACAAATATGGAGTACGTGCAAACGTTCTAACGTGCATGCAGAATCCCTCACAACTAATTACCAAACTCCTTAAGACTAGGTCCTTAAAGCATTTTATTTGCTAAAAAGAAAACAAACCAAAATACCAATTCAACATGCAAGCTTAGTCAACATATAATACAAAATTTAATTTTTCAAAAAAACAAAAAATAAAAAAAACAAAACAAAAATATGGTTTCGCCGGCGCCACCACCACTATACACTGCCTTCTCCGCTGACGTACACTGTCTTCTTCACCGCCGCCTTCTCTTCCGCCGCCTTCTCCTCATTCTTCTCCCTCCGTCCCCAGGCTTTCCCGTCCGTCACACTGCCTTCTCCTTGTTGTTCGTATTCTCCTTCTCCGCCGTCCCTTACCATCCATCCCCAGCCTCCTCCGCCGTCTTCTCCGGTGAGAACGAGGGCAGGGATATCCTGGCGAAAACTGAGGTGGGAGATCTGGGAAAGTACCGGGCCGGGCGATTCGGGCAAAGAAGAACTGGGTGAAAGAGAACCGGGCGAAGGAGAACCGGGACGGGAGAACCGGGTGAGGAGAACAGGCAAAGGATAAGCCGAATCGGAGAAGGAGAGCGGGAAAGGAGAACGGGAAAGGAGAATGGGGAGAAGAGAAGGAGAACAGGGAAAGGAGAACGGGGAGAGGAGAACCGGAGAAGATGAAGTTTCACCGGAGAAGGAGACCGGAGAAGCGGGGAGAGGAGAGCTAGGAGATGAGAAGGAGACCGGAGACTGGAGGAGAAGGAGGAGAAGAGAACGACCGGAGGAGAAGGCGGCGGAGATAGCGAAGATGGCGGAGATGGCGGAGATGGCGGAGGAGATGGAGGAGAAGGCGGAGGAGAAGGCGGAGGAGAAGGAGGAGAAGACGACTGCGGTCTCGACGGCGGAGGCATTGGTGCTCGGCGGCGGTGGAGACAATGGTGCTCGGCGGCGGCGGTTCTCGGCAGCAGCGATGGTGCAAAATAGTAATTTTTATTTAATATTAATTTAAATATATTTTACTTATTTAAATTAAATTAAAATACATATTGTATATTAAATAGTATAAATACAGGGAGTAATCAAGTAAAATACAGGGCGTGATATAACGATTAATATTATGAGACAGTCTCATGTTAGACAATCTAAACTTTAGACAGGGACTTAGGCAAACTACTTGCTATAGAATCTGGGGTCCGTGCATAAGTATTTTTCCAGCGCATTACTTGAAAAAGCTGAGAAAACAGAGGGACCTTGTGCAAATATTGAAAGAAATATCCAAATCCAAAATAACCGCTCTCTCTTTCTAATCTCATCTTCCCCAAATTTCAACTGAATTTTCCTTCAATATGAATTTCATCAATCCTTGATGCAGTCTCGATGATTTCACCTCCAGTCTCGACGGATTCAAACGATGAACATGAACGAAGTTTCAAACAACAAAAATTATGAATATTAGACCCGGTAAAAAGATTTCTCCTAAAATCCACTTCAACTTGTGCAACACTAACATGAATGTGATAAAATTGATGTTCTAGTTGATCGAATTGACAAGAAACAAGCAGTGTGAACCTCACCAGAAAAATCAAGAACTTACTGTGATATCCGATCAAAATAATGAAAAACATGACGACGAACAATATGAGATTATGCATATCACATGTAATCTCGACAAAGAACTGAGACTTATTGTTAAATAGCCGATGTCTATGTATACCGAATAAGGTTTACTATTAATTAGGTGATGATGTATGCAATGCTAGTACATTGTGCTGACACTAGGAATGCTTGATCTGTAAATCTATATCGTTATATGAATGATGTTCCTTATTATTTTGTTGATGTATAAAGAATATAGCATGAGTTTCATGTCTTTCCTACTGATGTTACTGTTTATATTGATGACCCGTGAAGGTTATAACATTTGAATTATGTCTTTTTTTCCTACTGTTGTTTCATGTACATTAAGATGAGGTTTCTGTTTCTTTTAGACTAAATTACTTTTTTTGTCCCCTAAATAGCATCTTATATATCCTTTGGTCCCCGAAGACAATACCGCATTTGTTCAGCAACCAATAAATACAAAATAATTTGTTTGGTCCCCAAAGGTGGTTTTTAGGTAAAGCAATGGTAAAATTGGTCAAAACTTGTAAAATAACCATTATACCCCCAAGTTAAAAAATAAAATAAAATATCCTTCTCCATTTGGGTCACACGCACAGCAAAATTGTGCCCAAATTGATCGCGTGAATATCACGCGCTCATCTTCCTCATCACAAGATGACGCCCGGGTCATCTTCCTCATCTACAATCCCTAACTCTGCCACCTCCGTCCCCACCCGTGAACTCCACCACCTTTGTCTCCGTCGCAAATCTGTGCCATTCCCTAACTCCGCCACATCCATCTCCTCTCGTGGACTCGACATGCAAACCCTAACTACGAAAAAGCAAACCCTGGCTCGATCGTGGACTCAACCTCCGTCTCCGCCCCTGGCTCAAATTCATCGATCGCGGCCTTGGAGATCAGCAGCGTTAGAGATCAAGTTGTGCTTGAGATCAAACAGCACAAAGCAGCTGGAGACGAGGCCTTCATTTTCATCGGAGAAGAGGCCCTCTGTTCGAGTTCGAGAAGAAGAAGAAAATGCAGTGCTAGAAAGTGAAGGCGGCACTTGGCAAATGGTGGCGGTGGTCGGCGGCAGAATAAAGTTATCGGCATAGTCAGGTTTCAGAGGAAAAAGATTAAAAGAAAAAAATTAAATAAAAATAAAAAGGAAAGGAAATTAAAATGTTTTAAATTGGTAAAATTACAAAAAAATACCCCTGGCTATATTGGAAAAAACAACTTCAGATTACCTGAAAACCACCTTTGGGACCAAACATATCATTTTGTATTTGTTAGCTGCAAAACAAACGCGATTATGGCCTTAGAGACCAGAAGATGGTATTGCATTATATTTAGGGGACCAAAAAAATAATTTAGTCTTTTTATTTATTTAGGTATTCATAATACAACACAAGGTTCTTATTTTCACTATTGAGGTTTATATATATGTGTTGAGGTTCATTGCTATTCTTGTTTGATGTTTGTAAATGGGAGCTGATATTGAGATAGATGTTTACGAGTGCTTGGAAGGAGCGACAACAAGAACATGGGAAGAGTTAGAAGACTTATACCACCACTTAAAAAAAAGAGGTTTTAGTATATGAAAATCAACAGCATAGAGGACAAACAACAACAAGTTGAAGGGTAGATACTATACATGTTCTTGTGAAGGTAAAATAAGAAGTCTGTAGCTCCTAAAGTTGAGAATAACAATAGGAAGAGGAAGATATTGTTTCTAACAAGAACATGATGCAGAGCTAGGATGTTTACCAAAATGACTGAAGATGACATGTACACAGTCCATCAGCATGTCTTAACTCACAATCATGACCTCACACTTCCTCAGTGGCAAAATCTGTATCGAAGTGAAAGGAAAATGGGCATCGAAAAGGGAAAAGAAATTGAAGCGATGGAACAAGCTGGACTGACACCAGCTGATAGATACAGGTACATGGTAAATGATAATGAAGGTGAAGACTTAATCGGGTACATCAAGAAGGATCACATCAATTATGTGAGTAGTCTCAGAATGAAACAAATAGAAGTTGGAGATGCTAAAAAATTGATTGATATACTCACAAAATAGGATAAAAAAGAAGAAGGCTTCTTTTTTAGGGTAAAGATCGACAGTGAGGGAAAACAATGTTCGTACTATTCTGGAGTGATTCCATGATGGCCGAAGATTTCAAGATATATGATGATTTTTTGGTTTTTGATACAACATATCGAACTAATAAATACAACCTCATCTGCGTTCCTTTTGTCGCCCTCAACAATCACAGAATGAAAGTCATGTTTGGATGTGCCTTCATCAACGACGAAACTGCAAAAAACAATTTTGTGTGGTTGCTGAAAATATTCAAGAAATCTATGGAAGAAATTAAGCCTAACATAATTTTCACAGATCTGGACCAGGCCATGATAAAATCCATACATGAGGTATAATCCACATACATTTTTCTTCTTAGTGATGTTTGAATAATATATGATGAGGTTCAATTTTTACTGATGATGTTTAAGTAATCTAGAATGCGGTTGTTCTTTTACTTACTAATGTTTTGTGAACCTAAAGTTGAGGTTGTTTTTTTTAATGTCTCAATCATATAGACTGAGGTTTATGTTTTTTATTGATGATATGTGAATAATATATAATGAGGTTTTTTTTTCCAACTGTTGGTTAGTAATCTGAAGTTCAGCATGATGTTCTTTTTTTGTTCATGTTTGAATATTATCAATTGAGGTTTCTTTTTTCTCTGATGATGTTTGAGAACCTACATTTGAGTTTGCTTTTTTTAAATTTATAGGTGAATAATATGGTTTGAGGTTTATGTTTTTTTTATACTAATGTTTATGAACCTGCAGATGATGTTTGAAAAATCTAGGTTCACACTATTTATGTCTGCATAATAAACTGATTTATACGTTCATATTTTAATGGCAGGTATACCCAAACACAAGGCATAGACTTTTTATTTGACATTTGAAACAAAATGCCATCAGCCACTACGACAATTTGAGGAGTGACACTGAATTCAACAAAGCATTTGACAAGTGTCTGATGTTCTGCTCAGTTGAGGACGAATCCGAGAAAGAATGGGCAGAAATGATCAACAAATATCAACTAAAAAATCATACTTGGTTCAAACGACTGTACACGCAGCAAGATAAATGGTGCACATGCCTGAGCAAGGACTACTTCTCAGCTAGGACATTGTCTTCACAGAGAAGTGAGAGTACTAATGCTGCTGCCAATTTCAAAGCATTAAAGACTACAATGCTGGTAAAATTTTATTAGATTTAACGTGCCATAATCCATAATTGGAGAACCAACGAAGCAGAGAAGGAGTTCTATTGTTCCAAAACAAAACCAAGAGAAGAAGAAGAAGGTCCAGCAATTCTCAAACACACAACAAGAATGTACACACACAGGATCTACAAAGATTTCAGGCTACAATGAGATATCGGAATAGCATCAAGAGAATATCTTGGAATGAACAAAGAAACCATGTGAATTTATGAAGTTTTTCACAAAAGCAGTACCTCAAATCAGTTCTATACACAAAGCCAATAGTAATTCAACAAGCAAAAGTGCAATGTTCCTGAAAACACTTTGATGAAGTTTGGTTCCTCTGCAGCCACAACCTATGTGTATTGCACATGTTCAACGGAACAAGAATCTCGGACAAGTACATAAGCTTGAGATAGACTAAGATGGCAAAAATGGAAATCTGGAACAATGAAACAAAGATCTCAGGCGCAATACAAGTAATGAAATCTGTCAATATTTACACAGTTCTGACTGAGGTTAATAGTTAGAATAGAGATGTTTGCAGTTTCAATAATGATGTTTACTGAGTTCTAGATAACCTTTTCTAAATTAAATAGTAGTATGATTAGTATTTGAACTTTTTAGTACTTCTGTTGATGTTTCTATAATACTGAATGAGGTTACTATAATTATTAGTGATGTTTCCATTTTAAATTTGGTGTTCTTTGAGACTGCCTTGACCGTTTACTTATCAGTAATGTTTCCTTGTCTGCTAGGCACCAGAACTGAGAGACAAAATACCATGCTGTATATATATGGCAAGGAAAATCTACAATTTGGTATTAAAGAGTGAGGGAAACATTGAAGCAAGATGAATATTGGAAGAATCCTTTGATAACCACTCAACCACCATCAACGCCCTAACCTCACACGTCGAAGACACTACAGTTTCAAAATCCAGCACGACAATGCAAACAGGAATCATACTTGCACCAGCTATCCTTAATCCAGAATAAACAAAGACAAAGGGAATGAGCAAAAAAGTAAAATCAGCAATTGAAAGGAAGAAGTCAAGTGCCAATGAATTTGGCTCCAAGACACCAAACGCTCACATGTTTTATTGATCTGTCCTGCACCAACATTGAGTTGTTTTCAAGTTCTTTTGTAATATTGCATTGAAGTGCTGTGATTTTCTATTCAGTTTAAATGATTGGAACCTCATTTATTATGAAAGAACCTCATTTCCTGATGAGGAACATCAATAGCATTTGGCATAATAGTTTTTGAATGAAAGAAAAATTTGAATAACAAAAAATGTTTTTAATACATCTGCTGATGTTTCAATAATACATATTGAGGTTACAGTTTTTGGCATTGATGTTTTACAATTTATGATTATGTTTCTATAGTACTTCTATTTAAATTAATTTTAGCAACAACTTCATTTTTTTTTTTGAAAAATCAATCCTTCCAAGATGCTGGGAAAAATGTCCAACGGCAGTTACAATGAGTGAAATTGACATCCAACCTAACTAGCATCTAGAAATAACTAACATATTGCAAGGATATCTAAATTATATGTCAACTAGACTGATCGTCTGTTTTTAATAACCAAAACTCATTACAGAATATATAAACCTCAACATATACGATAGAAACTTCTTCATTAGAATAACATACAAATTACAACATTAAAATTGAAAAACATCAATCTAATACGAAGATAGAACAATCCATAATATTCAAATCCACATATGGAAGAATCAGAACTACTAGCATCTAAAAGTTGTATCCTAACCCCTTCAAACTCATAAGTCCTCGCATGTGAAATATCTTCTCCAAACAAGAAATGACTTGCCATGGCTTCACCGGTGAGGTAGACACAATTCAGCTTCAATATACCATCAGGAGCTGAAGACGAATCAACCATAAAAATTGCATTGTTACCTAAAAATAGTGCATTTTTCCCAGACTCTTAATTCTTCTAAATTGTCTGATGCCACATCTAATTCAAATATTTAAAAGTACGAAAGAACTATGACACAACCCATAGCTGACAGAAACCTTTCATCAGATGTTTCAATTAAATGATTCTTCCTTTGAGCTCAAGCAGACGAAGTGTCATAAAAACCTTTCTCGTCATTTGATTAAAAAAATCACGATCATCACCATTTATTTCATTTGGAGTCATCAGATGAGGAATGTTGTGCCCCTTGAAGAAACTCCTACTTATAACAGCTTGCCAAGAACTGCATACTCCTCTCATAGGCACAAAATCATAATGCAGAAGAAGACGAAGTGTAAATTCGATCAATAAATCATCATAAAGAGCTGACCAATCATTTTTCTTTGATTTCATTTTTCTGAGCATGTAAAAAGAGTTGAAAAGGTTGAATGCAGAAGAAGATGGAAAGAAGAAATGCAGAAAAGGTTCTATTTCAAATACATGAACAATAAATGAACGCTATTACGAAATACGTGAACCCCTGACTTTATTAACTACTTGTCTTATATCAAAGTTAAATGAATCATAACTCAATGTGAATATTAGATTTTTTAAAATAAGTTTATATTTCAAGATCAACAGCACGTACAAAATGAACCTCTTTACCAAACAAAGAAATGTCAATTATTCACAATAATTTGGTAAAAAAAAACTATAACATCAATTCTAGAAACACAACCTGGAAATCAAATTCATATATCAAATCATCAATCTTCAATTCAACAACAAAATAGGCAGAATTTAAGATATACAAATCTAAACACTTTTGTTCATCAATATGCCATTATAAATCCCAAAAATAAATGACACTGCAACTACACATTATCATTAGCATTTTGACTACTATTGGTAAACCTAAAAAGGTCAAATGACGGCATCTCAGCAGCCCTTGTCTTTCTGTCAAACACTTCCTCGATCGTTGAATCAATCCGAGCAAGTGTCAAAACAGTAAAATAATCATATGGAAGTAATTCAAATATTAGAGGAACCTCCTTCACAAGACCCTCTTTCACATGAACAGTCGGACCTTCTTCATTGCCTTTTTGACTACCTATTTCATTTCCTTTTTCACTGATCTTATAAAAAGATTCAGCAAATTGGTCTCTTGAAATTGAAACGGGCCTCTTGAACTTCTTCATAGCAACTTCCAAAGGCTACCAAAATGGAAAAAAGAAGAAAGAATTAGAAGATCATAAACATCAGATCATCTTAGAACACAAAAAAATAGAAACATAATAAAAACCCATAATCATCAACAAAAACATATGAATAATGAATCTCAGCATGAAAATAGTAAACCTCAACTCAAATAACCTGAAACTCAACAATCAAAAAAACTAAAAACAAACAATGCAACTCTTTTGAAAATTTTTGTCACAACATCAAAAGAACACCAAAAAGAAAAAACATAAACTCAGCACCATCAAGATTTTAAACTGAACCTCAATATATCAGAAACTTAGAAAAAAGAAAAATCAACACTTGAGAAAAAACTCAAAACCATCAAGAATTATACAAGTAAAGACACCTCACCATAAAAAAATGAACCTCATTATAAAAAAATGTGTACATCCACACAGATATAAACAAAAAGTTTATTAGAAATGTACTAAAATCAATCAATAAATCAGAAAACTTACAGTCTTCGAAGTGCCTCATTTTCCTCATCATTCTCCTCACCAACATGCAACTCCATCTCAATGAAGCGACACTCGCTACTCTTCGAAGACGATGCTCCAACAGTTAAAGAAGGATTCTTTCTGATCGGAATACAACCAAGCAACACTTTATTATCACTCAATGAAAATTGATGACTACTTCAAAGAAAACCAGTGTAACCTCAACGTTGATATAAGTAACAACACTTCTTCACAGTTTTGGTATCTTAGTGTTGGTGCAATGGAAGGCCAATTGGATTAGTAAATCTTGGAATTGGATAGTGGTAAAACAAAGCAAGAAGTGGGATGGTCAAACATGCATTCACTGAATTGAATTTCTGTGAATGCTTAACCCCTATAAACACTCCCACAAAACCTCTTCCACAAAACTATAAATATTATCAACATATTCTAAGGAACTCACTATCTGCAAATCTGCAGTGCCACGAGCAATAGAGATAAAAAAACATGCCAAGGCAAACATCACAAATGCACGCTTAAACTCAAGCATTTGATCTCCGCTTAACAGATTTAGGATGACACTATATAAATCCTTCATAAATCCCCTCCTTAATGGCTAATTTTTAATCCACCTAAGCTTAATTGAAATATTGCATCAGCAACAGCCTTACCTAAATCCTTATGACTCATATCAATAACAACCTTATCAGATATAAAAAGTTGGGATATGTCTAATATATCATTCTTATGTAGCGAATATCTCTCACTACCAACCTCTTAGACTTGAGCAATAGAACTGAAGTTCTTTATCAAAATTTGAACCAAATTTTAGGCACATGCCCAATCCTGAACCTCCCCAAACCACCAAATCCAATCTGTTCAACAACTTTAATTTGAGATGGTTTCAACTCATCCAAAACCTCAACAATATAGAAACCATGCAAGTGGCATTAAATTTTGAGCTAGGAAAAAAGTATGAAAAAGCAGAACCTTAGTCAGTGGAACATGAAACCTCAGCAAAGTAGGACAAAATATCATTATGAACTTCCAAGAAAAATCAATAACCATAATTTAAATAAACCCACCAAGAAGATATGCATCAGAAACGTAATTATATAAAATATGAACCGCATTATACATAATCAAAACCTCATCTAAAAGCAGAAAACATGAACAACAAAATAATAATAAAAAAACCAACCAGTGCACCTTCTTAGAACTTCATTCCCAGAACTTGTAAAAATATTTTAAAGACTCAGAACCATCAATAAACATATTCAGCATTAAAAATCAACATAAAAAATGAACCTCATAATAAAAAAATATTAACCGCATCATTAAAATAAATAAATAAATAGATGAACCAAAAACTAAAAGCTCACATATCATCAAGGCATGCATCAGTCATTCCAATTTTCGCTTTGTTTTCTGACTTCTTCTCTCCATCTGGAGACTTCTCATATCTTCGCTTCCCACCGCCTTTCTTTCCCACACCCTTCTTCGAAAAAAATGCTTTTGCTTCAGAAAATTTTCAAACAACCTTACCCAAACAAGCATCAACACTTGCAAGGTCAAGGTCTTTGGAAATCGAGAACCTCGTCCTTACCTTCAAATTCATCGAAGTTGCATCCTAACACTGCTTACCCTTCACAACAACCTGCTATCTATCCTTGCCAGTCCCAGAAGATGTAGCCTTAGCCTCCTTCACTGCTTCTTTAACCTTCAATATAGGATCAACTTTCTTCTTTTTACGCTGAAAATGAGGGGACTGAGACAGTGGCTGCATCCAAAATACCATAATCATCTTCCTTTTAAGGTGCATCTTCTACATCATCATTTCATAATTCTGGCAAGTGAATGTCATCTAAATGCACTTTTTTTTTGCAAAATTCATTGCAACTCAAAACAAAAAACATAAAAAGAAACGTGATCCAGAAATGTAATAACTAAATAATCATCAAAATTGAACAAAATAGTTTTAAAATATAAAGCAAAATAAAAAATGGAAACCATTAAAAATCACCATTAACAGTAACATTCAAAAAGTCTTCAGCTTACTTGAGATTCACATCGCCAATTTTCTCAGGAACCTCATCGAATTCCTTGGTAATATCATTATCATTGGATTCTACATTTGCACTACCAGATTGCATTCCTAACCTAACATTCAACTCAACATCATCGTCGGAACCTGTATATAAAACAACACACAAAAGAAGAAGAAGAAACGTAAATAACATGAAAAATAGTATCGTCAATTATTAATGTCGCATGACATGTAAAAAACTTGTTGGCAACAACATCAGATTCATCTTGAACCCAATTTGCTATCATCGTGTTCTTCATCCTATACACAGGAGGAACTTTTTTAACTGCTTTACGCTTATAAAGAAATTTTCGAGGAGCAACAACAATAGACTCCACTCCAATGAAAACAAATAACATCAAAAGCAGACTAAAGTAACCGAATAAAGAAAAAAACAACATTTAAAACAAAACAAAAAACATCGGCAATGAAAGAATGACCTTTAGGAGAAGCAGCTGGTACCTCAACATAAGTAGGTGGAACCTCAGCATAAGTAGCTGGCACCTCAACAAAAGCAGGTGGAACCTCAGCAAAAATAGTTGGCACCTTAACAGAAGCAGGTGGAACCTCAGTAGAAGCAGGTAGTACCTTAACAGAATCAGGTACTGAAACCTGAACAACTGGAGCATCAACATTTTCAAAACCAGACACACTCGACCCTGTAAGAAAAACAAACACAATCAACCAACAAGAAAAGGAAACATCAACAAACACGGGTTAAAAACTAAAGCATAAAAGATGTACGGCCCTCTGCAACTTTTATATTAACAACATCTTTATCATCAACAACAAATACAATGACTTCGTCAGCAACTGCCACATTAACATCTGAAACAACATCTTGAACCCCATTACCAACAACACAAGCATCACAAACATCCATTTTAACCTCATTACGAGTCAAGACACTCTCAGAAACATATGAACCGGTAACAAAATCCAAAACACAAAGGTCAACAAATAGAAAAGGCAACATCAAAACAAGAAAATTAAAACCTGATACATGAAATCTGAAATACTAACCATCCTCGTCGCCATCCTTCGCACGAGCAGTTAGAAAAACTTCATTCTCAGGATCAGAAGCCTCATTATGAACCTTATCAACCTCAGCATCAATATTTGAACCTGTATAAAAAAAGCATCAACAAAATACGAAAGATATCATCAACAAAACGAAAACCAACAAATGCAAAATCCAAAACTTACAACTAGCATCCAAAGTTGCTGCAACATTCATCAACTCTTCCAAATCACCACCTTCATCTTTAGAAATTCTTTGCATATTCCAAGACTCCATAATTCTCGACATTGAACGCACAATTTCTTCCTAACTTCTTCTTCTACCAGTTGCCTTTCTTTGCGGTTGTCGGCGTACAACCGAGCATACTCATCAACTTGTACATGGTTTGACAAACTAGTCTGAGGTAAATTCAATTTACCTATACGACTTTGCAATGTGTCAATCTGTGTACGTGTGCGTGTAGAATACTGACATGTAGGAATAGGTGCCTCAAAAGGTGCTCTAAAAAAATAGAACAAAAATCAGGTGAAAAACATCAATAAGCTTGGTATAAACCTCAGCAGTTACACATAAATGTCAAACAATAAAGGATAACCTCACTAAAAAGTTATAAAAAATCACACATTTACATATTAGACATGGACCTCAACAATAAGTTCACATAAATCAATCCTCAAACCATTAGAATAAACCTCACATGACAAACCTCAATAAATTTGGCATAAACTTAGCAGCTACACATAAATATCAAACAATAAAGGGTAAACCCCATCAAAAAGTTACCAAAAATCATGCCTCAATATATTAGACATGAGCCTCAACACTAAATTCACATAAATCAGCCCTCAGATCATTAGATTAAACCTCAGATGACAAACCTCAATAAATTTGGCATAAACCTCAATAAATTTGGCATAAACCTCAACAAACTGTCACACTGAATCATGAAACAATTACACATAAATGTCAGACAATAAAGGGAAACTTCATCAAAGACTCACCAAAATTCACACCTCAATATATTAAACATGAACCTCATCACAAAATCACATATGTCAAGCCTAAAATTATTACAAATAAACCTCGTCATATTATAAAAGTTGAAGAACATTAAAACTACAATTAAAAACCGCAAAAAATTACACACAAACATCAAATAACTGGCAAAATTGAACACAACACATACAACAAATCCAAAAAAAATCAAAAGTCCAAAAACCTGAGAAAACATGAATTAAAACTTAACATAAACATAAAAAACATCATCACATGAAATCCAAAAAAAACAGAAAAAAAAACTGAAACATGTTCCGTTCGCGATCTGGAAGAAGAAACCTCTCTGACCGTCTGAGAGGACTCATCACGCTTTGTACAATCCATAATTGTTTTTCAAAAAACAAAATTAGGCAAAACACACAATAATTACAAACAGTAAACCAAAAATGGAAAATGAAGAAAAAAACACATTGATTTAACTTACTTTGTGGAGATTTTGTCCAAATGCAGAGATTTCCTCCAATTCGCGGCAGTTTCCGGAGTAATCTGGCGGTTTCCGGCGTAAAAAGGCTAGTTATAGGCGGTGTCCGGTGAATGGAGGAAGCAAAAAAACTTGGAGAAGAAATGAATTTTCAAGTCAGAATTTAATATATACACAAAACCCTAATCTTGTAAATTATATGAAAAACCCTTCAAATTTTCAGCTTATTTAAAAAGTACCTTGCCCTAATTGAAACTACCAGTAATTGTAAAAGACCATGCCTAAAGTTTAGCCTGCATAAAACAAGACTCCGTGTGATTGAAATGGGTAAGTCAAAAGTTGTACAGTTAGTAACCTTATTAAGTGTTGCTCCTGAAAAATTATCTATAAATATTAGGAACACATGTACATTTAAATTTTTGAAAAAATACATAAAAATTTGGGACCATTGCATTACAGGTTGGGTCAGTGGATGACACGTGCCCCCATTGCCCCCACTCTATATCCGCCATTGGATCTGGCCTTGAAAATTAATAATAATAAAATTGGGCTCTCCGATTCCATTGAAATCAGGAAACCCAATCGACCAACGAAGTCATCCCCATTTTTTTTATCTACACCCATTTTCATATCAACATAAATTGATACTCATATTCAAATCAATACAACCACATCCATCTCATTTTAATTAACAATTAAGTATCGATCATCACCAATATGTAAAACCCACCCATAATCAAACTTATAAGATAAAAAATATATAAAAATAATGTTTATAATGATTTGAAATTTATCACCACACATTGTTCAAATGAGCAATGAGTGAAAGGAGAAAAATAGAGTAAGAAATTAAGAAAGAACTGTATATGGGATGCAATTTGTTTTCCCAATCAGTTCAGCACCCATATAAATAATTAAATTAGAGTAAAATTCTTAGATGACCCTTAGTTTTTGAGAAAGTGCAAATATAATTCTTAATTTTTTAAAGTGCTTATATAACTATGACCGATCAAAATATGTAAACTTATACCCAAGTGTTCACTTAGATTAGCGAGAATATGTGTGGGTACAACCTGAGGCGGATAGAGCTTAGTGAAAGGTAGGACAATTGCCCTACCTCTTTTTATCAAATAACTTAATTGTTTTAGTTTATTAAAACTTCATCAATCCCATAAATATTGGCCTATTTACTTTTTCACGGTCTTCAATGATCATGTTTGACCGTCAGTATCTTTAGAACGTATTACAATTTCACATGAATAATTGATATTTAGAAAATTGATGAAAAGATGAATCTAACAAGATTTCAAATGATATTTTATTATAAATATATTAATTTTTATTTAGGGTCAAAGTTTATCAAGTTTAACTTGAAAAAAGTAAATAGGCCAATATTTATGGGACGGAAGGAGTATATATTTTTTATTAGTGCCCTAATTTTTTTAGTATATAACTTTAGACCCACTGTATTTCCCCAAATTATAAAATTTCTCAAAATTCTAACACTACATTTAGAAATAGAGGCACCAAATTAAATTGTGGCCCACCAAATTAAAATTTCTAACTCCGCCCCAGGTACAACTGCCCACTTAGATAATTTTATGTACAACTACGCTTTCAAAAAAACTCAGAATTATATTTACACATAAAAAAACCGAGATTTATATAAGCATTTCGTTTATTATAAAACTAATAACAATTTTGTGATTATTCAATAGATATTTATCTTCTTGTTTTGAAAACCTTGAAACATCTCTTTTGAGATAGATTTGGATGATTCATGAAGCTGTGAGGGGGGTGCATGCTGAAGGTTGAATAAAGAAAAAATGATGGTTGTTGCATTTAAATAAATCCATTAAGGTTTGAATCAATATTTTATAAGGTTTTTTTAGACGGCTGTTTAATTACTAATTTTTACTCTGATACATTTTTGGTACTTGTCCCGGTATCAGAAGTGGTTTCAGAACTTTCTTGCCGTTTACTTTAGCGCACTTCCAAAACCTATTCCGACTCATAATTACCCTATGAATTTCCTCGTTGTTTACATTTATGCACTTTTGATGGCTGTTTTAACGTATGAACTGCTCTCGAAACTTTCGTTTAAAGGCGATGCAATTGAACCGCCTTAAAATTGTGGCTTTTAAGGCGGTTGTTTTGAACCGTCCGTGGTACGACACTAACGATGATTGAAACCCAAATGCCGTTAATAGTACTACATTAGACGGTAGTTGGTTAATAACTGCCATCTCCCATATTTCTGGGACCATCTATCGTCAACTTAACTATCAACACAATGTTTTGAGTTCTGAACGTAAGAAAAATAGTGATTTAATAAAAATAAATGTAACCGCCGAACAATGCATGGATCCATTAATGGCGATTCTTGCACCGGTAAAAGCACCGGAAAAGTTGCTTAATAGTCGTCCAAATCAATTTTGGATGACTGTTTAGCAACAAAACCTGAATTACTAAAGAAAATAAAATTATAAATATGTTAACTAGTTATTTAAGAATGACAAAGAATCCTAAATTTAATTTGAAGTAAGGTGAATGAGCTCTCGTTGGCGCGTAATGTGGGACGGTTTTCACAAGGCTTGGAAATGACATTGTTTCCTTGGCTTGCTTTGCCAGCTCTCGAATTTCTTTCTTTCATATCACACCCACTTTTACATTATGAGTATCTCTTTGGCTTTGCTTGCAATCAATTTCCGAATTCGTCCTTTTCAAAATGTGGCCCTAAATTATATATTAAAACGACACAAAAACAAATGTAATTCACCAACAAAACAAAAGGAAACAAAAAGTTGCTAGGAGATGCAAGTCACCTTTGTTCCTTTGTTTTTCTTGATAATAATTAAATAACATCACAAGGAGTTGAAAATGAAATCAATTACACATGTACACTCGATTGCTTATTGCATGGCCTTTAAAGTATTCCCACTTCAAGACTCCAAGCTTTAACTCCTCTCCTCCCCCACCCCCCAAACCCCCCCTATAAATACAAGTGTTTTTTGTTCAGGTGAACTAAAACTCATACTCCTCCACATGCTTAGAAAAATGGCGATCTTGCAACTTTGGGAGAGCAGCTCTTGCTGGAGAAGCAGGGCACGTGCAAGATGGGCATTCCGACCGGCATGCATAAACTCTGCACGTGCTCCGTTCCTCCAACACGGTCTTCTCGATCCCCTCTTCTTCGTCGATCTTCCCCGCGTTTGTGTTTCTTCTGCATTTCTCGAAGGTAAAAATGGCCACCTGAAACTTCTTCTTTCTGGGAGTTTATTATCACGTTCTATGTTGCTTTACATGTGCGTTTTGAGAAGGTGCGTTAAGGAGACAGCAATGTGGGGAGAATTGGTGATATGTTGGGATAGCGGAGGCAATTGGCGTTGTCAGAACTGCAGGATTATTGGTGCAGTGTACGCTGTACTTTGCTCACGGCATGCAAATTAAATCGTACTCTACTGTACTTACGTTACACCAAGTTCTTCATCATAACCTGTATATTTCAGATATGTGTACAAACAAATTGCTTGAATTAAGGCCTACTCTTTCTGTGCGTAATCAGTTGGATTGATGGAGCGTGCACACAAGTTTAAACATATTTTGTTCTTCACAATATCGTGTCGTTCTTCTACTCGAATCGCTGTTCTTTTCCTCAGGAGTAAGAGCAAATAAATGGGAGAGAGTCATAAATACGCGCGAGAGTATATTTATTTTGGTTTTGACGTATGGAGGGGTACCTACCATAAAGATGAAAGGACGGCCAGAGGTCTATATGGGATTGTACTTGTTTTCTTGCGGTGAACTGAAGTACCACAACGTCTGGCTTTCCAGTAGAAGTCAATACTAGTGAAAATGCAACATAACGAATTCAAGTTTCAAAATCAGTGCAAGCCTTATCAGGGAGTTTAATAAGTAGTAATTATCTACTGTGTGACCATTTGGGGGGAATACTGGTACTCCCTCCGTCCCAGCTCAAACTGCACACTTCACTTTATGTCACTATTCACTGTCCAACTTTGACCACATATTTGAATAGATATATAAACAATAATATTATCATATGTTATATGGTTGGATTCGTCGAAACAAGTAGTTTCCCAAAAGTAACTTTTTGTTTATCGTTGTTATACGTAGTTAAACATATTAACAGTTAGACAAGCTTCTTGATAAGCGTGAAAAAGATTCCTTGCAATTTGAGCTGGGACAGAGGGAGTATTTTTATTAAGGTTTCAGATCTGTATCATTGGCATCAAAATAACCAGGAGGGGGAATTGACGGTTAACAATCCAAGAAGTTAGTAGAGTAAATGACGTGTCACTGTCTACGATTGAAAATTGCAAAATTATTTATAAGTTAATGAAGTATATCAATAAAATTAGATGCGAAAAATTGGATGTATTTAAACTGAAATAGATAAAATATTTATGTCAAAAGAGATTTCTAATTTTGGAGAGTACTGGTTAATATGTGTACTCCGTCCATATACAATTTAAAAAATTTTAAATGTCAATTATGGGAATAATTGGGAATCAACCTTATATATTAATCAGATTTGTCAAATACCTTATATTTGAGTGATCTATCATTATGATATGGGATGATCTTATTTATACAAATGCACTAATTAAATATTACATTCTAATTAATGGCATGAGTGGCCATAAGAAGGGTACACAAAAATACTAGCTAAGTGTTATAATTCTAATCAATAGCATGGGTGTCAATATGAAGGGTATAAGCAAATTATGAGCAGTCCTAACTGTGTAGCTGTCTAGTAGTATCGATTCGAAATCACCAAACAAAACTTGTAAACTTGAGATAGTGTTCCACCTCAAGATGATCACAGTAATAAGCGTCAAATTAACACACACAAAATGATTTATACATACTTATGGTCAACACCATAACAATAAAAATCAAAGAAAAAGTTTCCAACTAAAGATCTGGTCAATCTCCATTTAACCCAGTCCAACCCTTTCACTAAACTATGAGACAACAGCCGGTCATTTTGATTGCGTAAATTTTTATTATGTAATTGTATAGGAATTATTGACAGTGCATCGAACAATCTCCAACTCGGACCCGAAAGGATACCAAAACATCCATGCAGACCGAATCTACAAATCTAGAATCGTCATGCCCAAAATCACCAAAAGTCAATTGCTTAACGACTTTGACTCAAATTTCTCCTAACCGACTTTGGATAACAAATCAGGGGTCAATCAAATTTTACCAGACCATTTTACCAGAAAAAAAGATGTTCAAAACACTTACATTGGCAGCGACAATTCTAAACCAACATTTAAAACAAAAAAACATTTTAAAGCTGTTGATAGAATGATTTGCCGTAAGGAATTTTATTTTTGATGACTGAATATATAGAGAGTACAATAGGGATGAAATAAGGAAATAATTCTAATCATAATAAATCATAATATAATCAATAATCTGATTTATTCTAACACCCCCACCCCTCAAGCGAAGTGTCGGATTCTTAAATACGGAAAGCTTGGAACCTTGGTGAAGATATCCGCAATCTGTAGAGATGTAGGAACATGAGCAACATAAAGCTTGCCTAAAGAAACCAACTCGCGAAAAAAAATGGTAATAAATGTAGATGTGCTTAGCCCGCTTTTGCGCCACCAAATTCCGAGCCAAGAAAATTGCACTATTGTTGTCGCAAAATAGGAGAGGCGCACCAGAAAGAGAGACATGAAGATCATGAAGCAAATGAGTCATCCAGGTGAACTCATAAGTAGTGTTAGCCAAAGCACGATACTCCGACTCAGTGCTGGACCTGGACATAGTGGGCTATTTCTTCGCACTCCAAGAAACCAAGTTATCGCCTAAGAAGAAAGCATAGCCATAAGTAGAACGACGAGTCCCCAAACACCTGTCCCAATTTGCATCAGAATAACCGAGCACATCCGAAGAAGAAGCTGCACAAAAACTGACGCCAAAATAGGGAGTCCCTCGAACATAGCGGAGAATCTGAGTGACAGCCAAAAAATGACCCTCTAGAGGTTCCTGAAGATACTAACTGACAGAATTAACTACAAATGCTAAGTTCAGACGAGTGATGGTTAGATACTGGAGAGAATCAACCAAAGAGTGATACAACGTCAGATTCTTGAACTGTGAACTCGTACTGCTGTGAAGCTGGAAATTCGACAGAAATGGTGTAGAGACAGGCATTGCAGCTAACATGCCAGCCCAAGAAACAATGTCTCGAGCATACTTTTCCTGACCTAGAAGAAGTCCCGAGGCAGCGGGTGTGACCTCCAAGCCAAGAAAGTAGTGTAAGGCACCCAAATCCTTGATGGCAAACACGTGATGGGTTCGATCAATGAACTGTTGAATAAGAGTGGAATTATTCCCAGTCAGAATGATATCAACAACATAGACCAACAAATACAATAATGACGATCCACAAGAAAACACAAATAATGAAGTATCAGAAGAACTGCAACGAAACCCAAGATGCAGAAGATACGTACTGAAATGCTGAAACTATACTCTAGGAGCCTGATTCAGACCATAAATGGCCTTACATAGATGACAAACATAGTCCAGATGAGTGGGATCCTTATAGACAATGGGTTGTGCCATAAAAATGGAGAATCAAGAACATTGTTGAGAAAGGCATTCTCAACGTCCAACTGATGTAGAGACCAAGCACGCATAGTAGCAATAACAAGAACTATCCAAACTGTAGATGCCTTAACCTAGAGTTGAAAGTATGGTCAAAGTTAAAACCGAGAATCTGAGAGAAACCCTGAGCTACCAAGCGCGCCTTATGGAAATAAAACGTCTATCAGTTTTTTACTTCAGCCAATAAACCCATTTGGACCCAATAATGTCGACATCTGGAGGGCGTGGAACAAGATTCCAAGTATGCTAACTACGAAGAGCTGCCATTTTCTCATCCATGGAATAAACCCAAGAAGGATCTTGAAGTGCAGAACGATAATCAGTCGGCTCTTTCTAAGCAAGAAGAGCCGCAAGAAGACCATGCACATGAATATCTGAGTAATCTCAATGCTGAATAACTCCGGTGGAAGAATGAGTAACCATGCAAGAAGATCCTGGATGTGGAAGACCTGAGACCTGAAGCGTGGCTGAGACGGCGTGACTGGGACCATCCGCATCCGTGAGCGTGGTGCCATCATGGGACAGAAGCGAGGCCAGGGCCGATGCGCTATCACGGGCCATGGCCGTGGCACTATCACAAGGGGAGCCCGTGTCCGTGGTGCCATCACGTTAGGAGACCGAGGCTGGGGGTAGGTGTGTCATCACTAGTCGTAGTCATGGCGCCATCGCGAGAGGAGCCCGTGGTCGTGGTGCCATGCTAGAACGGAGTCACGATGCTGGTAAGAGCGTGAGACGGGACTAAAGCGCGAGATGGAGAAGTCCCTGTGGTGCCAGGGTGGGACGGGATCGAGGTGCCCATAACTAAGGTGCCATCATGAGAAGAGACCGGGGACGCGTGAGCTGAAGTACAAGATGGATCCGTGATACCAGTGCGGCATGAGACCGAGAGATTACGGCTGGACACGGGTATGGCTGAGGCACCATCACGGATGATCGCAGGGCTGGGCATGGGGCGCGTGTCAGTTTGTGGAGCAGATGGCCGAGACTGCTCATCGTCAGGAAAGCAGAACTGAGGCTGGCGACAATGCTGTGACAATATATGGATCAGTAAAATCTGAGGCATCCAAAACTGAAGAGGAAGAACCAGTATCTGATGCCAGAGCAAGAGCAAATCGAGCATGACGAGTAACATGGACCTTGCCAGTAGAAGGGTCGAGGCATTGAAACCCCTTATACTACGAGCTGTAACCGATAAATATACATGGAATACTAAAGGGAGACAACTTATGATAAACAAATGGAAAAACAAAAAGAAAAACACGGTAATCAAAAGGATGAAATTTACCATAGATGGGATCCCGATGATAAAGAAGACCATAAAATGTCGATCCCTGAAACACTGGAGTAGGCAAATGATTGATGATGTAGACAACAGTGGTGAATAAATCATCCTAATGAGAAATTGGAAGATGTGAGTGAAAAATCATCGTGAGACCCATTTCAACAATATGACGATGCTTGCGTTCTTTGCGCCCATTTAGTTTCGGAGTGGATGGCAGGAAATCTGATGATGGATACTTTTCACCGCAAAATGTGATCTGAGTCTAGTGTTCAAAATTTTAGTATCACTATCACTTTGAAAATTTTAAATTTTTTGGTGAAAATTGATTCTAAACAAGTGCCTCAAACTACAAATAAGTGTAAAAAAAATCTTATTTGCGATGAAGGGGGTACATGCAAGTGAATCTCGAAAGATCATCCATAAATAATGCATAATATGCAAAGCCAATGCTAGATAAAATTGGGGAGGGACCCCACAAATCACAATGTATTAAATCAAGAACATTGTCAGCACATTTAGGGTTCTCAACAAAAGACAACCGTTGACCTTTCGCCGTAACACAGGGGGCGCAGGTATGCGATTTAGGCAACAAAGAAGAAACTGAAAGTAAACGAGACTTATGTAAACTAGTAATCACTGCACTAGGAACATGACCTAGGTGTGCATGCCACATCTCATATGAAGTTCGACTCTTATTCTGATATAAAACTGAAACAAATGTTGCATCTCCCTGGTCCAAAACGTACAATCCATCCTCACTGTGCCCCTGTCCCACGATGGCCCTGGTTACTTTGTTCTGAATGACAATGTTCTGATCATCAAATGTAATCAGTACACCCATATCTCTGGTTAACCAACTAATAGACAGTAAATTCTTAGTAATATCAGGCACAACCAGAACACCAGACAAATGCAAGTTCTCAGAAACTTTAGAATTACCAATATGAGATATCATAACTGGAGCACCATTACCAACAAGAACATGAGATTTACCAGTATAAGGAGTGAAATTGTCTAGGCCTAAGGTGGAAGTCACCATATGACTGGTAGCACCGGAATCAAGGTACTAATCTGACAAACGAGAAGAAGTATCGGGCTGCTGAGAAGAGTGATAATTTATAGACAAATGAGTGCTTGGTGGACAACAAATCTGCGCTTGCATCTGGTAACACATCGCAACATAATGTCCAAGCCATCCGCACCAGGAATAATGAGGACAACTGCGACCAGGGACTGGACCAGCCGCCTGAGAACCGGAGAAGGATTGTCGACCGCTGCCACACCGGCCACCGAAATGGCTGCTGCAGTCGCTGCGTGAAGACTATGCCCGGCCACCTCAAGTCGGTGCATGATCCCACGCATGGCCGGCTTGAGGTGCATCACTAGTTTGGAACGAGACCTATCATGTGGCTGATCCTAAATGCCCTTGTAAATTCATCAAAAAAGCCTCGTGGTTTTTGGCACGAGAAAGAACATCTGCATAAGGTAGATTTGGAACAACATTAATTGAAGGAGCAGAAAAATCTGTATACTCAGGGCCAAGAGCAGTCAATAACCATACAATTTGATCAACATTCAAAACCGGATTACCAATGACAGACAGTTGTTCAAAACTCTCCTTAAATTTGAGATGAAGTTCATGAATAGTACCAGACTTACGAATACCACGTGCATCTGCGCGAAGACAGAGAATGGTGGAGGCAATGCTATTCTGATAAATGAGATCAATATTATCCCAGATTTCTTTTGAAATTGCACAATCTGGGAGTTTCGCAAGAACTTTATGGGTGAGAGAGGAAAACAGGAGACTGCAGAGACGTTGATCTTCATTAACCCATTGATCACATTTTTCGTTTCCTTTTAAATAAGCCTCATTGGGATAAACCTTACTACCATCTGGAGGAGTTGAGACCGTTGCAGCAAAAGATAGGGTCTACGGTGGTGGTGGAAGAGTGGGATAAGATCTAGTGTCACTAATGAAACCGTACAGACCTTGAGGACGAAGGACATAACCTGCTTGACACTTCCATGGAAAATAATTTGATGGAGTGAGTTTGATCTGCATCATCTGGAGTAGAGTGTTGTAGGAGAGTTTTTCTTGAGCCATGAGGGAGGAGGCCACTCGGAGCCATAAGAGAGGAGATCGTTGGCGACCGCTGGCGACCGTGGGAGAAGAGACCTCTGGCGACCGCTGGGAGCCGATGGCGATCTCAAAAAATTTTAACGAGAGAGGGGGTAGCGGCTGAGATTTAGGAGAACATTTTAGGTTTTTAGGTTTTGGATCAGAAGGGACTCTGATACCATGATAGAATGATTTGCCTTAAGGAATAGTATTATTGATGACTGAATATATAGAGAGTGCAATAGAGGTGAAATAAGGAATGAACTCTAATCATAATAGATCATAATCTAATCAGCAATCTGATTTATTCTAACATCTGCCCTTTTTAAATTGAAAAGAAAAAGTAGAAAGAAATTAAAGCACGCTGAAACTCAAACGAAGAAAAAAAAAGCAAAGAAAGGACAAAAGTAAATGAAATCGCAACACCTGAAGAATATCAACACTACAGATAAAAAGAAAAGTTAAAAATAAAAACGAAATGAAATCAAAATCTTCTCCTTGTTTCCAGCCGGATGCCTGCCTGTGAAGTTTAACGAGTTGTGAATGACTTAGCTGGGCTGTGACTTGCCCTGGCAATGTGTGGCTATAACCAGCCGCACATTGTCCATTACTACCTTAATTAAGGTTCTTTTTAGCCAAAATCATCGTCGGATATGTGAATATAAACCTGCCAAATCTCAAAATAAGTTAAATAACCCTTTTGGGTCTAACCGTGAAAACATCGTGACCACCATGACCAACATCCCTGTTGGTATCTCTAATAACTCTTACCCTTCTCTTGCATTTTTGATAATGTTCATCTATATCCTTGGTTGGATTGAATTTACCGTATGATTAGAGCTTTGATTGGGGTGAAATATTAATTATATCCTTGAAATTTTATATTTATTCGTATCTTATTGCACTTTGAAATTATAAAAGAAGAACTGTCAATTTACTTCAATTTGAGGTTGGTATGCCGATACCAACCAACATTCTGGAAATATGGAAAGAAGGGCTAGTTGGACTTGGAGATTAAAGAGGAGAAAAAGAAGGAAATTTTGGAGAAGTTCAACATTCACACGATGGAAATATGGTTGAATATTCTGATGGAGTTAATTTTTGCCAAGCCAAAATACAATTGGAATTGGACTGCATGTAAATAACTTTTAGGAGAAGATATTTCCATATATTTTGGAACTTATTTATGGATTAGAGAACAAATTTATTTGCTATCATATCTTTTGACTATATTGCATTCACATGAAGACTATCAATGTCCACATTTTTTAGCTCTCCATTTTTCTGCATCAATACAATATCTTCATTTTTCTCTATACTTTTGTTTTTACAGTAAGATTAAGGAAGTACTGACGTAAAATATCGTGAGATATAATCATTCTTTATCATTTGATTGCTCGCTAACATGTGTTGTTTTTGGTTATAATATTTATAATTGTTTTCATGTTATTGAGTGTTGCGCAACATATGATAGTATGATCGTTAACTTAATGTCAATTGAATCAATCATCCATAATTGTGATTTAATTTTGAATAGTGGCAATTTAAAAAAATAACAATCTTAATTAAACAACCATGCACCAAGTTTCTTGATTTTTAATTGGATTTTTTATTATTAATGTGTGTGTTTAAAGTCATCTTTGATCAAGGATGGAGATAGAAAACTAGTACAGAATTGATCGGAATTGGAATTTTCTCATCATAGTTTGAATCTTTTGCAATCTGTCATAATTTCTCAATTTTATTTATTCTTAGTTTTTAATATTTATTATATACTACTTTCAATTGACCAACTTAGTTACAAGATTGAAAATTAAATATCGAGGAAATTCTCACAAATCTTTTAGAAAACGAACTTGCTCGCAACTATAATGATTGGTATCGGCATACCAACCACAGAATCCGAACCAAAGCTTTGGTTTAGCCCTCGTATTTTTGTTTTCTTAAAATGATTCAATAACCCTTCTCAATTTTGCATAAATTTAGTTTAGTTCTAAGCACAAAGTTAGTAGAATTTTTGGTTTATTGACGCCCACTAATGGAGGCGGTACCTCGACTGGCATTTTCACTACAGAGGGGTACATAGGCACCAGTATTTTGTCTCATAGGAACAAGTATTTAGGTCCCTTGGTATATCGGTGCCTAAGTATGGCGGTGGTGGAACGTAGTTTTCTAGCACCAATAATCAATACTGGTCTGGTTGGGTGTACTGGTGCAAATAAAAGTGAACCGGTGCTGGAAATCTACACGGGGCACCGATTGTGTGGTTGGAACTAGTGCTAGTAAATAGATGATTGATTAAAACAATTCAGCCAGTGAGAATAAACTCACTGGTCAGAATATGAAACATAGAAGTCCATAAAGAACAATAGGATGAACAAACACAAAAAAACCTAGAAGTTCATTACAAAATCTGAAAAAATATAAAAAAAAAACTAGATCTAAACATCGATTGACAACATCTATTATCATAAAAACTAAAATTAATCTCAATAAACCTGAAACGAACAATGAGGAACCAAACGGGGTGAGGCGCGATCGGACGAAGAGAAGTGGTGGCGGCACGAATATGATTTCTATTATCATAAAAACTAAAAATAATCTCAATAAACCTGAAATGAACAATGAGGAACCAAATGGGGTGAGGCGCGATCAGACGAAGAGAATTGGTGGCGGCATGAATATGAGCTGCGCGGCGTGAACTCTCTACCCCCATCTTCAACTCCATTCCCAGATCATCCTCCACATCATCCTCTGCCACAATCCATCAGAATTGCTCCATTCCTAGCTTGCACCCTTTATAGTTGAGACAATCTGGAGGATTCTCCGTTGCAAACTTGCGCCACTCGTCTTTCCCTGTAGCTGCTCCAATAACCTCAACTTTCATTTTAATCCACAGCCACCAAACCAATTTTTGATGAACCACCAGCGTACTGGGTCACCATCGAAAATATTTTCATAAGTCCAAGTGGAATAGGCAATAGGGCCACTGGGAGGAAAAATCAAGAATGAAGATATCATCGAGGCTGGTGCGCACCGCGCTGGAGTGCAACCAAAGCGTAACGACGGTAGAGGCATCAGCAAAGAAGAAGAAGGGTTGAAATGGCACTTATGAATTATGACAAACTTAAGGGTTGGAATCGACCGAGAAGGGTTTTATATGATTAGGGGTTGGGTACTCTAACTTGGGCCAAGTTGGGCCTTTTTTGTTTTAAAGTACCTAGCACAGGTATGGAAATCGTTGCCTATGATGATCATACCGATGCCATTGTATTTCCAACAAAACTATGTGACTTTGCTTTAAATGTGTGTTATTTTTTTTCACCCAAGTGCAATTAGACGAAAAATATTCTAAGTACCTAACACCGGCATTGGAACCGGTGCTTATGTGATCATACCGGTGCCTATGTATTTCCAATGCAACTTCTTGACGATGCTTTAAATGGGAATTTTAGTTTTTTTCACCCGAGAGAAAAGAGAAGAAAAGTATTCTAAGTACCTAGCACCGGTAGTTTGACCGCTGCCTATGATTGTCCTACCGGTGCTCATAAAATTTCTCTCTAATATTTTGCCTGAAAATTCAAAAATGTTTATATTCTTGCCAGATATGCAACCTCCGCACTATAAGAACATAACACATGTGTGATGATATTATCAACCAGTGCCCACATTTATTTAAGGTTCCGACAAGAGAATATTTTACGCTTTGCACTTAGCTCCCTCCAAGAAAGTTGGAGGCATTGAATCACAAATTTTCTGACAACGAAATGCAATTCACCAAGACACGACTTTGACTTGCCTATTTGGGGAAGAACGGGTGAACAAAGGGATCTTAAATCAAAACAATGATTACTTGTACATATATTTTTTTTAAATTACACTATGACCCACAAACTTTACAAACACGCCCTACAACATTTTTTCCACATATGGTTGGGACCTTAGTTGACATCATAGTCCATGGTGTGTACGGTTAACCCATAAATGTTAATTACGTTCCGTAGACCATCTACATTTTTTATTGCAATTAGGTCATTCTAATGTTCAATTCAGTTAAGGCATTTTCCATTACTCCAAATTACACAAATTTTCATATTCTTGCCTAATTATGAAAATTAAATATGAATAATTTTCGTTGAAGAACTGTGGAAAAATGCTAGTATATGTATTAGAGTATATTAAGTTGATTACTTGGAAGTAACAATGTTAAATCAGAATCACTTATAGAATCCCTCATAAATCTTTCAGTCCAAACTTATAAAATTCATTGGGGATGTATCGAGTATCCTCATGTTCTAGCCAATTTTAATTTCGAGCTACGAGTAAACTTTTAATTTTTTTCACTTAGTTCCCTTTAAGAATGTTGGAGGCATCGAATAAAAAAAATGGTGACACCAAAATGCAATTCACCAAGAGACAATTGCGATTTGCTGATTTGGACTTGAATGGATGAAAGAAGAGGCCTCAAATCAAAACAAAGATTATGATGCATCTTGGAATCGCCTAGGATACGCAATGAGTCCACTTAACTGTAATCTGCAAGAAAGAGCCCCCAGAGGTGTCTGGAGGGTGGAAGCTCCGATGATAAAGTTAGACTCTCTCTTAGGAGTAGTGAATAGTGAATAAGAATAAGGTGAATAGTGTTACATGTAACCTTATATATGACGACCTCTTTTTTATGTCTAGTTAGGTTGAGTTAGTATTTGTTTTCTTGTGGAGCAAGTACTAGGGTTTACCAACAATGGGCCAACCCAAGAGGTATTGCCCAAGAGGTATTATCCATTGGGATAACCTTCTATTAATGGACCGAAAAGCATTCAGGCCTACCATTTAATAGTGCACTATCAATCAGCCCCGGAAAGGTGAAGGATTGATCCATAAGACTTCGAGTTTTAATAAAAGGTTCAACGATGGACCCTCGAGCTTTGATTGGAGGTTCAAGCATGGGGGTGACCTTTGGCTTTCTAACATTTAAGGCTGGAGGCCTCGACATTCTGGGAAAGGGGGCACCAGATGAGAGCGAAAGGGCGTCTGGCACGTGTTTTGTCCTTACCATGCACAGCGAGTCGTACTAAACAAGGGAGCCACGCACGCATCTAATCGCATTTAATGAGGGAAAAGATTCCCCCACATCCCCCACTTCTTACGTTCCCCAATCTCTCTTTTTGGCTGCTCTAGGTAATCATTAACTCTCTCACTTCCTTCCCTATATAAGTCAACTCGGGTGAACGTTAATTACTCTTCTCCATATTTCTTTCAAGACACTCCCTAGAATTCTCTCTTTCTCTCAGAGTTCTTGCTGTACTCTCTCAGAATTCTTTTCGGCTAGCCAGGAGCTAAGATTAAGTTCCTCTCCCCTCCGACCCCCATTTTCTCTTTTTCTTTGTCAAAACAATGTCGCAAATACCTCCTGAAAGAAAAGGGGAAATCCTGCCTTATTTCTCAACAATCTCTGAGTTTGTTGTCGACGGGGATGTCGACTCTTTTAGACTTTGTTTCCAAGATTTCAGTGCAATCCCGGCCCTGTTAGTGGGATTGGATTCCTCTGGTGGTCAAGCTGTGGGACGCTTAGATCGTTGCCCTCTGCCACAATCAGGTTTTCATCAGAATTGGGTTGTGCCAAGGGAGCGGGTTCCAAAGGGTGTTTCCATTGAATGAGATACCGAGGGAGGCTATTTTACTAGGAGATTCTCATGCCCACCATCGAGAGCCCCTACTGAATTCCCGAGGAGATCCCTGAGATGCTTGCCACCCTTCCAGTGGCCGTGAAGATCCATTGGATCTCAAGCTGGAACAACTTCAAGAAGATGAGACTCCCAGCAGCCCTCGACTGGAGGGGTATGCCATTTATAAATATCAATTAAGGTTCAGTTTGTGCTTCCCATTTATGCCCCTGTTCTCCTAGCTTCTCGAGGGGCATCAAGTTAACCCAACTCAGATCCATCCTAATGTCGTCACTTATGTCTTGACTTTCATGACATAGTGCCAAAAACTCGAGGTGGTACCCTCATATGAGCTTTTTTGGTCTCTTTACTACCAGTCTCGAAGCAAGGCCATCATAAATTGGAAGGGGGAGTCCAAAGACATTTTTACCCTTGGCAACAGGTCATCTCCCCATCTTATCGAGATATCCTCCAATTGCAAAGGGTGGAACTTGAATCTCATATACACCTTCGAGTATGAAGCGAAGTGTTACTAGGTCCTCAAGTAAGCTGAAACTCGAGAGCCCTATTTTTGTAACACTTTGGATGAGGCAACGATAACATCAAAACTACATTCAATGGTTACTTACGTATCTCCATCTGCACTCGTATAGGTAAGGTTAATACACCTATGGGGAGTATTGTTTTCCCTGTGAAGACTAATAGAGGAGAAGAAGTTCTTTTCAGGTTGTGGCACCCTAACCCCAACTGGTCGAAACAGTTGGCAAATATGACCTCTACCCCACTTCAATCATCCACGAACACCCTCTTTAAATAGGAGTCTCCAATCATTTTGTGAATTACCATGGGTTCCAGATGTGGGGTCTGATTACGTATGAGATTTGCATCCAAGAAGGTTATGGTTTCACCGGGTCAAAATTCTTCTGTTGAGGCTAACCGAGAGGGATGTATCGAGATTGGGCTTTGATTACCGTGTTCAAGGACTTCTCACTCACAACCCCATTGATGAAGTTAATCACACGGTTAGCACTTCTTTGGTTTCCTTCCATTCAAGCATTCGGGTTAGCCCCGTTCTGCTCCCTCGGACGAGAGGGTGTAAACAGTCTTTCAGTGAAACAAAATAAGCCTATCGATGTATACACCTATACATTTTCAGATGAACTGAAATATATTTTCATGTTTTGTAGTTTTTCTACAGTTATATTTGTTGTATATGATGTTAATTGATATTTTCAGAAGAATTGGAATATTTTTAGGTTTTCCAGCAATTTCTCTACTGTTTTATTTGTTTTCAATTTAAACCATCGTAAATGGGGTTTGGAGGGTGTCCTTCCCTTTTCATTAAATTCACGTGTTGCCAAAAAATGGCTTACATCAAGTTGCCCCAAAAAGGCTTACATAAAAATTTTCTATTGTTTAATTTGTTGTAAAAGAAGTTATATTGCAGTTGATGATATTTATGTTCACTTTAGTTGATGTTAATGTATACTCCATTCACCCCAGAGAAAATGACACATTTACTTTTTCATGAGTTTCAGTGATCATGTTTGACCAACTATATCTCTAACTACACACAAAAATTTTATATTTAGAAAGTAGATGTTAAGACGAATCTAACAATATCTCACATAATACTTTTATTATATATATTTATATATAATTAGGGTCAAAGTTTACAAAATTTGACTTGGAAAAAGTAAATGTGTCATTTTCTCTGGTACGGGGGGAGTATATGAGTCTTGTTGATGTTTATGATATTTTCGTTGATGTTTACATGTAGTTTGTTAAGAATTAGAGCGAAGTGCATATACAACCCTACATAACTCAAGAAACCGCACATATAACTCTGTGATAATTGAAAGTGCAAATAATACCTAGATAGTTAGATTATGTGCAAATGTAACCTTTTTCGGCAGTTTGACGTAGAATTTAATTGTAAAGACAATTTTACCCTTTGAAAAAATAAAAGAAAAAAAATTAAAAAGTAAGAAAAGCCGGTTCACCTTGTTTTCATTCGGATCCGGTCCGAGGGAACACCACGTTCGGTAAACCTCCAGCGGCGCTAGGGATACCACCATTTCCAGCGGCGTCTTGAAATCCGCCATAACGCTCACCTCCATTGCGATGCCTTTCTTCGAGGTGTGGATATACGGCATAACGTTTGCCTCTATTGCGATGCCATTTATCCTTCGTTGTCAACCTTGATTTGCTCTGCCACCATTCCTCTCTCCAAGGTTTCGTAATCGATCGATCTCCCTCCACCATTCTCTCCCACAGTTCTCTGTCACTATTTCTTTTTAATCGATCTGGTAGGCCTGGCCTTCAATGGTTCTTCTTCAGTGGCGGAAATGTCGAACCTTAGTGGTGGAGATGTCGAACCCTAGGTAGTGGATCAACTCTGGGGCCGAAGGCAATTCTTCTTCAGCGGTGAAGATTTCTAACCCTAGGCGGCAGAGCGACTCTAAGGCCGAAGGTGATTCTTCTTCAGCGGCGATGATGTAGAACCCTAGGCGGTGGATATGTTGAACCCTAGGCGGTGGGGCAACTCTTGGGGCCTCGCCTCTGGGCGATGGAGCGGCGGAGCAAATTGAGGTCGCGACGGGGAAAATCTGGGGGATGGGCGGTGATGTTGTGGTGGCTGGGAGGGTGAAATATTTCTGGGGTTGATGTGGTGGTGACGGTGGTATCTGATGACAGAAAGTGGTGATGTAGTGGTGGAAAGTGGCCGTGGTGGTGGCGGTGGTAATTGGTGGCGGAAAGTGGTGACATGGTGGAGGAAAGTTGTTATGGAGGGGGGAGGGGTGGTGATGGTGGTGGTGGCTGGGTGGAGGTGGCGACTGGGTGGAGACGGGACGGTGGTGGTGGTGGCCTGGCGGTGGAGGTGTAGCGGCGACGGAAGAGACGGTGGAGCAGTGGCGGTGGGGCAAAGGGTATTTTTTCCTTTCAAATTGGAATATTAGGCTGAAAGGGTATTTTGGTTATTTTCGATTAGTAATGGCCAAAAATAGTCGATCAATACCGGAATATAGTGTTTAGGGTTAGGCACTTGAGTTAGCCGCCGGCGCCCGACAGCGTCTTGACCCCCATCCAACTTTTTGGCCAATTCCCCCTTCGTACTACCAAAAAATGAGATTCTTGCCGAATCCGAGTTTGCACGAGGCTATACAAAGAGAGAAAGGGGTGGCTATCTAGCGGGAGTCGTTTCGGTTTTTGCAATAAAAATTATTTCAGTGTTAACTCTGCACTTTCTCAAGTATATAAGGTTAAATTTGTATATTTCCCTATATAATTGTTTTTTTAAATTTTAAATGTTGAGTAGTTAGAGTTTTGGAGGTTTAATAATATTTCAATATTTTGTGCACGCTATTTTATTGCTATTAAAAATGTTTTGTAAAATTGATTTGATCAGTTTTGTTGATGTTTATGATTAATCCTGTTTATATTTACGTGTAAATATTAGTTTTGTTGATGTTTATGATTAATCCTGCTGATATTTACGTGTAAATATTAGTTTTGTTGATGTTTGGGTATATTCGGTTGATGCTACCTTTTTATTCGTTGCATTTTATTGTTCTTTAAATTGTTTATTATAGAGTATAACCGGTACTGTTTTTTTTTCTAGTGATGTTTCTTTCTTTTCAATTTTATTTTGTTGTAATTCTATGATTCTTTCTAGTCTAATTTAAATCAGCGGTTGTTATTTATCTCTTTTTTTTAGTCTGGCGAGATTGAATTTCAAGAGATACATTGGTGTTGTCACTTAAAATATTTTGGCGCATTTGGCGAAGATCGATGAAGAGGCTGCTTTGAATAATGTTATTCAAAACTTTCTTCCGTCACTTGATCTAGTAGAGTTGAGGCAAGTTCGCATTGGTGGATGGCCGACTAACATCATAGACAATGGGGTTTCTTAAAATTTAAAAATTGCTCTAGAAATTGAAAACACTCACAATGATAGTTTCTAGTTCCTTCAGTGGAAATCGGTTTGAAAACTAGTGTGTGCAGCATGCACATGGGCATAGGGCCACAGGATGCGGCCCCTTTTTTTTGTCTCCAAAATGGGACACGTTGCAACCATGTATTGGCCCACGTGTCCACTCTTTTTTTTTAATGTAAAACCATCCGAAGATGGGGGGAAGTATATTAGGCTCCCCTAACCGTTATAATTAGAGACCAAAATAGCACCATGTTAGTTTGTTCATTACAAAATGGATAGCCAGCTGGATGCTTACAAAAAACGTTATGAACACCTATACGAGAAGAAAACTAATGCTAAGAATGAAGAGGGATAGCTATTATTCTGGAATATCACGAACGGGTCGGGGAATCGAGCATGTCGAAACCCCCATTTGTCAATGATATTCAGAAGATAAGCGTAGCTAAGTAGACCATATGCTAGGCGAGGTTAGTATCAACACTTGGACTGTAGAGCAAGCATCGTTGTAGCAAGATTAGCGTAATCCTTGCAGTCGGCAACTGCAGCATTACTGCAGCAGCATGAATACTCTCGGCATCTTCAGCTTTCCTACAGCAGCATCATTTTGCTTGCCCCCTGAATCCCTGAAAGGAGAAAAAGCAAAAGCAGCAGTATGTGTAGCACTTGAAAAGTAATATACAAGCACAGCACTTGTTATCTATCCGATTATGTAGCTTCATAGTTGCTACAGAAGTTTGTTTCCCTAGATGAATCAACTCGAATTGCGGGAAAACTCATGCGGTCAAGTGTTAGTAAACCTTTAAGGAATAGTGGTATAGAATCGAGCTCAATAACCCCTTTAAGGTTGTTTTCCCTTGCATATTTGGCCAGAAAATCAGTGGCCGAGTTAGCTTCACGTGGTATGTGTTGCAAAGTGATGGTGCCTATTGCTAAGTTAAGAGCATCGCACATAGAAAAGACTCTCCAGGGAGAAGAGAGAGGGTTTAGAATACCCCTTACAGCGGATAAGCAATCTGATTCAATGATAGCATATTCAAGATTAAATTCAGAAATGACATCAAAGCCGCTTCGAATAGCAATGAGTTCTGCATGTAAGGGAGATGGACAATGAAACGTATTGACAACCATTTTTACTACATTCCCATATCTATCCCTTACGATAACAGCCAAAGATGACAAACCTCCTGAAATCCAAGATGCATCAGTGTTGACTTTGTAGCCTACAGTAGGTTTCTCCCATTGGACCTTAGAGATAGCATTTTTCTGTTTTTGAATAATGTGTGGAACAATGTTATCCTGTGTCCAAAACCTATTCTTTTCCTTATTACCTATTAGGCTATGTGCCGTGAATATTTGATAAATATTATCCTTTATTTCAGCAAAACAAGCCTCGTGAGAGTATGGTTTGTTCTCAAAAAAGAATCTGTTCCTTTGAATCCATAATGTCCATATTGTGACCACTAGGGCTGCATTGATAATGCTTTCATGAATTTTAGATTCAGCTCTGAATGATAAGAGAAAATGCACTCTACTTTTTAAATCTCTGAAATCAGAACCGGGTAACCTTAACATGGAAAAAACACTGTTCCACACTGCAGTTGTGAAATTGCAAGAATTGAAAAAATGATCCAGACTATCTCCAGTATTCTTGCATATGGAACACATTGAAACAACTGAGAAGCCAATTCTAGTAAGTATGTTATCAAAAGGTAGTATATTATTAAGAACCCTCCACAGTAAGATAGACATCTTTCTTGGAATGAAAGGGGACCATACCTTTTTGAAATATTGGATTTGAGAGCCCCTCTGTCTGAGGGCATTGTGAGCCGAGCTGACTGAGAAATTTCCATCAACAGTGAGTATCCACACCAATTTATCTTCATGGTTATACTCCAACCTTGTCTCCTGCAAAATTGTAATAATGTTGGTAGCCAAATGTGGCTCCAGGATTGGAATAAGTGCTGATTTGTTAGATAGAAAATCACTAAGGGAGATACACTCAAAGGGAATATCAATGTCTTCCGGCCAAATGTAACACAGTGCTCCATCCCCACTCCAATTGGCACTCCAGAAAGAGCATTGGCCCCTACCAAAGAGAACTCTGGAGAAACTGTTTGCCAAAGCTGTAATTTTGGTGATTCTTGCCCATATGTGAGAGTGTTTATATGAAACTGGCAGTGTCCACAGTAGGTTTGCCCACTGAGCATTATTGATTTGTAACTTCCACCATAATTTACAAGAATAGGCATCTAAAGTATCACTTAATTCTCTAAAACCTAAACCATTTTCTTCCAAAGGATAGCACATTCTTTTCCAGGATCTCCACCTTCTTTTTTCAGTTAAATCAGAATGTCCCCAGAAAAAATTTGAAGCCAACTTTCCCATTCTTTTTAGAACTGATTTTGGGGGGTGTAAAACTCCAAATATGTGTGTTGGAATTGAAAACATCACTGAATTTATCAAGATTATTTTACCTGCTGGACTCAGCCACCTATTTTTCCAATTATTTATCTGTTTCTCCATTCTTTCAATTACTGGTAAGTAGTACACCCTCAGATTTCGACCAGTAAAAATTGGAACACCAAGATATTTAAAAGGAAAAGATCCCTTTCTCATTCCTAATGTTCTCCTAGCTGTTAGAGAACACTGAGGAGGAGCCTTATGTGAGACATAAAATTCAGATTTTGAGAAGTTAACTTTTTGTCCCGAAGTCTCTTCATATGCAGTAAGGAACATTTTAAAACGCTTTAAATTTTTTATGTCCGAGTTCAAGAAAATTGCAGTGTCATCTGCATACATCAAGTGAGTGAGGGGTGTACAGGCTGTAGGAAGGCTGAAATATGTTAAGTATCCTGTGGAGAAGAGTTTTTTTAAACCCCTTGAGAAAGCCTCAGATAAGATGTTATATAGAAAAGGAGATAAAGGATCTCCTTGCTTGATCCCCCTGGAGGAGCAAAAAAACCCTGCTGTGACCCCATTAATTATCACAGAGAAATTTGCTGTCATTATGTTGTGCATTATTAATCTAACAAATTTTCCATGGAACCCAAAACAAAGTAGTATTGAATTTAGGAAGGACCAAGAAACTCTGTCAAAGGCCTTTTGCATATCAAGTTTAACTATTAGATTCGGGACCTTTGTTTTTCTTGACAGTAATCTAGTCATTTGCTGCATTAAGATGACATTGTCCGAAATATCCTTCCCTTTCATGAATGCACTTTGTTCTGGAGATATCAAGAGCTGCATGAAAGGTTTAATCCTTTCCATTAGGAGTTTTGAGAAAACTTTGTTTACAAAGTTGGATAGACTTATTGGCCTAAAGTCAGCAAATGTGTTCGGGATGGATTTCTTTGGGATTAGAGTGAGCCAAGTACTAGAAATGGCTTTTGGGATTATACCATTATTTAAAAAATCATTTGCAGCTTCTAGTAAATCTGCTTTAATGGTTTCCCAGAAATGTGTAAAAAAGCAACCAGAGTATCCATCAGGACCAGGTGCACTTGATTTGTTAAGATCAAATACTGCACTGTGCAACTCCTGAAAGGTAAAAGGAGATAGCAGAAAAATGTTCTGCTCATCGGATATAACATTTGGAATTTCAGCCAAAAAATCTTTAAAATGAATTCCCTTCTGATTTGAGGCTTCCTCTGTTAATAAATCCTGAAAGAATCTAACACCATCCTCTCTAATTAAATTAGGGTCAGTTAACCATGTTCCATTACCATCTTTTATTTTACCTATTCTGGCCCTTGCCTTTTTTTCTCTAATTGTGTGATGGAAATACTTAGTGTTTGCATCTCCATGCTTTAACCAGTTTAACTTAGCCTTTTGTTTCAAAAAAATGTTATGTTCCTTTTGTGCTCGAAGTAAAAGGTTTTTAGCTTGCAGCAGTTCCAAAAGCACTGACTCATCTTGTGTTTCCTGAAACTTCATTTCCAAATCATTGACTTTTAATTCAGACTGATCCAAATTATTCTTAACATTGCCAAAAGTGTGTTTGTTCCATTCCTTAATAACTACCTTAAGTCTTTTTAGTTTGTGCACAAACCTTGACATTCCAGAAAGTGGGGAGACAAGATTCCAGTTTGTTTCCACTAAATCTTTGAATTCATTCCTGTTTATCCACATTTCCTGAAATCTAAAAGGTCTTGGAGCCATCTCAATTGCAGTTTGGATAGACAGCAATAGAGGAGAATGGTCAGAGGTCATCCTGTTAAGGACATGTATTGTACTGTTTGGGAATTTGTCTAGCCACTCTAGATTACTAACACCTCTGTCTAATCTTTGAAATTGCAAGTCCTTACATTTGTCTCTAAATCTGTTATTGCTCCAGGTGTAAGTATTACCAACAGTTGGGATATCATGCAAATCCATATAATTTAGAAAGTCATTAAACTGATTCATACTTTTCCTAGGGGTTGACTTTCTACCCTTATATTCAGAGATTAATGATACAGTATTGAAATCGCCAATGTAAATAGAGGGATCAGGTGATACAGCTTTTAGGTCAGACCATAAAAACTCCCTCATCTGCCTATGTACACTTGCATAGATAAAGAAAATATTCCATGTGTCAGCAGATGCAATGTCAGTGACTTTAGTTTGAATATACTGATCAGATTCCTTTACAATATCTAAGTTGAAAACATGGTTCCAAAGAATCCAGATTTTAGCCTGTTGAGCAGGAATAGCATTACTGTAGCCAAGCTGATGCATCAGAGTGATTATATTATGCTTATCATGCCATGGCTCAATTAAACAAAGCAAGTCAATCTTGTGCTTCATTTTAAGTGCCTTTAACCTATCCATAGAAGAACCATAACCCCTAACATTCCACACTAAAATATTACCTATTTTTGTGTACTGAATCATTTAAAACTAGGGGGGGTCGCTTTTTGTGATGACCTTAATTTCCTTTGTTTTGAGAGGGCGGCAATACTGTTCTTTCCTCTTTTATCTTCACTTTTCCTAGCCAATTCTGTTAAGAGAGGACTTACCTTGGTGGGATTTACCTGTTCTGCAATGCCTCTGTTATCCCCAAGATGATCTTGGCTATGAAGGATAAGGTCAGTTACTTCAATTGAATTCTTTGCTGCCTCATTAACAGTATCATCTGGGACCTGGTTATCTGCTTCTGTATTTTTTAAGGTTAGCTCCATATTACCTTCTGAAATCCCCTGCTCTTCCTGAGGACTGCAACTGGTCTCTTTGGTTGCAATCTTTTCAATATCACTTTGTGAATTCATAGTGTCTTGTGATTCCACAGCTTCATGATAGGATTCCCCCGAATCATCCTCTTGGATAGCAGTGTTCTCTTCCTGAAGATCAATTAAAGAGTGGAAAGCATTTGATATAGAAACCATATTACTTTTTTTTATCCCTTCCTGGATGGGGTGTAAATCATTGAGTTGGGTTTTTTTCCTCTAGAAAAAATTAGTGATAGGTTTAGATATATCATCCAGAGAGTAGAAAGGTCTTCTTTTAGACTGACTATGAGTAAGGGAAACAGTTTTATTTTGCTGCATGGGAAATGACTTCAGATTCTGACTGAGGAAATCTTTTTCTTTCTGTGATATTGATAAGTTAGATTTCCCTTCCAGTTCTACAGTGTCCTGAGGTCTAATCAGTCTATGTTCTTGCTGTGATATTGATAAGTTAGATTTCCCTTCCAGTTCTACCCTTTGATTTTCTTCCAGAGCCACAGATTGACTTCCCCTGTTAGCCTTATGTTCAGCCTGATTTTTTCCATTTCTCCTAAGTTCAGGATGTAAAAAATTGCAATTTGTCTGATTATGTCCGATGATTCTACAGTGAGTGCAGTACATAGGGAGCTGTTCATATTCAATTGGGTAATCCGAAACCTTATTTCCAATGCCTACTACTATTGACTTTGGAAGCTGAGCTAACAGGTCAACTTCTACACAAACCTTAATTGCCGAAGGCCTAGTTAGCGCATTAGTAGCCGTATCCATTTTAAGAAATTTTCCTATTTGGCTACTGATGCCTATTATTGCAGAGGTATTATAGAAGTGTAATGGTAATTGATGTAAAGTTACCCAAGCTGGAACCACTGATGATTCGGCCGTCGGCGAGAATTCGAGCGTCCACTTCTGGATCCTCATTGCTGTTCCATTTAGCATCCATTGGCCTTTCATCCAGCACCTTTGGTAATCTTCATTATCCTGAAAACGAATTAGCACATGTCGGTAATCAATGGAACCCAATTGAAAATTTGACTTGAAACCTATCGATTTGAAAGCTGACAACAGTTTCTCCATTGGAGGTTTGCCTCTGTTAAATTTCCCAACTAAAGCTTTTAGATAATGTGAAGCCAAGAGCACGCCTTCCTCTGGAGGGAGAATATAGGCAAGCTTGCCCTTATATTCGGTGATAGGATGAAGATCAGGCGTGTCTGGGAGGGATGATAATAGAGGGCCAGGTTTAGTGTTCAAGGCTTGTAGGAAGCTCATATGCGCGGAGGGGTGGGAATCGAGAGGTTGGTTGGGCGTCGGAGACGCCATGGTCGAGGACCAGATTACAGAAGAGAACCAGTACAGAGAGCCGTTAAGAGACAAAAGAAGGAGGAGAATAGTAAAGACGAGGGAACAGTAGTCAGTGCGTATTGGCCCACGTGTCCACTCATTGCTGCACAATTTTTTTTGTCTCCAAATGGGACACGTGGCAGCTATGTATTGGCCCACGTGTCCCACTCAATGCAGCCCATTTTTTTTGTAAAATAGAGGGACATGTGGCACCCTCTGATTGGGCCACGTGTCCCAACATTTCTCTCTTATTTTTTAAATAAAAAATTTGGAAATTTTAATTTGTAAACTTTATTTAAAATTTTATAAATTAATTTATAAATTCGTAATTTTTTTTATAAATATGGAAAAAAAAATTATTCACAAAATATTGAATTATTTTTGGAAAAAAAACGAAATTAAATTTTAAAATGAAAATGTATTATTAAATTTCACATTTAACATATTTTGGTGGATTAATTTATTTAAATTAAATGTAAAAAATTAGTGATTAGGATAGATAAAATTAAATGGGGTTCGTGAATTGTAAAGAGTGGTTTCTTACCATTGTGGAGAAAAAAAAGGTGATTTCTTAAGTGATTTCTTAAGGTTAGATGGAAAGAGAGAATAAGAGAAATAATATATTTAATTGGTAAGAAACTTATAGCGATTTCTACCACTGTACTTGGTGTAAAGTTGTGTGAAGATAAATATTATGCTACAATTTTTGTTTTCCTTGTGATGCTTATGTACTCCCCTAATCCCTCTTGTCCCTCCCTAACTTGTAAGGAATCTTTTTTTCCGTTAAAATTGTCAAATTTTAATCATATATTTGAATAGATATATAAGTAATGATACCATTGTATGACATATTGTTAAGTTCGTCGTAATATCTAATTTTTAAACATCAATTTTTTATGCATTGCTATTATCCGTATATATACTCTTTAACTTGCACATAATATTTTTTTACGATATTCAATAAACATGTTTGACGGTATATAGATAAAGAGTGACAAAGGGAGTATTTAAAGTTGATAGTTACATAGATTCTGATGAGTATTTTTCTTCATATATATATTGCACATAGTATTTTTCACAATCGTTAATAAACATGTTTGATAGACTTATCTGAAAACCAGAGGTGACAGGAGCTTTTACCTTCAGATCAGCCTATAAGACTCTTACCTTCTCCTTAGGTACCTTTCCTGCTACTCACCTTATATGGAATCCCAGAATGCAGAAAAAGATCTCTATTTTCACATAGAAACTGCTGCACTCTTTTTTGCCTTTTGATGATGTTTTAATAAAATGTGGTTTTAGTCTAGCTTCAAAATGCCCTGCATGTAACCATTCTGATTCTATCCAACACTTTTTCATCTCTTGTCCCCTTGCTCAATCAATATGGAATGAGATGGCTGTCTTATTGGATTTTAACATTCAGAATCTAGACTCTATAACTGACAGGTTCTTTTTATTTTGGAACTTCCATGATCTTCCCAGAATGCATCAGTTGATTTGTAAAATTCTTCCCTCTCTGATTTGCTGGACCCTATGGAAAGCCAGAACTAGTTTCTATTTTGATAGCAAAAATTTCTCTCCAATTCATATATGTAAGGAAATCTGTGATCTCATCTTCCTATCCCTCTCTGTCAAACCTTGCCCCTCTAGTTCCCACCTTCCTACGAGCCTTAGTTTCTCTCAACTGATCCCCTCTCCTAGACCACCACCAAAACCTACAATCTCTATTGTCTACTGGGAAAGGCCGAAACCAAACAACATAAAAATCAATATAGATGCCTCCCGGTCCTCTACTAACTCCACTGTTGGTCTAATTGCCAAAAACTGTAATGGTATTCCGTGCCGTATAAAATCTACTAACATATCAGCAGATTCATCACTTCAAGCAGAAATCAAGGCTATTTTATTTGCCTGTCAGGCCTAACCATCTTTGGATAGTTCTTTCACCATTGAATCAGACTCTTTGCTGGCTGTGAACATGATAAAAAATCCATATACTGCAAACTGGTCACTTTTCAATTTAGCATCTAAGGTGCATTCCCTGCTAAAGAATGCCAATCTTAAACATGTTTTTAGGGAATGTAACTCTGTTGCAAATGCAATTGCTAAGGACCACCCAGCCCACATTAGTGAACTCTCTCTGAACCTTTCCAATATCCCTAGACACATCAGAGGACTCATCAAACTGGATAGGGATCACACACCCTGCATTCGAACACATAGGCATGGCACTAAATAGGATTGATACTTCTGATGTTTTGTCCTTCTGGTTTTCTACAGGTACTAGTGCAGATCTCTCCACCTCCAGTAATCCATCTCTACTTCAAAGTCTCTCCGGCTGCTGTCCACCTTAGAATGAAAAAGCTCAAAACATACTAGAGCTCCCGTGCAACTCCTGCATCAAAGCTTTGGTTTTGTCTTTTAGGTTCCAATCTTGATATGCTAGAATGAAGTTGCCTGGCCAAAGGAAAGAATTAACACATGGGGTGGAGATTCTTTCTTTTGGAATCGCAACTACCATTCCTAACCTTTTTCTTATCACTAGATTTGAAAAATCTCTCGATCATTACTAGATGCTAGGTATTCTTTTGGAGGAAACTATATTGACTCAATGAACAATTTGTACAAAGAATTACTCTCATGTATTTGTCTCCAGAAAGGCTTGGGGACCCTTATATATCATCCCTCACCCTAGGGTGTTTTCATCTAAAAAAACATGTTTGATAGTGTATATATATATATATAAAGAGTGACAAAGGAGTATTTAAAGTTGATAGTTACATAGATTCTAATGAGTATTTTTCTTCATGTAGAGAGGAATTGGAGGAATAAGAGAGATTCTTCATTCTACTTATAATCTTTTGCGCAAAATACAAAATCAACCTTATTATTTTGTGAAAGTGCCAATTTAAGCATGTAAAATTTGAAAGTGCGAAGCTAATCCTACGATTTTGAACAATTGTGTCGATTTACCCAAATTTCACTATTTCGACATTGATTGAAGGAATTCAGGCATTGACTTCATCTGAAAAGACAAAAATACTCATGGGTTTAAAACTAAATATTTCATGACCATTCTACCATTTGCTAAATTAACACTTTAAATTAAATCATAAGGTTAGATCAGCACTTTTAATTACAACATAGGGTTAGATTATCACTTTTAATTACATTGTAGGGTTTGATCAATAATTTTAATTAAATCCTAGGGTTAGATCATCACATTCAATAAAATTATAGCGCCGAAATCAATACGTAACGATCCGGATCTATCCCCTTCAATACTTTCCACCTATCACCATGATGAAGCGTGATATTGTACATAGCATCGAAATCATCATACACATAACACATAACCACTATCACAACACATAAGAAACTAAAAAATAAGAGCTCGAAGAAAAACACAATAGCTACATCATCATTATAGTCCACAAAAAGCAAAATCACCTTCTTCAAAACTCATACAAAGTCAAATGCACCACAACCCCCGTTCTTAGCAACCAACAAACCAAAACCCCCAAGTCGTTCAAAGCACAACTTACATTTAGCCACACTAACATAGCATACAAAAACAATTCTACATTAAACCAAATGGATATTAAAATCTCTTCACTAACATAGAAAACCCTTTCAAACCAACTCTCATACCCATCATTTTCCCCCAAATTAAACAAAAATTAAAAAAAACAATATTTGCTTCTCCATGACTAAGCATCGATGAGGCATATTGTGAGTGTATTTCAATCTAGCTTGCCATTTTTCAGGTTGCACAATTTTTTGGTCGAAACGCAGTTGGACATCTGTTGGCCGGTGGGATCTTCGCACCTCTACTGCAGCTAACCGGCACAACTTAGATTTTCTCCGTGAGAGAACGATCATGAGCGGTTGGCTGCAACAAGTGGGTTACCTTTGGCGTTGGAATAGACGAACAAGTTGAGTGGGAAAGGAAGAAAGGAGAATAAGGAAAATGGGAAAACTTTTAGTTAATAAGCAACGAGGGTAATATTGTCTTTTCAACTTTTTTTGAATTTTTTTCATAAGGGTATAATGTTCACTTAGAGAATTCTGACCACATTTCCGTTGTCAGGTCTAGATTGACACTTCTAACCTAAATATAGGATTATTTAGCGTTTTTATCTAATATTTTCTTACAGCAAGGATCCTATAATTTAAATTTTATTTTAAAAATTAATCCTAAAATCGAAATAATATTAAAAGAAATTTAGTTGACTTAATCTAATGATTAGATGGTAAAAAACACAATCTCAAACTAAATTTGAACAGCATACGTTTACCCCCAAAAACTATTCATTTAGGGTGCTATCTTTACTCCAATTCCTGTGCGTGTATATGCATATGGCCTGCACATGCATCATATTTGCATCATCTGCAGTCAACACTGGAAGTAATTCTGTTTTGGACCTTTAGTATTCAACGTTAATTAGTGGACTCGCACTTGAAAAGTTGCGCGCGTATAGTACGGAGTCCATATCCATCCATCATCATCAGTATTTGCAGGGGTGAATTTTGAGAACTGAAACTGCAAGAAAAGGACTGCTTGATTTGGCAGTCCAGTAGCACAAGTTAACTCAAATTTGGACATGGCTTTTGCCTAACGAAGTGGGGAACTTTGCAGGCTCCTGATTTTCTACCCACCTGAATTCCTGGCCTACCATAGCCCCATTAGCCCCGTCCAGCTCACCTTATTTTCATCTACTTCATCTCTCCACTCGACTCTAATAGATTAAGTTCAATTATTCTTAGCTTCAATAAACCCAATCAAGCTCTCTTCGATTCAACTCAAATAACACTAATGGAAACAGGGTCATCAAAGGCGGTTATTCAGGACCAGAGAAGTCAAGTTACTTCTCTAATTCTAAATAACCGACTTTAATGACCCACAATTCAATTACATTCAACTTGTTTTAATTTTTTTCAGTAAAATAAAAAGTGTGACAATTGTTTTAAAAATGAATGAGTATCAGAGGGGACCGGGATAAATTTGTGTGAGTGACAAATGGTGTAGGTTGCTCTGTGGGTGTCGTTGGAAATTGGAATGGTAATGGGTAAGCAATAATTGCAGGCTTACTGCACTTGAGCTATGAGTAGCTTGGCTTAGCTTAGCTGCATCATCGGGGGGGTACCTTAACTTAGAAGCAATGGGTTCATTGTTGTTGGAAGGATTTGATGGCAAATTGAGAGACAGGGAGAGGAATATGCATTGCTTTTGTCCCTGGGATTCCAATTTTCACACACCATTGCAGCACGTTACCTAGCCCATGTTTCCCCATTTTTCATCTCTTCCTTCTTTTTTTACCAACATAAACACGGCTCAAATTTCTTTGCTATAGGAAGTTTAATTATCATTACTACTCAAGTCATTAGCAGTTTGAAATGCTAGTCAATGCCAACAGTATTGTTTATTGATATTGAATGTGTTAGGGCCAGACATAATAAAAGCTACTGAAAATAATTGCACTCCCAAAGAATACTCTCTGCCTCCCTAGTGTTTAGTAATAATTCACCTCACTAGTGTATAGTGATAATTCACCAAAATTTGTATATATTGGGGTTTCGTATGTGTGGGGAAGTGAAAGTATGTCTAGCAGTGGTTTCTAAGAGTATTCGCAATGGTAGTGGACTTGATGATCAACTTATAAGTGTCATATTATGAATTTTGATAAAAATTTGTTAAGAATCAATTACTAACAATGAACCTCTTTAAAATAAGCACTTTTTAATCACTTTTTTTTTCATAATAAATTATAACTAATACAAAATACAAAATAAGTGTTAAACATTGATTGCTTGGTCTTTCACAAATAAAGATGTACCAACTCCTTAATTAAGGAGCAACTCCTTATTAAGAAGTAGTTCTTAAAACTCCACAATGATCCTCCTTAAATAAGGAATGCTCCTTATTAAGAAAAGTGGGATTAAGGAGTGACCCTTATGGATGCTCTTAGTGCTTTCTGTCACAATGGTGGTTTCCAAAGTGGTTTCTTAATAAGGAATCGACGCTCGACCCCTTGGTAAGAAACCGCAAGCAACAAGCCTCCCTACACGTGTGTGTCAGCTGCTGGGGCCTGCCCGAACGACAGGCCATTTTTTGTCCCAGATTGGGACACATGGCGCCTTCCCATTGGGCCATGTGTCCCACTGACACCTGCCCCCCCTTTAAAATTATCTTTTGGGTAAACTACAGATATGACGCTATATTTTTGTTAGAAGTGCAAATATAACTCTATATAGTTCAAAAGTGCGATTATAACCCTATCTTTTGCATCAGAAGTGCCTATATAACCTTTTGGCATTATTCCGGGATTGACTTGGCATTTTCTGGCATTGACCATAACTAAAAAGACTAAAATAATACTAGTCTTAAAACTAAAAACGTAATGACAAAAATATCTTCTTCATCTCCATAACCGCTGATGCTCCCACAACTGCCCCGCCACTTCCACCGCCGCCTCCGCCTGCCACTGCTCCGCATCCACCCACCGGCAGCAGCAGCGGCCAGAATCTGGGAATTCAAACTACCCTGGCGTCCACAGGTCATACCTCCCCTTCGGAGACACGGGGTAGTCTGAAATCCCAGACTCGGAGGAAAGATCACTGCGGTCTTCAAGTGTAAACATAGGAGGAGAGGGGAGATCAGTGATGGCAAAATTCTCTCGCCATAGAACCGAAACAGCAGCCGCTTGACCGGGAGTAGCTAAATCTCGGAAGAACATAGACTGCCTCCCAGATTTAGGGGTTCTATGTATTGTATTTGTGCTACGCATCTTCCTGTAAATAATTCAAACACAGTAAGTAAATGCTGGAGAAGAATGAATTCATGCTTTCAAATTCCCAATTCAATGAATACATTATACATGCATTCAATTACTACATTTAAGTAATTCAAACAAAATTCTAAATGCACAAATGAGTGAATTCATGGTTTCATTTACTCTGCAAGATGATGTGCCATCAATACTGTACGGTTCAGATAAACAGAAAACTTAAATTTATGTGAACAACCTAGAAATTACTAATCTCTGAACTCGAACCTTGCAAATTAGCAAAAAAAATGAGCTAAAAATTGAGCGATGAAATTGAATTGAATAAAAGGGATAGAGCTAAATGGATATATTACCTTACGATGGAGCAGAGATTACCTTAACCCCTGCAACCCCTGACCCTAAGCCCTCCTTCCACCCCTAGCCCTAAGCTCTGTCGCCGCTTCGCCATGGGCCGCCACCTCTCAGCAGTGCGCCACCGCCAACCCCATTCCCGCCTTAAGCCCTGCCTTCGACCACCAAACCCTAACCTCTGCCCTAGCCCACCACCAACTCCTCCAACCACCAAACCCCAACCTCTGCCCCAGCCGACTACCAACCATTCACCTTCTCCTACGACCACCAAACCTAACCTCTGCTCCGACCTACCACCTACTCCTCCGACCACCAAAACCTGAGCAGGTTGTGCTGATTAGAGAATGAGGCTATAAACATCCTTCCACTTATTATGTTTTTCTACATTTTTAAATAGAGGGTATAATCATCATTTCAAGTTTTTCTAGCCAAATTTAGGCCTCCAGGGTTATATTTGCACTTTCAAGCAAATATTAGAGTTATAATAGCACTTTTTAACTTCACAAGGTCATATTGGCACTTTCGACCAAAACATAGGGTTATATGGGCACTCAATTCTTTTATTTTTATTTTTTAAATATCCGCACATTTCCTTAAAAATATGTAGAAATTTTATTTAAAAATTTTCAATTTTGTAATCTGCACAAAAAAATTATTTTAAAATATGCAAATTTTATAAAAAAAATCTTGATGCATATCGAATCTTTCGATGAGTTGGACCGCCAGATCCATAACATGTGACCTGCAAGACAGAGCCCCCGGAGGTGCTCCGGGGGGAAAACCCTCTGATGATAAAGGCAGCCCCCAATATGGATAAATAAGGAATAATAGTGAATGACTCAAAAAGGAAAGAAATACATTCATATTTATTGCCTTTAAACCCTAACATGTAATAAACGGCAATATTAACCCATACATGACTAAACCCTACTGGGCTAAGCCATCCCAAAGGTGTAACACCCCCAAACCCAAGACATACCTGCTTAACGCAAATATCGGGTCGGATCTGAGCGTGTTACCAAGAATTCTAGCAGTAACGAGCTGATAAAGTTTATACGGAAGCAAATTTTGATAATTCAAACCCTAGCTTACTATTACAGTAAAAGGATTAGTACAAGTGTTGAACAAAGTTTCACCTAACTGTTAAAGATCACCGGTCTAAAGGATTCGGTACGGATCAGTTCACCTTAACATAACTATTTTAAAATATATCCAAAAAATTCTACTGGACCACCCAGGATCCTTTCTCAAAAGAAGTAAAGGCACCAGTGCTCTTTCCTCTTACAGTTCATTTGCACCTGAAAAAGGTTGTTTAACTAGGGCAAGCTCCTTGCTTAGTGAAGTTCCTCGCCAGTATTTACCCAGTTGAGTTTTAGTGATCACAGAAAAACAATTAATAAATAGCCACATAAGTCCTAGTACACAGTAAAAGGATACAAGTGGTTAATGCCGAGTTGCTGTCAAGTGCCTTTATGGGAACTCTGACTAACATACCATGCATAGCCTTTTCAGTAATGCCTGAAGGCTATCAGTCCAGAATTTATTCTCCCCAATCACTCCAAATTAGGTGTTCAGTTACGAGCTCGTATCAAATCCAGATGGTTATGCTATCATACCAGAAACTTCACGTGTAGCCGGTCTAATCAGACGGTCTGGTCTATACCGTTCCCCACCGACTTCAACCAAGCTACAATTGCGTTGGGGACCCTAAAATTACAGACAACTAATCAGGTAGCAGATAATTCAAGTTTGACACGGCAAGATACCGTACAAGTAGGTCATCCACATAAAATATCAGAGCAGTATATGATTCAAGTTTGGCACGGCAAGATAAAGTACAAGCCGGTCATTCACAGAAAAATATCAGAGCAGTTCACAAACTCAGTTTCACGATAATTGAGCATAGTATGATAAAAAACACACTTAAATTAACAGTCAGTATATACTATCATTTTATGTTTAACAGGCGTATCCATCTCTAATGGGGTTCGAGTACTCACGGTTCGAGTAAAGGGGTAGAGATGTTCGAGTATAAGGTTCAGTATAGGGTTTTCGAGTAGATGGGTTCGAGTACAGGGTTTTCGAGTATATGGTTCGAGTGCAGGGTTTGAGTAGTTGGGTTCTAGTACAGGGATTTGAGTAGAGGATTCGAGTGAAGAAGGTTCAAGTGGTACATGTATCAGGTCGTACTGGTTCGAGTGGTAAGTGGTACTAGTTTGAGTGGTGAGATGCGAGTGGTGAGGTTCGAGTGGTGAGGTTCAGATGGTGAGGTTTGAGAGGTACTAGTTCGATTGGTGGGGTTCGAGATGTACTGGTTCAGTTGGTGAGGTTCGAGAGGTACTGGTTCAGTTGGAGAGGTTCGAGAGGTAAGGTTCGATAGGTGAGCTCGAGAGGTAAAGGTTTCAGTAGTACTCGTTTGAGACCTAAGGTTCTAGAGGTACAGTTCGGGAGGTAAGGTTCGGGAGGTACAATTCAAGAGGTAAGGTTTGAGAGGTGAGCTCAAGAGGTAAAGGTTTCAGTATAGTTCAAGACCTAAGGTTCAAGAGGTACAGTTTGAGAGGTACGGTTCGGGAGGTACAGTTTGAGAGGTAAGGCTCGGGAGGTGAGCTTCAATAGGTAAAGATTTCATTAGTACTAGTTCGAGACCTAAAGTTTGAGAGGTATAGTTCGAGAGGTATGATTCAGGAGGTACGGTTCGAGAGGTACAGTTTGAGAGGTACAGTTCGGGATGAGGTTCGAAAGGTACAGTTTGGGAGGTACAGTTTGAGAGGTACAGTTTGGGAGGTACAGTTTGGGAGGTACAGTTTGGGAGGTACAGTTTGGGAGGTACAGTTTGGGAGGTACAGTTTGGGAGGTACAGTTTGGGAGGTACAGTTTGGGAGGTACAGTTTGGGAGGTACAGTTTGGGAGGTACAGTTTGAGAGGAACAGTTTGAGAGGTACGGTTAGAGAGGTACAGTTCGGGATGGGGTTTGAAAGGTACAGTTCGGGAGATACATTTCGAGAGGTACAGTTCGGAAGGAGGGTTGGAGAGGTGGTTCGAGAAGTGAAGGTTTCAATGAAGGGTTCGAGAGGTATTCTCTGGTTCGATTTCCAGTGGAGGTTCGAGAGGTGAAGGTCGGTTTCAGTAGAGGTTCGAGAGGTGACAGTTTCAGTGGAGGTTCGAGGGGTGACGGTTTCAGTGGAGGTTTGAGGGTGATAGTTTCAGTGGAGGTTTGAGAGGTGATGGTTCTCAGTGGGGTTCGAGAGGTGACAGTTTTAGTGGAAGTTCGAGAGGTGACGGTTTCAGTGGAGATTTGAGAGGTGACGGCTTTCAGTGGGGTTCGAGATGTGATGGTTTCAGTGGAGGTTCGAGAGGTGACGGTTTTAGTGGAGGTTCGAGAGGTGATGGTTTTCATTGGGGTTCGAGAGGTGACAGTTTGAGTGGAGGTTCGAGAGGTGACGATTTCAGTGGAGGTTTAAGAGGTGAATTCTGGTGGCATCATATACATATATATATATGTAAATATATATATGTGAATATATATGTAAATATATATATGTGAATATATATGTAAATATATATATGTGAATATATATGTAAATATATATATGTGAATATATATGTAAATATATATATGTATGTAAATATATATGTAAATATATATATGTGTGTAAATATATATATATATATAAATATATATATATATATGTATATATATATGTAAATATATATGTGTGTGTAAATATATATATATATATATATATATATATAAACTCAGTTCAATTCAGTTCGTGCAAAGGCGATGCAAACACTCACCTCAGTTAGACTTTGCTTGGGCAACCTCCGTTTCTACGTTACCACCGCTCAACCGTTGTTCTTATTTTGGTAAGAAAACATCGTAAGGCTGTAAGTTTAAGAAGACAGTAACTATTATTTATACAAGATGATGACATAGGGTTCTGACACCTAACAACTAGAATTTTATCCATTTAACCCTCATTTGGATAAGTTTTTATGTCCCCTTGCCGAAGTTCACTTTGGATAAATTTTCATGTCCACTTGCTCGAATTTCACCTTCCGGTATTTTTTTTAACTGATAATAGTCAAGGGAATCAGGTATGTTAAAATCTAGCTATTACATGCACACTGACTTCATTACAGTCGGGGTTTTCACAAAAGGTGTTACATAATGAGTTGGGTTGCGGCCCAACCCTAACTTCATAAGAATATCATCTAATCTGCTATTTTTTTAATAAAAAAATTGCAAAATATTTTTAAAATTTGCAATTAAAAAAATCTAGAATAATTTTAATTAACAAATTATTTAATGTTTTTTGGAAAAAAAATTAAATTTTAAAATGAAAATGTATTATTAAATTTCACATTCAATTTATTTTGGGTGAACAGATTTATTTAATTTAAATGTTGATGATAAAATTAATGAGTATGATAGAGAAAATTAAGTGGGGTCCATGAATAGTAGAGATAGTGGTTTCTACCATTGTGGAGAAAAATGGAGTGGTTTCTTAGGATGAAGTGGAAGAGATAGATTGAGAGTAATAAGACCAAGTGCAGTGGTAGAAATCGCTACTGGTTTCCTATTAATTAAATATATTATTTCTCTCATTCTCTCTCTTCCACCTAACCTTAAGAAACCACTTTTTTCCTTCACAATTATAAGAAACCACTTTTGCCTATTCATGGACCCCACTTGATTTTCCATATCATACTTATTAATTATACCATTAACATTTAATTTCATTTAATTTGTTCACCCAACATAAGTTGAACGTGAAATTTAATAATACATTATAAATTTTATTAATAGAATTTCATTTTTTTAAAGTATAAAATAATTTTCTTTTTTTATAAAAAAATTCGTGTTTTATTTTTCAAAAAAATTAAATTAAATTTCATTTTTCTTGTCAAGAAATTGTTAAATATTTTTGTTATCTAAAATAAATAATAAGACGTATTAATTTTAAAAAAAAAGAATTAAAAAAATTACATTATAGTGGTTTGCGTAAGGAGAGTTCGTGTATGCATTTTGGGAAAAGTGTTATTGATTTTGGAATTCATGTATGAATGTTGGTAATTCATATAAAAATTGGGCGGGATGTTTGGAGAATTTTCATAAAATTCCGAATTTGATGGACGAACATTTGGATTTTGGGACAAAATTTTGGAATTAAAATAATTTGGAATTACCTTATTTTTCCCATTCGACGGTCTTCATGAATCCATAAAAAAATGGAGGAAAGTGAATATTGGAGAAAAATTTAGGAGAAGAAAGAATGAGGTAGAAGTGTTGGAATTGAAAGTGGTGTGGTTAAATTGAGCTCTATTTATAGGTAAAAAAAAAGTAGTAGATGGGAATAAATTTTTTTCTGAAAATTTAAAATTTTAAAAAAATTACAATTTTTTTAAATAGCCATTGGGACACGTGCCATCATACGGTTGGGATATGTGTCCCATTTTAAAATCAGAGATGGAAAGAGTCGTTGGGTTGGGACACGTGTCCCAACAATTTGAACACTCAACAATCTAAAATTTTGGAGGTGTTGGACATGTGGCCCAATCAAATGATGCCACGTGTCAGTGGCTTTGAAAAAAGAGAGGAAAGTTGCATGCGGGACATGTGGGCCAATGCATCACTGACACGTGTCCCATAATGGGAAAGAAAAATGGGCCATTTCCAGTGGCCCCCTCGCCTATGTGCTGTGTCAGTGAACTGGTTTACAGACCGGTTACTTGCCAAGCAACTATTGGGTGGTTTCTTAATACAAGGAACCGCCATAGAAACCACCACTGTGGGTATTTTCGATTTCTAGAGCGGCTTTTTAAACTCAAGAAACCACCATTGCACTTGCTCTAATTGCTCTTACCATTGTCTAAGGTCTCATGACCCAATGAGATTTTAACAAGTGTTAATTAAAAATTACAGTTAAACACATTCTTATTTTTCTCCACCTTAATTTAACGCTTGTTAAAATCTTGAGCACATGCTAAATTTAACACTTGTTTACCACTTCGCCTTCTGAATTTTGTTTCTCAGTGTAAAGTTTTCTAACAATGGTTTGGTATACTCCCCCAATCTCTATGAGATGTTTTTTTTTTTAAAAAAAGATAAGTTTTAAGAATTGAGGCCTCTATAGGAAATGCACATAAGTGTAGTGCTTATTGCTTTCTAGTGCATGAATCTCATCAACCGACCGTGGACATGATCCTGGAATCAAGAAATGTGAATTTCTTTGAAAATGTGTTCTCTGCCAAGGAATGGGCAGAATCATCAAAAGGGACTATTGAGCCTATAGATGATGGTAAATGAATTCTTGAAGATCTCAAGGATCAAGAGGAAATGGATGAATCTAGACAAAGCAAACACGTTAGGATCAAAATTTTATTTGGTCCTGATTATCTAAGGTACGTATATGATTGAAAGTGAACCACAAAGATCTAAAGATGTTGTGAATTCGTTTAAGGTCCAATATGGAAAGGGATTGGTTAAGAGTGAAATAAAGTTTATGATACAAAACAATACTTGGAGGTTAGTGGGATTATCGGCTAGGAGTAAACCACTAGGCTGCAAATGTATCTTCAAGAGGAAGATGAGAGCCGATAACTCTGTTGACAAGTATATTAGCGAGACTTGTAATCAAATTTATAAACAAGAGGAATGTTTTGACTATTATTCTCTTATCACAAGAATAAGCTCTGTAAGAATGATACTAGCTATCACGAATTGCGTAAGTTTGAGGCTCATCAAATGGATGTCAAAATTGGCTCCTTAAATGGATATTTAGAGGGGAAATATATATATACAGAGTAACCAGAGGGTTTTATCGCTCTTGATCAAGAAAGAAACGTCTGTAAATCTGTAAAATCATTGTATGGTTTAAAAGAATCACTAAATCAATGCCCTGAGAAGTTTGACCATGATGTTTTAGCCAATGGTTTCAAGATCAATGAGTGGCAAGTGTGTCTATGTGAAAGACACAAAAAATGAAATATTTAATCCAGTGTCTATACTGCGTCTATACATAGATGACTTACTCATTGCAGATAGACTCCAATAAAATGATCGATCTGGTAAGAACATGTTGAAATATCATTTTGACATGAAGGGCATGTGACAAGCGGAGTTCTGAAGGTATTACCTTAACCCAGTCTCATTATATCGATAAAATCCTTGAGAATTCATTGAGAGAACTTTGAGATGTCGATGACTCCAATAGACCCCAATTTGCATTTGTAGGGGAATAAAATGGATGCTATTAATTAGGTGGAGTATTTAAGAGTCATTGGGAGTCTGATGTACTTAATGAGTTGTGTCAGACCAAACACTGCCTACATTATAAGTAGGTTGAGTAGATACACGAGTAACCCTAGTATGATTAACTAAAAGGTGATAAATACATTGTTGATATATCTACATTTTACTTATTATTATGGTCTGCAATAAACAAGTTATCCATCTATAACTAAGGGGAACATGGAAGTAAAGTGGATACAATATATAAAGAACTTGAATCCACTAGTGGGCATGTATTTACACTGGGTGAATGAGCAGCCTCATGGAAATTATGTTAAAATACTGTTATTAATTGATCCATGGTGGAGTTTGAGTTGGTTGCCTAAGATAAGGTCGAGGAGGAGGCAAAAGAGTTTCTTCAGCTTGTAGATGATATTGCTAGATGACCGAAACCCATGTCGGCATGCTTACACAATGATAGTTAATCAACTATTAGAAATGCTCAGAATATGTTGTATAATGGGAAGTCTCTTCATATACAATGTACACATAGTTTCATTAGAAAATTTACCTCAACTAGTATGGTCACAATTGAATATAGAAAGCTTAGAGACAACATAGTTGATCTCTTGACTCAGGGGTTGATTTGAGAGTTGTTGTAGCCTTATCAAGAGGAATGGGACTAAAGTCCAATAAATAATGAGTTACGTATGTGAACACCCAAACTATATGACTAGAGATCCTAAAATCTAGGTTCAAAGTGACAAGTAATTTTCGATCTAGTGCAATCACTGTGGGGGGTTTCATACATCTCATCTTATTTCTACGGTGAAGAAGTATTGAATATGAATGGAGGTTAAGCATTATATGATTTTAATGATTCATGATCTTAAGTATATATTACTAGAGAGGATTGTATAGTTTTAAAAACTAATTTTAAGCCAAGAATCCATTATGACTCAAGCAGCAAACCTCTTTGCATTGCTACAACTCAAGAAATGACCTTTGAAACTAATCTTTGACCTCGACAAAATTTAGTCATAAAGATAATCACAGTGTAGTCATCACTCCTATTTGCAACCTCACACCGGTAATCAAGACTTGTTAGCATCAATCCTAGTATAATAAATTAATCAAACATCATGCTTAGTTGTCACCATTAAACAAAAGCTTAGTATCAATTAATGACCAAATCGACAACAGACAATCTTTCTGGATTAATTCCCGAGCCTAGCATTAAATCATAGAATGGTCGTAATTAGTTGTCAACCTAATCTTAATCACTCAATACAAAAACACTAAACACAAGCATTCTTGATAATTACGGGAAATTGATAGAAGGAACACAAAATCTCATAATCTTAAGCTAAACATGCTTATTAAATGTTCTCAAGAAAAAACTACACTAGATAATGAAAACTCATAACAAATTTACAAGAATTCATCAACAACAAGAAAAAAAAGAAGAAGAAACTATGAAAAACTAGGGTTCTGGAGGCCCAAGTCGGCCTCAAGTAAAATGGGGGAAGAATGAGGGTATTTATAGGAAAGATAAAGGGAGAAGAAAAGGGCAATAGTGTGAATTTCGGTCCCAGATCGCGGACCATGCAAAAGCTAGTGGTCTGTGATGCTTAGAATGACTCAAAAAACAAACTTGTTTGCATCGCCACGAGCGAATCATACATTTATTTTGGGAGTTCTTGTAGTCGTTTTTATATTACTCGTGGAGATGAATCCAAATATTCTATCTATAGACACCAATTCATCTCGGATCATGCACCAAACTTATATTCAAAACTCAGGTTCATCTCATCTCCCAATTTCCTAACTGAGTGTTGCAGACCGTGTACAATGGCATGATTCACTAGCCAAGGGCTTCACTCAACCTTTAAATCTCATCTGAGTTTTGAGGATCGTGCATAATAGCATGGTTCTTGAGCCGGTATTCCATCCGTGATCACCTATTCAATATGAATTTTGTGGACCGTATAGTAGTGCACGAGCCGCTACCGAAGTTCTTCAGTACTAAAAAATTGACTACCAAAATTCTCTAAATGTATCAAGGGTGAATGGGACATGAGTGCTCAAATTATCACATTGAAACTAGAAAAAAGGGTGAAATGGTGCTTGTAATATGGCATTCCCATATGGGAAAAAGACAACTTGAAATGCTAGTTTTTTAGTGATTGCACCATTATGCATGCGTTAACCAATGCATTTGGCGTAATAATTGACTTGTTTTATATGTTGGATTGCTAGTATTAGTTGAGTTTACGTGACAAGAGGTTCACACGACCATGTTTGATTTTCTTGTTTAAATCCCACATTTTGTAGACTAAATTAGTACTAATGGACATCTTGTATCCACCCACTACTAGAAAACAGGTACATACGCACCGGTAAATACTCATGAGTATAGAATACCGGTGTACATGTACTCTATTGCACCAGTAGAACTCATGTTTACATAATATCGGTGCCTTTGAATACATACGCACCGATATAAGGTCTACCAGTGTAGGTTTTCATAATTTTAGCACCGGTTAAATATATACAGGTGGTAACTACCGATACTACTGTATACTATTGCACCGGTAGCAAAAATACCGGTGTATGAATATGGTTAAGTTGTCTGATTTTGGCGCCAAAAAAATTATTTTTAAACTGGTTATATATTTTACCGGTGTGTAAAAAAATGTGGGAAAGTGGGAAAATTTTTACACCGGTGTAGGGATAAATAACATATACCGGTGCTAGGACTGCATTGAATGCAATTCCAAGTAACCAACTCTTAATTACTCTAGATTATGTACTAGCGGTTTCCAACAATTTACCAAAAAGATCATTTATTTAATATTTCTATATTTTGGTAAGAATAACAAAAATCATATATTTTGGAGTAATGGATGAAAGGGTAACAAAAATTTGGGCCATAGTGTAATTTTTCAATACTTTGTAGAAGTAATCAATGTTGACTTTAGAGACCCTTTCATTCACCCATACGTTGCCCTAATTGCCAAATCCCAATCGTATATTATTGAATTGCATTTTGGTGTAACCAATTTCGTGATTCGACAACTCCAACTTTCTTTGGGGGATCTAAGTGTAAAAACTAAAAACTTTACTCGTAACTTGAAATTCAAATCCGCTCGAACGTGATGCTATTCTATACACCCCATTGTATTTTATAAGTTTGTAACTTTAGAGGCCCTTTTCGTTCACCCATACATGCCCAAATATAAAATTTTGCAATCGTATATTGTTGAATTGCATTTTGGTGTCGTCAATTTCGTGATTCGATAACTTCAACTTTCTTGGAGGGACATAAGTTCAAAAAGTAAAAACTTTACTCGTAACTCCAAATTGAAATTCGCTCGAACGGATGCTACCCTATACACACCTATTTTATTTTCCAAGTCCGTAACAAAATTTTTATCAAAAATCGGACATGAGAACATATCTGCAATCTTTTCCGGTTTCCCTTTCTTACTTCAAAGTAATCAACTCTAAGTTAGTTTAGAACATGTACTAGCGTTTTCCAACATTTTACCAAAAAAATCATTTATTTTTTATTACTATATCTATGAAATAATAATAAAAATCATGCATTTTTTAGAGAAGGATAATGCTGTAACGAATTTTTGGGCCATAGCGCAACTTTCTATAATTATGTTAGAGGCGCTTCCGTTGAGCCATTGCAGTCCAAATTTTGAACACACAATCGTATCTTATTTAATTGTGTATTGGTATCTTCACTACTGTGATTCGCCGACTTCAAGTTATGGCGGGGAAAAAGTTTCATTAAAAAATTTGTAGGGATTGATTAAAAAATTTTAATATTGTAATTATCACCGGTATTTGTTACTTAGGCATCGGTATTTGTACCGGTGCTAGGTACTTAGAAAAAATCTCTCCAGATTGCTCTCTGGTTCAAAAATGAGAGGAAAAAAGCCATTTAAAGTAGCCATAAGCAGCTGCTTTACATATACATTTGCACCGGTATTATCCAGTTAATACCGGTGCAAATAGAGTACTTAATAAAATAAAAAAAGTCCAACTTGATTCATCTGAACCATTTAATTTTCTTGTTGATTTAATCTCAACCATTAAAACATATTGCTATATATATATATGTAATTCGAAAATCTATTTCTATTCCACCTCATCATTCCTCCCATCCTTCACCACCGTACACGCTCCCCACCTCCACCACCATGCCCCGACGACCACCATCTCTACCCAACCATGACGACCTCCACTCTCAGCGACATTCACCCTCTGGGGTTTCGCCATCTCCGGCCAGGTCTAACTCCCGGAAGGATGTTCTTCAAGAGGCTATTCCTCCATCGATCCCTGGGACGACGTCGTTCCTATCAACCACCCCCAGCCTAGCTTTCCCCCGTTCTGATGGAGCGCCAGGATGTGGACATGGACCCGGACGATGAGAGCAAGGAGCTCGTAAACAGCGTGGGTTCTGGTTGTACGCCGTCATACTCGCTCAAATCTACCAGTGGTGATTGCTTCAAGGCGTCGTTGATTCGGTGGGAGGTCGTGCAGAGGATCACCAAGATATCTCTTGCGGGGATGCCTCTCGAGGGGTTCGACTATGACTCCATTCTAGGGATACTTATGACCAAGTAAAATGAATACTTCCAAATGAACTTATGAAATATCTTCGTGCTCGTTTTAAATTTTTGATGTTTTTTTGCAGCTCTATTTTTTTGTAAGTAATTTTTGTTGTTTATGATAATTTTCAGGTACTCTAATTCTTGCTAGAGGCATGAAGTTTTGCTAAACCAAGCCGTTTTTGTTTCCATGTTCAAGGTTTATGATGAATTTGAAAGTTATTCCTTATTGTTGCAATTATTATGCCAATAAACAGAAATTGTTTTATTCACATGATTATATTGTTGGAATAGTTATGTTTTAATGTTCTACTCAACTTTAAGGAATTCTTTGCTTGGTCTGTTGCTTCTGTTTACTCGTGTTCTTAATTATTTGAGGCTAAAGAGTACGGTCAAGATCTTCTCTGCTGTAGTTGAAGGGTATTCATGGTAGGATCAAGTTTCCTATTGTATTGCCTTTGTATAAAATTATTATTTTATGCTTCTACCTTTGGCATGTCCTAATGTCCCCAATTAATCTAAGAATAATGAGACTATTCTAGTTTTTGATCTTGGAGGTGGAACCTTTGATGTTTCAGGTCAGCTTTGTTTCTAGTCTCGACAATTATTTAAACAGTAGTAACATAATGTGTCTTTGGATTATGTAACATGTAGTTTCTAAATAAGTAAAATTTTATAGTTAATTATCAATATCAACTAAAGTTATCAGTGATCAACCATTATTAGTGGAACAAAGGGAGTATTTAGTTTACATAGTCAAAGATAGGGTTGTTTCTTCTGCTGATTGTTTGACCTTCAATTCTATTGCAGTCCTTGAGGTGGGAGATGGAGTATTTGAAGTTCTCTCAACATCAAGTGATACACATTTAGATGGTGATGACTTTGATAAGGTGTGGACAATGGTTTCCAGTATTTTTTTATGAATTGATATTTGTTATGGTGGATGGACTTATTGTAATACTTTGTTGGTTGTATGTAGAGAGTTATTGATTGGCTTGCTAAGGACTTCAAGAGAAATGAAGGAATCGATCTTTTGAAAAACAAACAGGCTCTCCAACGGCTCACTGAAACTGCTGAGAAGGTAAAAGTAAAGCTTTCCTCATTGACTCAAACCAATATCAGGTATTCAATTGAAACTAAGATGGTATTACTTAATCAACTGCCTTTGATGTTCTTTTCTTTGTCCGTGGCTTCTGTTTACCCGTGTTCTTAATTCTTTAGGGCTAAAGAAAACAATCTAGATCTTCTCTGTTGTAGATGAAGGGTATTCATGGTAGGATCAAGGTTCCTATTGTATTGCCTTTGTATGAAGTCATAATTTTATGCTTTTGCCCTTGGTATGTCCTATGTCCCCAAAGCTTCAATTACTTCATCGGCGTGCTCTTCACCGGTAAGTCTTTCTTATTTGTAGTCTGGATATATATTTTTTGTGTGGGGATTTTGACTAACTCCTCTTAATTTTATATCAAGGTGTTACTCCTTTAAATTTTTTCAAGAAAGTTTTTAATGAACTTGGAGTGCTGGCCTTTTCAGTAAGTAGGGTGGATATGGAGATGAATACAAAAGCAAGTCTCCAACTTTCTCGAACACTGCTTGCTACGAAGCAGTTTACTTTTTGTAATCAATGTAGCTACCTTGGTTATAAGCACTTTTTTTTAATATTAGTGTAGATTGATACGAGTTAGTTTTAGCTACCTTAGTTGAATAGTAGTGTTGAGTATTCATTGAATTCAATTCACATTTTTAAATATATTTTAGTGCATTTTTTGTGTTCTAATAAATATTTTGATTTCTAAATTTTTATTAAAAATGAGCAACGGTTTTACCGGTGCTCATTATATTTTTATCACCAGGGCAATTGCACCGGTAAAACACCCTATTCACACCGGTATTTTGGCCCTCTGAAATACCGTTGTGTAAGTATCGCGGTGTAAAATGGAAAGTTATAGGCACCCGTATACTATACCGGTGCTAAACCGGTGTCTATAACTTTCCATTTTACACCGCTATACTTACGTACCGACATTTCAGAGGGTCAAAATACCGGTGCGAAAGAGGGTGTTTTTTCAGTGCAAATACCACTGTCCTGCAGTAGTGACAGGCTCCTAGATCTTCCTTTGTGGTCGTCTTTAGTAGGTTGCTCGTGGATACTTTTCGTTACATTTTATGTGAAGGCCATTCGCAAGGTCAGTAGAAGATATTCAAGGCCGTTTGCAAGGACGGTAGAAGAGATCGAAATCCATTCACATTAGAACTATAGTAGATGAAGGCCACATACATCAAATCATGGTAGAAAGAGGTTGGAGCCAAACATAGGCGGCATTAGAGTTCAAGGCGGCCAATGAAGAAACGGAGAATCGTGGTCCGAGAGAGTTGTGACAACTTCTGAGAATGATCCAAGAATAATCATCCTTCAAGGCTGGTTTCATTGGATCTATCTCCTTGAGAACCATAAAAAGACTGCAAGAACTCTCAAAATGGACTAACGGTTCATTCGTAGCGAAGGAAAGAAGTTCAGCCGACCGAAGTACAAATGGGTCGGTGCAAACTGGTCATGGATGGCACCAACGACTCACACTAGACTACGTGGTCCGCTCCAAATGTCTTTGGTACGAACCGTGCCAAGGCCCAGTGTGGACCGCGCCGAACTCAATAGACCACGCATACAACTTCCAAGTTTCACTAAAAATGGCTAAGTTTGGGCGTCGATCGTTCAATTTTCTATGGCCCGCATCGTTCCAAGTGAAAAATGTCAAGACCAGCCAGCGGGATGCAAAGAATTGAGCGGCTCGTGCCAAATTACTGAGCAAAATGAGGTTTTCGGTGACAGCTTGTGCCAAATGTCACATCTTGTGGATCAGAAGTGCAAACACGAGAAATTCGATGGCGGCCAGCGCCATAGGACATAGAAGGAGTATGCACGAAGTATGAACGCACCAAGGAGTATGCACGGACCTTGCCAGAGCAGACAGTCTACGCCAATGGAGTAAGAACTGATCGCGCAAGATCCCGTGGCCCGCGCCAGCGCGGATCAAGCAGACCGCACTAGATCTGGCGCCCCACATTAGCACAGACCCAATACATGGCACCGACCTTCGCGCGGACCGCATCATTTGTGACAGTCTGCTCCAGGCTGCGGTTGGACTAGGGTTTCACACTTTTTGGCCTATTTTGGGCCTATTTTTAGGCCCAATCTCCTACTATTATAAATATAGCCTTAGCCTACTAGGGTTTTATCTCATCTTTCATTTTTCACATTCTACTCTTGTAATTAGGGAGAGCATTCAAGAGAGAGAAACATTTTCTCTTTTTTTTTTCCTTTTTTTTTTCTTTCATCCTATGATGTAGAATTCAAATCTATATTTTAATTCCATGCCTATGGAGTAGATTAGTAGCTTGGGGTTGTTTGTACTCATGCTATGATTATGACTTTTTGAGGTTTATATTCTCCTATCTTATCGTCTCATGAATATTTGTGCTTAAACTTGTGGTTTATAAGATTCGTGATTTATGCTATGTCATTATGATGATGCACTCATGCATGTGTGGTAGTATAAAATCGTGCTAGGCTTCATTACTATCTTGGAAAGTGTTGGAATTGTGGAGTAGGTAAAGAACACCGGGGAGATGAGTGCATTCATGTCCTTTAAGAGAAATTCCTTGTATGTGTTATACCATGGTTCTAATTGGCTATTTGAGTGAGAAATCAACATGTTGGGCAGTCGATTCGGTAAATCCCGACGGAGGAAAACCCCTTGCTTAACCCTATAGATTAGCGTGTTTGTTTGTAGCGACTAGAGTTGTTCCAACTCTAAAGTCATCGCAAGGTGTCTTTTCCTTTTCTTCTCTAGGCCTAAGGATTGAGAACTACAGTGGAGTGTCCGGGATTAATGCATTTCACTACTTATCCAACAGTTGCGACCTACGCGAGCCATTGCCATTTTAGGCGGCCTTTGTATTCCTCTAAGCGGGGGCGTGCTGGCATTTGGAGTGAAGTGACGAGGAATGGTCTGCGGCGTCGGTGGACTAAAGCGCATTCCCTAATTACAGAGACGGTGAGATATGGGCATTGTGGTCAGTACCACGTGTGACAGACGAAGGGAAATACCTGGCTACCTCCACACTGTATGACATGGGTATAAGATAGGTTTATAAGTGTTTATGTGAATGAATCAATGATAGAAGTCATTTATCAAGAATGTTACGCAAATACCCCAAAGTGCCTGTATATAGTTCACGTTCATTTTATCTTTCATGTTTATAGTGCAAAAACAATCCACAGTTTACAAACGTGAACTACTTCTGAAACGGGTGGACTACTTCTGAAAGGCCCAACCATGTGGTATTTTAGGAATTACTCATGGCGCCTCCAAGTTTCTATAGTTTACCATATTAAAATGCTGAAAAATGTTGCTTTTTCCATCTCTAATTTCATTTGGATAGTTTTAGCATTGTTTCGAGATGATGAGTTGTTGATTGAAAAATTTGTTTTATTTGATTGACAAAAATCAGAATATCACATTTTCATACTTAGGATCTCTTAGAGTAATATAGATAAAGCCTATAAGTCAAATAGAAAGGTTACACCATTCTCGATCTCCTCCCTCTCCCTCTCTCATCTCTCCTTTTCTCGAAGTCTCCCTGAAATTTTTTGTTTTGTTACTCTGCAAAGTTAGTGATATAGTTCTTCGAGTTTTACGAGAATCTATGGTAACTCTTACATGTTTAATTATTACCATAATTGTTTTATCTTAAGGAACGATATTCATGACAGAGCCTCTGAGTTATCTTAGGAAACGATTTTAATCATAGCTCAATCATTTTGTGTCATTTTGTGATTGCATGAATATGTGATTCTGTTGAGACTTAAACCAATTGTTTTCCGTTTACGACATGTTGTTCACCACTGACTTTGTTCCTTGCTCTTTCTTCATACCTGCAAGCTTCTCATTAATTCTTGAAAAAAGTGCTTTTATAATCCTACCTAATTGACATAAGTGTCAATATAATCTTTCAATATTCTAAAGTGTCAATATAACCCTATCTAGTTAGTGAAAAGGTCAATATAACCCTATAAGTTTTATGGATGTGCTGATATAACCCTACAAACATTAGAAATGTGCTGATATAACCCTACAAACATTAGAAATGTGCTGATATAACCCTACAAACATTAGAAATGTGTTAATATAACCCAATAAGATTGCATAATGTGCTGATATAACCCTACCTGTTCCGGCGGCGGTCCGGCGAACTATGAGGGTAAAATTATCCACCTAATTTCAGAGTTAGCCCAAAGGGTATTTTGGTCAATTTACATAGAGTCAACGCCGGAAAATTGAGGTTAATGCCGGAAATGTGGTCCGAGGGTTATATTGACACTTTCATTAACTAGTTAGGGTTATATTTACACTAAAAATTATCATAGGGATATATTGTCACTTACTCAAGTAGATATGGTTATATTGACACTTATCCCTTAATTCTTCAACAAATTTCTTTCATATGCCATACTTTTTTTTCACTCTAAGGCTAGCTTCTTTCGATAAAAAAGTGGTAAAATTTACACATTTAGCATTAGTTTACACTAAGATATACTATAAGGCTGAGTTGTGCCTAAAGCAAAAGGCTTCGTTAGACTTACCGTTGTAAGTTAATTATGCTATTTACTAGCTACACCCATCGTTTAAACCACTTTTATGATGAGACAGATTGTATTTCATTCGACTTAATTACTTGCTCACCTTCATTTTCTTTAGTCGCGATCAAAACTAGTTGCAACAGTGTTGATTATTGTATCGTTCATATTAAATATTTAAAGTATTTGTTATTACTTTTCATTCTCTTTATTTTACATTTTTTGTAATTTTTAAAGTTAAACAAATTGTCTGTTTCACTATTCAATTATAACACTGAAGTATGAGGCGAAGATTAAGTTGTGGATGTTTTAGTTTTAGTTTTTGTGTGGATTGAAATTAGGAATGGCCATGGATAGGATCTTTTACGACCTAAAGCTGACCCCCAAAAATATATTAGATTCAGACCCAACAAATATTATATGATCTGGAATTTTTACTTAGATATCAAATCGCGATGGGTCTTCCGGATTCTGAGTTTAAAGTGAGGCCTAAGCGAATCTAACTTCATTTTCACTAAGTAGCACTACATTGCTCTAAGTAGAGTTTGAAATAATAACATATTCTTCATTGATATCTCATATGTATATAAAATACAATCAAGTATTGATTTTAAAAAGAACTCATGACTTTCCTAGTACAATCGGCCTGGAATAATACTTACAAAACCCTACGTTTACTTTTCTACTTGAAATGGTTTTAAATTAATATATAACAAATTCTCACCTGAAACTGTTTAGGGTTGACTCCTAACACATGTATAGAATGTTGCGGCATTGACAATTTTAACGATGGGATGCAGTTTGAGAATGTAAGGAAATTATGGTAAACAGATAAAGTAGTTAATATATAGTTAGAGTTTTGATGTGTGATATTTAGTTGTTCATTCTTGAAGGAATTTAGTGCTCTTTTATGTGATTTTTGGTACTTAATTAATTTATTTTATTGATAGATCACTATTTTTGGAGCAAAGCTGTAGCGGAGCAGAGTAGCTGTGTTTTGGAGCACTATGATGCTGTTCCAGCTGTTCCAGCTGATCCTTAGTCCGGAATCCTTCGTGTGGCAGAGTTGTGCTTCGTTTAACGATCACTAAATTGCTCCATGAAGTCGATCCGGTTAAGGTGAAGCTGATGAAATGGGGATTGTTATACTCTTTTTTCCTGAAAGGGTTTTTAATGAGGTAACGATTCCGATCCCTCGTTAGGGAGTTTACGGAGTTGCGGTCCAGAAGAAAAGAAGGCCAAAAATTCAGCACTGTGATTGGGCCGAAGAGAAGCCATGAAGCCCAAGACTTGGATTAATTATTTATTCCAAGTTAGAATTTAATTGTAATTAGGCTGAAATTAAGTGGAAGAATATTTCTTTTTGAATAAGGATTCTAAATTTTCAAAATTAATTAGGATTTGGGTTTTATTTTTAGTATATATATAATCGTGAGTTAGTCGCGATTGGAGGAGGATTCTTTCACCAAAAAATTTGCTGGACGTACGGAATTAAAGGGATGAAAAAAAAAAGAGTTCGTGACTTTTGTTTGTTTTGTTTATGAGACAGAGGAGGAAGTTGAGTTTTGTTTTAGTAGCTTTGGTTTCATCATCCAGGTAGCTTAATTATTTTGGTAGTTAGTATTTTATTATTTTATTTTAATTATGTTTGGTTGTTATATTAATTATTTGTTTAGTTTAATTACCATGAGTAGCTAGATTCTTAATCGGTTAGGTTAATTCGATGGTTCATGGATTGTGAGGCTTCGGCTTTTCAGAAAATTAATCCTATGAGTTTTTAATTGTTTATGCCTACAATCTATGCTTGATTGTTTGAGTTTGATCACCTCAATCTTGTTAGGCTAGGGCTAATTAAGTAGCACCTCCTGTGAAAAACAGATAACAATTATAACTGTAATAACAGGATGATAAACAATTAATTGGATAAATTGCATGCAAATACGTGCTTGTTGTCTAAATTGGGTTCCCTGGGTCTTAAGATCGTTAAGATATAACTAAGTTAGCAAATACTTGCTAGGAATATCTTAATTAGGAAGATCGCGGGTTTAGCAAATACTTGCTCGCGATCGGAAATTTAAGGGGAATTTAGGGGAAATAGCAAATACTCTTCCTGCTTATAACCAATTAATTCATGGGGGTTAAATGAATTGTGAGTAGTCGATGATCAAGGAATGAACCAAATATTAACTTATGCCGATCCTTTGTTATCCATATATTTGTTCGTAATTTATCTCTGCATTTTTCTGCATTTTTTTGGCCCTATTTATAGCTTAGTAATTCATTAGTTTATTAAACAAATCTCAATCATAGGCGTGGTTGCTAAACCAAACCCTGTTGGTAGTTTAAATTTGATAGAAATTACACCGTTCTCTGTGGATACGACCTGCTTCTACTATACTAATCTGTGTGCTAGTTTGCAGTTTTCTTGGTGAAAGGAACGACGATCACCAAAATGGCGCCACTGCCGGGGAACGGTAGTTATTTTCTATTTATTTTGCTACTAATTTTTGTTCTTTAGTTATTGGTATATGACCAGGTCCCAGGAGCAGTAATTGATATTTGATTCTGAAGTTGAAAAGACAGCCAGGAAGAATTACAAACTCGCCAGGGAGAGGAAGCTGAAAGCTGCCGCAGACCCTCTAGTTGCCCAAACAGAGGCTGTTTCCGGGGCAGAATCCGAATCTGAGCCCGAATCTGTTTCCGACACTGAGATGGGTGACAGAGGAGAGGCAGATCCCAATGCTGACAATCCGTACATGTGGGAATTAACGGGGCATAGTGAAGAAGACCCTCCCACACCAATTTCTTTGCCAGATGCTGCGACCCCTGTGGAGATAAAGCTTGCACTGCTGAATGTTCTTCCGAAGTTCTATGGGAAGAGTAATGAAGACCCTCACAATTTCTTGAACGAGTTCATCAAGATTTGTAAGGTTCAGAAATGACCAGCTGGTGTCACAGAAGATCAGTTCAAGTTGGTGGCTTTTCCGTTCAGCATGTCAGGAGCAGCGAACCAGTGGTTTTCGAGTTTGGCTCCTAACTCCGTCACTTCCTGGAATGCGCTCAAGAAGCTATTTTTGGACTATTTCTTTCCAGCCACTAAGACGGATGCACTGAGGAAAGAAATTTCAAGCATCAAGCAGGAGTATGATGAACCACTGAGTACATTTTGGCTACGGTTCAGACGATTGGTGGATCGTTGCCCTAACCATCGATACACTGAGGGGCAACTGCTACAGTATTTCTACCAAGGATCCACATCTGCGAACAAGGATTTGCTGAATACCGCAAGCAATGGTGGATTTTCGGAAATCAGAGTAAATGAAGCAAAGGAGATAGTGAAGAAGTTGATCAATTCTAAGAAGGAGTATGACACTGATGAGATCCGAATCCTGAAAAGAGTGGCACAAACAGAGCCCTCGAGCCAAGATGATTCTAAGGAGAGGATGGATAGGATGGGGAGGGTACTATCCAAGTTGGTGGATAAGGTCACCTTTGCTAGCACCCCAGTTGGTCCTCAAGAAAAACCTTGTGACATCTGCTGCAGTCCAAGCCACTTCACTTTACAATGCCCTTTTGATGGACAAGCAAATGCCACGGGGAATTGGAATGAAAGGCAGCCAAGGAGAGACCCGTACTCAGCTACCTATAATCCGGGATGGAGAGATCATCCCAACTTTCGATGGTGAGATCCGGGAAATCCAGTACAACAACCATATGTTCCACCCCATCGAGCTCCTCCCCCTCCATATGCTCAGAATCCACCACCTCCTCAAGGAAAGTCTATGGATGACAAGCTAGACATGATGATGGGCATGCTTCAAAACCATATCCAAAGTTCAAAAAATACTGAGGCCACCTTGGAGGAGCACACACGTCAGATTTCACAGCTGTCAAAATCGATGAATGAGCTCCGAATGAAGCAACCTGGATTACCATCTCAAGTGCAACTCAACCCCAGAGAGACGGCCAATCAGATCACGTTAAGAAGTGGAAAGAAGCTTGAGCCACTACCTCCTAAGACCGCAGCAAAAGGAGCTAAGGAGCAGCAGGAGCAGTCTGTAGGAGGCCCCCAGTTGGCCAAACAGGGGCTGACGACAGAAACAGAAAGTGAGGTACAAGGGCATTTTGATCAAACCAAGGAGTCAAATCCAAGGTTAGGTCAGAATGATCCTCCAGTTAAAATTCTTCCTCCTTTTCCTCGTAGTTTAGCTAGAAAGAAAGATGATTCTGTTGATTTCCTATCTATCTTTGAAAAAATGGAGATTAACCTACCTTTCTTACAGGCTATAAGGCTCCTGCCTGTGAGCAAGTTTTTGAAAGATTTTATTGCAGGGAAACCTAAAGACTCAAGCAAGGTCATAATGGGCGAGTCGGTTTCAGCTGTAATTCAAAGAGATTTTCCTCAGAAGTGTAAGGACCCTGGTATGTTCTCTTTGCCATGTTTTATTGGAAATGTTAAGATTGATCTGCCATGTGTGATTTAGGAGCATCAATCAATGTGATGCCATTATCTGTTTACAATTCTTTGAGTGGAGCAAAAATGGTAAATACTAGAGTAATAATCCAATTGGCAGATAGATCATGTGTATATCCTGAAGGGTTGTTAGAAAATGTTCTCGTAAGAGTTAATAATTTTGTTTACCCTGCGGATTTTTATGTGGTGAAGATGAATCATGCTAGTGGTAAAGGAACCTCAGGAGTGTTGTTAGGTCGCCCTTTCTTAAGAACAGCTAATACAATAATTAATGTGGGAAAGGGAACTATTTGTCTTGATTATTATGGTGAAAAATATACTTTCAGTATTTATGATGCAATGAAAAAACCCATAGATGCTGAAAATATTTATGCCATTGATGTCATTGACCCTCTCGTCCAAGAATACCTTGAGACTGAATTTTTGCAGGATGAGATTGAAATGCTACCACCCACTGATTCAAACAACGAGAAGACACAGAATCTGAGTGATGAGGAAATAGATGAATGGTTGTACTTAATCAGCTCGCAGGAAGAAGTGAACAGTACTGAGGCAGACCTCTGGTTGGCCAAACAGGGGCTGTCAGAGAGTGGAATCAAGTACGAAAAAGCCCATTCCATCTGATATTTCACCACCTATCCTGGAGTTGAAGGATCTGCCATCTAATCTGAAGTATGTGTACTTGGGGGATGGTGAAACTCTTCCAGTGATTGTCAGTGCAAGGTTGTCAGATTCTCAAGAGGAGCAGTTGATTGCAATGTTGAGAAAGTACAAGAATGCGATTGGGTGGACCCTCGCAGACATTACAGGGATCAGCCCTAACATTTGTATGCATCATATTTTGATGGAAGACGATGCCAAGCCTGCTTGAGATGCTCAGAGGAAGCTGAACCCCAACATGAGAGAGGTTGTTCTCAAGGAAGTCCTCAAACTCCTTTCCTTGGGAATTATCTACCCTATTTCAGACAGCAAATGGGTGAGCCCGGTTCATGTGGTGCCGAAGAAATCTGGTTTTCAAGTGGTAAAGAATGAAAAGAATGAGTTGGTGCCTACTCGTTTGGTCACTGGATGGAGGATGTGCATAGACTACCGGAAATTGAATGCTGCGACTCGCAAGGATCATTTTCCGCTGCCCTTCATCGATCAAATGCTGGAAAGATTGGCAGGGAACAGTTTCTTTTGCTTCTTGGATGGATACAGTTGGTACTTCCAGATCTGTGTGAACCCCGAAGACCAGGAGAAGACCACATTTACATGTCCCTTTGGCACTTATGCATATAGGAGAATGCCCTTCGGATTATGCAATGCTTCCAGAGATGCATGATGAGCATTTTCTCCGACTTGATTGAGAAAAGCATTGAGGTGTTCATGGATGACTTTACAGTTTATGGGAATTCGTTTGAGGTATGCTTGGGTCATTTGGAACAGGTCTTGATTCGATGTGTGAAGCGGAACCTTGTGCTGAATTATGAGAAATGCCACTTTGTGGTGAATGAAGGCATAGTCTTGGGACATGTGGTTTCGGAAAAAGGAATTCAAGTGGACAAGGCTAAGGTTGAGAACATAGAGCAACTTCCATATCCTACCAATGTTCGTGAGATACGTGATTTTTTGGGGCATGCGGGATTTTACAGAAGGTTTATTAAGGACTTTGCAAAGGTTGCACAACCCTTAACGAAGCTCCTTCAAGATGATGTTCCTTTTGAGATGACCGAGGAGCGCAAACGGTCTTTTGATATACTGAAGGAGAAGCTCATCTCAGCCCCTATAATGCAACCACCGAATTGGGATCTGCCATTTGAGTTGATGTGTGATGCAAGCGATTATGCAGTTGGAGCAGTCTTGGGACAAAAGTTAGGGAAAGAGAGCCATGTGATTTATTATGCATCAAAGACATTGAACCCAGCTCAATGTAACTATACAACCACCAAAAAGGAGTTGTTGGCAGTGGTATTTGCTCTTGAGAAGTTCAGATCGTACTTGCTTGGATCGAATATCATCGTCTACACCAATCACTCAGCCTTAAAGTACTTGTTCATGAAGAAGGAGTCGAAGCCAAGGCTTATTAGATGGATCTTGTTGTTGCAAGAGTTCGATTGGGAAATACGAGACAAGAAAGGTGCTGAGAATCACGTGGCAGATCATCTTAGTCACTTGGTGAAACCCGAGGATGCAACCCCAATCCAGGAATCTTTTCCCAAAGAATACCTGTATGCTGCGACAGGCCTTGATTTGGCCAAACAGAGGCCCCCGACGGTACCACTGCATGGTAAATCGCCGAAAGATCCATGGTTTGCCAATATTGTGAACTTCATTACCACTGGAGAGATGCCGGTTACTCTCAGTCCTGCTCAGAAGTTGAAGCTAAAGAGTGATAGCAAGCATTATATTTGGGATGAGCCTTACCTTTGGAAGATAGGCTCCGATCAAATCATTCGACGAAGCATTTCTGAAGAAGAACAAGGTACAATTCTTTTGCATTGTCATTCTTTTGCTTGCGGTGGTCACTTTGGTCCTAAACGCACTGCTCGTAAGGTGCTTGATAGTGGTTTCTTTTGGTTAACTCTTCATAGAGATGCTTATATGTTTTGCAAAAGTTGTGAAAATTGCCAAAGGACAGGAAACATATCTAAACGTGATGAAATGCCTCAAGTACCCATAATTGTGTGTGAAATATTTGATGTGTGGGGCATGGATTTTATGGGCCCTTTTCCTAGTTCTTGTGGTAATTTGTATATTTTACTTGCGGTTGATTATGTTTCGAAGTGGGTGGAAGCAAAAGCCACCCGAACTAATGATTCTCAAGTTGTGGCAGGGTTTTTGAAATCTAACATATTCAGCAGATTCGGCGTGCCACGAGCGATCATTAGTGATCAAGGAACTCATTTCAAAAACCGCAGCATTGAGGCCCTCATGAAGAAGTATGGTGTTCATCATCGGCTTGCTACCACTTACCACCCGCAGTCTAATGGCCAAGCAGAAGTATCTAACAAGGAGATAAAGCAAGTGTTGGAGAAGACAGTTAATCCTTCGAGGAAGGATTGGAGCAAGAGGTTGGAGGATGCTCTGTGGGCCTATCGCACCGCTTACAAGACGCCTATTGGAATGTCTCCTTATAGACTTATCTTTGGAAAGATGTGCCATCTACCAGTGGAGCTTGAGCACAAGGCATACTGGGTTGTCAAGGAAATGAACATGACAACTAGCAAGTGTGAGGAAGAGCGAAAATTACAGCTTCAAGAGTTGGAAGAACTGCGATTGGAGGCATATGATCATGCTATGTGGTACAAGGAGCAAACAAAGATGTGGCATGATAAGAATCTGAGGTCTAAGGTGTTTATGATTGGGCAGAAGGTGTTACTTTTCCAGTCTAAGCTTCGGTTGATGCCAGGGAAACTTAAAACAAAGTGGATAGGACCTTTTGTGGTGGTTTCTGTTAGGCCAAACGGAGCTGTACAGATTAAAAGCCTGAACACGGAAAAGACATTTCTCGTAAATGGTCATCGCCTCAAGCCATTTTATGATGCTTCTCAGGTGGCAATAGTGGAAGAAATTCCATTATGCCCACCCCACTTTAATTGACCATATCGGAAAGTCTAGCCAAAGACTGTAAACAAAGGTGCTACTGGGAGGCAACCCAGAATCCTTTTCTTCTCTTTTTATTTTGTTTTCTTACAAATTCTTTCAAATTTTTGTTTTTGTTTCGAAAATTAAAAATTTAAAAAAATGGCTTAAATTTATTTTTGTTTTTATGTGCAGGGATGAGAATTGGCTGTATGAAAAGTTTGGGGCCAATTTTAATTTTGGAAGGGTGATGGTGTGTGTTGTAGGACGTATGGGGTCACAATCAGAAAAGGGAGAAATTGGGAGGATTAGGTTGCAAATTGCTCCTTTATCTTTTCCAAACCACATCAACGCGTCACTTTCCACATCAACTACATCAAATCTTCATCAAACTAAATTGCTCAGCCGTTGCGCCGCCGAGCTGCTCCGCCGCTGCGCCGGCCAGATTCCAGAGCTCCCTCCATCTCTCTCCGGTGAGTCCCGAGCTTCCCCGTCGTGCGCTCAGATTCCCGAGCTCGGACCACCGCTTCCCTCCGCTGTTGCGCCTTCCCCCGCGAGTCTCCACTGCCAGCCTGGGCAACCATCCGTCCTCAGAGATGGTGTCGAAGGGGAGCCGAAACACCACCGTTGCATCGATTTCGAAGCCACCGGGAACCACAGCAACCGCCACCAACAACCACCTAGAGCCTGCTGTTGAATCTGCTCCGGCCGGCCAGCAATCATCCATCCCGTCACCGCTATTCCCCGACCATGAGGTGCCAAAATTCTTCACGAAGAAAACTATGAGAAAATCCATCAAACCGCCGCCACCGACCTCGGCATTGGTGTTTTCCCAGTGTGAGTCACCACCGCCTTCATCCAGTCCTCCGGTGAAGTTCCTCACCAACAGGACTGCGAGAAAATCAGTCAAAAGAGTCCAGTCGAATCCCACTGCCCCGCCACCATCTACTGCCATCGAATCTGCTCCGGCCGCCCAGCGACACTCCACCTCACCGCCGCCTTCTTCTAACCCTACGGTAGCGGCCCCGGAAGTTTTCACGAACACACCTTGAGGAAGACGGTTAAACCGCCGCCAGCAGCGAAGGCCCCGGCTGGAAGGTCACGGAAACGGGCTGCTACCAGTCCCGAAGAGGAGTCTTCCAGTAAATCCGCCTCATTGCCATCTCGGAAGCGCACAAGGTTAAAACAGGCGGCGGCACGTTCTGATGTCACCGATGACCAAAATCGGGGGACCCCGAACTCTCTACCGATTTTGGTGGAAATCAATTTGGATTGTTGGGACGGTATCCTAACTTTTGGGGATGAGGACCTGCAATCCATGGTTCTAAAAAGAGCTAATAAATTACGCCCTTCAGGTTTGAAATTATGCAGCCCTGCCCTTCAAGCTTTGAATGTGTTTGATCGTTTTTGGCCTATTTTACTAATGTGGGTTGGGCGAAGTTGTTTTCCTTGCATGCTGATGATGTGTGTGCACCTCTTTGTGAGGAATTTGTGGTGAGTTTTAGCTTGAATCATAATGCTGCCTTGAATGTTTTTGATACTTGCATTTCTTTTCGTTTTGGGCTACAACCTATCTCTTTGAGTTTAAATGACTGGAATTTGGCTTTGGGATTAGTTTCACTTGATGACTTGGAATCGGATGATTATAGGGATGTTTTTATTGGTTCTTACAAAAAAATACCCTAATTTCAACCCTCCCGAGGCATGGAAATTGTTAGCTCCCGCTTGCCCTCACTTGTATGATTCCAACAGCGCTAATGTGCATTGGATTGAGGATCCTGTATTGCGATTGTGCTGTGTCTATTTGCTACGAAATGTTTTTGGGCGCACCACGACTTTTACTAAAGTCAGCCATCCTGTGTTGTTTATTTTGTGGTGCATGTATAACGGATATAAGTTTAATCTTGGCTTTGTACTTGCTGAAACATTGCATTCAATTGCACATGATTCTGTTCGTTATATGTCCATATGTCATTTGGTTGGTGTTCTTCTTGATAGGAATGTCCAATTACATGTGCCTACCCCTTTTGAGCGGGTAAAGGATCCTGGAATGTTTGATTTGGCCTATTTGGAACGTAGCAATCTAATTTTCTATGATAACAATGTTCCTAAGTTTTATGAGCCGGGTCCTCCACGCTCGAGCGCAACTTTCTCTAGTGCAGGTCGTGTTACCCTTGCCTCGTTACATGAGGATGTGCAGTCTCTCAACCGCAAGCTTGATCTTCTGGCTGCCCAGAACGAGCGCATTATGAGTGCTTTGAGCATTCCTCCAGTGACCAGCCCTTCCGAATGAGTTTCCCTTACCTTTCTCTTTTGTTTTCTGTTCTTTGTTGTTTTTCTTTGTTTTTTTAGTGCTGTCCTTTTTACATTTAATCCGAGCTTACTTGAGGGCAAGCAAGGCTCAAGTGTGAGGAGAATTAGGTATTTTCTGATTGTGTGTTATTCTCTGTGTCATGTGTGCTGTTTTGTGATTTGTGTTATTCTCTGTGTCATGTGTGCTGTTTTGTGATCCTTTAAAAAATATTAAAAAATGAAAAAAATAAAAAATTGTGTTTTGAATCGAGTCTGTCGAAATTTTCAGCATGACAGTGAGTGATGAATTGGCTTTGAGATAGATGAACTTTGCATGTGAAAGAATCTGATTAGTAACCTTTGTTGTTTGATATCTTCCTAAGAGCATTAAATGAGAAACCCTTGAAATCGGTTTTAACTTGCTTAAATGATACTTGATATGACGAATAAGACTTGTAATGAACAAAGCCTAGTATAAAGTGAGGTTTGAGCCAGAGTAGAGCACTCTCTACATCAAGCTTTTTTCTGAGAGTTGTGGTAGCTAAGGTTGACGCATAATGAGTTAAAAAAGAGGCAAATTAGGATTAACCACACATCGTATATAGCCTACCTTTTATATCCTCTAGTAAACCCTTTTGAGCCTTGACCTTTTCTTTGTGTAACCCACTATAAAAACCCTAGCCTTTTCTCTACTATTCTTGCCCCATGCATGTATGTTCTTGAACTGAAAATTTTTGCTCTTGCTTGATATTGCATATTCATGATTCGAGTGCCCGGTTCTCATTGAAAAAAATAGTCTTATGGCACTGTAAAGGTAAATGAGCATGTAATTTGAAAAATTCTAGTCTGGACAGAAAAAAAAGAGAATAAGGGTGCTGTTTTGCCCAGAAAAAGAAAAACAATTCCAGACCTGAATTAGTCTTTTAATCAGTACAGAAAATTGGTTTTGATGATGTGTATTTGCTGGAATTTTCTACTGATTTGTTCTTGAACACAAGTGCATGTTTGTATGAACCTTAGAGCCCTAGGATCTCACCAATGTTACAACCCCTAGCCCCGTTACAACCTTTAAAGACCTTTTTGGCTTGTCATTTATTGGCTAAGGCTACCGCATGAATATCATTGAGTGACTGTCCTTACTTATTGAGTGATTGAGTGAAAATCTGTGAGGAAGTTCTTACATATCTATTTTTGATCAGTTGATATGCAAGTTTGACCGCGGTAGGGGGGGATTGAATTGAGGGCTCGAAGGGGGATGATGCACTTTGTTTACGAAAGGGGACTTGATCATGTTTTGGGAGTTTGTTGATGAGCCATGAAATGAAAACTTAATGCTGAATTGTTTGACCAAAGTCCGGGTAATAGAGTCTTAGGTGTGTCATGTATATAGTTGGTCTGTTATTTTTATTTTCTCTTTTCTGTTGAGTCAGAGTCAGTTTGGGGATGGGATTTTGAATGAACAACCTTCTTTGAAATTGCTCATCTCATACTTGAGGGCAAGTATGACTCAAGTGTGAGGATTTGATGTGTGATATTTAGTTGTTCATTCTTGAAGGAATTTAGTGCTCTTTTATGTGATTTTTGGTACTTAATTGATTTATTTTGTTGATAGATCACTATTTTTGGAGCAAAGTTGTAGCGGAGCAGAGTAGCTGTGTTTTGGAGCACTATGATGTTGTTCCAGCTGTTCCAGCTGATCCTTAGTCCAGAATCCTTCGTGTGGCAGAGTTGTGCTTCGTTTAACGATCACTAAATTGCTCCATGAAGTCGACCCGGTTAAGGTGAAGCTGATGAAAGGAGGATTGTAATACTCTTTTTTCTCGAAAGGGTTTTTAATGAGGTAACGATCCCGATCCCTCGTTAGGGAGTTTACGGAGTTGCAGTCCAGAAGAAAAGAAGGCAAAAAATTCAGCACTGTGATTGGGCCGAAGAGAAGCCATGAAACCCAAGACTTGGATTAATTATTTATTCCAAGTTAGAATTTAATTGTAATTAGGCTGAAATTAAGTGGAAGAATATTTCTTTTTGAATAAGGATTCTAAATTTCCAAAATTAGTTAGGATTTGAGTTTTATTTTTAGTATATATATAATCGTGAGTTAGTCACGATTGGAGGAGGATTCTTTCACCAAAAAATTTGCTGGACGTACGGAATTAAAGGGAGGAAAAAAAATGAGTTCGTGACTTTTGTTTGTTTTGTTTATGAGACAGAGGAGGAAGTTGAGTTTTGTTTTAGTAGCTTTGGTTTCATCACCCAAGTAGCTTAATTATTTTGGTAGTTAGTATTTTATTATTTTATTTTAATTATGTTTGGTTGTTATATTAATTATTTGTTTAGTTTAATTACCATGAGTAGCTAGATTCTTAATCGGCTAGATTAATTCGATGGTTCATGGATTGTGAGGCTTCGGCTTTTCAGAAAATTAATCCTATGAGTTTTTAATTGTTTATGCCTACAATCTATGCTTGATTGTTTGAGTTTGATCACCTCAATCTTGTTAGGCTAGGGCTAATTAAGTAGCACCTCCTGTGAAAAACAGATAACAATTATAACTGTAATAACAGGATGATAAACAATTAATTGGATAAACTGCATGCAAATACGTGCTTGTTGTCTAAATTGGGTTCCCTAGGTCTTAAGATCGTTAAGATATAACTAGTTTAGCAAATACTTGCTAGGAATATCTTAATTAGGAAGATCGCGGGTTTAGCAAATACTTGCTCGCGATCGGAAATTTAAGGGGAATTTAGGGGAAATAGCAAATACTCTTCCTGCTTATAACCAATTAATTCATGGGGGTTAAATGAATTGTGAGTAGTCGATGATCAAGGAATGAACCAAAGATTAACTTATGCCGATCCTTTGTTATCCATATATTTGTTCGTAATTTATCTCTGCATTTTTCTGCATTTTTTTGGCCCTATTTATAGCTTAGTAATTCATTAGTTTATTAAACAAATCTCAATCATAGGCGTGGTTGCTAAACCAAACCCTGTTGGTAGTTTAAATTTGATAGAAATTACACCGTTCTCTGTGGATACGACCTGCTTCTACTATACTAATCTGTGTGCTAGTTTGCAGTTTTCTTGGTGAAAGGAACGACAATCACCAAGTTTATATAAGTCCACGTGTCCACATGTCAGTTATGGGTCAGATCTAAATTTTAATTTTTTTAGACATAAATTTATTTTTTATATGCAGAACCAGACTTGATTCGAACCCGGTGAATTTAAGAAAGTTGGATGTATGCCCATGAATAAGGTGTCAGGACCTTGTGAGTATGGGTCGGGTCTTTGTTCCAAGCCCATCCCTAGTTGCGATGGGTCAAATCCAAAAATTTAATATGCTTCACCCACCCCGCAGGGAATATAAACTAATTTGATCTAAACCAAACTTTGGATTGGGCGCGGTTCTTAGGTTCAACTTGTAGACCGTAAATTTTTTTGCACACTCCTAAGAGTGCTTAAGATGGACACCTTTGATCGCCAATTTTTAAAGACACATTTAACTATCTATGACATTAACTACATATAAAATTTTAATATAGAAACTACACATTACAGAAAATCTAAAATAACTCACATAGTAATATAATTGCTTATATCTTATTTCAAATTTATGATCAAGCGTGGTTTTAAAAAAATTGAACGGAAAAAAATATGAATGTTAGGCAATTGGGGAAGTATGTTTTGGACTACAATAAATCGGTTATTGGCTTGCATACAGACTCACTACCAAAAAAAATTCCAGTTGTGACGCTTTTTTGGAGCATTCATGACACTCAAAAGTATCGCTAAAATTATTAGTGACGCCTTGTGAAGTGCCTTTATTCAGAGTGTCACTAAAATATTGTGATGCGTTGAAGTATCGTTATATTTTTTTATACCGCTTTAAGATGCAGTTCAATTTTGAAGTGTCATTAAGCTTTATGACCCAAATTGGTGCAATAGTTTAGTTTAATGACATTTGCACATGTCACAAATATTAAGTGACAGCTGAAGGTAGAGAAAATATTGTGACATTTCCTTATATGTCACAAAATATGCGTCACTATTGGATTGTTTTTGTAGTGGCTTGAAGGTAGCGGATTTCATCACACAACAAAATCAGTGGAAATTGCCATTGATGCATTCAATATTTCACCGGGATGGCGGGATGTAATACCAAACATTATGGCAATTTATAGTGAAAATGATTCACTTGATTGTGGTAAGCCTATTTGGAGACCCAATAAAGGTGGGAGATACATAGTTGAAGAGGCATATCATTTGATCATGAAGGAAATCAGACCGAGCCTGAACAAGTGTCATATGCTATGGTGGATTTCTGGAAGCTTATCTAGAATCTCAAAATGCCACACAAGATGGAAGTGTTTATATGGAGAATGATAAATTTTGTAGTTCCTATCGCAAAGAATCTTGCCTGTAGGGGAATATCACACCAACCAATTGTGTAAGATGTATGGTACATGAAGAAAATGAAACACATTTATTCATAGGATGTGAAGAATAAAAAAAAAATAGAAGTGCTTCATCTCTTGGTTTTGATTTAAACTATACATCTTCTTTAGATGTTAATTCATGGTTTATACTATGAACCAAGCAGGCACTAGAAAAGGATGCAATTAGACTATCTATTTGCATTCTTTGGGAAACATGGAAATAAAGGAATGCAAGAGCTCTGGTTGATTTAATGAATTATCCGATCTCATGTTGGCATGAAGCTAGGAATTCTTTCATCATACTGAATCAAGCTTTATCAGATAGGATGGATAATCCCAATGGAGCTAATGTTTAAGATGAACATGAGGAGCAACATTAGCACTCACAAACGCATCAACAACCACATAATAAGAACTTGAATAATCAATGGAAATGACATTTTTTTAATCAAAACCCATATTAATGGGAGGGGTGTTTATTATGGTCCCCACTCCTAGCCAAATAATTTGATAGAGTTTTCAAAAGAGATTTGGTCAAGATTGAATTTTACTTCTTACAAAAGAGAATCAAAAGGCAAAATAGTTGCCATTTCATCTTTTTTTTTATTTACAACATGAAAAAGCAAACAAAGGAAGAGATTGGAAATGTTTCCAGCGTTAGCACCACCACCCCATGTGTTAGTGCTAAACACCAACTAGATTTCCAATTTGTTCCTGTGTTTGGGTGGACTTAGGTGTGCCCCATAATTCCTTCTGGTCTTGTGTAGATGATTTCTCCAGGTGTGCACATCTGATTTTCTGGTCTTGTGTAATCTTCCGGATGTGTGTCTCGCCTTCATTTATTTTGCTCGAATTAGTTTGAAATTACATCTATGTTGCTTGTGAGCTGGTCCTTCTCCCTTGTTTGAGCCCAAACCGTGACCTGCAAATAGTTTTATCAGTAGCAATCATTCAAAGTACTCTTATATTGGGCACAACCAGCCTATCAAGGTGTAGCAAACCTTTTGTTTTCTGATCTAGCTGGGGATACATCAATGTGTAACACTCTAATTTCCCCTTGTCAGCTTGTTTAGCCAACCTATCCGCAATCCAATTCCCATCTCGCAACGTATGAGAGATCTGGGATTCAGTTAGGGATATGTGCAGGTGGTGTGCAATGTCAAAATGTTTCCATGGGGATTTGTATGGATCATTTATGCATAAAAGACCTGAGTACTACCAGTTTCAATAATGAACTTGTTAGGACCCAAATTTTTTGCCATTTGAAATCCTTTTAGAATAGCTAGTAATTCAAAATGGAAACTACTGGTAGCTGGTTCAGAAAAGACACAAGCTCTGATGAGATACCCTTGTGAATTTCTTATAACCATCCCAGTACCACAATTGGCCCTGCCTTTTATCCAGGAAGCATCTACGTTGATTTTAAATTGACATGAAGGCTTCATCCATTTAATTATCATGATTTAAGGCTTCTTAAGGTTGTTCCTTTTAGGGATAAGACCAGCTGTGACCCAAAGTTGGTCAAATGGTCTACAACTCACAAATGGTTTTTTTTATAGAAAGCTAGAAACAAGTAATCTTTTATGAATTTCATGATATTTATGAAGTTAGGCTTTATTTTATTAAATAAAAACACTCATGTTGTGACCTTCGATAGATCATTTCAAAATTCAAGGTTCCTGGGAACAACGGCGTGCATGATCTCATACAATTATGACCACCAAGGGAGACAAAGTAAATTGGAATCAGAATTTTTTGTTGTAAATTTTCCTCCATGGGCTAAATTTGAAGCCTATTTACGAGCAATTAAAGCTACTCTAAGAAGGGAAGCTTCACAGGTGTTAGTATACACTGACTCAATAGTTCTTGCATCATCTTTGAATCAACCAGATTCAACACCTTGGGAGATCAAAAGAACGATGCATCCAATTCTACTTTCTACTTCTCATTTATGCCATTTCCAGTGTATTAAGGTTATTTGTAGTTTAACTAGTAATGAGCATAACGTAGCAAATAGATCCACTCCTAATATCTATGCACCTTAACATACTCCTTATTATTGCATGAGATTAATGCCTTTTGGCGATCACTTTTTCCAAGGTACGTTTGACCAACGATAACTTTAATTACATATAAGATTTTGATATAAAAATTATACGTTATGGAAATTCTAAAGATAACTTAAATAATAAAGTAAAGTGTGTTTTTAACCCTATGTTTTGGTCAAAAGTTCAGAGATGACCTTGTAAAATCTAAAAGTGCAAATCAAACCCTAAGTTTTCAACAAAAGTGCCAATCTAACCCTGGAAACCTTAATTTAGCTGCAAATAATTAAAATGACCATTCTACCCTTGTTAAAAATTTAAAAACTTAGAAAATATGGAAGGACTTTTTTAGCCTCATGTTCTACTTCTTTTCGACAGTTCTTCTTCCTCATGTAAAATCATTAACCCCACGTTTATACTCTCACCGCTACCTCTCGATTCGACGGACTCGGCTACCGCTCATCGAAGCTCCATCGCGCATCTGCTTCACCAGAGACAGCAAATCGAAGCTCCACCCTGCCTCGCATTTACTTCACTGGAGACACCAAATCAAAGCTCCATCGAAGCTCTGCTCTGATGTGTCTCTTATTCACCGAAGACATTAAATCGGAGCTCCAATTGATGCTCCGCTCCTCGTCCACGTCTATACTCCCACCACTCTGCCTCTGGATTCAATGGATTCGTCACTGCTCTGGATCTGGTTATGTTAGGTTAGGATTCTTTTTTTAGGTTAGGTTTGATGTCCGGCGCGGTGGAGAGAGATAGTGTGGGCAGTGATGGGGTCGGGGGAGATGAAATGGTGGTGTCGGTGCTAAGGCGGAGGGGCAGGGTGGCCGGCAGAGATAAATGATGGTGTTGGTGCTAGGGTGGAGAGAGATGGTGGTGTTTGTGCTAAGGTGGCGGTGCAAGGCGGCTGGCGGAGGGAGATTGCTTCAGGAAGTGATAGTGAAGAAGAAGAACCTCAGGTCTAAGGGTAAGATTGTCATTGAATTTTTAATTATAATCCTAGGGTATTTTTGTCTTTTCATTCATGGTCAATGCCTGAAATCCTTTAGTCAATGTTGGAATGGTGCAGTTAGGGTATATCTCCACAATTTCTCCAAAATATAGGGTTAGATTTATACTTTTAGATATTATAGGGTTATTTCCGCGCTTTCAAAATTTAATGGGGTTATTTCTGCACTTTTCCTAAATGAGAATATTATTAATTATATATTATTTGAAATTTATGATCAAATATGGTTTGAAAAAGTGAAATTAAAAGTGTTGCAAATATTATCACTAGTAAAGATCCTTCTATTAAAGACAGCAATGGAAAGCGGTGTTAAAAAATCTGCCTAAAACCACCTTTGATCACTATTTTTGAGCTCTGAATCTCCCATTCGAGCTCAAAAACTGCCTTTAATTAAGGCCGAATGAAGGCGGTTGAGGGCAGAACCACCTTTAAACCCAGTTAAAGGCAGTTAGACAAAACCGCCTTTAAAAATGTCCTTTTCTGAGCTCGAAAACAAGGTCCAATCGTGTTTCCAAACTTGTAACTTGAATGGCCTCCTAAGTTCGAACAGAAGATTATGATTTCGAGTTTGTAATACTTTCTGACCTATTTTCCAAGTTCAAAAAATAGTATATCGCGGTGATTTATTTATGTTCACAAATTTTGAGTTGGAAATTAGGCAGTGTATAAAATATAAAATGTGCCCTAATCATTAAAAGCCCAAAATCAAAAAATTCACACACACACTAGGGTTTATGATTTGGGATTTGATTATTGTTGAATGAATGGTCATGGGTTGCATTGTAATTGACTTAATTGTAGGATAATGGATCGAAATGAACTTATTGGTAATGATCTTAAAATCGCTCGAATACATGCCATCAGTAGAATCTTTTATTTCTTTAGCATTTGGAGATGCTTCTAAAAAAGGTGGGGTACAAGCACGATGCCCATGTAAGGATTGTAGCAATGATGCCTATCTAGGGAGGAAGAAGATGCGGGAACATCTCGTGAGGAGGGGGTTTCAAACTACCTACACTCGTTGGGTATGGCATGTGGAAGTAATTGAGGATCCCTCCGAGACAATCGAATTTCACAACACAAAGATGGGAGATTAATTAGATGGCAAGGGAGTTCAAAGGTAAACCCCAGTCGTTACATTCATTGATTGATGACAAAGGGACGCCTCTGTACAATAGTTCCAAACACTTGGTTTTGAGTGTGACCTTGCAGATAATGAACTTGAAGGCAAAATTTGGATGGACTGATAAGTCGATGACCGGGGCTCTTAAGTTGTTTATGGATTTGCTTCTTGAAGGTAGTGTGCAGCAAAAAAATATTTTATGCCCAATTGGATTGGAACTTAAAAAAAATCATGAATACTCAAACGATTGTATGTTGTATAGGGAGGAAGCAGATAAAGATCGAGAAAATTGTTGGGTTTAAGGCGAGTCTCGGTATAAGTTAAAGAGCAGTGGAATTGCAGTGGGTACGAAAGTTGTATCCAAATCAAAGTAAAAGCCACTGGCAAAAGTGTTACGGTATCTTCCTATCATTCCCCGTTTATAGAAGTTGTATGCGTGTAAGGAATATGCGAAGTTGTTGCGTTGGCATGCGGATATGGTCTGACTAGCGTATGATGTGATAAGACATACTTCAGATGGTGAGCAATGGAAGGAATTTGATGCTCTATACCAAGAGTTTGGCAATGAATCCCGACATTTAAAGTTTGGGTTGTGTACAGCGGTATGAATCCATTTGGTAATATGAGCATCACTCATAGTCGTATCCCTAATATGTTGGTCATTTACAACTTTCATCTTGGTTAACCATGAAGCATAAGTATGTTTTGTTATCTTTGATAATATCATGCCTGAAGCAACTGGGTAATGATATTCATGTTTATCTTGCTTCTCTCGTGGAAGATTTTTTTTGACTTTGTTCAAAGATGGTGTTCGAACGCATGATGGTTTGGTTGAAGATTTCTTCACTTTGAACGCTATGTTATTTTTCCCCATCAATGACTTTCCCGCATATGGAAATTTGTTTGGGTATTCTGTGAAAGACCACTTAGCTTGTCCCGTGTGTGACAATGATATTGATTTCCGTAAATTGAAACATGGTTGTAAAATAGTTTATCAGGGACACATGAGGTTTCTTCCGGAGGGTCACCCATGGTGTTCAACGAAGAAATGGTTCAATGTGAAAGTGAAGGCTAGAGGACCACCCGTGCCACTAAATGGTACACATATTTTTGATAATTTGAAAAACTTTCCCAATGACTTCGGGAAGAAGAAAAGAAAAGCAGTTGTTAATGGTAGTTGGAAGAAATTCTCAATTTTTTTTATTCTCAATTTTTTTTCAATCTCCCTTATTGGAAGGATATATATGTTAGGCATTGTTTGGATGCCATGCACATTGAGAAGAACGTATGTGATTCCTTAATTGGGATGTTGTTAGATACCCATGGGAAAACAAATGACAAGTTGAAAGCTAGGCTTGATTTGGTTGAGATGGGAATACGGAGGAACCTGGGACAGTTACTGCTGGGGAAGATTGTTATTTCCCCCCTGCATGTTATTCTATGTCGCGATCGGAGAAGAATATTTTTGTGATAAATTGAGTAGTGTGAAGGTTCCAGGTGCATGCTCGTCCAACATTAGCACTTGTGTGTCAGTGGAGGAGTTGAAGTTGGTTGGGTTGAAGTCACACAATTGTCATAACCTAATGCAGGAATTGAATGCCATTGCAATTCAGGCTTCACTTCCATCTCATGTAAGAATGTGCATTACAAAGCTATGTTTTTTTTTCAAGTCTATTTTTTGCAAGAGAATAAGTATTTCAAAGTTGGATAGGTTGCAAGTAATGATTGTTGAAGTTTTATGTTAGATGGAAATGTGTTTTCCGCCCTCATTCTTTGACATTATGCTCTTCCAGTGTGTTCATTTAGTTCATGAGATAAAGAAATATGGTCCATTTTCTTAAATACTAATGTACCCCTTTGAGAGATACATGAAAATATTCAAACTTTTTGAGAAAATCGGTACATGCAAGATGCTAGTATTGTGCAGCGGTTTGTGATAGAAGATGACATCGAGTTTTGCTATGAGTATATGAAGGAAGTTGAATTTTTTGGTGTTCTTATTGGTAGACATGATGGGAGGTTGAAAGGTGTAGGGGTTGAGATAGGGGAAACTGTTCAGTCATAGTGCTGAAGATTTAACTTCTGCCCATTTTTACGTTTGCACAACCACGAAGACGTAGTCCCCTACATATAGGTTTATATGGATTCCATACTAGTAGGGAACCTAAATTACATTGAAGCTCAGGTCCTTCAGTTACATACTAGGAATTTTTCTTCATTGTTGTTGGATCACGTAGATGGTGGGGAACATCCATCAAAAGTTAAATGGTTGGCTCGTAAACCATTAGGAACCGTTATTTCCTATGGCGGTTACGACATCAATGGTTTCACATTTTCCAAAAAATCAATGGATGATAAGAGTGTCTTTCAGAACAGTGGAGTTTCACTCATCTCCAAAGCTTTGCATGTTAGGAGTGGTAGTGAAGAGAATCCTATGTAAGCTCAAAAGTGTTACTTTGGGATGATTTTTTAAATCTGGGAGCTTGATTATGACACGATGTGGGTTCCCATTTAAAAATGTCAGTGGGTAGGTGTTAACAATGGTCAATGCACCAAGGATTTAGGATTCACCCTTGTCAATAGAAGTGAGGTGGGCTGGAAGGACGATCTATTCATTTTGGCATCTCATGCGCACCAGGTTTTCTATGTTAGGGATCCTGTTGATCTGAGGTGGGAGATTGTTGTAGAAGGAAAACTTTGTCGCAGAGAACGAATTATAAGAAATCATTGAATTTGGGCAACATACTCCGAGTGGTGGATTACTAGGTAATATTTTCCTTTAGAAGGATGATACGAGTCTTCATGGTTTCCTTGGCTGCAGTGATCATGCTAAAGGTATATAGATCAATGTTAGAGGGAAGATCAATCGTAGAAGAATAAAATCAAAGAAGGTGGTGAGGAAGAGGAAGCATAAGTGATTAACGGTTCCAACTTAAGGTTTGTTATCTCATTTGTCAAGTTCGGTAGATTTGATTAGTCTTATTTGTACTGAAATATCATCCCCTGGAAATGATTATTGTATTAATCAACTCACCCTAACCTTCCAGTCACTAGTTTCGATGATCAATAAAAAAAATAAAAACAAAAGGAAAAGTATTAATAACAATTCATAATAATATAATAAGGTCTAGTCAAATCATAAAACTAAAATAGTAGTAGAATATAGATCAGAATAACGTCGTCAACATATTAAATTGTTCACAACTATTCATTCTTCATCATCTTCAATGTCGGCCATCAAAGTCGATCGGTCAAGTCGTGGGCAAAAGGTTGATGCGAGGTGTCGCTCGTACGCTCTTTGTGTTTTTTCCATGAATTTGATCTTTGCCTTCATTGCGTAAAATTCCTTGCGCATCCACTTGTAGCAGTCCTTGAAACCTTCCATGTAAGATTTTCCGATACCTTAATGGAAGAACAATTGTTATAAGTAAAAGAATGAGTATTTGAAATAAATGTTTTTTAAATCAAATTTCACTAACCTTCCTCAATTTGTGGCCTTTTATTAGGCTCGGGAGCTTCCTCTAGCATATGAAACCACTTGCGAATGCCCAAAACCCAATCCTTCTTCTCGAAGTAAGTTTTGTCAAAATACTTCATACATTTTTCCTCCCCGCTAATAGCCAACCCCGGGACCTTCTTTAATAAGAGTGTGATCAAATTCCCATAAGGAAGGATTTTGATCAACTTCTTTGAAGTCGCAATGTACAACATATGCCTAAAAATTGTTGCCCCTGGATTTACTTTCCTACCCCCAATGATGTAATAGAGTAGATTAAGTGTGGGATAATTAGGCTCGGTGATGTGTCCACCCGAGGGAATGAGAGTTCTAGCAATAATCTCATAAGTGATGCGTTGGTCAGTTCTCAAAGCAGTGAGATCAAAAGTTTTCAGCATTCCTAATTCCCTTCTATCGCGTCCGAAATATCTCAAGCTAAATTCCACAAAGTCAACATATGGGTAATCACTATGTAACAACCACTTCTCCCTATGGTAATCGTCATCCAAAGACCAATCTAAACCTTCCAGAAAAACATGTTCAGGGAGTTCATAAGGGCATTCGGGCAACTTATTTATAGACCATTTGCATAAAATTGACAAGTTAAATCAAAGTATTCGCTCTCGTTACACGAAAGAAACATCTCGACATGTTGTTCGCTAAAATTACCTAGGGGGTCGATTAAGCCTATTCCAAGATATTTGCTAACTATGTAGCAATCTAATAGCTTCCCCTTTTCACGCAATGCTCCATAACGTTTTTGGGAAAAGGCAAAACAAACCTTGTCTTATCGCTGCCCAATGTGTTTCCGGTGGATTAAAACCTAGGAATTTTTCTCCGAGATGCTTCTCCTCTTGCCATTCTCTTCAAATTGAGGGTTTTGTAAGTTGGAAGTGGCTGATTGTGTTTGTGAGTTAGCAATGAGGTTGTAGGTTTTATGGATTTGGGGGTGGATTTGGAGACTGGTTTTTGCGTTTAGTTTTTTAACCCCAACTCGAATTTAGTGTCGTGTTCGAGTAGGAATCGGATAAAGCGACACTCAAATTTTTTAAATTTGACTGACACGGCGATTCGGTCAACTGAGTGTCTTGACTAACTTTTTCGACATTTGTATCATATAAAGGTCGTAAAATATCTTTTGACACGCCTATATTTTATTATTTTTATAAATAATAATAATTTTAATTAACTTATAATAGAAAGCAGTGTATTGTAATTATATTGTTACACATAACATGTGTGTTATTATATATAACATAGTATTATAACATTGTGTTATATTGTTCTTACTTACATAGTATTGCATATTTATATAAGATAATATATCATTGTGGTATAATAATATATACTCTCTCTGTCTCACTTTAAAGTTCTGAATTGCTTTTTGCCCAAACTTTAAGACAAGTCTATGTGGCATTTTTTAATGGGTGATGGCAGTGAACTTACATAAATCAAATGAAAGGAAGAGTTATGACCACATGTTTATGGTTAAATGAAGAAATTTTAGAAATGTGAAGTTTATAGTGGGACGTCACAAAAAGGAAAGTAGGAAGTTTTTTGCGGGATTAGGGAGTATATTATATTATATTTTTATTCTTTTATTTTTATATAAAATATTCTAGTTTAGTATTATAACTCTTATTTATATATAGATATATAATTTATTTTTATTCTTTTATATAAGATTGTAGTTTAGTATTATACTTATTATATTTATATATAGATATATAAGACATGGTATTCTATTGTTATACAATGTTCCTATTATATAAAACATAGTAATCCCAAACACCCTGTGATAGATATTGTTTGCATTCTGTCTGTCAACCGAGAGTATTTGAGTAATTTTTTCATTTCCTTAACTTTCAAAACGATGTGTTTTGCCAACTTATATTTACTGTTTGTTCTTTGTTCATCTTCTTCATCGCAATTCTTTCCTCATCTTCTTTCGCGGTTTTTTTCTTCAGTACCACCGCACCTCACCGTTTCAACCTCTCCACCGAATCCATCGTACATGTACCATTTTGCCCAATCATATCTACCACGATCGGTTATTCCCCTTGTCTCCTCCACACCCAACGCCTGCCTCTTTGCCATTGTTTACTCCATGGTTATTCCCTTTATCTCCTCCACACCCAATGCCGACCTCTCTGCCATTGTCTCCTCCACTGCCATTGCCATTGTTTCTATCTGGGTTTTGTTTTTTGTTTGATCAGAGGGTAAGAATCTGTTTCGTGTGGCCGTCTGATGGTTCAGTAGACATGTTTTGGAAATGTTTGAAGCTTGAAAGATTGATTTTTTCTTTATTGTTTGTTTGGCATTTCCTGTGGTCTGATTTGTGGGTTGATGGTTTTTCTGTGATAAAGTCAGAACTTTTTTTTGTTAGAATACTAGGTTTTTGTTTTCTTCTAAGAGTAGAATTGATTTCTCCAACTTCAATCAATTTTAAGCATATTCGGTGTTTGGTCAGTTAATCACAAGCATGAAAACATATATTAGAGCAGTAATTAAATGCCTGATGAGTAAATTATGTGTATGTTTGATATACTCTTATTGGATTGACTGGGGTATTCTTTAGAATAGACAGGTTTTAATGAACATGGGCCTTCTGATTTTAGACGAATCTATTTCTTTGTGTATGTGTGGCTTCTGTTTGCCTATGTTCTATTGTAACGCGGCTACATAGTTCAACATAGAAGTTCTCTATTGAAATTAAGCTTATTTAGTATAGGATCACGAAATTCAATAGAGCATATAGTTTGCTTTCGTAATTTTTACCCGATTATTCAATTGATCACGAAATTCAATAGAGCATATAGTTTGGTTTCATACACAGTCAATCCCTATCGAGAGTTACTTTCTTTATCCTGGGATTTATTTTTATGAATGGAGTTGTTCAGACAGCAGATATCAGATAATGGAGGATTATGGGGAAGAATTGGGCAGTTAGAAAAGAAGAGTTATTTTATTGTATACTGTGTTGGTTAAAAGTCAGAAATTTCTTTTGAATGGATTGCCTTATTGAGTTGTGAACATAGTTGGGTACCCTTGATTGAAAGGGTTTTTTTATTTTCTTCATGCTTTATGCTTGAATTCTACTCGGTTAAATGATTTTCCTTTTGCTTGGTAGTTTAGTTAATATCCCCGTAGTTAACTTTTAGTTAATGTTAACTTACTGTATTTGTGGTTCTTGCTCCAATAGAATTTTGGTTAAGCTCTTGGCTTTGAATCTGAATGTGCTCTCCTTTTGTCAAAAAAGATGTTCACTTGATCTTGGGGTCTTTTATTATTATGAACAAAATTTTTTAAAAAAAGACTTGAAGGGTAGAATAATCTATTTATCCAAGTCCATTGTATTGTGTGTTGGTTAAAACCAAGCATTACTTCCTTCTAGAGTCCGCAATCGCATTACTCAGCTTCCAGATGGAGCCTTTTCTGCTCGGGGCTCAACTCTACGAAGTTGGGGAGGTTGAGATCAAGGAGATTGGTCACAAGGTATAGGATTTCTTGTCGTAGGTCTAAAGAACCTCGAAACCAAAGCAATGGTAAATTATTTCATTTGTTTTTTTTGTTGGAGTAATTTTTGTTATTATGGGGTTTTTGTTTTTAGATATGTTTTTTTTCTGGATTGAAGATATATGCTTTGTTGGCTCCGATTACATGATAGAATGGTGGTGGTGTACAAATAGTTGAGTTCAAAGGGTAAATAAGGAATACAATTCACGTCATATTCTAACTTTCCTTATCTATCAACTATCATATTATTTAGTTTTGCGAGTTTGAAATTTATTTCTTGAAAAGGTTGTAGTTTGGTGTCTGTTTGAGCCCTTTATTGTGTTTGAAGTTGTCTTCCTTATTAGGACATGATTTGAATGATGGGAATTTGGGTTGTTCTCAGGGGATGAGCCTCTGGAATTGCTGTTTATGAAGGAGTCGAAGAAGTAGGGTATGAATCCCACTTCGCTGCTCGAGGAAAGTATGAAAAGCATAAATGCGGGTGAAGAGACAAAGTATAGGGAGGAGGATGTGGGATTTTCTCAGAGAAATGCAGTTTCTATGGATGCTGAGACACAGTTGAAGAATCAGCTAGAGGAATCTAGAGCACTTAATAGTGAAGGCCTTGAGGTTGGCTTGGTTTTATTTTACCATTTTAACATACCGAATTCATGGGAACAAGTCTGAATTCTCTAATTTCAACCTCCCGTGTGTGTTTTAATGCTAAAGGAGTTGTCGATTACTGTTCTTATTGCATTTGTGTGCGAAGAAATAATGCTTGATCTTGAATATGTTTCTTTACAGGGTCTGATCCTACAGGCTAGAATTTTGATTACCCTAGGAGGAACATTCTTTCTTGCATTTTGGCCATTGATCCTTGTTACCGTTGCCTTTTTTCGTGGCTCTACCTAATGAGTTATGTTCAATCTGTTAGCTTTGTGTGGGGCTATGTTTATACCTCACCATGTGTTATCAGGCTTGCACTGTATTAAAACATCAAATTATTCTAGGATGATGGTTCATAGGCCTCCTAAGTACCCTTGGAATGTAGTTTAATGTTTCCCTTCTCATGTGTCAACATTTCTTTTAATGTTGCAATGACAATTAGCATGATCCACATATTGTTATTTGCTGGGAGAATGAGGATTAGACTACATAGTTTGTTTTGGTTCTCATTTCTTGACCACATTATAGATCTATCGCATTTCCACATCAAAGTAGAATGAAGGGATTGATAACAAAGAAAGAGTAGGACCTCTCTACCTAATTTTTGTAGTACAAAGTAAAATTTATTTTTCAGAGTGGTGATTAGATTACTCTTTTCTTTCTGCTTCAATTTTATCTTACTCTCATAATGTTCTACTTCTACATATGTATTTCATTTGAATTAGCTCACTGTTTATCTTTGATTCAATGGATACAGTACTTTGGCTCAAGTTTCATCCATGATGGTATGGACACCCATAGCCCTACACTCGACTACATAGATCCCTATCAGCTTCTCGAGCAAGAGAGGATATCAGAAACAATGCCTTCACTATACTGAAGGATGATATGGATCGCCCAGTGCAGATCAACCTTTGGATACACATATATATGTTTTCTGCTGTTTATTCCCTTTAACCTAGCTTTATTCCTTTCTTATAAAGATGTTATGCTCCTTGTTCCACTCCTTGTATAATAAATTATCAAAGAAATTTGAAGTGCTCTTTTAGCATATACAAAAACTTGTGTGAGACGGTCTCACATAATCTTATGGTGAGACAGAGGGTCTAAATATAATTAGTTAGAGATGGGGATGACATGGGGTACTTTATCTAATTTCTAAAGCTTTACTTTGTACCTTGTCTCATCATAAGTTATAATGAGACGACCTCATATGAGTTTTTCTCTTTAGCATGAATCAAGGGGTTTGTAGTTTCCCTATTGCTTCATAGTTATACTCCAGTTTCTTCAAGTTTGCGATTGTAGCACCATATTTTAATCTAATTCCCAAGCTAATCACTCTGAATTATGTATGAAAAGGTGCTGTTGTGTAGTGATTTTGACACATTTATTTGAACAAGTGTACCAATTGATTTCTGATAGTTTATTGTATTGAGTTTGATTTGAATCATATTTGTCTATTTCATTTTAGTTTCTTTTTTTATGAATAATGAGATACATTTTTTTCCGAACGGAATGATGAGATACGTATTGATTGCATTAGTTAGGGAATATATTTCATCTTAATTACTATAATGTTTACCTTTTTTTATCATTCTTTTAACTTAATAAAGTACTACTTGACTTATTTGAGAAATTCATACACGGATTATTATAATAAAACATACAAGACAATATTTCATATTAGACTGACTAAAAAAGTTTTAACAAATCGTGTTAAATTTTTTTTTTCAAATGAAGGCTACCTAAAAAGGTTGTAATAACTGATGCTTGATTGTTATGGTTGTAATAACTGATGCTTGATTGTTATGTGCTAATTATGAACTGGTATATTAGTATGGTATTTAGAGGGTGGGGCAGAATTCCAGATAGAAAGTGAGATTTTTCAATCGCATCTCCTACGGATCAAAGTTTATCACCAGCTCACGGAAGAACCATTTTGAGGAATAAAATCCACAAAAGTATTATTCCTTTTTTATTTATGGCACCTTAGGTTTAGAGCAAAGTGCATATATAACCCTATATAATTGACGAAAGTGCATATGTAACCCTGCGATAATTGAAAGTGCAAATATAACCCTAGATATTTAGGTTATATGTAAATATAACCTTTTCCGACAGTTTCAGGCCGGATTAGGATAAAAAACTATTTTACCCCTGCTTTGAAAAAAAAGGAGTAATGGGGGAAGAAGACTATTTTACCCCTTGATTCTTCTTCCCTCCTTGTTTCTTTCTTCTTCCCTCCTTATTTCTTTCTTCTTCCCTCACTGTTTCTTCTTCCCTCCTCGTATTCTTCCCTCCTCATTTATTTTCACATTCAAGTCCTTTCCCAATCCTAAATCTACGAATTCCTTCTTCAAAGGTAACCAATCCCTTTGATTTCCAACCATTTTATCTGTTTCCACGCGATGTTCGCTCAAAAGTCTTGATTTTTCCTAGTAGGTTTTACAGGATTGGGATCTCGGACCATCAATCTCGACAATGGCGACGGAATTGAGCTCCTTGTGCAACGACATCATCATTTCCAAGAAGCCATTCAAGATCTTCATCGGGTACGATCCGCCATCTATTTCCTTTTCTCCTTTTTGGTGGCAAGGTCTGGGTATCGATAGGATGGTAGTGGCTCTAGGTTGAGGATGACAGGGCTAGGATGGGTCTCGATTTCTGACGCTTGACTGAGTGGCACCAAAAATGGTGACCGATGGGAGGGCTTGGTGGTAGTGGTGCTTATTCAAGTAGTGGTACGCACCGGGAAGAGCAAAAAAAGGATGAGATATGGGTTGGTGTTAATTTACGATTGTGTCACCAGAGAGTTTGTTGGCTTATGAGATATCTTTTTCTTACTTTATTTCAATTGTGAAGCAAATTTCTTCATTTAGTTTCTTAAGCAATGGTCGCCCTGTTCATTGTTAATTACTTTTTCCTCTAATGGGGTTGGGGATATTGGCACATGTTACCATTATGGAGGAGGATGACGATTATGTCGAATACATTCCGATTGCGAAGTGCAGGGCTATGGGCTTCCAGAAAATATTGCAAGAAAAGGTTAATCCTTCTGCTGTTGATGAACAAGAATCTGAAAAATATAGCCGGAGGTGGTTCGCCGACCGACATGTGAATGTGTTCTGTGTTGGAGTGCATAGTGTTTGGTCAGGATGAATGTGTTATATTTTTCCATGGAGAAAACACATTGACACTGGAGCTAGGTGGGATTGAGGGGTGGCCGGGTGGAGCCAGGTGGGTGGTGGTGGAGCCGGGGGTGGTGGTCTGGCGGGTGGTGGTGGTGGCCTGGTGGTGGAGGTAGAGCCAGGGGAGTGGTGGTAGTGGTGATGGTCAGCAAAGAGGGTATAATTGTCCATCTCATGTAAGGCTTTCAGCATAAGGGTATTTTAGTCTTTGCAAGTGGGTCAGTGGCCGGAATTTCTTAGTCAACGCCAAAAATATGGTCATGGGGATATATTTGTACTTTCATTCAATAGTTAAGGTTATTTTTGCACTAAAAAATAACTTAGAGTTATATCTTCACGTTCTCCAACATATATGGTTATATTTACATATTACCCTTGGGTTTATTTTTGGCACCTTAGGTTTAGGTGCTTGGATTTCGGTGAAGAAATTGAGTCGATGAAATTGAATTTAAAAAGTAAAAAGTAGAATGAGTGAATGAAATTGAAATAATCTTGCCAAAAATGGAAATGGTGCCAAATAAAAGAAAACATTCATTTATAGTAAGTGTGCCATAAAAAATAGAGAGAGTACTCCATTTTATTAAATTTAATTTAATTTAGTTCACTTCGAATAACACGAAAAGAATATGCCTTGTATTTCTATCTGATTTCTTTTTGACTTGTCACTCCGCAAACTTAAAGTTTATTTTTAATTAATTCAACCTTAATGGATTACTTTTAATTTATGATTCTTATAGTTAATATTATAAATATTATATTTTAATTTTAATTTTAATTTATAATTAATATCTTCAACATAAAAATAAATATTTTATTCAAAAAAATATTTTTAAAAAAAGTACTGCGCAACGCGTGGTGGGACACCAGCTAGTGTATGTAATAATTATAATATTGTGTTCTACTTTATTATATATAACACTTTGCTAGCATTCTATATACATGGTATAACATTATGTTCTTATTTTATGTATATATATATATATATATATAAAATTTCGTTCTTATATTTATATATAAGATTGTGTATTACATATAATTGTTTTGCTCTTTATTATATAACAAAATTGTATTATATTATCACACAAAATTGGATGTGTTCCTGTGTGTAAATGGATAAACTTATAATCTTTCGTAATTATTGGTCCCCTCACTTAGATACCCACATCCGCTCTCCGATTCGTTTATCGATACGCAACTCGGTAAGATTTGACGTGTGTCTTGTGTCGTATCACGTTTCATGTCGAATCGATACGCAATTCTCCACCCCTTCTCACGTGTCGGGGTAAAATTGGGGAAAGGAATTCCGAGTTTGGAAACACTTGATCGACCGTTTAGTAATAGGCCAAGAAGCATTTCTGAACTTGGAAATGAATTAATTTGGGGTTTTTTGTTTGCTCGGAAATGACGTACGAGCTAAGAAACTCATTTTTCGAGTTTGAAAAGTCTGTCTTCACTTATGGTAAAATTAACCCTAAGGATTTCCGAATTCGTAATTCCTTCTGTCATTTCAAGCTCAAGACAAGACCCATTTCCTAACTCAAAATTGCGTCCATACTATTGGTCAACTTCAATATGTCCAAGATTTCTTTTTTTTTTTCACTAGAATTTAATCACATCAAGATGATACTAACTCATATCGTTTCAACTATAAAGCGATGGTCGATGGAAAAACAAAAGTTTTGTACCAAATAAATGTTGCATTCCAATATTAACTTCTAAAATATTGACATTGTGAAAAGATTAAAACACTAAAACTAAGATATGAGTCAAACATATGATTTAGGCATTGTACCAAAAATTGCTAAAAATTTGAAGTCGCTAAATTCTTAGTCCCCATAGAAAAAATATAGTCTAAAATTAAAATTTCTACAAATATGTTTTCCGATTACACCTCTTCAAACATGCTCTCTATTTCGGGGTCTGTCTCATCATTTTGGTCACCCCAAGTGTCTTCTCCACCTTGATCTCCCACCCCACCATCCACACCCTCATCACTATCATCACCATTGTCATTACCATCCTCATCGCTCTCCGAGAAGACTGGCTCAAAGTTTGCTTGCTCTTCATCTTCACTCAATTCAAGGCGAGGTCCTTTGGATTCCATGAACGTCACTTGCTGCAAGTGGGCCCGGGTTAACATGTCCTGCATCTTGATCACGTTCACATGCAAGCAATCGAAATACTTTCTCAGCTTATTCTTCCAACCGGTCTGTGAACCTGTCAATATAAATCAATTATAGTGCAATAAATTATTACACTAATTCAACAAAGCGTATAAATTATGAAATTCAAATTTCGATGGATTACTCATTGGAGCTTGATGCTTCGAATCTATCTAGGTCCGCCTTGCAAGCCCTCTTCGCACTCTTGGCATGTTGACCTGGAATTACCCTATGATACCATTTCCCACTAAAATCAAGCTTCAACTGTTTGTGTTAGAACCCAGCTTTATCGTGATATTCCATGAGGAGGGGCATGTCCACTGCTTACACTCTCGCCTTCTTCAACATGACGGTGATCAAACCACCGTAGGGAAGGTTATTCTTTTCCATGTAGCCTTAATCATGAAAGAGATGATAGTGAAGTCAGAGTTAATTTTTATTCTCTCTATGACATAGTAAAACAGCATCAAGTTACTAATCATCTGCTTGTAAGTGTGGCCACCCGTTGGCACGTTGAGGCAAATCCACTCGTAAATAAGTCGTTTCTCAACGATCAAACCACTAATGTCATATGATTCGACTTTCCCCACATCACTTCCTAAACTCACAAAATAATTCTTACCCATAGTGATAAGAAATAGTGGGGTTGTGTCGCTTACGCCCGACCAACAATGAGTGTGATAAATTTCTAGGGGACCGTGGGGATCATCGGTCTCAATTTTTTGAGGGTTGTGTAGGGGCATCCTAGAGCTTCATTTATCGTGTACTTAGTCACAGTAACTACATACCCATTCACCTTAGATAAGTCACGATTGTTGCTACTTAGACCCACATTAGCATAAAATTGGATCACCTAATCAACATGAACAGGTTCGCCAATGCAAAGTAATTTCTCAAGATGTTGTATTTTAAAACAGGCGAGCAAATAATCAACCCCTGATTCACCAATGCTCAACTCTAATATACCCTTCAAATTAATAACTCTTCTCTTCTAGAAATTCACATACCTTTGCTCAGCTTGGTCATTGAAGAATTTTTTTGATTACCCAATCTGCATGAACGGGCGATGGCTCTTATCGCTGGCCTTTGACTTAGCTTATAGTGTAGTTATAGAGGAATTGAGATACTAGGCTTTGGAAGATGGGGGAATTATAATTGATGAAATTGGGGTTTTATGATTTCAGCCTATTTTATTAAGCCCATTTCCGAACTCGGAAATGAATCTTGGATACTTTAGTGAAGTGACAAAATAATTACGAACCCGTAATCAATCCAACTAGAGTTTCCGAGTTCGGAAAACCTTTCAGCCGCAAAAAAATAGCGTCAAGGGGTTTTCAAAAGGACATTTATTACTCATTTGAAAACCTTAGCGAATTTCCCATCCATTTCCCCTTCCGAAAAACTCCCTAACTCTTACCTCAATTCTTTCTTTATCTTCACCCAAAGATTTCATCTTCACTTCATTTAAGGTATGTTCTATTCATATTTTTTAATCCACAGTCTTTTATATTCAAATTCCTCCATCCAATCTTTTGATTTTACTAGGGTCTAGGATTATCGATATGTAAATTTGTGAGGTTGGTTTATTGATATAAATTCAAGGATTTGTTATATTTGTTGAATATTTCATTTGATTAGGGTTTAATTATTCGTTTTGTGTATTTTGTTAGGGTTAGGTACTCAAAAGATTGGAGGATTAAATGTTGCATTTTTATTGGGAATCATTGGTTTATTAGTAGTACTATTGCGGCTTATGCCATTGCTAATGTCATTGTTATGTAAATTTCTAAAGATCGGAGGATTAATTGTTGCAATTTTAAATTAAAGGATTTGTTATATGTATTCAACATTTCATTTTATTAGGGTACAAGTATTCAATATGTTTTATTTATTTATTTAATGTTGGGTAATTTTTTGGGATATGCAGAGCCTTGAAGTACATCAAAGTAATTTTATTGTATATTTTTTAATGTAGTATACAAAATGACGTCTGAGAAAAGGACTCGTGATGATGTTTCACTTTTCCAAAATGAGGAACCACCAACATCGAACCATGGCATGGATGAGGATGAGGATGATGGATTCGATGATGTAGGAATACCCTAAACTCATTGTAGAACCTTAGAACGTAAAATGACTAGGAAAGAGTAAACCTCATTGATATTCAATAAGTCTAACAAGTGTGTCTGTTCGCCCAACGTGCTAAATGGTCAAGTTGGGTGGCGAAAGTGGGTAGAACGAGGGTGGACATCCGTTACGATAGTTGGCACAAAACTTCCAAAGATTACAAGACCACTTTATGGATGAAATGCAGGGTAGAAGTAGTGAATTATTATTTCCACATATTTTTCCTTTATTTAGAACATTATCTCCGTTATTGACCCTATGGAGTTCAAAATCATCCCAGAGGCCATTTGACATCGAATCACCGGACCTGGATGATTTGAGCAAGAAGGCTACGTTGATGATTTCCAAGAGTTGGCGTCAACAAAAGTACACTTTGTCAAGAGACTACATATTTAGTGATAAGAGGGTGATCGTTCATGGCGAACTTACACTCACATTCAACCAGACAGTTGAGAGATCCACAAAAGAAGGGCATTTGGAAATAAGGATAATGTTAGTAATAACAATTTCATATTATTAATGATTTTAGATTAACACGTCTATAGTGATGACATAAGTCTAACATATTAACTTAGGGTACGAGGAAAGATAAACAACGTACTACCGCAAAGAATAAAATTCCTCACTTGATTGAACCGTATGGGTTATGCCTTGGTGGCAATCGACCTAGTGGAACAACATTTTGAAAAAGATGTGCAAATTGCAACAGAGGGTGGGATGACTGAAGATGAGGCAAGTGCTTCGGTGCAACCAATCAATGAGGATAAAATTGAGAGGCACAATCTATTCCTAAAAGGCGGACAAAAAAAAGACAGAGTATGTGTGAAGGATGAAGAAAAAAATATTGCGGAAAGAATTGTAAGTTTAAAATGTAGTGAATATATGACTAAGTTGTTTAACATATGACATAATACCATCCTTTGGTCCTTGAGACCAATATCACGTCTTTTCAGTAACCAACAGATTCAAAACGATTTGTTTGGTCCCCAAATCAGATTTTGGGTGGTTTTCAGGTAGACTAAATTGTTTTTTTGGTCCCTAACATATGATCATATACAATCTTTTGGTCCCCAAAACCACCTTGAAAATTGCCTTGGGACCGAACAAATCATTTTGAATTTTTAGGGTACTAAAAGGACGTGGATTTGGTCTCAGGGACCAAAAGATGTTTAAGATACTATGTTAGGGACCAAAAGAATAATTAAGCCTGGATATATATTCCTTTCAATTTTTTTGAAACGTGTATTAATATTTACCTATTATATTTAGAAGAAATTGAAGAATGATTAATTACAAGGGCAACTCATTCCAACTGATAAGCATGAGATCCTTTGTGAAGCAACCAAAAAACGCTAACCCGGGGTGTGCTAGAGGATTGGGATCATTCATGAACCGACAGGAAGCGTTCGGTATTGTCAGGTCCTATGATCGTGCTGAACCATGAATAGTCCACACCCTACGGAAAAAAACTCCTTCATGACAAAAGAATTGAGCAGCAAGACATCCTCATTCGTAAGTTGATCCAACACACCAAGCTTGTTGTTCCAGACAACTTAGATTATTCGATGCTCGATTTGACCTAGCTATCAAGGGGATCACGTCATTCCCCAATGATATTGGGATGAATTGAGAGGCTATTGTTCAAACTCTAAGAATCGAGCGGCATTTGTTCAAACCCAACAATATCGACAATGCCTTACTATCAAGTGAAAAAAAGGTATATATTTATATATCTTCAAAATTTTTCTAACAAGTAAGTTTAAATTAACATATAGTTTGGTGGGAATGTAGAAATCACTCCCATAAGAGCTATTTATTGACCAAAGCATAGGTGCTAGACCACTCCACGTAGCCAGTGGAGTTCGTTAGACCTCTATTTGCAAGTGCACAAGTCCTTCGGGAATCACCACACTTTGTACGAGTTCTGTATAATTGGCTTCAAACGCGTGATCAAAACTCCACATACTCATTCTTAGGAAATGAATGTGTATTCGGATGCAAATGGGAGATCATTGCATTTTAGAGTAATTTTGAAGATCTTTGGAGATGTGAGAAAGTCAATCAAACGATCATGTCCATCTACACCTTATGAGTTATTTATATAATTTTTAGTTAAATTTAGGGTAAAATACAGATATGACCCTATGTTTTGGTCAAAAGTGTCAATATAACCCTGTAAAGTTCGAAAGTGCAATTATGACCTTATCTTTTGCATCAGAAGTGACGATATAACCTTTTGTAACTATTTGAGCATTGACTTGGCATTGACCTTAACTAAAAGGACTAAACTAATCCTAGTCTTTAAACTAAAAATGTAATGACAAAAATCCCTAAGTTCTTCTTCTTCATCTCCATAACCACTGAGGCTCCCACCACTACTCCGCCACTTCCACAGCCGCCTCCCCACCGTCGCTCCACCGCCACCCACCGGCAGCAGCAGCTGCCAAAGTCTGGGAGTTTAAACTACCCTGGCGTCATTGGGTCAGACCTTCCCTCCAGATTTAGGGGTTCTATGTATTGTATTTGTGTTACTCATCTTCCTGTAAGTAATTCAAACATAGTAAATAAATGCAAGAGAAGAATGAATTAATGCTTTCAAATTCCCAATTCAATGAATACATTATACATGCGTTTAATTACTACATTCAAGTAATTAAAACAAAATACTTAATGCCCAAATGAGTGAATTCATGGTTTCATTTACTCTGCAAGATGATGTGCCAACAATACTGCATGGTTTAGATAAACATAAAACTTACAACAATGAAATTATGAATCTCTTAGCTCGAACCTTGCAAATAAGCAGAAAAATGAGCTGAAAATTGAGCATTGAAATCAAATTGAATAAAAGGGATAGATCTAAATGGAGAGATTACCTTACGATGGATCGGAGATTAGCTTAACCCCTTCCACCCTTGACCCTAAGGCCTCCCCACCACCTCTAGTCCTAAGCCCCGTGTCGCTCTATCGTGCGCCACCACCGCTCAGCTGTGCGCCACCGCCAACCCCAGCCCTGCCCCGACCATTAAACCCTAACCTCTGCCCTGACCCACCTCAATCTCCTCCAACCACCAAACCCTCAACTTCTGCCCCAGTCGACCACCAACCATCTACCTCCTCCTGCGACCACAAAACCCTAACACCTGCCCCGACCTACCACCAACTCCTCTGACCACCAAACCCTCAACCTATCCCCATCTATAAGTTTTTCGGTGCAAATCACCAGCAATTTGGTGGTCAGTGTTTGTAGAGATATGCATACTCGTGTGCTCCGACCAATTTAATGTTTGCATAGATAATGGGCAGGTTGGGAAATAATAGGGAGAAAGGGGAAAACTTAGCAGGTTGTGTTGATTGGAGAATGAGGGTATAAACATCCTTCTGATAGCGGGCGGTCGTAGCACCCCTATTCAAAGATAATTTATAAGCCCTTTTTGCTTACTTTCTACAACTAGGTAGATAGCGGCAAATCGGGGTCGTCCAAGGAGAAGAGGGATCTTCCTAAGCGCTTAAGCACAAATGGATGATATTATGCTAGGAGTAGATATATATACATACACATAAAAGCCTGTAAAAAGGGGGGTTTGGTTGGTTGGTTGTCCTAAGTTATGAGAATAAATAAAAGACAAGATAACTAGCAAGGTCAAGTGACTATGCTAATCATCAAACAAAACTAAGAAAGGGGGTTTTAAAACTACAAAGATAAAGCCTTGGGGGCAATGGATATCCACTTCCAAACCTAATGTAGATCATTGAACCATTCACTCATCCTATCGCATTCGTTACTTGGCTTAACATTAACATACCTCTCTAGCAAGAATCACAACACATTATGAACAAGAAGTTCTAAGTTCACATTTATAGATTTTCATGCAAATGAGCTACGGAATTCGTCACTTTCCTAACACCTAACCAATTCAATCATACAAACACTCCCTATTCTCAAACAACTCATGGCATAAATGAAGTGAAACACACCATCAAGAATACATAAATGCTAAATAACAAATGCTTCAAGGATTAATTAAAATCATCTATTCAATACTTCAACTACTTGTTGTGAAGATAAATCTTCCATCCTTCTTAGTTCGTAGTCTGCAAGAGTGAATTTGACATCTCTTGTCAAACCTCACCAATGACTCCCGTTGTCGAGACCACGACTCAAGGTATCCCATTGATGGCATTTAGCACGAAGAACCAACAAGCTTGGCAATGCTTATGACCACTACACCGTGACTAAGCATTTAACCAATTCATGCAATTACACGAGATTGGATGAACGTGCAATGCACATTCATCCAAGAGCATATAACTCTCTCGTTTGCTACACAAACGAACATGACGAAGAGTTCAACATCAATCACATTCATCTAGCACATTATCAATTCATCGACACAATCAAAAGCTCTAAATCATACCCACACATTCCTAACAAGAACAGGGGGGAAATCAACCCAAATCCCCCAAACCCTAGCTAGCAATTCATACAAGTATTTCATATGCTCAAGCTCTCAACAACATCAATGAAATCAACAATTAACATTCAAAGCACAATAAATGCACAATAGCAAAAACACCAAATAGATAGATATAAATGGTTCTCAATACATAGATATGGAAGCTTCAATCCTTTGCTCCCAAGGTAAAAACTAAGCTAGAACAACAAAAGACATAATTAAACTACAAAAACTAAGAAAAGAAAGAGAAGAAAACCAAGGATTTTCAAGCCCTAAAACCAGAGAAAAATGGGCTGGGAAAAAGCTCCAGAAGAGGAGGAAAGAGAGTGGTATTTATAGTGCAAAGAAGATAAAGTGGATTTCTGGCCGCCCGATGGTCGCGACTCGCGACAGGTTTCGTCGCGAGTTGCGACGGGTGCCAGAATTTTGCATGTTGTCTTCTTCTTCTTCATAGTCATCCCTCTCAATCTTCAAGTCTTCAACGGCTCCAAAAGTGGTCTTCAACGGCCTCCGGTCTTCATGTCTTCGAAGTGAGTATTCAAAAGTCTTCGAAAGTGTAGTCTTCAATGTCCTCCGGTCTTCGTTGCTTCCGTGTTCTTCCCTCGTCACACAAAGTCCACTTAGAAGAGGTAAAAGAGCATAAAGTTGCTCTTACCTCTCCTAAGATAATTTCAAGGTAAAACACAAGCTCTCGATAATAAAAGAGCACAAAAGTGATCCTAAATACTACTAAATAATGCATATAAAATGAACACATCACCTTCCACTTATTAAGTTTTTCTATGTTTTTAAACAAAGGGTATAATCATCATTTCAAGTTGTTCCATCCAAATTTAGGCCTCCAGGGTTATATTAGCACTTTCAAGCAAATATTAGGGTTATAATAGTACTTTTTAACTTCACAGGGTCATATTGGCACTTTCGACCAAACCATAGGGTTATATGGGCACTTAACTCTGAAATTTACTATTTTGGTTACTTCACAACTACATAAATAAAATGACATTTCATATGTACTTGTTTTTTACCCATAATCAAAAGAAGGGATAGATTGGATACGTGTGTCCGGTATTGATTCAAAAAATTGGTTGTATGAAACAAGAGAGGATCAACTTCATTCGTAAGAGTCTATTGTGAAAGGATAAGAAGCTTTTCATTGTTCCATACATAGAAAGGTTACACTAAGTTGGTTCGGTTCACTTACCGGCAACATACCGCACATTTTGTAGATAATGTACATTTTATTATTCAGGGACCATTGGAGATCGATTTTGATTGTCCCTGCCCATAACTGTGTGTATTGGATGGATCCCCTGCACTTCAACCATCAGATGCATTTGCCAAGATTTTAGAATTAACGATGAAAGACAATAGCAACCAAAATAAATTTCATTTAGAGGTGGTCCAAATTAAGGTGGACTATGAGCATTATTTTTTCAATTTACTATACTTAATTGATATAACATCTAAATTAAGGATTTTATGTTGATTTAAATCAGTACAAGAAATAGACGATGACTTAGGAGTGCAGCTATTACGTCATGTTATATGCGGCTGAGAGCATGCAAGAAGTTAAAGATGACTTATTTCAAATTGACAAGGTACATGTACAATTGTTTTTAGCAACTGATCTAACTAAGCTTTCCAGTATCTGCTACTAACTAGTTATTGATAGATTTTCCTAAAGGAATCAAAGTCCTATTTCCAAGATGATATCAAACAATGCGAGGAATTCTTTGGCTGGGCATCTAATACTCAATCGGTCAGCAACCCTAGGGAATTTAGATATAGCTAGAGTAACAAAATTAGATAAATAGTGAAGTTTAGAACAATTGGAATAGATTCCTAGTGATTCCTATTCCTATATATATTATTGCTTGGTTAGCGTTATCTATATATTTTTGTCAACATGCAAGATGCTATCATCTATTATGTTATATTTGTTGTTGTGGATTGAGTCCTTTTTTTAGCCGGAGATATTAATAGAAAATTTAATGACCAGAAGATCATAACTCATTTCCAAAGCTCGGAAATGAAATTGTACCTTCAATTTCATTTACCATAGGTATGATTATACATTCCCAAGTTTGGAACACTTGATCCAAACTCATTTCTAATTTCATAAATAATTATTATTTATGCAAAATTGAAGCAATCATTAGACATATTGGGAACGGAAAATGGACACGAGCCTGGAAATAATAAGGGAATTTCTGAAGAGCTGAATATAAAGTTTTGGAGTTTGGAATTACATTACTTTCCGAGTTTGGAAAATACATCCATGGTTCGATGGAAGCTAGAGTTTTTCAAACTCGGAAACATTTAAAGGCAGTTTTTGTGCCTTTTTAAAGGCGATTTTTAATCGCCTTCATTGAAGTTTTTAAATGCAGTTCTTGGAACCCCCTTCTATTGGGGGACAATGGAAGGCAAGTGATCTTCACCATTATGCATACTTTAACCAATGCATTTGATGTAGTTTTTATTTACTTTTGGTTGGCTTTTTGGCAACATTAGTTGAATTTACATGACAAGGGGCTTAGACAACCATGTTCAGTTTTCTATTCTAAATCACACGTTTTGCACACTTAATTAATGATTATTGATGTATCGTGTTCACGGGCTCCTCGATCGTCATTATAAGTACCTTTAGTAGGTCGCCCGTGAATGCTATTTGTTACATTACATTCTTGCAAAGGCCGTTTGCTTTTAACTGTAGAATATTTGGAGGACATTTGCATTAAATGTTGGTAGATGAAGGCCACAGGCATCATTGCATGGTAGAAGGAGATTAAAGCCAAGGATAGGCGGCCTCAAAGTCCAAGACGGCAAAAGGTGGAAATGGTGAATCATTGTTTGAAGAGTGTTGCCTTAGTCTGAGAATGATCCAGAAAGAACTAGTCTTCGAAGATGGATCCATTGGATTCATCTTCACGGGTAACATAAAATCGACTACTAGAACTCCCAATTCGATCTAACGGTTCACCCATGAAAAGTAAACGAAGTTCAACCAACGAAGGACCAGCGGCCCATGACAGCCTACACTACATGAATCATCAGTGGCCCCTGAAGATACCCACGGTCCACCCTACACAAAGCAACACTTCCGATCCGTGACAATGGAGCCGAGCCGTGAAGAATGGAAGGGAATAGTTAAAAATATTGGCTAAGTATGGAGCCGATTCATGAAAACCTTCACGGACCATGATGAGAGTTCTAAGAAAACACCCATGCTACTCATGGTCTGTGAAAAGGAGGTCGGGCCGTGAAAACTACTGAGTGGAAACCGTGGTGCTGCTCACGGTCCGTGAAAACCTTCACGGATTGTGGCACGAGCCCAGCTTCACGAACTGTGGCTTCTCACGGCTATGAATGTTCACAGACCGTGCTATATCTGGTTGTCCGCACTTGAAGGCTTCACCAACCGTGGCATCCGATTTGGTCCGTGAAAACTAGGTGGCTAACCTAGATTTTTGATACTTCTGCCCTATTTTGGGCCTTTTTTGAGGCCCCATCTACTACTACTATATATGGGACCCTAGTCTACTTATTTTTCATTGACATTAGGGGAGAAAATTCATATCATGTAACTTGGAGAGCATTTGGGAGAAGGAAGGCATTCCTTAGTAGGTTTTGTACTTTTTCCTTTTCTTTTCTTCTTGTTTCATCTCAAAGACATGGAATTCAAATCTATATTTGAATTCCATGTCTAGGGAATAGTTATATTAAGCTTGTGATATATTTTTCACATGTGTAGCTTTTAATGCTTTTTGAGATTCCTTAAATTCCACCTATGTTTCTGTTTATGATATTATGAGATGGTTCTTGAAAGTGACAAATGCATGAACACTACACCACATATGAGCTCACACTTTGGGCTATGTTCATGTATGGTGCACTTATTGATGCTCCCCTGGATGTTTAAATGGGTGGAGAGGAACGATTCTGCGTGAGTGTGTGCACGGGAGATTTGAGGTAACCCTAATCTGTATACCATCGCACCAGTCTTAGCTGATTACTTACCCATTTTCCGATAGGTTACGTGTAGAGATAGTTGATAGTAGCAAGCTAGGTCTTGTGTTGAAATCCTAGTATCACGGATAAGGTGCCTATGAACCTAAGGCCTCGAGTACATAGGACCACTGGGAATTAGTGCATTCATGATGGAAGCCTGAGATGTAATAGCACTGGGGAGAAACAGAACCACAACAATGGTCGGACCTTGTTGTGCTCCCCTAATTACGATGGCGGTGTCGATGGAGGGTTGCAAGCGCACCAACCATGATAGGGATGGGGAAGTGTATGCCATCAGCCACACCATGTGTTATGAATACACTGATAGGTTTTTTGTATGTCTATATGTGAATGAATCGAGGATTGAAGTATTAGAACTACCATGTTGCTAAGTTAGACTCAAGTGCTTAGTATAAATAGTTTACTTTTTTGTTTATTTTATGCTTGTAGTTGTTAGTAGAAAATACCAACCAACCCCCCCCCCCTCCCCGACCCCAGTTTGCATGTTTTCATTAGTAGCAATTCCTTTTACTCCAGTGGACTGACGACCCACATGGGGCTGTGTTTTGATTTTTACTTGAACCCTAGCATCTCTATGGAAAAACCCAGGGCTTGCCGCTTACTACCCTTTGGTAGCCTAGCATTGAGAAACAGGTGCAGAATATAAATCTTATCTTTGACCATCCCACGGGACTAGTGCCTCGGCTTGGGTTAATTGAATGCTCTGCTGAGATTGTGTTAACAAACCCGGGTCGAGGCAGGTTAAATTTTGGCGCCTTTACCGGGGATGCTTTCCAATTCAAGTATTGGTTGAGCATAGCGTGTTAGTAGATTTATTAGTAGTGTCTTTTATTGTTTGTCTTTTGTTTGTTTTGTTTGTTGTGAGTTGAGCTTTGGTTATAGTTACTTTGATCATGTTTGCTATTGTGTTGTTGGAAGGACAGTGCGACCCTAGTTTATGGTGCATACATGTACCACGAATCTAGGTGTTTTTCATTCCCTAACTAATTTCACAGGTAAGCGAAGAAGGAGGAGGAAAAGAGTTAGATTGGAGGTTCAATTTAGAGGTTTGAATTTTGAGGAATTACCACACGAAATGGCGAAAGAAAACCGCACTTTGAGAGAGCTTATGGCTCCTAACTTGGAGAATCAACCACTATGTATCACATTCCCACCTTTGCCTCCAAATGTGACTTGTGAACTGAAAAGCGGGATGATACATTGCCTTCCTACATTCCACGGTTTGGCGGGAGAGGATTCGAACAAATATTTGTCGGAATTCCATTTGGTATGCACGAACATGGAGCCACCAGAAGTGTCAGAAAAAGGACTACAACTTGAGAGTCTTCCCTTTTTCACTACAAGATGTAGCAAAATATTGGTTATATTATTTTCCACCAGGGTGCATAGGATAATGGATGGATATGAAGCGACGACTTTTGGAGAAATATTTTCCGGCCTCAAATTCTGCCAGTTTGAAGAAAAGTTGTCCAACATCACTCAGAGAGTGGTCATGAGCTTATATGGGTATTGGGAGAGATTCAAGAGGCTTCTTGCAAGCTGTCCCTATCATCCCTTCAAGAAAGGTGACTTGATCTATTACTTCTTTGAGAGCTTGTGTGATGAGGACATGAGGATGGTTAATGATGCGTGCAATGGTTCTATAGCCAATTAGAGCCCGAAGGGCGCTATGGCACTTTTTGAAGAGACGGCCAATGGGATAAGGCCATTCGGTACAAGTTCGAGGTTAAGGTCTTGGATGAACCCACACACACATAGAAGTTGGAGGAGCAAGTCCAAGCTCTAGCATCTATGATGAAAGAGCTTTTTCCAGGAAAGGTACACCAAGTTATGATGTGTGGGGTTTACAACCTTGATCACCATTTCTAGAAATGCCCTGAGGTCATTGGTGATATGCAAGAGGTGAATGTCATGGACTGCAACAACTAGGAGATACCTTAATTTTCTAGGGGTAAACAACAAGGGTTCCGGGGAAACCGAGGAGAGGAAAGGCTGGAACCCTACGAAAACTCATTCAATCCGAGATATAGGGATCATCCCAACTTCCGATGGAGGGATAGAAATCAACCTCAAGGGTATATGGGTGTATAAGCACCACCTCGACCATATCCTAGAGGTGAAGGGACACCCAACAATCATACCACACTTTACAAGTCAGATAGGGAGGAGATCTTGGATGCCATCGGATAATTGAGGGAAGAAACATGAGATTTTTGCAAAAAGGACAAGGAGAGAATCGAAAACCTTGGTGCTAGAGCCTTTTCAAGTATCAAGAACCTTGAGATTCAAGTTGGACAACTCGCCACCTCAGTGAGCCGACTTGAAGTGAAAGAGTCTGGTAAGCTACCCTCCCAACCGAAGGTGAATCCAAGAAATGTTAGCGCACTCAAGTTGAGAAGTGGGAAGGAGGTTCGCAAAATCGAGGAGAAAGTGACACAAGAGGATGATGAGTTAGTGGAGGCTACCAAAGTGAAGTTCTAAGAAGGAGAGATGGTTTTCAAAGAAGCACCCTCTAAGGAGCTTCCACCACCCAAGGTTCAAATTGCTATTCCACCCTCGTTTCTAAGTGCTTTGAAGGGAAGGCCAAAGGTGGAGACAAATGAGGCCAACATTCGGAAAGTCTTCAAAAAGTGGAGGTATCTATCCCAATCTTGGAATTGATTGACAATGTCCCGTCATATGCTAAATTTTTTAAGGTTGCATGTACTAAGAAAATGAGTAGACCACCTAAGAAGTTAGGGAAGCTAAGAATTAGGGAAGTTACAATTTTGTATCATAAGAATTTACCTAAGAAATGTGATGACTCTGGAATGTAGTCTATCCCAATTTCTTTAGGTAAGACACTTGTTGAACATGCCATGATAGATTTAGGAGTCTCTATCAATATGATTCTCTTTAGTCTATTTGAATGTCTTGAAATTGGTGAACTAAAGGAGACTAGAGTCATTGTTCAACTCACCGATCATTCCCAAGCTAGCCCTCGAGTGCTAGTGAAGGATGTGATGATGCGAGTGGGCAAGTTGGTTTTTCTGGTGGACTTTTATGTCATAGACGTAGAGCACGATGACAGTGCACCCCAAATCCTTTTGGGGAGACCTTTTCTAAAAATGTCTAAGACTAAAATTGATGTCCACTCGGAGATCTTAACTCTAGAAGATGACTTAGACAAGGTGGAATTTGACATTTATAAATCTAGGCAAGATTCAACAAAAAATTCTCTTATGTGCAAATGTGTGACACTTTTTGATGAGCATGATAATCTTGATCCTTCTTGTGTTGCAAATGAGCATTAATCTTTTGATTATGAATTTATTGAGGACCCCGATGGATTGCATGATTTGACAAATGATATGTCTGTGCTAACAAATTTGCAGCGGTAAAAGGAAAGTGTCGATGAATTAATACCTCCTCGACCCCCTCCTAACCCCAAGGTGATGTTTAAGGAGTTGATGTTGGCAAGAAAAGGAGAAACATTTCTAGGTACTGACAAGGGGTACAAATGTAAGGATGGCTCATTGTGAAGACCTCTCTACAACGACGTCATCGTGGGCGGAGTTTTCGATGGAGATTCCGGAGACCCACCGGTAAGTGCTTGAAAGTTGAATGCATGAAAGAGTAATAAGTCACGATGATGACAATAAACATACGTGGTCTCTTTGTTTGCTTGTTTTGAGTAGTTACTTGGCAGATTTCACATGTTATGCTTGAAATAAATGATCCATTGAACGAAATTCTTGCTTGATTTGAAAATCCAAATGTGAAGATGTGTAGATGAAATGGATTTTGATGGATGACATAGTTTTCTTTCAAAAGTTGAGAAAAACCAAGGAATAGGGAAAATCTGGGGTTAGCCTCGTGACAATGGTTGTCACGAAGGAAAGGTCCATGTCGTGATGATGGGCACGAAACTCTACCTCGTGAAGATGGAAAAATTGGGCAGATATCATTTGTTTGTCAAATTTTGATTTTCCATCCCCCAACTTGTTTCAAAAATGCAATTTTTGAAAAGGAAGTTTGAATTTCAAAGTTTAAAAATACATTTTTGGTTCAAGAAGTGAGATTTCCTATTTCCTTAGGATTTTTTATTCAAATATTATTTCCCATGTTTATTGATTGTACTACTTGTCCCCTAATTTGAAATTTCATCTTTATCCAAAGTGTACCTCTCTCTCTCTTTTTCACCTATGCTGAAATTTTATTCTCTGGTACCACTCTTCACCTAATTTCATCATCTACACATTCCCTCCTCTCAAGAAACACTCACTTACACACAGTCTTGGGTGAACACAAAAATTGAAGCTTTTTCTTCCAAAAATTGGCAATTTTTGCTTCTTCTTGTATGGATCTTACACTTATAGGCTTCAAATTTCAGGTAATCTTTTGATCTCTTTGTCTATATGCTTGATTGAAATTGTGGTTTTGTTATAAAAAAACATGATTTATGAATGAGCATGTGTTTTAGTGATGTTGTTTGGGTTTGTGTGATCAATCTTGTGATGATGAAATCAGGGATGTTTTGAATGTGCCATTGATAATAAGTGATGTGTTCTTCATGTGTTGGGTGATTACAGGGACCATGAATCTTATTTGCAGGAATATATTGATGGGTTGATGAAAGGCATACACGATTTTGTTGATTGATGAGGAATATTCTTGTTTTAAATGGCCTTTATGCTTATACCATCATGCTTTGAATGTGTGGTAATTTTGGGAGAATGTTCTTCGTTGAGTGATATCATGGGCCCTGCACTGTTTATTGTGACACTACTATTCTTCTCTCTCTCAATATTTTAGGATGGCTCTAAAGAAAGGTACTTTGGAGAAAGAGAAGCCGTCAAGGGGTGAGAAATGGAAGAAACAAGTTAAGGGTGCAAACCCTAAACTGTCGACTCCCATTCCTCACAACGCCAAGCTTGTGGTCGATGATTTTTTAGGATTAACCAATATACCGGGACTGCAGCTCGGAGATGGAGGAATTTGAGGGAACCAAATAGGAGCATTTTGGAGACTAGTTTTGCTTGCAAGAGCACCTTGATGGCTTTAGGTTTACTTGAACATGTGACCTTTCTTTTGGTTTGCATATGGCTAGAAGTTTTTCTCGATGTGCACTTGAAAACCTACATAAGGTGAACCTTAGAATTTCTAGCTACCATTGGAAAGTCATGGACGAGGAGGGTCGCGCTGCGATTAAGTTCAACTTGGATGACAAGGAGTACCAAATGACATGTAAAGAGGTGGCACTAGTTTTTGGGTGGAAGACCGGCCGGGACATTCCATGGACTCATCACCAAGGAATTCTATTCTCTCTTGGGCACTTTTGGGTGCAACTAATTGGGATTGATAGGAAGAATCTAAGCAAGAGCATGGCTATAGTTCACCCAGCAATCTGTTATGTTCATCGACTCCTTTCTATGGGTGTTCTATGCCACAGTGAATTGACGCATTGTTCGAGCTCCGATGTACACCTTCTTTAGGCGATGACACCGGAGGGGAACATCTACCCGGACTTGGTTAGTGTCTTTGTTATAGAATGCATAACGACGGGAGAGTAGAAGAGTGGGAAAATCTCCATGGGAGGCATGTTTGGTCTTTTGGTGGATTATCTAGGTCACCCAGTCACACAAAGGGATCTAGCTAACTTAGGAAGATTGGGTATAAGTTACAATACTGAGAAGTTAGCTAAGGCATCTATAGTGAGACCGATGACATCGGAGGGTAGATATGTATGGCTCTATGGCAGCGTGAGCACATGTAGCTTCATGATTCTTCCACAACCGGAGTGCGTTTCCATTGACCATAACACTTGTTTGGATGGCCTACTTATTTCTCCAGACTAGAAGTTTAAGAGAGAACCCTACAACGTTATGGCCCAAGAGTCAGACCTAGAAGAGGCCGAAGGGGAGACATCTTCCAGGGCACTTGTGAGCTGATCTCATTTTTCCACTGTCATTATGGATCAACTACACCTACTTGGGGAGCAACTCTCGAGTTCTTTCCAAGTCCTTAAAGGGATAGTTCAAGCGATTGGAGGAGTGAAGGCACAGTGGAGGAGCTCGAGGGTAAATTACCTTGAAGCTACAATCCAAGCGACATGGTTCATAGAGAGGTGTTTCACTAGCCACGAAGAGGTCGAACCTTTGGGGCCGGAAGCGTAGGTATCACCAATCTCCCTTCCTCACTTATGTTTTAATATTATTTTTGTGCATTGGAGACTTTGCATATGCAAAGTGTAGGGAGAGAGTAGTGAGCACTTAGGAATTCTCATTCTTGGATTTCTTTGTGTATGCATGTTTTGTTTGTTTTCTTACTTGATTGTTGATAGTTTTAATTCTTGTTTGTTGGGGGTTGATTTTAGATGAACATTTGGTGGAATGACAAGCTATACTAGGTTTCCTAGTTTGCATTGGGTAGGATGTTTTAGCTATTAGTGGAGTATTTTTATGTGTTTGACTATATTTGTAGTATTGAGCCCACATTTGGGCCACTTTTTGAAAATTTGAAAAAAAATGAAAAAAAATCAAAACCTAGACAAGTCGAAAACCCAAAATGGCGACTTGGGTAACATTAGGAAAAACCTGGATAGTTTGAAAGGCCTAGGTGAAGTGAGAGGATTTGCCCAGCTAGACTTACGAGTCTACGCAAAAATGAGAGGTTGTGTGGAAAAAGGTCAGAGGTGAGCACGTTTTGTGGGATAACACTAGGTGAAAACCCGAAATGGCGCCTAGGAAAAATGAGAGAAATTGAGAAAAAAAAAGAAACAAGAAACTAGGTTGATGATACATTGAACTCCTTGTTTGCAACTAGGTCAAGAATCTAGATTTATCCTTATGTTGCAAGCAAGTCGACGACTTTTAGATTTCCTTGGTGGATTATTTTTACTTGAGGATTGCTCCTTGGGGATAATAAGCTTGGCTTTATTCCAATCTTTTGTCACTTACCTTTTTACTTACACATTTACTTGCTTTGGGTGGTTTGGCTGCCTTTGGTACTTTGGGGAGTGTGAGAGTTGTGAGAATTTCATCTTCCTGGGGGATCTAGGGTAGCTTGGGAATAAGTTGAATGCATCGGCTATTTTTGCACGATTCATGTCGCTTGAACCTTTTTTGATTTTATTTACTCGAGGATGAGTAAAGGTTTAAGTGTGGGGAGTTTGATCTGCATCATTATGCATGCTTTAACCAATGCATTTAACGTAGTTTTTTTTATACTTTTGGTTGGCGGTTTGGCCATATTAGTTGAGTTTACATGATAATGGGTTTAGGCAACCATGTTCGGTTTTCTATTCTAAATCCCACATTTTGTACACTTAATTAGTGGTTATTGACATATCGTGTTCACGGGCTCCTTGATCCTTATTATAAGTACCTTTAGTAGGTCGCCCGTGAATGCTATTTGTTACATTACATTCTTGTGAAGGCTGTTTGCTTTTAACAGTAGAAGATTTGAAGGCCATTCACATTGAATGGTAGTAGGTGAAAGCCACGAGCATCAATGCATGGTAGAAGGAGATTGAAGTCAAGGATAGGCGGTTTCGAAGTTCAAGATGGCAAAAGGTGGAAACGGTGAATCATGGTTTGAGGAGCGTTTCCTAAGTCCAAAAATGATCCAGGAATATTTAGACTTCAACGATGGTTCCATTGGATTTGTCTTCTCGAGTACTATAAAATTGACTACTAGAACTCCCAATTCGAACTAACGGTTTACCCGTGGCAAGCAAACAAAGTTCAGCCGACAAAGGACCAGTGACTCATGATAGCCCGTACTACACAAAGCATCAATGACCCATGAAGATGCCTATGGTTCGCCCTATACAAAGCAACAATGCCAGTCTGTGACAATGGATCCGGGCCGTGAAGCATGGGAACAAAAGAGATATTTTGCTAAGTATGGAGCCGGTTCGTGAAAACCTTCTCGGACCATGACGAGAGTTCTGAGCAAGCACCCATGCTTCTCACAGTCTGTGAAAAGGAGGTCGGGCCGTGAAACTACTGAGTGGAAACTGTGGTACTGCTTGCGATCCATGAAAACCTTCACGGATTAGGGCACGAGCCCAGCTTCACGGACATGGGATTCCCACGGCTATGAATGTTCACAGACCGTGCCAGATCTGGTTGTCCGCACTTGAAGGCTTCACCGACCGCGGCATCCAATTTGGTCCGTGAAAACTAGGCGGCTAACCTAGAGTTTTGACACTTTTTCCCTATTTTGGGCCTATTTTGAGGCCAAATATCCTACTACTATATATGGCTCTATTCCACTCATTTTTCATTGACATTGGGGGAGAAAATTCATATCCTGTAACTTGGAGAGCATTTGGGAGAAGGAAGGAGTTCCTTAGTAGGTTTTGTACTTTTTTTCCTTTTCTTTTCTTCTTGTTTCATCCCAAAGATGTGAAATTCAAATCTATATTTGAATTCTATGTCTAGGGAATAGTTAGATTAAGCTTGGGAGATATTTGGCACATGTGTAGCTTTTGATGCTTTTTGAGATTCCTTAAATTCCACCTATGTTTGTGTTTATGATATTATTGAGATGGTTCTTGAAAGTGACAAATGAATGAACACTACACCACATATGAGCACACACTTTGGGCTATGTTCATTTATGGTGCACTTATTGATGCTCCACTGGGAAGAGAAACCTGGATGTTTGAATGGGTGGAGGGGAACGATTTTGCGTGAGTGTGTGCATGGGAGATTTGAGGTAACCCTAATCCACATACCATCGCACCAGTCTTAGCTGATTACTTAACCGTTTTCTGATAATTTACGAGTAGAAACAGTTAATAGTAGCAAGCTAGGTGTTATGCTGAAACTTTAGTATCACAGATAAGGTGCCTATGAACCTATGGCCTCGCGTATAGAGGACCACTGGGAATTAGTGCATTCGTGGTGGAAGCCTGAGACGTAATAGCACGAGGGAGAAATAGAACCACAATAACGGTCGGACGTTGTTGTGCTCCCCTAATTACGATGGCGGTTTCGATGGAGGTTTACGAGAACACCTACCATGATAGGAATGGGGAAGTGTATGCCATCGGCCACACCACGTGTTGTGAACACACCGATAGGTCTTTTGTATATCTACATGTGAATGTATTTAACTTTTACTTGAACCCTAGCATCTCTGTGGACAAACTCAAGGCTTGCCGCTTACTACCTTTTGGTAGCCTAGTAGCGAGAAATGGGTGTAGAATATAAATTTTATCTTTGACCTTCCCATGGGACCAGTGCCTCGGCTCAGGTTAATTGTTTGCACTGCTGCGACTGTGTTAATGATCCCGGGTCAAGGAGGGTCAGTAAGGCCAAAGAAAACACAATGAAAGTGCCTTTAATAGTCTGATATAGCCTCCCTTAATGGCCCCATCCTACACTAGTGTATGCAATTAGAGGGAGTGCGTTGTTTTTTTTACTGAAAAATTACATATCTCTAGAAACCCTCTCTAGAAAACCCTCCCCCTAAAGCCACCCAAAACAAAACCCTAGTTTCAGGGGCGCCGCCACCACCGAATCCGGCGGTCTAGCATCCCTCTCCCCCACTTTAGATTTAGTTTTCTTCCCGCTTTAGTAGTAAAGCTAAAATTGGTCAGCAAAGGGGTAAAAAACCGAACAGGAAGTCGGAGAAGGAGTTTAGGCATGACCTCTTCACCGAGTGAAGAAGATGTCGACACAGGAGAAAACGGTGACCCATCACTCATCTTACCAAATAAGCTAGTCGGATGACATAAACAGAGTGACGCCGCTTGCTTGCTGTCCCACCGATAAGAAGCTCAGCTAACCCTCTCGTTGACAAAGAGACCAACATCTAGCTAATTTAACAGATAAAACACAGCCACGACTGCAAAGGTGGCAAACAGATCTGGGTCGAGGGCAAAACCGGTCAAACTGGAGAAACCCTCGCATGGAGAGGACAAAATCCCACGACTATTGGAGGCGACATATAACCACTGGTGGTGAAGCACAGCCGCTGGCGGCTGAGCACGGGCGCCATTCATGGGCCATGACAACTAAAGCCACTGGAGGTGGTGCACGGCTTAACCAGATCCGACAAAAATCAAAATGCAAAAATTCTGGCAATTCTTTATCTAATGGTGACCAGTGGAAACGTCAAAGACCACGATACTCAATCGTGGGTCGGATCCATCCGAATGGGATGGTGGAGAGTTTAGATTTGTAATGGTTGAACTGAGTCATCAAATTGGACTAAAATGAACATATGCTGGTTTTCCCACTTTTATTGGACTGACATCCCTCCAGTTCTTCGGATTTGGTGTCGTTGTGCCTATGCTCTGATTTCAGCTTCGTAATCTTAGTGTAGTCTAATTTAGGTTCTTTTTCGATTGTTCTCTTTCGTAGTAAGGGGGGTGTTTTGTAAAAATTGGGTCATTTTTGTCTAGAGCATTAGATTAGGAGGTTTATGCCAATTTAGGTTCTCCAATGACCTTTTTAAATGGTAGAACTCGGTTGGCTCCAAATCTACTCTCCAAAGTGCCGGGTTTAGGAGAAATTCAAGTCAAACTAACTCAAATAGCTTACTTTTGGCGATCCCTTCTGGGGATAATGAGTAGATTCGTAGACAACAACTAGTTTGGATAGGTTCAGAGTATTTATATTGACTATTAGTGAATAGTCACCTTTTAAATCGTTTCTCTTCTTCTAGAACTTCCATACTGACCATGGTCAAAGACTTTCAAAAATACAGAAAATTGTCAAGTCTAATATTTGTTATTGTGATTGCTATGAGTCGGGACGCTGACTCATGTTGATTCATCTGTCAGAGTTAAGTCGACACTTTTGGACTCAATCACGATACAAGTGAATCGTTCATCTTGAACTACACCTTCTTTTCAGTCACCAAGGCAACCAGGGCGTTGTGTTCGACTATCCAAGCGTAACTCAAGCTCTCCCCCTAATAAATAATGGTTTTTAAGTCCCTATACGCCAAGTTGGTGTGGAACAAGCTCTGATACACCATGTTAATGTGGAGCACGGGTGGGAGGCTCACATCACTCACTCTCTATGAGCTAGACATGTGGGAGTTCATCCCACCTTATAATAGATAGGTTTTTCTCATTTTAGTTATGGTGTTTTATACTCTATCAAGTCATCAAATGTAATAGAAGTTAGACTAACGGCATCACTAATTTATCAATTAAAAGTAGATAGACTACAAATTGTACTCCATGACCAGATTTTAATGAGAATCACCCGACTATTTGTTTTAAAAAATAGGGAGTACATTTACAATAAATTGTGGGCCCAATTAGTTAATCACTCCAAAATGTGGTACAAATTCAAATAGAGTGAGTCTTCTGACAGACGGCCTGTCCATAAGCTTATGGACATATTACTTATTTTTTTACCTTATACACTGCATTTGTTAAATTACACACTAAATTTTAAAATTTTGAAAATATTTTTTTATATTTTATATCTTCACATCCAAATACATGTTATTACATTTTAACTTTTTTAAATACAATATTTAAATGTTATAAAAAGATTACAACTTTTAAGGTAAAAGCTATTGTAGGCTGTCCATAAACTTATGGAATGACTGCCTTCCTTGAGACTTTTTCTAATTCAAATATCTAAGACTAAATTATTTTTTGGCCCCCCACATAACATCTTACATTATGTTTTGGTCCTCGTTTGCAAATCAACCCTCAAATAGTACCAAACAAATTCAGAACGTTTTGTTTAGTCACCCAAGGTGGTTTTCAGGTAAACCGTAACTGTTTTCCGACATAGGCAGGGGTATTTTCATAATTTTATGCATTAAAGCATATTAATTTTCCTTTCCTTTTACTTTTCTTTTAACATTTTTCCCATTAAACCCTTTTCTTTCTCCGCCAGTAATGTTATTCAGTTGCCGGCACCATCATTGCCGACCACCCTCGCCACCACCGCTCAATTTCAGAACCATTTGAGGACCACAACCAGAAATTCTTACGATCCCGGTTTACCTAAACCTTTGGCCAAAATTCTCTATGTTGGCGGTCCGAAGCGCGGGGAAAATTGGCCCGTTCAAGCGTAAAGTTTCCCTTTCTTCTTCATCACCTGCATACTCCCTCTGCGCCCTTGCAAATTGGCCCTAAATCCATCATCACCACCGCCGCTGTTTGACCAAAATTCTCAACACCGGCTTAAGCGGCAGAGCAAATTGGCCGGTGCAAAATGAAATATCAAAATTTCTCTGACGATTTTGGGGCATGAAAATGAAAAAGGATCGCGATCGTGACAAAGGGGAGGCTTCACCGAGCTCATCCATGGCGGCTCCGGCGCCAGCGCCGGTGGCGGGAAAGGGGAAGATGATGTGGGAGGAGCATTAGCCGGATGTCGGGATGGATGAGCTTCTGGCGGTGCTGGGATACAAGGTGAATTCATCGGACATGGCGGATGTGACGGAGAAGCTGGAGCAGTTAGAGCGGATGCTGTGGACCACCGTGAGGGACGAGATACCTCTGAGGAAGATGAGCGCATGATATTCACGTGCTCAATTTGGGAACCATTTTGTCTCCAGCGTTATTTTCTTTTTCTTTTTTTTTTTAAAAAAAATTATAAAAAAATCAGTGTTATAATGGTCATTTTACATATTTTGACTAATTTTACTGTTGACTTTACCTGAAAACCGCCTTTGGGGACCAAACAAAATGTTCTGAATTTATTTGGTACTGTTTGAGGGTTGATTTGCAAATGTGGACCAAAACCTGGTATAAGATGCTATGTGGGTGAACAAAAATATAATTTAGTCAATATCTAATTTCTTCAACTTCTTAAGCGAATATTATGAGAAGAAGAAGGCTGGGAGGGAGTAAAGCCCGATTGTGTGAATTATTGGGCCTTATACAGAGCCCACTCTATTGTGACCATATATAATTCCTCTCTCTAAAACCCTAACTCACTCCCTTCCCTGCCGCATCGTCTGAGAATCCAAATTTGCGGTAAATCTCGTCGAGCAAAAATGAGCAAAGGAAATACCGGCGCGGCCGTGAAAGGCGGAAAGAAGAAGGGATCGACGTTCGTGATTGACTGCGCGAAGCCGGTGGAGGATAAGATCATGGACATCTCCTCACTGGAGAAGTACCTCCAGGAGCGCATTAAGGTCGGCGGCAAGCCAGGAGCTCTCGGCGACTCCGTCACTGTTGTCCGTGACAAGACTAAGATCACCGTCACCACCGACTCCACCTTCTCCAAGAGGTTTGATTTTTTTTCTATGATAGCTCTGTCGTTTTTAGTTAATTTACTATTGTGGTTGACATTGTTATGCAGTTTTTTACTTTGTGTTTGTGTTAGCAATGATTGAACTTAAACTGTATTGTTGTTGGGATTAGGCGCTTTCTGATATGACACTTCTAGTGGTAGCTTTGACTCGTTGGTGGTTGACTTGCCATGTATGTTTGGTTCTGGATGCTTTTCGTGCGTAAGTTTGAAAGACCGAGTTGAATCTGGTGCATTAGGGCTATAATGGAATGTGGTTGTGCTCTGTTTTGTGTATGGATTGTAAGGACATAGGTTGATTTTGTCATGAAACTTAACCTATACTAGAATAAGTTGAAGATTTGGGTTTTGTGATTTGGCGCTTACGGTGTTGAGCTGTAATAACATCCCATTGAGTCTTTTGAAGTTTTGATGAACGACTAGTACTTTTACAATGTAGCCAGAATCAATTGAAACCAGTTATTTGGGTAGCGTTGAAGTGGTATGTCAAGTAAATGTTGATTTTGAACCATTGTTTCTTGAAAGTAGGAAAAATAGTATGCACTACATATCTGTATGTAGACTGTACCGAGCAAATAGGCTTGGGCAATTCGGCATGTTGCTTGTAGAAGTGTAGATTGTTACTGGAAATCAATATAGACATGGTAGAGTAGATTATAATTTTGTTTGATGTATGTTTTCCCTCACCCCACTATATTGTGGCTGATTATCCTAGGCAACTTACAATCTTACCTGAGCATACATTCTTGTTTATTGGAAAACGAACTACTGTACTACTTTTATGTTGAATCAAAGTGTAGTAGTAACTTTAGCTGAATACTACTATTACTGTTCAAGTTTTTAGCTATCTCCACCAGCTGAACTTATATAGTTGCCCTGTTGCTTACAAACACACTCAGGTACTTGAAGTACTTGACAAAGAAGTATCTTAAGAAGAACAATGTGCGTGATTGGCTCCGTGTGATTTCCTCCAACAAGGACCGCAATGTGTATGAATTGAGATACTTCAACATTGCTGAGAATGAGGCCGAGGAAGAAGATTAATTGCATCTATCAAAGAGACTTTGTCTCTAAGTTGTTCTTAAGTCTGTACTAGTTAATACCCTGTTTGCTATTTCTCGAAGTTTGACGTACTTGTGAATCAGTTTTGGTTAAATGGGAGAATTTTGAGTTTGGCTTGTTTACTCTTCTTGGAACTAGTCTGGAATTTTGCAAGAATGATGAACATGTAAAATTATCAGTCCTAATTAATGGTCAGTGAATCATTAGACAACCTTTTCTTGATGTTCTTCAATTTTGCTGCCAAATAAATGGAACTCGTGGATTTTTTACTCGTATGGTGGCTTTCTGTAACTTTTACTCATGTGACCAGTTTGGAGTTTGAAGCGTTTTTTTATAAATCTTCTCCCGGATTAGGGCATTATGCTCTATTAAGAGCAATATTGTACAAAAGTGGGATTGCATCCTATGGTATAATGAGTTAAGCTCATTTACACGGAGATGACACTTGGTAAGCCAGATGTATGAAAAATTTACTTTCACTCAGGGGTGCATCCAAGAATTTTATTTTGGAGGGGCATTATTTAATAGAGTTCGTCTCTTGAAAGGTCTTTTTATAACTTATGAAAAAATTAACGTTCAAACTGCAAATTTAAAAAAATTAAGATAAAATTTTTGGGTTGAATTAATCGGGTCATGAACCTATAATTACTACATGTTGCATAATAAATTTTAATATTGTAATTATAATATTTTACCTTTCTATAATTTTAATTCAGTTCCGTCTTTCTATATGCCTATGGGAAGATCGTATTTCTCAAGACTTTACCTATTTAATATTTTAAAATAAATATTAAAATAAACAAATAATACAATCAATGAAAAATAATGTCATACAACTAATTTAATAAACGTACATATCGAATTTTCATATATTGAAATTTAGCAATAAAATCATCCACATAAACATTCAAAAACAAATATTTTTCAAGATAGGTAATTAAACAATCATTACAATTGGTAATAAAAAAATACAGATAAAAATATGATGGGATAACAGTCAAAATCTTCCGTTGACCAAGTTAAAAAAATGTTAAAGAATAAAAAATGTGGGTTAGCTGCCCTGATTTGCCTATGGCTAGCTCCACCATTGCTAACATTTTTTCATTTATTTTTATTTTTGCATTTTTACGTTTGTCCAATGTTTTGACCTTTTGTCATCATTCTCAATTTATGAAACTTTCTTCTTATTTCTTCTTCTTGTGGCTATTCTAGTTGAATTTTTTAAAAAAAATTTTTGAATAAAGATTAATCATTTAATTCATTTTTTTTATTTTGAATAAAGATGGATTTAATCATTTAATTTATTTTTTATTATTTTGAATAAAGATGGATTGTTAATTTTAATAATGCTATACATATTCTTCTTCAAGCATGGAATCACATCAATCAAACTCACCTAAATCATTATGCAAATGCAGTTTCTTAATTCCATTCTAATGGTACAATGTATTGCAAATCCATAGGCGAGTGATGCATCAACAATTTTAATTAATATTTACATTTTACATTTATAAGTATTATTGCATAACATTAAAATTATGGAGGTTCATCGTTTAAGATTTTAACATATAGATATCGACCAATTTTATTGTCAAGAATTTCCTTTTTCAATTCTAAAATTGTTAAATTATTTCTATACAATTAAAATATTTATAAAATATAAATTTAATTTATACTTATTTATGATATAAAATGTTAATGCGTATATTACAAATTAAAGTTTTAATAAATTAATTTTTTGATTATATTTTATATAAAATAGTAAATTTATCATGTAAAAAAAGTAAAATTAAAAATAATTGAGACACAAGTGGAGCTGATAATGATTTTATTGCAGAAAAATTTAGTTGGATAGAAATACACTGAATGAACATATGAAAAATGTAAAAAGTAAGAGTAAAAAGAAATAAGAAGAAAGTTGGAGGGATTAAGGCTCTGTTTGGCAGAGCTGTGCTTAGAAGTAAAACTGTCTTTTTTTCTAAAGCAGGGAGACCAGAATCTGCTTTTCCCCCAAAAATAGATTATCTTTTAAAATAATCTATTTTTTTATTTTACCAAACACTAAAAAGTGTTTTGCTTAAAATCACAACTTAAAAACTCCACTAAGCAGAGCCTAAGAATGATAACAATAAGTAAAAACGTTAGATAAGTGTAAAGATGTAAAATAAAAAACGATTGTGCTTGTACGAGCAGCCAAAGATTAAGATAAAAGTAAAAAAGTTTAATCCCAAATTCACACAACGACGCCTTTACATATGTGGCGTACCAAAAGTGGCATAGACGATCTCAACTGCACAAAGAGGATCAATGGTTCTCATTGTGCAATCGTCCGATAATGTTTACCCAGACCACCAAACAAAATCAGTCATAGTGAAGAATCAAATGAAAATCACTCAAAAAATTTCATCTACACTTTTGATTAAGTAATGAGGCAAACAAAACAAGAAAATGAAGCTTGCCAACTAAATATCTAGTTCGTCTCCATTTAACCCGTTCGACCCTTTCCCTAAATTAGGAGATTATAATCAATCATTTTAATTTATAAAAGAAACATTTCTAATGGGTAGATTATCTCTAACTTGATTCCAAAAGAAAATTCCTAAACAATTAAGTCTACAAATCTGATTGAAACCCTCAGAAAAAATAGATCACCAAAAGTCAGTTGTTTCAACGACTTTGACTTGGATTCTCCTTCCCGTCTTTGACACTTTGGATAATAGATCTGATGTCAATATAATTTTACCATAAAAAGAACGCCGGAAAATATACAGTGACCGAGACAATTCCTACCCGATGCCTAAATCCAAAAAACCCCCTTTTAAAAACACTCTTGCTAGAAGCTGAAAAAAAATTGAGTAAAAAGGAAAAATGAATGATGCAAGACAAAAAAAAACAAATTACATAAATAATTTCCCCACACCCCAAAAAGGAGAAAAATTAAAAGTTGACAAAATAAAAATAAAAGTAAAAAGTACCTCTCATGACCGTGTCGTTGGAGAAGAAAGCTCTCAATAGCCATGGTAACATCACAAAAACTCTGGCAATCAACCTGTAATCAAATTTTCCACACCCTGCTGCTGTCATTAACGAGAAACAGGTGGAAAGGACGATGTCGTGCCATGAAAAACCCAAAATACCTATCGTCGTGGTGATGATGTCTTGCAATAAAGAAGACACTTCTTCAATAAATCTGGGCAGCCATGAAGATGTCTATTTTCCTCCTTGATGAGTTGACTCGATGTGACCCAACTCAGACCCGAGCTAACCCAGTCTGAGCTAGCACAAATTTGACATCATCGAGTCGATTCTTGTATAACGTCGTGGTGCCTGAACACGACAAAGTCGACCCCTGAACTCCACCGAGTTGAGCTCTAAACACCATTGGAATGCCGGGACACCACATGGACGCCTGAATGCCACTGAGTCAAGCATTGAACACTCATGGGATGCCAGAGAATAGCCTGACCACCGTTGAGACACCGAATCTGAATACCGCTGAAGGACAATTCGAGTTAGCTTGGATAAGAACACTAGAGTCAAGATTGATAGATTGGTGCAACTAGTTTCACACTTAATGTTTGCAGGCGACTGCATCTCTTTTTTCAACAACTTGGAAGGAGGATCAAGGAAATTTGCAAAAACACTCAATCTCTTTGCTGCATACTCAGATCAATGTATAAACTTGGTACTATAGGTTAGTCCGAATGCCAACCTTAAGGAACATCTGAGCCTCACATTCCGAGTATTCGAAGATTAACTGGAAGAGGATTATCTATGACACTACAAGAATTTCGCATGTGGAAAGGTCAACATGTTTGGAAGATTAATTCAAATAGTCAAGGTGAAAACTTCGACTTGGAAACTTACCGACCTATCAGTGATGTGATGGTTTACCCTCAGCAAACACGCTTTGGAATTCACATCCCATTACACATTGGGCAATTTCAAAATTCTATCCACAGTGGCAAAGAAGATAGATAACCATCCAACGAGATTCATATGGGCCGAGGATACGAAAATGAGAGGAATCCACTGGAAGTCATGGAAAGCAATGTTTTGTTCCAAATGGCACGTGGGACTAAGAATGCTCTTCACAGAGTAAATGAATTAAGCTTTGCTAGGAAAACTAGCTTAGAAGATAATCACTGAGAAAGATTCATTCTTCTCCAGACTATTCACCAGTAAATACTATAATAATTAAGGATTCCTGGAGGTTAAACCTGCACAAGGTGCATCATGGGGGGTGGAAGGGAATACTATGGGGTGGGAACCTCATTAAACCACAACTCAAATGGCATGTGGTAGATGGGTGTGACATAGACATTCAAGAAGAGTGGATACCAAATCACAAAAATCCCATAAGGCACGATCTACAATTGCTACCCCTACCGGGGTTAAAGGTCAGCGACCTAATAGACAATTACAAGTAATGATGAGTGCCACTGGGATATGGATTAGCTAGGAAAGTACACATTCAAAAGTGGGTATGATGCGGCTTAGGCTGCAGGAACTATCGACTTCAAACGTGACGTCAAACATGGGAACCGATATGACCATATGGAAGAAGCCGTGGAAATCAAGGACTCTAGAAAAATGAAAATTCCTAGTGTAGAGACTAATTCAAAATGTAGCACCGACATGATCATCATTGAGAATCAGAGGTATAGAGGTGTCTCCCTTATGTCAAATGTGCCACAAACATGTGGAAACACCCACACATATGATCCTTGAAAGTGAAATATCTAGGAGGGTATGGAAGACTTCTAGATTAGGGTTCGACTTTAGACGAGGACATCCATTGTCACTAGGAGCATGGTTGGGAGAGTGGTTTAAGGGTGCACCAGAATAAGAGGATATCGACCTAACATGTATCAACATCTGGCCTATTTGGTGTGGAAGAAATAACGCAACAATAGAGCAACACTAACGGTTTGTGGAATCAATCTTAGTCATTGCAAAGGAAGCACAAGTGAGAGACCATGGAGTCAAGCAAAGAGGGAAAAACCCGGAGGTGGACCCAGACTTATCATAGGAAGCACTGGAACATGGTGAAATTTAAACAATTCATGAACCAAAAAAAGTAAGGGTAGGAGACACTCTATAAATATGGTAGAAAATGGGAGCTTCAACCATACCAAGCTTACACAAAATGGACATGCATCAACACTGATGCAACATTCAGGATCTAAGATGGAAGGGCGGTAGCAGCTTGGTGCTCGGAACGAGGCACACCTACAAATACCTGGTAGGGAACAAGGTCATTTCATGCATTATCAACAATACAAGCAGAACTAGTTGCAGTACACGAAGCAATGGCCCAAGCAAGACATTGTCAGATAACTCATATCTTGATGCGCACAGATTGTGAAAATGACACTTAATGACATCAACAAGTTCCCAAATGTCCCACTAGGGCTCAACAGACGAGCCATAATTAATGCTAGCTATGATTTTTATTAGATTCCATGTAATGAAAGTTCCTAGATGTACTTTAGGAAATGCCAATAATCTTGCATGGGCTGCAAGTGATAGTCAACACCACAACCATATCATGTTATATATGCACCCACCTTGTTTCAAAAAAATAAATAAATATGGTCCTGGTTTCATTCTATAACTAACCTGCCACACCATCATTCCCTTATATCTTCAAATGTCCTGGTACTTTACTGCAAAAAAGACTTCAAATGTCCAAACTTTGTTGATTAACTGGATGCATGTTGTAATATGTTCGGAGATTGGAAAGGTGAGGAATCTGTACTTGTTTGGTGGTTATAAAATGTCTACTCACATTGTACAGATAAATATCCTTCACAATGTAAGATTGAACTTGCATGCTAGGCTAATAGCAATGTCCTACACCTCTAATTAGTTGTATGTATACATGGGAACTATTCCTTTCTTTAAGAATAAAAGGAAGGAAATACCCATCCTTCTTACTTGGGATCCTAAGTCTCATGGAATAACAATTAACACTGATGCTGCGTTTAATTACAATAATATCAGATTGGGATATGGCACCATACTCAGGAATAAAGAAAAGACACTTATCACAACAATCCAGAAGTCTTGCACAACTCTATCTCCACTTCATGTGGAACAGATGCCAATACTATCAACATTGCAGATGGGGAATCAAATGGCTACAATCCAATCTGACAGCCTTCAAGAAGTTCAGATGATCCTTCAAAACATGGAGTATGATTGGAGAGTCGAGCGAGCTGTGCAGCTGATTTGCTCATAGCTCACTAGTACACATCTACAGAGAGGCCAATGGTGGCGAAGATTATTTGGAAAACTTGGCTCTCATTCAAGGAAATATGCAATTTGATCCAGGGGATGTTCCTAAATGGTTAAAAGTAATTCTTATTTTGGAACGAAACAAATCTTTCTCATTGAGACTTTCACATATAGTGATTCCTTCCTTTTGTTCATCGGTTGCTATCTAAGAAATCATGAGTTCAACTATCTTTCTTTTGTAGTAGATTATGAGAATCCACTTGTATGTCTGGTTGGGAAAGATTTAACTTAGGTGGAAATTTTCAAAATCACATACAGTCCTGATTCATGAAATCAAATCAAAACAAACAATAGATCTTGTAATATTCTTTCCTTATTTTATGGACCGGGGGCCAATTAGAGCCCATATATACTCGCTGAATGTGAGTTTTTGAATTTAAAATGGGTAAGAAGGATTGGTCAGTGCATGAGATTGCAAAAAAGAGAACTCAAAAGTCAAATTTGGTTTGAAATAAACAAATAAGAGTGTGATAAAGCTAAGCTATCCCCTTTCAGTTTCAACCCATATGACTTATTAATTATGATGTTACTTTTCTTTCAGCATCTTAGCATGTTCCAGTGGAACAATGCCACCACCACAAACAAACAGTCTGATCTCGTCGATTCCATGAGCATCATCCCTTCCAAACACAGTCAAGTCGACCATTCATTTTTTTTCACAGATTTATACAAAAATTGGTGGTGATGAGGGTGTTGATGGTGAGTGGTGTGGGTGGAGAAGTAGAGACTAGAGAGGTGTTGTGGAGTATGAATTCCAAGGGTATATTAGTTAGTACTAATTTGAATGATATTATTGCACGCTTATTTTTATTGTAATCTCAATTAAAAATTACGATAAAAATATCGAGTTAATATTTTAATGCTGGTCAAATAATTAAATCATACTTTTAAAATTGAAACCTTAAATGGTAGTTTAGCATGAATAGTAGGGTATCAATGTTTTTTACCCTAATAATTTTAAGCATTTGCAAGCATTAAAAGATAATCAATTTGCTTGCAAACATATTCATATCCTCTCATTCCTTTTCTCTCGGTGATCCACACGTACATACATATCAAAACCCTCAATTTGATCTAGGGATGACAGTAGGGCGGGTTTTGGTGAAGGTCATCCGTCCCAATGATGCGAGAATGGAGGTTGATTTAGTGGGGCTGGGGCGGGTATGAGTATGAAAATCATACCCGTCATGGGTAGTGGGTAGTGGGTAGTGCGTGGATGTTAGTTCACACTCGCCGCAACCCCACTCCACTAAACCCGTTATATACCAGCTAATTAAATATAAAATAAATTATTACTTATCCATATTGCACATATCTTACCAAAAATATTTTCATATAAATACATTTAAGGATATATACAAATATAACCATATATACTCGAGTAAGTGCAAATGTAACCCTTAGATAATTTAAACTACAAAAACAACCCTAACTAATTGATCAAAGTGCAAATATAATCCTAAGACACCATTCCAGCGTTGACTGCATACAAAATGACCAAAATTCCATCTGACCTAAAACCTTAATTTCTTAGGAAAATTTGCCCCCCATCTCCCCCACCCTCACCCCCATTCCCGGCCACCCCACCCTCACCACCCAGCCACCACCACCACCATCCCTCGTCCCGCCCATTCCCACCACATCAGCCACCTCACCCCACCAGTCACCTCACCCTACCTCCACCACAAACACCAGCCCGCCGCCACGACCCACCGCCACCATAAACCGGTATGAACTCGGATTTTAAATCTTGAACCTTTGAGAAGTCTCTCAACCACTTCCCCGTGGCTAGTAGTGCAGCTTCCGGTGACGACAACGAAAAAGATGACCGTGCAGATGAAGAAGACGACCGACGCGTGTCTTGTTGGATATTTTCAATGATTGAAAAGATGTGACTATGAATAATGACGCGGTGTGAACATTGTTCATCGCCAATAGATATGAATTCAAGTTCCCAACGGGTATATGTCATGAAGAGATGTATTATTTATCTAATTCGAAAAGAAATTCACAGTTTTAATTGAGTTTTTCCTAATAGAAAATATTTGTCTAATTCGAAGGCATATTTTGGTGACCGTTGCGTTTTATCATAGTTATGAAGCACTCGTGCTCAAGGTGAATCATATTTATGATTAGTGTTAAATAACTTGAAGATATATGGTTGATTATATGAATCATGATGATCGATAAAATCTAAAGCACGAGTTGTTGTAACTCCGGAAGAAAAAACTGTTAGTTTTTTTTGAATAAAAAGATGATTTTGAGATAATCCAATTCTTTTGATTCTGTCGAGACGTAAAAGTTTCGTTAAATCTGTGATCCTAGGAAATTCTAGAAGATTTTGGTTTATAAACCATACTTGAATTGGGAGGATTTAAAATCCCATAAATTCAAAGAATATAAATTTTTATTGGTATAGTACAAATGACGATATTTGTGGAGAAAAAGGAACAAGGGACATGAAAGAGATAAGTACTTTTAATTATAAGTTTTCATTTTAATCGTGAAGGATATGATGCATGATGATATGCCTTTTTTGTATCATATCCATGAGAAAAACATATATTATTCATGCATGGTTGATCTTTGAATGTCAAAAGTTTCTTGTAAATGTATGTAACAAGAAAATTATAATTTACATCATGAATTATGCTATGACGAGTTGAATGTTATATGATTATGTTTGGCATGTATTTGCATATTGAGGAAAGTGAAAGTCACTTAAAGAGATGATATCATTGAGTAAGTTTATGAGTGAAACATCAAAAGTGGGATGGAAAGTCCATTTAAATCACTAAATAGTGGAACCTCAATCCACACTTGGTTAGATACCAAGTCTTGGATTCAATGAGTCAAAGTGCACTATAATATTGATTTGAGCACTCAATTAAAAACATCCCAAAAGAGGGAGTGCGGGTTTAATCCGCTTGATTAATATTAAGGGTGAATTTTAACGTCCTTAACAAGTCCATGAAAGAGCCATAAATGGCGGGGACAGTTTGATTGGCCTTGGTATTGTTCGTACATGAAAGAGGCACATGGACTTGCCTATATGAGTGTAAGACTTAAATGTCGATTGCAAGATTTTTGGACTTTACTTCTTGGAAACATTCATGAAAGGATAGGCACACTTTAAACTTAAACTGTGTGATTTGTAACAATGGAAAAGCAGCGAATCTGTGTGTGCTGGTCAATGTGGCATCTTACATAAACCATTCGTTCAAAGCATAGCCTACCAAGTGGTTCGGCAAGTTATAGCGACCTTCACTAAGGCTTTGGTTCAATCGAAAAACACCACTTGCCGATGCATGGCTTTATTAAGAGCTTTCCGTGATTTAAAGAATATGTTTTCAATAATCAGAAATGGTGGGGGATTGTTGGATATCAATGATTGAAAAGATGAGACTATGAATAATGAAGCGGTGTGAACATTGTTAATCACCAATAGATATGACTTCAAGTTCCCAACGGGTATGTCATGAAGAGATGTATTATTTCATCTCAGCCATTAGTCTATAAATAGATGAGTTGTCTTCACTTTGAAGGATATAACAAGAATACAAGAAAACAAGAAAAGAGAGAAGTACTCAAATATGAGAAGAAAACCTAAAAAATAAGAAAAGAATGATAATGCATTATTCTTAGAGAATTCTTACTCTTCAATCCTTTGTTCATTCGGGGTTGGAGAAGTGAGTGCACACTTCTGTCAACTAGGCTTCATTTTATCCTAGAGGGTTTTTGTTTTGAATCATATGCACACAAAAGAGAACAAATAAAGCCTTAAGGAAAGTGTCTCTTACACGACTTTAAGGTTGCCTTAATATTATACATTTCATTCTATTTCCCTACACTTTCCTTCTACTTGCCTTTGTCTTAGATAGGAAAATTCCCTAACATGTCTCACACATGCGCGTGAAAACAGCCGCGAGCTCTCACCTCTGGCGCGTGCATCTCACGCGCATGCCATTTGAAGACGCATCGTCCGCACGCGCATCACGATGCCCTAGAATCGCTTCGTTTGCCATCAAATGAGCGAACTTCAAGTAAAGGTGGGCATCAAAACCATGTTCCCAACCTTCTCCGAAAACATTTGATGTAAAGAGCTTTGAGCACCCGGCAGAGGAGGATGTTCCACCAGCGCCTCAATCACTCATTCACCATCGAAGGAAGCGGTTCTTGACATGGCGGCGGAGACGGTAGAGGATTGGCGGAGCGCGATGGAGTTGTGAAGGTGGGGAGGGGAAGTTGGAGGGAGATTGGGTGGCAGGTATTGAGAGAGAGAAGAAGAAGTATTGGGTTAGGCTAGATTTAGGGTTAGGGGTATGATAGTAAATTCTTTTTATTTTGTTTTTTCAGAGGGGGAGAAATGACATATCATCAAATTCCAACTTAAAGTTGTGAGAATGGGTATTTTGCACTTTCCCTTATTATCTACGAATATATTTGCACTTTCAATTATCATAAGGTTATATTTGCATTTATGTGAATTATATAGGGTTATATATGCATTTTTCTCATACATTTATAAACTTTAATATAAAAGTTACTATAAAATATGTGAATTTTAGCTATATTTGGAGATATAAGTGGGATGAGTACAATGGGTATGAAGTTGGTAGGGAGACCGTGGGTGATGTGGCGAGTATGAATTTTTTATAATACCCGATGGGATGGGGTGAATTTTAAAGTTGTACCCGCCATGGGTGATATGGCAGATATGAATATGAAAATTTTAGATGAACATGAGTGTTGGAGGTAATGTAATCCGCATCCCCCCATTCCATTGTCATCCCTTATTTGATCCCTATCTCAAATTTGGAAAGCGTGCTTATCAGTGTGTCATTCCATCAAATATTAGGTGCCTAGTTAAGAAAATATAGTTTTTTGCAATGGCATAAGTTTAATCTTGTTAGAGTAGATAGACTTCTATTGGTCGAGGCACATTGATTAAAACATTAGAACTTTTGTTGTAATCCCTTTCCTGAAATAGATCATAACTTTTTCAAAAAATGAAAAGAAAAACAGGGAAAAACAGAATAATACTCTTTGGGAAGGAGTTAGAAAATTAAATTAGGATTAGGGATGAACATGAATATAGGACCTGGCACATACCACATGGTCTGAACTCATTGGGTCAGGTATGAGTCCAAAATTTTTTAGATCCATCGAATTTGTGTCTAGGTCTGGGTCTAAATTTTAAAAAATTAGTCTGGGCCTAGATCTAAAATCTTAAGAACCAGACCCAACACGTAAACCCATATAACCCCAACTATATATATGAATTAAATTAATATGTATTGTATCTTTTTTTCTTGAAATAATTAATTTAGGTGTACATTGAACTTGAATTATTTGTGAATTATATGATTAAGATAATATATATTTTATTTAGTGAATACAAAAATAGAATGTTAGACCAATTTAAGACCCGTTTTGGACCCAAAACCCATTTTGACCCATTTGGTTTGGATATAGGTCTAAGATTTTTAAACCTTACATGTTTAGGTCAGGTCTAGTATAACTAAAATTTTTTTAGGGTTGGGTCTGGATCTTATTAGACCCAACCCATGATCATCCCTAGTTAGTATAGGCATAATCATTTATGATTAGAAATAATGTTTTCTCATTTTTGAGCGAAGTGCATATATAACCCTACATAATTTACGGAAGTGCACATATTAACCTATGATAATTGAAAGTGCAAATATAACCCTAGATAGTTAGTGTATGTGCACAATAACCTTTTCCAGCAGTTTAAGGCTAGAATTCAATGAAAAGACTATTTTACCCTCTAAAAAATATCTATAATACCCCCAAACCCTAATTTTCCTTTTCCCCTTTCTCATTTTCCCCCAAACCCATTCTCCTTTCTCTCCCTAAACCCTTTATCCGTTCACCCGCATCTGAAATAATTGAATACTTCTGTTGGTGTGAAAAAATTGAAAACAGAGACATGGAGGCAATTGTCATTAACAATTCCACATTACCAAAATTAACCCCTCTTTAGTTGCAGAAGTTACGATGGCCCTTTACTAAATTGGTGTGAAAGTGAATATTGAATTTTCCTTTACTTTTTGGCCCTTGCAATTCGTGTTTCTCTTCTCCTTCGCCCTTGCACCGATTCTAGCGATGAACCGAAAATCATTTCTGACTAGGAAAAATAGAGTTGAATGTGGTGGTTCTGGAGGATATGAGGGCAGAGTTTCGAGAAGAGTTGTTAAGTTCGTCGGGAATTTGACTTCTAGATTTGTTGACTACTCTTCGTGTATACTTCTCGTTTTAAGGTTGTTTGTTTTTGGTGGGGGAGGTAGGCGGTGGTGGTTTGTGGCTGTAGGGGCGGGGGGTTGTGGTTGTGGTGGCTGGAAGTGGTAACTTTGTGGTGGTGACCGCTGGGGTGAGGGAGGGGTTTGATGAAGAAGAAGACGAATAGGGATAAAATGGGAAATTAATTTTCACATTTGGTCCAAAGGGCATTTTGGTCAGTCAATGACCAAAAATTACCGATCAATGCCGAAATATAGTCTTTAGGGTTATATTTGCACTTATGTACAGTAGTTATGATTATTTTTGTACTAAAATTATATCAGGGCATATATATATGGTTATATTGCATATTTCCCTACATTTTTTGATGGTGTTTTTACATTTTTTAATCTCACTACTATAATTCATATTCCTTTTCTTGATGTAAACCATTCCTTGTTACAATTAAACCTAAGGAGTAATATTACATTACATTTCCGAAATCTTGTGATATTGGAATTCCATAGCTCATATTTATTCCGAGCTCTTTGTACCCAGGTTGTGTGTGGATAAAATGTTACTGTGGCTTAAGAACACCTCTCACTTTTCAGAAATTGAGAAATAATGTTTGGAATCAAAAGAAGAAGAGAGTACTCTATGTTGAGCACATTGCATTGAAACTGAAAAAAGGGGGGTGAATTCAGAATGAGCAGAAGTTTTATTGAGTACTGAATTGGACGCTACCATCTCCAAGAAATAACTAAATCTTGCCAATGGATACTTTCTGAAGCCTAATGAACTATTGGCTTATGCAACATCTACATTCTCAGTCCTTGTTCGAGTGAGAATCAAGAGGAAGAAACTTGGGGTATCGGTTTCCTGTCTTCCCAGTTTTGTGGTCATAGTACTCGACAATAGCAGCTCCGCTCAAGGCAGCCAGTGTCAGAGCCTGAGCATGCAACCTGATGTCGAACAAGGAGATCGAAAACATTAATGTAATCCAGAATATGTACACAGTATAATGAAGAAGATGGAGCTCTATATCCATTATAAACCGGCACATTCAATCAACCAGCCGAAGCTAAGGAACGATAGAATGAGGTGAACATATAAAATTTAATTTCATCCACTATGAACCAACTCTTAAGGTAAAGGAGACAGCTATTAGATTTGCATTTTCAAATGAACAGAAACACGTATATGATGCAGAAGAAATGGTAGCATCAGGTTTCAAGGTTGAAAATACTGATCATCATCAAGTTATAACATAAAAAATTAGAAATGAGAATTGGGGAAATTAAAGCAGTTATTGTCATCTGGCAGGTGTTGTCATCCATTCAAAGATGAACAAAGCTAGGGATCAAACACTACACCCCACCTGCCCAATTAGACATATAAATATCATTTATGGCCATTGTTCAGAATTTAATATTTAGTGCATTAGTGTAAATCTATGGTATCATACCATGGTGCAAAGATAACTCCAATGCAGCCTTTTGGCTCATCTGATTAACAAAAAGGGTTTGATTTCAAAAAATTAAATAAATACCAATTCGGGATCTGAGAAACATATCTTGACTTGTTGCACACAAGCAGAACAACTCAACTAGAGAATGTTCTCACAGACTGCTACATCTTCTGTCCCAAACAACTCCCTTGTAGAGATGAAACATCCAGAAAAAGAATTCCTAGCATTATTAGGTATGTACAGAACTACACAATCATTTTGCTAGAACAGGAGCCTATGCTTAATTTATTTCAATAAATGGATACAAATACCCAAACAAAATCAACAGAACAGATTCTTTCAATTTGGGAAACCAGAACAAAAAAGAGAGACGAGAAAAAAGATAGGTTACCTAGCATGAATGATCTTGACGCTGGTTTTCATGGCAGGCTGAGACCAATTATAAGCAATGGATCCCGCTATTCCACTCAGCCACAAGCACCCTTCATACAAGAAACAAAATCCATAAGAAACCCAAAAAACAAATGAACATATGAAGGGCGAGGAGGAAGTTTTACCAACAGTGCGGAGTTTGTGCTCAGAAACCCACTCCCTGAAGGACGTCTTTTGGGGATTTCCAGACTCCGCCATCTTCAAAATTAATGGTGACGAAAATGAAATGAAGAGTTTATGAATTGTGGAGGCCTTTTATAGTGATTCATTGGGGTGGCGAAACACAAGGCGGATTTCGCAACCTGTGGGAAACAGGGGGCGTCACGTTTTGCAGCCGCCATTTCACTTGGCTTTATTGCGTGACTCCTCCCTAATTTCCTTGATTTTTCACTTTTATTGCCAAAGTTGAACTCCAAATAAGGGCTTCATTGAAGTATATGTTGCTCAGATGGGCTGATTCACTTGCTAGCCCAATTTGCAAGTTTTAAAACTAATTTCTCTCCAGAATAGTAAAAAGGGGGGGAAAGTGACTTGCAAATACAGCTACTTTTCACGAAAACTATCAAAGCACTTCATAAATGCTCCCATCCCCGAATCTAACTTCACATCAGAAAAAGAAGAAGTGAAGAATGTTTCAGTTAATGGTCCTCATGGGTCAATCACTGCTTCTTATACCTTTCATGCATCATAGGGTTGGAGGTGGCAGCAACGGTTTCGGAGGCAGCGTGGTTTATCAGAATCTATGTCACAAGGAGCGGCAACGCCTGGCTGAATTCCTTGTCGAGCATAACCAGAAGGAAAAATGAAGCAGAATAAGAGGATTGATGCGGCAGCATTGCTCATTGTGTCGATTCACATTCTGGAAAAGAATGAGACAACAAAGAGAAGTTGGCCTTCCCTTGATGCTAAACCAAGCAAAATAGGATGCGGCGTACTAGAGAAGATAGTGCTTCAACGCAATACTGTGAACTAAAAAAGAAATGTTGAAACTGCACAAACACGTCATCGAATGGAAGCAATTCCAGCACACAGAAAAAGCAAGTACACCAGCATACATACTTATCACAGCACCAACAAAGTCAGCTATCACAGGAGCTACAAGAGCACTCCTAATCGAGCGGGTGTTGCCAGCAACAGCGTCAAAGTGGATTGATTTTCTAAACACAAATATCTACTTCAAATAAGACACAGCAGGTTGTGTTAATGCTTGCTCGTTAGGGGGGAGGGGGTTCGATATTTGCCAACTATTGAATTTCCCCAACCTAAATATCATATATTTGGACCTTTTCGATTCCATTTAGTCCTTGAAATACAAAACACCATGTAGGGAGTTAGGGAGACTACTAAAAAATGCTTACAATTACCATGAAATAACATCAAACATAATTTCACGTGTTTACAAAATGGGATGTTGGAAACCATGAGAGTTAGAGGGAAACTGCCACATATGGGGAAAAACTCGTTGATAGGACAATGTATGTTGATACTGTTTTATGTAATTCCAGACTGCTTGCAATATCCCATGCAAATACAAGAAAACAGCAGCTTGGAGGGACTTATGCATGCTATGAATATGCAACCATGGAGCAGTAGTAGTCCATGTTTTGTTTCATAATATTTTATTAGGTTGTGCAAATATCATTTTGTGTTCGAAAAAATGAAGAAGTAAACATGAGTTTTTTTTTTTGCATGTAACCATGTTAGTGTACAACCAGAGCTGTCAATTCGGTTATTCGTGTTGGCTTTGGGTTTGGGTCAAACAGGTTCGGATTGAAACGGGTTGGATTGAAGCGGGTGGAAATATGTTTGTTGGGTTGGGTCAAAATGGGTTTGGGTTGAAACAGGCTGAAATTTGTTGGTCAGGTCGGATGGGTCGAAATATGTTTTTCAGGTCGAGTTTGGTTGGTTTGAGTTGAAACGGGTAGTGATTGGATTGAAAAATGTTGAAGTCTATTTATCGGGTCGGATCGGGTAAATGTCAAGTCAGGTTCTAACGAGTCTGTAATATTTCTTGGGTCAGGTCGGATTGGGTTACACTACTAGTAAAAGATATATAGGCACCAATATGTGAATGTTGGAAGAGCAATACCAATATTAGGAATTTTATAAACATCGACAATTTGGCAAATGAACCAATTGCTTTTTTCCAGTTTAAGTTTGAAAAATGAACATAAGACACAATTGCATTTTTTCAGAGTTTGACCTCTCATCACAGCAAGACAAGACGACACTAGCAACTTAATTCGAATTACATGCGAGCAAGTAAGGGCAGAAAATTCATCGTCATTGCACCAGACCAGGAAACATTTATCACAAGAAAAAAAGGTTTTTTAAAACATCGTGTTACAGTAAAACAAGAAACACATTAACCAATTACATTTCAACATTAATTTGCAAGTTTTCATCCGGTGTAGTATATAAAAGGAATACTTCGAAACGGCACGCTTGTGTCAACCGTCATCATATGCATAGTGGTCATTTCCCAGCGGAGCCAAACATGTGCCCTTCTATGTGTTCTCAAGTGGCCGCCCAAAATGACGTCGTTTTGGGCACCGCTTTTATCCTTTTGTGAATCTCATTTGTCAAAAGTTGCGGCGCCTCCATGTGTTGCCAAAACGACGTCATTTTCGGCACCCCTTCGAGCCTTCGGCACGCCTTCGAGGGGTCCAGCTCTCAGCCCTCGAAGGTGTGTTTCTTGAGCCCTCGAAGGGGTGGATTCTTTAGCCCTCGAAGGGGTGGATTTTCAGCCCTTGAAGGGGTGGAGTCTTTAGCCCTCGAAGGGGATCTAGCTCTCAGCCCTCGAAGGGGTGGAGTCTTCAGCCCTCGAAAGTATCTAGCTCTCAGCCCTCGAAGGAGTGGAGTCTTCAGCCCTTAAAGGGGTGGAGTCCTCAGCCCTCGAAGGTTTCCAGCTCTCAGCCCTCGAAAGGGTGGATTTTTCAGCCCTCGAAGGGGTGGTGTCTTCAGTACTCAAAGGGGTCCAACTCTCAGCCCTCGAAGGGATGGAGTCTTCATTCCTCGAAGGGATGGAGTCTTCATTCCTCGAAGGAATGGAGGTACCTATTCGAGATGTGAACTTCCACCTGGAGAACCTTCACATCTCGAATCAGTACCTCTCGAACCCCTCCTCTTCAACCTTCTCCACCTGAAAATCTTCACCTCTCACCATCTCCACACTTCAATTGCATGTATAATTGGTACATTTATAGCTTCAATTACAACTCTTTTAACATTCTTATACAATTTCTATAATTTATTATCAAGCTCACCGTGCTGTCACGGGTCTCCCCTTTAGGGTCAGGAGAACCGTGAGAAACTCAATGCTAGAGCGCAAAGAGTCCACCTAGATTCCACGGACGTCGCACTCAGCGGGTGGCTAGATAGCCACCAGGCCTTTAGAGGGACGTGGAAGTCTAGATTCACCGAGAAAGGAGCAGCAAACACAAACACTCGAGTAGAGTGTCCGCACCGTCGTACTTAGGACGCAATACAAGTAGAAACCAACAACTTGGTGGAGCAGAAGCTCAATCTAGCTTATATTGCAAAATGAGGTAACCGGGTGTGAAGTTCATTAATCCACATATATGCGGTACGGAGGTTATCACAAGTGCCGGTTACATAAGCAAAATAAGGTCAAATGCTAAAACAGCACGTAGGCTTGGACCTTGATAAAAGTAGCTACGCTAACTTAATAACTAAGCTATTACAAGTATTTACAAGCAAAAGAGAAGACTTCTAGGACAAGGAGCTTGGTACGTGTCTTCTCGAACCGGGCGCAGCAATAACGGGCTGCTGGCGGGACGACCGGGCTGCTGGCGGGACGACCGGGCTGCTGGCGGGACGACCGGGCTGCTGGCGGGACGACCGGGCTGCTGGCTAGGAGCTCGGACCAAGGCCACCCCGTAACATCTTCCCCCACCTATTTTGGCGTCGTCCTCAGCGCTAGAGAATCTTCAAAAGTATCCAGAAGCGGCTAAAACGCCCGAAGGTTCCTCACCAACTCCCATGTGTTTTCTTCGTCGTTGCATCCCTGCCACTTGACCAAGTATTCTTTTTGGTTCTTATGCGCCTGATACACATTTTGAACTTGGAGAATGCTTTCTGCCACTCATTTTCCTCGAGCTGGGATGTTGAACTCCGCCCTCTGCGGTTCACTCCTTCTAGGTTCATCCATGTCCTCATGACATAGCTTTAAGAGACTAACGTGAAGTACCGGATGAGTCTTCCACCAGTCGGGGGCGTCCACCTTGTAAGCTACCTTGCTAACTCTCTTGATGATCGTTACAAGGCCGATGTACTTTCTCATCAGTCGAGGGTCCCTGTTACGAACGGCTTTGCTCTGGTGCTGGTTTGGCACTTTCACCAACACTCGGTCCCCAACTTGGAACTCCACGAACCGACGATTCTTGTCTGCATGTTTCTTCATACATGCAACCACCTTCTCGAGGACGCTCTTGGCAATGTCTACATTTTGTTTCCACTCTAGTGAAAAACTCTTGGCTCTGGGAACTTTGGATCGCACAGCAAGATCCAACGTGTGGGGTAGTAAGGGTTGCTGCCCAGTGACAATTTCAAAAAGGACTCTTGTTGGTTGAAGAGCTCTTTTGGGAATTGAAGCACAATTGGGCTACATCCAGCAGTTTCACCCATTCCTTCTGTTTGACGGTCACGAAGTGTCGAAGATACTCCTCCAACATCCCATTGAACCGCTTGGTTTGCCCATCTGATTCCGGGTGTGCAGTGCTGCTCATGTTCAGTTTCGACCCAAGGATCTTGAAGAGCTCAGTCCAAAAGTGGCCAGTGAACCGAGAGTCGCGGTCACTGACAATATCCCGAGGTAGTCCCCAATACTTGATAATATGCTTGAAGAAGAGCTGAGTTATCTCTTCTGCCGAGATGTATTGGGGTGAAGGGATAAATGTAGCATATTTCGAGAACCGATCCACTATCACTAGGATTGTTGCAAGATCCCCAACTTTTGGTAGCCCAGTGATGTAGTCCATGGAGACACTCTCCCATGGACGTGTAGGAACCAGAAGGGGCTCCAGTAATCCTCCTTCCTATTGGTGGTCCGGCTTGTCTTGTTGGCAGATCAGGCAAGTCCGAACAAACTGGTCCACATCCCCCTCCATAGATGGCCAGTAGTATCCACATCGCACCAAGGCTAAGGTACGCTCCATCCCCGGATGCCCCACCCACACCGTGTCGTGGCACTCCTTCAAAATGTTTTTCCTCAGTCCATCACCCTTCGGGATGTATACTCAATTTCTCCTAGTGTACAAGAGCCCGTCTTTAAACCAGAACTGCTTGGCCTTTCCTTCCTTCGCCAAGTCGATCAACTGAACAGTGGCTCCATCAGATGCCAGGTTCTTCCATATCCGATCCTTCATCCCTGTTGAAACTTCGCTTCCCTGCCTCACAACCAAACTATGGACTGCCGCTAACTGGCCTTGCCGACTCAGGGTATCAGCGACATGGTTTGTCCTCCCCGTTCGATACTCTATGGCAAAATCAAATTCAGCCATTAGTTCCTGCCACCTGGCCTGCCGACTATTTAGCTTGGGCTACGTCAAGAAGTGGCTCACCGCCGTGTTATCCGTCTTCACAATGAATGACGCCCCCAACAAATAGTGCCTCCAAAGGCGTAAGCAATGAACAGCCGCCAATAACTCCTTTTCGTGTGTCGAGTACTGTGTCTCGTCCCCACTTAGCTTCCGGCTCTCATAGGCCACCGGGTGTCCACCTTGCATCAACACCCCTCCAAGCGCAAAGTCTGAAGCATCCGTATGCACTTCAAACGGCTTCGACATGTCGGGCAATGCCAACACGGGATCTGTGGACAGGGCTTCCTTGAACTTTTCAAACGCTCGCTAGCACGGATCATCCCACTTCCATGCCTTGTCCTTCTTGAGCAGCTCCGTCAGTGGAACCGCTGTCTTTGAATAATCCTTCACAAAGCGACGATAGTAATTGGCCAACCCAAGAAACGATCGAAGCTCAGGAACACAGCTCGGAGGCCTCCACCTCGTGATTGCCTTAGTCTTCTTGGGTCCATCCTTATCTTGCCCGGCTCTATAATATGACCCAAGAAGTCTATCCTTTTTTGTGCAAACAAGCATTTTGAAGGCTTGGTATACAACTGGTTCTCTCGCAACCTGACAAGTACCCGTCTCAAATGCCCAAGGTGTTCTTCAAATGTGTTGCTGTAGACCACTATATCATCCAGGTAGACCACCACAAATTGGTCTAAGAAGTTCCTCAGCACCTGGTTCATGAGAGTACAAAATGTAGCTGGAGCATTTGTTAGGCCGAATGGCATCACCTTGAACTCGAAGGCCCCATAATGCGTCACACAGGTGGTTTTGTGTTCATCTCCCTCCTTGACTCGAACCTGCCAGTACCCCAACCGCAGGTCGATCTTGGTGTAGAAGTTCGCATGGCACAACTGATCAAAACAATCAGCGATCAAGGGTATCGGGTAACGATTCTTAACCGTGATTTTGTTGAGCGCCCTGTAGTCCACGCAGAACTGCAACGACCCATCATGTTTCTTCTGGAACAAAATCGGTGCTCCAAAAGGGGGCCTTGCTGGCACAACAATCCCACCTTCCAACATCTCCGTCAGCTGTTTCCTCAACTCCGTAAGCTCTGGCTGAGTCATCCTGTACGGCGCCCGAGCCGGGGGCTTCGCCCCTGGGATCAACTCAATCTCATGGTCCACTTCCCGCTTGGGCGGTAGTCTCTTGGGAAACTGATCTGGCATTACATCCTGAAACTCTCTCAGCAGTCGTTTCACCGAGGGATCTATCGGTCCTGACTATCCCTCAAGCTCTTCCCAACACAGGTGTGCTAGGAAGCTCTCCTCATTCCGTCCCAGTCCCTTCTTGAACTGCATGGCCGAAATCCATTTTTCCTCAGACCTTCCGGGTAGCGCATGATACATACATGGGTTATCGCCCATTACGATGTTCCCGTAAGGGTATATTGCAATCCGCGCATCCCGTAAGAAGTCCAAGCCCATGATGAGCTTGAAATCATCCATCTTCACGGCATGGAAACTTGTCTGTCCCACGAACTTGTCAGCCTTGACATTGCACGTTCGCGCCACCCCAAAATGGGCTGCGGTGGAGAATTGACCGCCTTCACTCTGTCGATTGACTTCTCCAACACGAGTCCTAGCCGTCCCACCTCGAACTCGGCCAAATAGTTGTGCAAAGCCTCTGTATCAATCACGACCCTTACGGGTTTCCCATTCACCGCGAGATCCACATACATCAGGCCCTGATTCTTGTTCTTCATTGGCTGCACCATTTCTATCTCATCCTCGGCCAAGGCAACCGTCGATCTACCCACCGTCTCGGTCACCCGTTGTTTCGCCTCCCACTTGGCCAAAACCCGATCCAACCTTTCTTCGAATGACAGGGGAGCCATCGTTTGCACGCCCACCAAGGAATTGCAATAATAGCTCATGGCACCCACTGGTTCAAACTCTTCTCCCTCTTGGTCTCCCTGGCCATGCCCACTTGACGATCCGTCCTCTTGGGTAGAGTCTAATCCCTCTGTCTGTAAAGCGTTAACAAATGCAGGTTTTTCCGGGCAGTTCCTCACCATGTGCGGTCCCTTGCACAAGTAGCATCCCGTGAACTTTGATTGTCCACCTGCGTTGTTGCTCGAGCTCGAGCTCTGTCCTACGGCTTTCCAACCAACCGTGGGGTTTTTCATCATGTTGCCCCCTACTCCAGGGTTACTCGTGCTTCCTGCACTCCTTGTGGCAACTGGCGCGCCCTTTCCAACCTTGCCACCAACCTTTGGGGCAACAGCACCTGCCGACCTTGATTCCTTTCGAGGGTCCTCATGAAAATCCGTCAGGCCTTCTGCAAAGACCACCCGCTTCATCATAACTCTGCACCTTGGCTCGTTGGAGTTCCAGTCTTGCCCATGCCTTGAGCCCGTGCTTAAAGTCATGCAGTTTGTAATCTTTCGGATGATCAAGGAGGTGCATCATGAGGGCTCGGAAGTGTTGCACATAATTCCGAACGGTGCTCGTGTGCTGCAGAGCTTTGAGTTTCAAAAGGGCCTGTTCCTTCACGTTGTGTGGATAGAAGTGGTGCTTCACTATCTCCTTCATTTACTCCCATGACTCCAGAAGGATGGTTCCCTCGGCCATGCTTGCCTTCACCGAGCGCCACCACAACTTTGCATCCCCATCTAGATACGCCGCCGCAGTCGACACCCGAATGACATCCTCTTCAATGTTTGCCGCATCAAAGTATGCCTCCATGTCAAAGATGTAGTTGTCAAACAACTTAGCATCTCGTTCCCCCTCGTATACCTTCGGCTCCCGCACCTTGTGTCTCGCATGCGGCCTTCCTACCTGGGCAGCTCCGCCCCCATCTGGTAAGTTAGCCAAGGCCCTTGAAAGTACCATCACCTGGGTCTTCAAGTCCTCAACGGAGGCTCTCAGCACCATCCGTTCATCCCGAGCTAAGGCCTATGTTACCTTCAACTCGTCATTTTCCCCCATGGTTTTTTTCGCGGCTCCCTTTAGCAGTCGGATCTCCCGTTGAGCAATTTCCAGCTCCCTGCTAATGCATCCCGCTCTGACAGATCGGCCCTTGCCTCCAAGGCCTCAAGCCGTTCTCTGTTTGTTCTCATGTTATTACTCGCGTCTCCCACATGTTCCGTCATCTTAGTCTTTCTTCAACTGTTCTTAAGAATCCTTCTTCGCCTTAAAGATCTTAAAGCTCTGATACCAACTGTCACGGGTCTCCCCTTTAGGGTCAGGAGAACCGTGAGAAACTCAATGCTAGAGCGCAAAGAGTCCACCTAGATTCCACGGACGTCGCACTCAGCGGGTGGCTAGATAGCCACCAGGCCTTTAGAGGGACGTGGAAGTCTAGATTCACCGAGAAAGGAGCAACAAACACAAACACTCGAGTAGAGTGTCCGCACCGTCGTACTTAGGACGCAATACAAGTAGAAACCAACAACTTGGTGGAGCAGAAGCTCAATCTAGCTTATATTGCAAAATGAGGTAACCGGGTGTGAAGTTCATTAATCCACATATATGCGGTACGAAGGTTATCACAAGTGCCGGCTACATAGGCAAAATAAGGTCAAAGGCTAAAACAGCACGTAGGCTTGGACCTTGATAAAAGTAGCTACGCTAACTTAATAACTAAGCTATTACAAGTATTTACAAGCAAAAGAGAAGACTTCTGGGACAAGGAGCTTGGTATGTGTCTTCTCAGACCGGGCGCAGCAATAACGGGCCGCAGGCAAGGCGACCGGGCTGCAGGCGGGACGACCGGACTGCTGGCGGGACGACCGGGCTGCTGGCGGGACGACCGGGCTGCTGGGGGGACGACTGGGCTGCTGGCTAGGAGACTAGTTACAACCAACAACAATTTCAAAAGGACAAGCCAACTCATGCCAACAACATATTCAACCACAATGAAACCACTCTTCATTTCATTCATACTCAGCCACACAAAGCGGTAGGGATAATTTTCATACCGGAGATGCCAGATTCATCTTCATTTGTATAGGTATCTTCTAAGGTATCATATTCCAACATATATTCACTGAGAACATGGTATAATCAGGCCGACCCAGAAGGTGAGGTAAATGAAAGTTTTGCCTTAGTCACCCAATTTAGTAAATATATAGGTAGTCCATTTATTAAAAGAGTTATCGTATGTATAGAAATAAACGAAAACAATAAATATTAGAGTGGGTCTCCTGATAAGCGGTCTGTCCATAAGCTTATGGACAGATCACTTATTTCTTACATTATACACTACATTTCTTAAATTACATATAAAATTTAAAATTTTTGAAAATAATTTTTTATATCATATATTTTTATATTTTCACCTTCAAATACATATTATTACTTGTTTTAACTTATAAAATGCAATATTTAAATTTTACAAAAAATTATAACATTTAAGTCAAATGCCTCTGTGGATTGTCTGTCCATAAGCTTGTGAAAATTCCGCCTTTCCTGAGACTTTCCCCATATAAAAATATATAACATAAAAAATATTTTAAAATTTGTAAATTTAGTACTCCCTCCGTTTCACTAATAATAACACCATAGGTTTAGGTGTTTGGATTTAGGTAGAAAAAATGAGTGGATGAAATTGAATGTAGAAAGTAAAAAGTAGAATGGGTGGATGAAATTGAAGGAATCTTGCAAAAAATGGAAAGTGTGCCAATATAAAAGAAACAACCCAAAAAGGAAAGTGTGTCAATAGTAAAGAAAACAGACGGAGTACGTAATTTAACAAATGCAGAGTATAATGTAAAAAATACATGGATTATCCATAATTTATGGACCGACCGCCTATCAAGAGACCCACAAATATAACTTAAATGCCGAGAATTTTAGAATATAATTCACTCATTCAAAAAAATCTTGTTTTAGACTAACTAATCGTTAGGCAGAGTCATTTTATAATTAGTATGATTAATATAATGAAGTACAGATAGGCTCCGTTTGGTATTGGCATTTTTTACTGGCGTGATTGACTTTTGGCTGTTAGCATTTTTGTTCGGTCAAACCGCCAATGAATACAAAAAAAAGTGTTTGGTTGGTTGGCTTTTTCACATAGTGTTTCCGCCAAATACGCAATGCTAATAATAGTAGCGTTTTTCCTTAGAGTTTTGCTTTTACCTTTAACAATTATTTTTTAACGTTATACATTTTTACATTTCTCTCTACGCCAGTGGTACACCATTAACATACGACATTGTTTTATGTCTTTTGGAATTTAAATTTAACATTTTCATCGATAATTTTTGAAATTTCATTTTTTTCACGGTTAAATTTTATTGTAATTCAATTTTAATTTCCTCTCTTAATTCAATATTTATCATTTACTCAATCTAATTGTCCATATGAGAACATTAGTTTGAGAGTGTATATAAGAATTTTTAAAAATTTAAAATTTCACCTCATTAGATTTTTGTGATTTACTAATACTAATACACACAAATAAATTATATTAGAAATAATTAAATATAAAATTATAATTTTAAATATTTTTTACTTTGTATAAATATTTGAATCGACAAATAATCCACCTCAATTTCTTTGATATGCATAATATTGTAACTTTGTATATAATATTATAACTTTTACATTTTAAATATAATTAAAATTTCTTATATCTATTGGAAATAAGTCAACTAATATAGTTTATATTTATTTTCGTATATTAATGCTCATAATGAATAACAGTAAAAAAATATTTGAAATGAATTAGTAAATATAATGTTTTCAATATTAGTGAATATGTTAAATAATTTTAAATAAATTGAGTCTGTCTCTTGAAAGACGATCTTTCCATAAGCCATGGAAAGACCAAGGTTTAAAGTGCAAATTAGAAGAAATGAAAATAAAATTTTTGGGTTGCATAAATTGGGTTATAAACTTTATAACTACTACACGTTGCATAATAAATTTTAATATTGCAACTAAGACCTTTTACCTTTTGTTATTTGAATAATATCCTAGTCTTTCCATAAGTCTATGGAAAGACAATCTTTCCCAAGACTTTGCCTAAATTGTATTAATATTAATGAAAATAAAAATAATAAGATATGTAAAATAAGTTTATAAATAATGAATGGTCGTCATGTCTTTAAATGTCATTTCGCATAAAACTGCTAACAGCCAACAATTACATCTGTCAAACACTTTTGTAAACAGCTAATGGTCAAACAGGCAACACAAACAACTAACATAAACAGCTGGTCAAACCAGATACGAAAAACAGCCAACAGCCAACAACTGATTACCAAACATGGCCACACTATTTATTTTTATTTATTGAAATAAAGTACCTATAACTATTAATTTTTTTAAAAAATTTAATCCTAACATATAAATAATTATAATGCAACCTATAAATTTATAAAAGGAAATTTTTTATGATTAGTCTAATCACTAGACCTTCTCCTCATTTAATGTTTGAGATTATATAATGAAACTTAAATGCATAGATGCTATTGAACTATTTTGAGAAAGATTTAGACCATGTTCTCTAGATTTTATTTTTTTCTAAAATTGAAATGAACTAAAAATAATTATATAAAAAGTAATAATAATGAGATGAAATTAACCTAAATTTCATGAAATAAATTAAGTTAAAATGTCTTTTAAAAAATACATGTTGCTTAAGATTGGAATCTGGCGATCCCAATAAGATAACACTTTTCGACTTCTTAAAATACAAGAAAATTAATCCAGAAAGGTGTCTGGAAATGCTCTTATGAGGTTATGTAGTTTTATTTAAATTGTGTCTATTAATAAATTAGGCAGAGATGAACACTATAATTATGGTAGAATATCCAATTTGATTAGAGCATGTCTCTTGAAAGACGATCTTTCCATAAGTTATGGAAAGACTTATGGAAAGACCAAGGTTTAAAGTGTAAATTAGAAGAAATGAAGATAAAATTTTCGGGTTGCATAAACCGGGTTATAAATTTTATAACTACTACATGTTGCATATTAAAATTTTAATATTGCAACTAAGACCTTTCACCTTTTATTATTCTAATTGAACCCGTCTTTCCATTAGCCTATGGAAATACCGTCTTTCCCAAGACTTTCCCATTTGATTATAGATAAATTAACACAGAATCACACTCTCAAAGTCAGTGGATATTATTGACATCTTGTGGTGTAACATGTTTAATTTAGAAATATTTAAAATTGAATGTTTGATACGGTACGAGATCTCATATCCTCCAAAAATTAAAGGATCCACTGAATATTCTCCAGGTACAATATCAGAGGTGCAGTATAAGCAAGGTACGTAAACCAATCCAAAAAAATGTTGTGATTAACAAAAATCTCAGGACAGCTTCCACTTCATTGTTGCTTCAGTTTCTTCCCTTACGCACTCTTTCACCCAATATAATAGGGCATTGCTATATCACGCCCTGTATTTTACTATCCACGCCCTAATACGTATAGATACATGTATTTATTTTTAAAAACTAAAAAACAAATTAGGAGAAAGTATATAAGTGGTCCTATTCTCCATTCTTCCCATTCTCCAATTCTTCCATTATTCATTCTGCTCCCATTCTCCATTCTCTCCATTTCTTCCGCCAAGCCGCCGCCGACCGCCGCCGACCGCCGCCGCTCGCCGCCGCCGACCGCCGCCGCCGACCGCCGCCCGCCGACCGCCGCCCGCCGCCGCCCGCCGACCGCCGCTGACCGCCGCCCGCCGCCGCCCGCCGCCGACCGCCGCCGCCCGCCGTCCCGCCGCCGACCGCCGCAAAACGTAAGTTTTGGAGGGAAAATTTTTAATTTTCGTGCGAATTGTATGGATGTTGCCTGAATGTTGCCAATCTATTCGAATTTTGTTGAATTTGTTGGAATTGTTAGAATTGGGGTTTGTTAGAATTTTGGTAAATGTGGAATGGATGTTGGGTTGGTGGTGAGTATTGGCCGGAGGTGGCCTTGGCCGGCGGAAGGAGAAGGGGTAGGGGAAGGAGAAGGGGTAGGGGAAGGAGAAGGGGAAGGAGAAGGAGAAGGAGAAGGAGAAGGGGAAGGAGGAGGAGAAGGAGAAGGGGAGCAGCTGGCGGGCGGAGGTGGTGGCGGTCCTCCGGTGGCGGAGGAGGCCGGCGTCGGAGTAGGCCGGCGGCGGAGGAGGAGGCCGGCGGTGGTGGAGGCGGCCGGCGGCGGAGGGTGGAGGGAGGAGGAAGATGAGGGGTTTGGTTGTAAATATAAGAAAATAGGAGGCTTTAATCTTAAATTAATTTCTTTCATAAGATAATAGGAAATGAAAAAGTAGAATAATTTGGAAAAATCTGATATTAGGAATTTAATCGATTTTGGAATTAAAATGAAGAAATTGTTATTTTTAGAAATTGTTTAGTTTAAATTTGGAAATGATAACTATTTTCGTAATTTGGAAAGTATATGTACCATAATAGAATGTAGTCTTATTTAAATTAACTTTATGAAAATCTAGTTTATTAATCCGATGAAAACAATTGTGTAGTAAATGATTATGATATGTTTTAACAATTGTTTCTTTGAATGTTAATACTAGTGTGATGTGCTAAAAAATTCAGATTATTTAGTAATGTGATTTCCAAGTTGAAATTGAAAAAAAAGTGTAGTTCGTTGTATGAGATTGTAAGAGAATTAAATTTGCTGTTTGGAGTGGGGTTTATTTTTTTATGTTATATTCACTTTTTTCTATGCATTATAGAATATGTAGTTTTCGGTAGTAAATTGAAATTATGCACTGTTTGAAAATATTAGTTTACACGTTGTTGAAATGTATGTTAATTTATTTTATCATATCTGTTTAAATCAATTGTTGTTATACTAATTACATATCTTGTGTTGTAGATGAGCACTGCTGGTCAACCCGACGGCCATGGTCGTTCTATACGACGAAGAGGTGTTAATGCCTCGGCGAGAAAGGCGAGAGGCCGCGTGGTCGAGGATGAACAGTCGCCTCCGCCGCAGGAGTGTGATGTAGGAGCTGAGCGGCCTTCTCCACGGCGCGATCATGCATTCGATCCCATGCCAACATGGGACGGTCAGAATATCAGCAACGTTGGTTCCGCTGGTACCGGGGGAGGAGGAGGTGCAAGGCCCCGACTGGCAACCGGCACCACAGTAGTCGTCGCTGGTGCCGCAGTACCCATACTTGCTGCAGCACAGACCAGATGCGCAGCCGCAGTTTTGGGCAGAAATGAATCCCACAAAAACTAATAACAAGGTGGTGGAGAAAATGATGAATGAAGAACCCATGCTTTTGGCTACCATATGGTATCTCGTTGTAGAATGTTTGGTGATTTGGGGAGGGGAAGAGTGGGTATTTATAGTGTGGTTTGGAGATATATTCAGTTGAATGTGTGCATGTCCAATGCTGAAATTGTTGACGTTTGATGTTTGATTGTTAAATTTTGAGTGGGAAAATTGTGCTACATATATTGGATGAAATAAAATTACGGCCACAGTTAATATTACATTCTCACATTTTACATGAAGGTTTAAAATTAACGTAACGAAATGAATGTTCAATAATGAACTTTTGGAATTAAAAAAGCAATCGGGCGAAATTTAACTCTAAAAAAACGTAAATTCAGAGTAGATAAAGGTGCAATAATTTTTACATAACAATTAATAAATTAAAACACAAAGATGAGCATAAATTTCTACTGCAAAAATTAATAAATTTAACTATTACTTATGGACAGAAAACTAATTAGTAAAATTACCTCCGAAGACATGGAATTTCTAACACTCTTGTTTGGAGTACAAATTTGGAGAGTAAAAATTTGGAGTTCCACAGATTTTTACAAACAATTTTATAGCAGAAAATTCAACTTTTTCGGGTGTGTGATAGTAAATGACATTAAATGTGGGTAGTTGGGGAGAGGAAGCCCGTCCGGCTCGCGCCCAGGCCATGGCGAGCGGAGGCCGCTCCGGCTCGCGCCCAGGCCGTCGCGATCGGAGGCCATCCGGCTCGCGCCCAGGCCGTGGCGAGCGGAGGCCGCTCCGGCTCGCGCCCAGGCCGTGGCGAGCGGAGGCCGCTCCGGCTCATGCCCAGGCCGTGGCGATCGGAGGCCATCCGGCTCGCGCCCGGGCCGTGGCGAGCGGAGGCCGCTCCGGCTCGCGCCCGGGCCGTGGCGAGCGGAGGCCGCTCCGGCTCGCGCCCGGTCCGTGGCGATCGGAGGCCGCTCCGGCTCGCGCCCAGGCCGTGGCGAGCGGAGGCCGCTCCGGCTCGCGCCCAGGCTGTGGCGAGCGGAGGCCGCTCCGGCTCGCGCCCGGTCCGTGGCGAACGAACTGGCGTCCGGTCGCGGCCAGGCCGTGGCGAACCGGACAGCCTCCGGCAGCGCTCGGCGGCGGCGATCGGCGGCGCCCGGTGGTGGTGGCCGGCGGCGGTGGTCGCCGGCAGCGGTGGCCGGCGGTGGCGGCAGGCAGCGGCGGCAGCGGTGGTCGGCGGCGGCGGCCGGCGGTGGCGCTAGGCAGCGCCCATCAGGATTTCCCATTTAACTTTTTTCAAATACAATATATATTTAAATATATATTGTATATACATAGTATAAATACAGGGCGTGGATAGTAAAATACAGGGCGTGATATAGCAATCCACATATAATATGGGACTTCTTTTCTATACAATATTCTTCCTTCTCCATTTCTGTTGCTCAAGAACTCTTTCCACCTTAGCGGGAATTGATGTCAATGTCTCAAGGAAACACAACCAGCCGCTTCCTATTAAGACAAGTTTCTTCCCTTCCCCACTACCCAATTGGCCCCAAGGTGTGTATATTTAGTTCATTTTCATTTTCAATGTTATATGTAAATTTGTTGTAATTTGTTTTGACTAATTTTTGGGATTTCAGGTGGTGGATTCGGTACTGGAGCTATCGATTTGGGAGGGCTAAAGGTGTGTCAAGTTTCCAGTTTGTATAAAGTTTGGGCAATTTTTGAAGGTGGACCTGATAATCAAGGAGCTTCATTTTTTTAGCCCTCTTCGATCCCAAATGGATTTTCTATGCTTGGTTTCTATTCCCAACCAAATAATATTCCATTGTTTGGTTGGGTTCTTGTTGCTAAGAACCTGTTACCAAATCAAAATATCCTCAAGAAACCCACTGATTATACTCTAGTTTGGAGCAGTGAATCTCGGAATATCAGCCAAGAAGGTGTTGGGTACATATGGCATCCATTGGCTCCTGATGGGTACAAGGCTGTTGGTCTTGTGATCACCAATACTCCTGAGAAGCCTTGGTTGGAAAAGTCCGCTGCGTGCGCGCAGATTTCACTGATGAACATGCCAATGATCAGTGGATTTGGGGGAGTTCCAATGGCCTCAATATACACAATACTAGACCTAGTAACCAGGGGCCTCGAGCTCAAGGTCTTTCTACAAAAACATATGTTGTAGTCTTGGACAGTGGGGCTGCAGTCCAGATGCCTGTTTGAAGAACTTGAACTTTGCTGACAAATCGTCCACCATGCCTGATATGAACCAGATTCAAGCAGTCCAAAAATATTCTCTGAGATTCTACTTCCATCCTGATGAGCAGTAGTTCTTCCCTTTTACAGTCGACTGGTTATTCCAAAATGGAGCCTTGCTACACTCAAATGGGCAGGAGGCCGCCCCTGTTGTTCCCATATCCAATGAAGGTGAAAATCTGCCTCAAGGCGGTTCGAACAATGGTGCATACTGGATAGACCTCCCAACCGACGGAGCAGAGAGAGATAGGGTGAAGCAAGGGGACTTGCAAGACGTGGGTGTATATATCCATGCGAAGCCGGCGCTCGGCGCCACACACACCAACTTAGCCATATGGGTATTCTACCCTTTCAATGGGGCAGGCAAGGCTAAGGTGGCGTTTGTCGAGATTGATTTTGACAAAATAGGGGAGCATGTGGGAGATTGGGAGCATGTAACTTTAAGGATCAACTTCAATGGCGCCTTAGAAAGCGTATTCTTTTCCCAACATGCTGGAGGTACATGGGTAGATGCCCCTAATCTAGAGTACTTAGATGGGAACAAAGTGGTGGTATACCCTTCATTGCATGGCCATGCGGCATACCCTAACCAAGGGGACTTTGTTCAGGGAAGTGGATTAGTTCACGCTAGGAATGAAGCTGGAAAAGGGGACAAGTTCTTGGATACTGCTCATAAGTTTTCTGTGATTTCTACTGATTATTTAGGGTCCATCGTGGTTGAACCGCCATGGTTAAATTATGCTAGGGAATGGGGTCCTAAGATTGGGTATAACTATGATGATGAGCTAAAGAAGGTGGAGAAACTATTGCCTTGGGTGCTTAGAGCCGCCTTTCGCAAGTTTGTGAATGGTCTTCCTAAAGAATTGCTTGCCGAGGAAGGGCCAGTTGGTCCTAAATGGAAAGGTAGTTGGGATGGAGATGAAAGTACAAATGCCGATCTTGGTCCTTATTTTTAGTTTAGGCGTGTAATTTCATCATTTTAATTAATAGTAAATGAATGTGTTAGTACTTTACCATGAGCTGATTCGTATGGTTGCTTAATTACTTCTGCATCCTATCATTTGATTTGGAAATCATCTGCATACTATTCTCAAAAGTTTATTGTTTCTGATAATTAGTGGGGATTGGTTATCCATTATTGCTCTACAGAAGGCGGGAAAAGAAAACTGACTTTTATTCTTAAGATCAGTGTTTAAGAATAAAAATCAAATGTACAAAGAATGAAAGATAGAGATGTTAAGGAAAAACATCCCCAACCAATGGAGCACGGTTAGGAGATGAACTTGTTTTCCGTTCCATAGAAAACAAACGAGAGAAGATGAACTTGATTTGGTGGATCCTCACTTAAATAGTCAAATGTAGGTGGCTGGATTAGCCACAGTTCCTGTAAGTCCGGATGATAAAATGCCGTGTTGCGATGCATAACTTAGTGGTGGATTTAGAAAATAAGTTTATTGGGGGCACATGCATTAATAACAGTTAATATATATTAAAATATAAAATATAGGGTAAAAATATTTCAATGAAACTTTAATCACAGTATATATAATCTAATTCCAAAACATTTCTTCAATTATTTTTTCAATAAGGTTTGATAACTCTTTCTTTAATAACTCAATAAGATGTTGTATACTTTTTTCAATTAATGCAACAACACAATCATAGATTGGACTAGGAATATCTCATTTCATTGGACATTATTAGTACCAATGGGGTTGATTTTAACATCTATTTTGGGTTGTTATTGAGTTGAATGATTGATTAAATCCTTGGACATTTATGTTATTTGTAATGTTCTTGCAGTTTAAAGATTTAAAGGCTGAATTGGCAAGTTGTTGTAGTTTGTGGTCATTTGTACTTGGAGATGGAAGAGGAGAAAAATATGGAGATGCTGGAATAATAATGGAGATATATGGTGCTTATTTTTGGCAATTACAAATGTAGTTGGAAAAGAATCATGATTGATTTGAATACTTCTAAATGTTAGGAGAGAATATTGTGTTTATCTCTTTGAATTCTAATTAGATAAGGAAAAACATATTTTATTCCTTATCTATCTTTTGGTTGTAAAAATATTTTGGAGACTATTTATTTTCATTCATGCGGATAGACTGTACGAGGATAGAGACAGAAATACGTACGCATAGTCCATCTGCGCAGAACAGTATTTTGCAATTTAGGTTTTCCAGTATTTTATTCAGACAATTTTCATCATTTATTTTTATGCTTTTTTAAATTTAATTATGTATTCTAGCTAAATTCTTCCTTTCCGGTAAAGATCAAGGAAATACTGGCGTCGATTCTCGTGAGATCTAATTAGCTTTATAATACTTTGATTGCGTGCTTACATATGCTATTCCTGATTATAATGTTTATAATTGCTTTGATGTTGTTGAATAGTGGCCAATATTTGATAACATGTTAGTTAATTTAATGCCAATTAAACCAATCATCTGTAATTGTTATTTCAGTTCAATTAGTAGTAGGGAACAACAGTCTTAATTTAACAATCCGGCATCCGAGTTTGTTGGTTATGAGTTGGGTCTTTCTCATTCTTAATGCTGCTAGCATTTTAAATCTATAGAGCATCTCTTAGGTTATATTTTAGTTAGGAAATAGTTGGTGAGACGTCCTCCTGATTATCGACAAGGTAAGGAAGATTGGTTGCTTGCAACTATAACCATTTTGTGTGCATGCATTTAAAGTCATCTTTTCATCAAGGATCAAGATAGAAGGTCTGTACGGAATTGATCGAAACCAGAATCTTCTCATCATAGTTGAATTATTTAGCAATATGTAACAATTTCTCATTCTTGTTTTTACTCAATTTTTAGTTTCTCTTATTCACTACCCTCATCTCGTTCTTTTGGTTACAAATTCGCAGATTAAAGATTAAGAAAAAAGTCTCGCCAATCTCTAGGGAAACGAACCTGCTCGCAGCTATACTGGTCGGTATAGCCATACCGACCGCAGAATCTTGAACTGAAAATTTAGCTTAGAGCTTGATTTATTATTGGTGAAAAATGACACACCAAATTTTGGCGTCGTTGTCGGGGATTGGTTTTAAGCAGTATTTTTCTTAAAATTCTTTAATTTGTTTTCACTTTTTTCTTGTTTTATGCCTCATTCTTCTCATACAGGAGAATTAACCATCACTCCAGAGATTGAGAAACTTGCACGAAGTCTAACGAAGCAAACAAAAGCCTTGAAAGGACCTTCCTTGTATGAGTCAACTGCCACCGAAAACCATTTCAACATGGCTGACGAACAAAGACGTGAGGAGGATCCACCAGCCCATCGTATAAGAGACATGGGATGTTACAGACATAATCGTCCTTTGTGCATTGTCCTTCTCAAAATCAACCACAACTCCGAGATTAAACTAGGTTTCATACAAGTATTACATAAATTTGGTGATATGTCTGGTGAGAGTGCTTATAACCATCTTGATGAATTTGACCTTGTCTGTGCAACTCTTCGACCACAAGGTTTTTCGGAGGATCATATTAAACTACTCACCTTTACACACACATTGCAAGGAAAAGCCCGTGAATGGCTTTTTGAACTCCCACCCGGTTTAATTCGAACATGGGAAGATTTGAAGGAGAAATATTTACAAAAGTTTTTTCCCGAGTCTAGAGCAGCCAATTTGAGATATGTAATAAGTGGTATTAGACAAAAGAAGGGAGAGAGTCTTGCGAGTTATTGGGATAGATTTAACCAATTGTGTCGAAAGTGTCCTAACCATGGTTTTACTGAGTATCAATTCATCACCAATTACTTTTATGGTGGTATGTGTTCTATTGTCAGGAAGATTTTTTATGCAGCTTGTGGAGGAAATGTGTTGAACAAAACCATGGATGAAGCAAAGGAGATCATCCTTGATATGGTCACTCATGAATATGTTGAAGATGATTATAGATCTAGGCCAGTTAAGGAAGCCGGTAACTCATATTTGGATGAGAAGCTAGATGCCCTCACTTCAATTGTAAAAGATCTAGCCATGAATAGTGCTGGAAGAGTGAAGTGCAAAATTTGCTCACAAATGGGACATTACACTGATGCTTGCTCTACTCTTCAAAATCCTCAGGCCGAACAAGCTTTCTTTGGATTTGAAGATATCCCACAGAGGCTAAGGCGAAATGACCTATTTTTGGACACATACAATCTGGGATAGAGGAATCATCTGAACTTCAGATGGAATCAAAAGGGCCATGGAATGTATGCTCCAAAACAAGCACAAGTTGGTCGTGATGCAAATCCAGCAGTGGATGATCAGAGAGTCACCATGAATGAAGTCCTTAAGACGATGGCCCAAAGCAGCGAATTGGTGTAGAATTTAGCCAAAAACACAAATGCTTTCCAGCAAGAAACAAGGGATGCTATAGGGAACATTGAGTAACAAATGACTCAACTGGCTGCGGAGGTAAACAAGTTGAAGTTCAATACTGGGAGACTACCCTCCTAGACTGAACCAAACCCTAGGGAGAATGCAAGTACAGTTACACTAAGGAATGTGAAGAAATTGGAGGATTCCTAGCCTAAGAAAGTTGACGAGGAAAAAGGCAAGCATGAAGAAGCCAAGAAGAGTAAAAATGCATCCTCAAAGGTAAACACTGAACCTATGGCATCTATTTATAACCCAAAAGTCTCTCCACCTTTCCCATCCAGATTAGCTCGTAACAAGAAGGAAAAAGATGAGAAGGAGATCTTGGCAAAGTTGGCACAAAAACTATTGAAAAAGCCATGCTAGATCTGGGTGCATCAATTAATGTCACACCTCTATCTGTGTATAATAACTTGCAAATAGGACCATTGAAGGAAACTCATGTGATAATCCAATTGGCTGATAGGTCTAATGAATACCCCGAGGGAATGATAGAGGATGTACTTGTGAAAGTAAATGAATTGATGTTTCCTGTGGATTTCTACATTTTTGATATGGATGACTAATTCTCTGCTAATAGATCCCTAATTCTTCTAGGAAGACCATTTATGAAAATGGCGAAAGCCAAAATTGATGTTGATAAAGGAATACTTAGTCTTGAGTTTGATGGAGATGTAGTTTCTTTCAATATTTTTGATGCCATGAAACATGTAGATAATCCTGAATCCATGTTTACCCTTGATGTGATTGACCCATTGGTTGATGAGTTTATAGAAAGGTACTCCATGGATGACAAGTTGAAACAGGTATTCTCCAATGGACGGGTCGACAAGGATATGATGAATGGTTTAGACAAACCATTCATCATATCATCATGCAACTTTACTCCACCAAAAAATACACCTCCACCCTACACTTCAAATGATGAAAATTAACAATTAAAAATAATGATGAAAATTGTCTGAATAAAATATTGGAAAACCAAAATTGCAAAATACGGTTATGCACAGATGGACTGTGCGCATATATTTCTATCTCTGTCCCTGTACAGTCTATCCGTATGAATTAAAATAAATAGTCTCTAACAACTTACAGTTCTACATCCCCCGTACTCCAGCTGTGCACCACCAGTAGAGCTCCGCCGGCGAAGTTCAAAGCAGCGTCGCTAGGCCGCTCTCCGTCTGTAAGACATCACATGCCGGCGAGTTTGGGTGGTGACGCTAGTCCACCACCAGCCGAGCGCGGGTCCAGCACCATCTGACATCATCACCGGCGACAGAAGCTCTGCCGTCCTTCTCCACTTGTTCGCCGTCGAGACCTGACTCTTTGACAAAAAACTCCGGTGAGTTTCACCATCACAGAAACCAATGGGTCAAATTTGTTTTCTGAAATCTAGAGGCCCAAGCAAGATTTCCTCTCTAGCAAAAGAAAAAAAGAAGCGCCGCCAACCTTCTCCAGAGCCAGAGAAGCCAGCTCGTTGGAAAAATTCAGCGCCACCTTCTAAGTGTAAAAAGAAGGTTCAGGAGCCCGAGCAGCCTCCTATCCCCGGACCTGAATCTGAAAGAGACAGTGGTGAGGATGCTAAAACTACACAGCCTAGAGATGCAGTTCCACAGGTTCAGCCCTTATCCGATGATGAAAAGCGTTGCAAATATTCTCTTCTTCAAAGTAGACCTCTTGTGGAGTAGTATGAATTTGATTGGAAAACTTTGCACAAGTTAGATGTGAAACTTGATGTTGAGGCACTGTTTTCTAATATTGGTTGGAATGCTGTTTTGTGTGTCACTGAACCGGTATGTCAAAAATTATGCTTAGAATTTTATAGCTCATTTGTTTGCCAGGAATTAACAAAAACAGTGGATGTCATGTGCTCTAATTTTGTCACATTTGATCTTGGGGGACAAACTTGGACTAAATCAATTTCTGATCTGGTTGTTTTATTGGGTTTTGAAACCCCCGAGGGTATATTTTCTGATGCGTATCTTGCATATGATACTGTGCCTGACCCTAAGTATGCTAAATTAGTGAACACAGAGTGGAGTAGTATGTCTTTTGAAACTGCTCATGTTAAAAACATGTCAAAGAGTACATCAATAAAAGATGGGGCATTAAGACTTTGTCATCGTTATTTGACATATAACTTATTTCGTAGGATGGATGGTGCAAATGTTGTCACCTAAACTGAAGTTTCTTGGTTGTTCAAGATGTGAAGAGAACGTAAAGTGAACTTTGGTTATTGGCTCCTTAAACAATTCAAATATAATTGTACTCACATGAAAGGGAAGTTGGCCCTGGGAGCGTTGATAACCAAATTTGCTAAGCATTTAGGTGTGTTTAATGAGTCTAGTAATCTCTATAGGTTGCAACCTAGTCAGATTGACATGCCTGCTTTGGAAAGAATGAAATTAGTTTATCTTGACACTGCTTCTGGGTAGTATAAGTTGTTTGAGCCAGGGGTTCTACCCCCGAGCAGAGCCTCCACTTCTGTTGTAGGTATTTCATTTGCGAGTAGGATGCATAGTGGACTTGGGGCAGCCACACTGCAATGGACGGTAAACCTGTCCGATCAAGTCAAAGAACTCCACGACCAGCAAAGACAGCTCCAAGAGCAACATCAGATCCTTGTTGAGATGGTCCAAGGATTAGTGCAAAAAGTTTCACCCCAAAGTAGCCCAACATACCCACACTGACCGAGATTCACCGGTTGACCCCAAGGCTAATTAGCAGCCCAGGGAGCATTTTCTATTTTCTTTTTCTTGTTTTCGCTTGTAGTTTTATTTTAGTACATTCGTAGAATAATTGCACGACATCATATTTTCTACATCTTTTGCATATGTTATCTTTCTCTTACACAATGAGGACATTGTGTCATCTAAGTGTGAGGTGGAGGTGTAACATCATTAGTTTTTGTTTCATCATTTAAAAAAATCAGAAATTTATGAGAAAAAAATACAAAAAGATTTTCAGTTTTTTTTTCTATCATTTGAGTCAGAAAACAACAGTTTTGAATTGGAAATTCGAATGGTTAGAGTTGAAATTTGGTTTGTGGTAAGATTGAATGTTGTTTCCCTTTGTGAAAGAAATTATGGATTCCTCATATGCGTTTTAGGATGATGAATGTACAATAAGTCATTTAGCTCTAAAACTAGATATATTGTGAGGATCTGAGCCTTAAAAGAGCAAAAGCTGGAAAACAAATATAGGCATAAATGAAAAAAAATGATGATTTTAAGTAGCTCTTTACCTCTTTGCTGAGTGATCATATTTTGATATTCATTGATTGGTTTGTGCCATGATTTTGAGACTGTTTTTTCATAATTGAGTATGAAAATGATAGAGGCACTTAGGAATGAGCCCCTACTTAGCTTCTACTATATATTTTCTTCCTTACATTGATCCTCTAGTTTGCCCCGTTGAAGCCAGAAAATTCTTTCTTTGGTATTTTCAGTCACTAAATATTTAGTTAAGAGCCTTAGCCTTTTCTTAACCCTCTGAGAATGTGTAAGTGATTTATTATTGCTTAGGATATGGATTGGAATTGCATGGTGGGTTAGATATGGTTGCGATTTTGGGCTAATACGTGTTGGAGCATAGAGTATTTCAGACTTATATTCATTGGGAAAGTGCATGTATAGTTTTTGCATGATATTATTGATCTTGTATGCCCAGAAAATACTTGTAAGTGCTGCTGTCTAGAAAAAAAGCTTGAAAAAAATGTTGAAAAATAATTGGAAAAAAAATTAAAGAAAAAAATTCTGGTCAACAGTATATTGAACTGAAAATTTTTGAGTGCAATATGGGCACATTTTAGTGTTTGGTGGTGGTGTTTATACTTCGTTGTGTATTAATGTTGCATATTCATTCGAAGTATGAACATAGAGGAGCATGAGGTGATAATGAATTGCTTGCATATTCTCAGATTTTTAGCCTCGTATTCCCTTTATCCTGCCCCTTTGACCCTAGTCCCGTTACAACCTTGATAAAGACCTCATTGATTTGTACTCAAGTGTTAAATTATTATGGTGGAGATAGTGGTATATACAAACTTGTTGTGATGAGTATTGAATATGATTTGTGTGATCCACCCGATTATGATTTTGAAAGATATTGAGTGATCTTGGTGAGGCTGAGCTTTATTGCATATTTTTTACTAGAATGTGAGGATGGTGTGATTTTATAAGTAAAGGGGAATGATTTGTGATATGATGGTTGATTGTGTTTTGACTTTACTGTGGTGGTTTTTGATTTTAGGGCTGCTGTAGTTTTTTTTTATTTGAGTCTCATGTTTACATTTATGTTTTGTATTTGCATATGCTCAATGGCTAGCATAATCTGAGTGTGGGGTATTTTGATGGGGTTAATTTTACCATATATTTTGGGTTGTTATTGAGTTGAATATTTGATTAAATCCTTGGACATTTATGTTATTTGTAATGTTCTTGCAGTTTAAAAATTTAGAGGCTGAATTGGAAAGTTGTTGCAGTTTGTGGTCATTTGTGCTTGGAGATGGAAGAGAGGAAAATATGGAGATGCTAGAATGATAATGGAGATATTTGGTGCTGAATTATGAAAATTTCAAATGTAGTTGGAAAAGAATCAGGATTGATTTGAAGACTCCTAAATGTGAGGAGAGAATATTGTGTTTATCTCTTTGATTTCTAATTAGATAGGGAAAGACATATTTTATTCCTTATCTATCTTTTGGTTGTAGTAATATTTTGGAGACTATTTATTTTCATTCATGTGGATAGACTGTACGAGGACAGAGACGGAAATACGTACGCACAGTCCATCTGTGCAGAACAGTATTTTGCGATTTGGGTTTTCCAGCATTTTATTCAGACAATTTTCATATTTATTTTTATTCTTTTGATTGTTAATTGAATTATGTATTCTAGCTAAATTCTTCCTTTCCGGTAAAGATCAAGGAAGTACTGACGTCGATTCCCGTGAGATATAATCAGCATTATAATACTTTGATTGCATGCTTGCATCTTCTATTCCTGATTATAATGTTTATAATTGCTTTCATGTTGTTGAGTAGTGGCCAATATTTGATAGCATGTTAGTTAATTTAATGTCAATTGAACCAAATCATCCGTAATTGTGATTTCAGTTCAATCAGTGGTAGGGAACAACGGTCTTAATTTACAAACAGGCGTCCGAGTTTGTTGGTTATAAGTTGGGTCTTTCTCATTCTTAATGTTGCTAGCATATTAAATCTATAGAGTATCTCTTTGGTTATATGTTAGTTAGAGAAATAGTTGGTGAGACGTTCTCCTGATTAGCGACATGGTAAGAAAAGATTGGTTGCTTGCAACTATAACCAATTTGTGTGCATGCATTTAAAGTCATCTTTGCATCAATGATCAAGATAGAAAGTCAGTACGGATCGAAACCGAAATCTTCTCATCATAGTTGAATTGTTTTACAATCTATAACAATTTCTCATTCTTGTTTTTACTCGATTTTTAGTTTCCCTTATTCACTACCCTCATATGGTTCTTTTGGTTACAAATTTGCAGATTAAAGATTAAGGAAAAAGTCTCGTCAATCTCTTGGGAAATGAACCTGTTCGCAGCTATACTGGTCGGTATGCCCATACCAATCACATAATTCTGAACTAAAAATTTAGTTTAGAGCTTGATTAATTTTTGGTGAAAAATGACACACAAAGTACATTATTGAGTGGTATATAATGTATATTTCGATACCTCTCCTATTAATAATTTTTTTTTGCAAATTATACTGAGAAAAATTGATTAAAATAAGAAGGGTGCAAATAGACTCTTAAGGCAAGTAATCACGTGAGTATTTTGTTTTATGATGATGAATGAACAAAAGGATAACTTGCCAAATTTTTATATTTATAAACATAAAAAAAATCTAGTAATTGTAATAGAAGATAAAGAGATTTTTTTATAAACTAATACTTATATTAAGTCTAAAAGTTACAATATGATGTTGATTGAAATGGACAAATGAAAAGTTGTACAATTAATAAATTTATTTAATATTAATGAAAATTTACATATAAATGTTAGGAACTTATGTACAATTGAATTTAAAATATAAAAAAAATCAAAACTTAATTTAAATATTAAAGGTTGTGTCAGTGGGGCACATGCCCCCAATGCCCCCACCTTGGATCCACCTCTGCTTGCAACTTACTCCATCGTCCACTTCATATTGTTTTATTCAACTTTTGAGAATCGACTGTATCAATGTGTAAATATTATTATCTTTATTTATATGTGTAAATAAATTATAAAAAAATAGTAACTTAAAAGTATATGTTGCAAAAAATCAAATTACATATAATATGATATTAGTTTTACATATACAATAATAAAATTTAATGATCAAAATTGACTAGGCTTAACTTGAAAAAGTCAAATTAACCCACATGAAGATAGGTATTTGCAACATAATACAGGTACACATTGGTACAGATGTTCAATACAGGTACCTAGAGCAGGTTTGAACTTTTGACAATCTAGATATGGTCAAAACCATACCCGGATATATATAATAGAGAAAAAATATAGAAAATCTTTTATTAAGAAATATTGAGGAGGAGAGTTTAAAAATGTGGGATGTTAGTGGAGATGCAATTGTTTATGTGGAACCAAACTGTTGCTTCGGCTAAAAGGACCAAAATGTTTGTTTTGAGATGCCTACTGAAGTAGACTCATCTATACGACTGTTGTCCTCCGAGGGCAAGTATTGTGGTCGTTATGTATTGTATGTGAGATGAGATGGACTGAATTTCGTTCCTTTGCTTCGATGACATGGTTTCATTGTTTGGTTTGAAGAATTTGTTACATTAATTGCTGCATCCAGGATTGATTAATTTAGTTTGTTTTTTATATTATTTTATTAATTCACTAGTGGAGAATTACCTATTAAAGGAGGTTATATCGCATTTAATCGATTTCGATTTCAAGTGAAGCCAAAAAAAGCCCTTGAAAAATATCTTCTAAAAAAAGCTGCCGGAATCATGAGGTTTCAGGCAGCCTTTAAGCAAGAAATACTCTTGTTATGAATCGTCAACACTCATTCAAATACACTAGCTCGAGTTTCACACTTTTCTATTAATAATACACTTTTCAAATACATTCATCAAACAAAAAACCTAAGAGTACGGCGGAAGGCGAGGCAGAGGCTACAAAAGGCTATCTAGGACGGAGATGCGGCGATGCTACGATGCGGTGACCTTCTCCAGGCGGCGAAACTACAACACGACGGCTTCTCCAGGGAGGTGACGTGGTGGTGGAGGAGTGAGGGTGGAGGGGGCTGATGGTGGGAGCGTGAGGGTACGACAGAGAGAGGGAAGAATGGAGGAAGAGAAGACCTAAGGATATGGTGGAAAACAAACTAAGGGTTGATATATATATAGTGAGCCAACATGCCCAACAAAGGCAGTCCATTAAAGACAATTCTAAAATACAATTGTTTTTAGTCGATTTAAAACCGCCTTTAAAATGAAAGTGTAACATGGGAGGGAAGTTCCAAATTCGAAACCTATTTCAGACCCTAATTAAAGGCGATTCCTCAATAAATCCAAGGAACTGACTTTGATGTGTTTCATAACATGTGAATTTACAATTTCTGAAGTTAATTTACCTATTACTCTAGGTCAATATAACCCTAGTTTCTTTGTTGGAAAATAATTGTAAAACAAGTTGAATTTTGTCAACTTTTGGGTTTTATTTTGGGCTCGAACTGAATTAGAGTCAGTGGGCCTCGATTTTGGATTCTCCTTTGCAAGTACTATAAAATCAACTGTTTAAACTCTCAAAATGGATAAAGGGTGAATGAGATATGGATGCTCAAAGAGTCACTCTTAGAATGGAAACTTAGGCGGAAATTCATTCCCACGTAATAAGTTTTCTCTAACTTTGACTGTCTAAAACACGTTTGAATTGTGTGGAAGTCTCTAGAAAACCCAAACCGCGTAACAAAGATTCTTGGAATCACGTGTGGAATAAATGGGATTTGATATGCGGTTAATCATGATAAAGAATATGAGATATTCTTATCTTTCCAAAATCTATTCAAATATTTGTAAAATATTTGGTGGTTGGAGAATATTTTCTCTGATTACGGGAATCAGATCTTCCGTGTATCTTTTCATAGGGTTTCTTAGACACCTATAAATAAAGTCTCTATGTCAGACAGAAACCTCGCACCATTCTCAAGGTCCTCCCTACTTCTAAACTTGAGTCTTATCTTCTTTCTATGTCTTTGTCAGTGATTTCTCTGTCTTTGTCGGTGATAGTCCTTCGGGCTTTGTGTGACTCCGAGGTAATTTTATTGGTTAAAATTACCTTCGATGGTTTTATCCTAGGGAGCGATGCCCACAACGGGTCTCGTTCGTTTCAAGGACAACGAGTTTACTCGTGACTCCATCAATATGTGATATATGTGATTGCTTGAAACGTGTTTGCTAATTGTATTTTAAGCTTTCCTATTGTACGCATGAATAATTAATAAAATTTTATTATTCTTTCTTATATTAAATTGCTCGTGTAATTTCGTTATTTAAATTTCACATGTTTTATCAATATACGTTCAACAGTTTCTTGGGTATTTAACTCTATGTGCAGAGAAGTGCTAGAGGTTTTAGCTTTGTTAACGCTTTGGGAAGAAATTAAGGAGAGGTTTGGCGTTAGTAATTGTTGTTCATTACTATATGAAATCAGAAAAGATATAGGTTCTTAAAAAAAAATCAATCAGTAATCATGTTTTATAGATTTAAAAAGGTCGTGGGATGAGCTACATGTTTTAGGCGAAGAGGAAATGCATTGGTTATTCATGTAACTGTAAATGTATTATGACATAATTGAGACAGAAAACAACGAGGATAAACTGCTATAGTTTTTGATGATATTGAATGATGATTTCTAAGTGATGAGGAACCAAGCTCTTGTTATGGAACATGTTCCCAATGTGGCTAAGGCTAAATAGGCTAATTGTGAAAATGGAAAGATAGAGAGCTATTCAGATTAGTCATGTTCTCTAAAAGGCGATAACCCTCACCCCCAGAGGCCCGGCCACAACCACACCAATCCCATGACCGAGGAGGTAAATCACTGCTCCCATGGGTTCGGCACGCGGTCCTCGAATATACTCGGTGGCCACAAGGAGCACCTCCACTGAAGGATACTCCCACACCGCGCCTTCCGAGATTCGAACCCCTCCCCATGGAGAATGGAACCACATCACCTAACCACTTGGGGTATTCAGCGGGTTTAGATTAGTCATGTTCCCTACACCTAAGAGTGATGTAATGTTTATCCGACCTGGATTAGAAAGTCAATTTGAAACCAGACCTCCTTATCCTAATAAGAAAAAGGATTCTTCAAACTTGTGTGGCCACACCGCGCGTTGCGCGGTGAGCTTGATATTAAATTATAGAAATACTATAGGAATGCTATGATATAGGAATATTAAAAGAGCAGTAATTGAAACTACAAATGTACCAATTTTACATGTAATTGAAGTGTGGAGATGGTGAGATTGTGGTGTGGTTGAAGAGGACGATTCGAGAGGTACGGATTCGCGAGGTGAAGGTTTAGGTGAGGAGGTCCAACGAAACCCTTCCACCTGAAACTTCACCTCTCGAATGGGTACCTCTCGACTGGATCCAATGGAAGTACTCCACCTGATACTTCACCTCTTGAATGGGTACCTCTCGAACCCATCCAATCGAACCACTCCAACTGAAAGTTCACATCTCGAATGGGTGCCTCTCGGATGGGTACCTCTCGAACCCATCTAAAGGAACCCATCCACCCGAAACTACACCTCTTGAATGGGTACATCTCGAATGGATCGAACAGAACCCCCCACCTGAAACTTCACCTCTCGAATGGGTACCTCTCGAGTGGATCCAACAGAACCCCTTCACCTGATACTTCACCTCTCGAATGCGTACCTCTCGAAAGGATCCAATGGAAGCACTCCACCTGACACTTAACCTCTTGAATGGGTACCTCTCGAACCCATCCAATAGAACTCCTCCGCCTGAAAGTGCACCTCTTGAATAGGTACCTCTCGAATCCATCCAATGGAACCCCTCCACCTGATACTTCAACTCTCGAATGGGTACCTCTCAAACTCATCCAATTGAACCCCTTCACCTGAAAGTTCACATCTCGAATGGGTATCTCTCAGATGGGTACCTCTCGAACCTATCCAATGGAACCCCTCCACCTGAAACTACACTTCTCGGGTGGGTACCTCTCGAGCCCATCCAATGGAACCCCTCCACCTGAAACTACACCTCTCGAATGGGTACATTTCGAATGGATCCAACGGAACCCCTCCACCTGAAACTTCACCTCTCGAATGGGTACCACTCGAATGGAACCTCTTGAATTGGTACCTCTCGAACCCATCCAATGGAACAACTCCACCTAAAACTTAACCTCTCGAATGGGTGTATCTCGAATGGGTGTATCTCGAATGGATCCAACGGAACCCCTCCACCTAGAACTTCATATCTTGAATGGGTACCTCTCGAGTGGACACCTCTCAAATGGTACCTCTCGAACCCATCCAATGGAACACCTCCACCTAAAAGTTCACCTCTCGAATTGGTACCTCTCGAACCCATCCAATGGAACCCTTCCACCTGAAACTTCACCTCTCGAATCAGTACCTCTAGAACCCATTCAATGGAACACCTCCACCTAAAAGTTCACCTCTCGAACCCATCTAATGGAACCCCTCCACCTGAAACTTCACCTCTCGAATGGGTACATCTGGAATGGATCCAACAGAACACCTCCACCTGAAACTTCACCTCTCGAATGGGAACCTCTCGAATCGGTACCTCTAGAACCCATCCAATGGAACCCCTCCACCTGAAAGTTCACCTCTCGGATGGGTACTTCTTGAATGGGTACCTTTCGAACTCTAACCCCTCGAATCCCCCAACTCGAACTCTAACCTCTCGAATCTCCACTGAAAACTTCACATCTTGAATCTTTACCTCTCGAATCCCTACACCTCAACCCTCTGAACTTCAACCTTCACCTCTCGAATTGCTACCTCTCGAACCCCTCCACTTGAACCCTCTCCACCTGAACCTTCAACTATCAAATCAGTAACTCTCGAACCATTACCTCTCGAACCCCCACTCGAATTTGCACCTCTCGAATCTTCACTTGAACCTTCTCATCTTGAACCTCGAATGGGTACGGCTCGAATGGGTACCCCTCCAATGGGTGCCCAAAACGATGTCATTTTGGGTAGCCACCCGGGAGCACCTGTAGATGCACATGGCGGCACCGCATCTTTTGAAAAATGGGATGCACAAAACGACAAAAGTGGTGGCCAAAGCGTCGTCATTTTGGGCGGCCACTTGAGAGCACATGCAGGGGCACACGTTCGGCTTGCCTACAAAATAACCAATATACCCCCGATGATAGTTGACACAAGCATGTAGTTTCAGAGTATTTCTTTTATATAGTAACCGGATAAGAAAAAAATAATAAATTGTGATATTTGTTACAGATTTTGACATGCTTATGACTTTTACTATAACTGCATGGTTATCCTGAATGGTGGATGATGCGTGTCAAACCGCTATCTGATCGCCAAAACTTACTTTAACATGTAGATCCTGCAAAACAAACTTCAGGGGTGGGCAAGGGAAGAAACTTTGTTGGAAAAGTGAAACCAAATTTATTCGATCTGAGTATTGAGAATTGAATAAATAGAACAAAGAAATACCTTGGTATTTATATGGGTTGATCTTGAGAGATATCCCAATCATGCTGGGATAAATATTCACTTTTCTTGTAGGAATACTTGTCTTCCCATAACGGAGTTACCATTTATATTATATACCATAAATTTGTGCCTGAAAAAGAAGGGGTAATGTGAAGGTAGAATTGGATTTGGAGATATTCTCTTTAGCAGTGAGCCTACTCACTCCTCTGCTCGTAAGCCCCCAAAGTGTTCCACTTCCTCCACTTTGGACATTGCATCACCGCTATGGTCGATCGTTCATGCTCTCAACTCAATATTTGTGGATGATTCCACAGTTTGTAAGCGTGATAGTCCAGAGGATCCAATTCTGGAAGGGTATTTTCTTGCTAACTCAAACTTCATTTCTGATCATTTACTCTTTTCAAGAGGGTGGCCTTGTTCTTCCTTTAAAAATACCAACCTAGGGTATGCGCGTGTTTTCCTTCTTTCTCATATTCTTTTGTTCTGAAATGACCTTTATGTTGTCTTTTCAAACCCTTTCCTATGTGACCGATACTTTGGACCAGCTGGCTCAACTAGCCTCAGTAATTCAGTCTGACATTTCCATGCTACTGAAGCTCGTGTTACTAATATGAAGACCTCTTTTCGATCGGAGAAGGATGCTCCAGAGAGGTTGAAAAGGAGTTTACTGACTGTATATTCTACCTTTCATACCTATGAGGAAACTATCGAGAGGCTTCTTCCTTATATAGAAGTAGGGGCCCAGACAAAGCCTTTCTAGGCGGTTTTTAATAATGTTGTTAACACCTGGTCTTTAAAAATTTCTTTCTGCATATCGCCCGCCATGCCAGAGACTATGCTAAGAATTAACTGATTGGTGAGCTCTCCCTCTTGCTGAAAGAAGTATATAGAGGGCTTCTCGGCCCTTATATGTTTCAAGATGTCAGGACCTTTTTGGAGCACACTTGGTGGTCTAGAATCCATGATGGAGTGATTCATCTTCCTTCCTTGACCACATGGAGGTCTCGCCCCAAATATTTGACGGTCGATGGAACGAGGGAAGAAAAATTTGATGAGGATTCTGAGTGGAAGGGGTTTGTTCCTAGTCATTCGACCACCATTGAAATGCATAATGGAGGTGAAATTGAGCATGGTGCCATTCTTGGTGGAGCTGGCCAACCAAATGCTAGTGCCTCCCGGAATAGGAGAGCTTGATTTTACTATGCATGATCTCAAGATTTTGGATGCAAATGTGCATCTTGAGAGGTTTGGATAACATGTTGGAGGATGCATTCTCTAAATGCGTCCTCTGGGAATTTTAATTTTTTTTGCAGGCCATGGTCAAAGTATTGGTAAGTTGGACTTTTGTGAACACTTTATCTTTGGAAAGCAGAAAAGAGTTAGCTTTCATTCACCTGCAATTCATAAAACAAAAGGTACTTTGGACTACATTCATTCTGATTTTTGGGGGCCCTCTCATGTTAAATATAGTAATTAGAAAATACGGTGGAACGTTTGGATGGGTGAAAAGAATGTGCACCCTCTCGTACTTCAATGTGGGTCCTACTTGCCCCTAGCTAATAAATGATGCGCCGGAGTGAACTATATGCATATCCCTGTACTTAATGGGAACATTAGAGGGTAAAGAAAGATGTAATGAATAGGGGTGAAAATAAATTCACTACCCCATTCCAAAATATTGCTTCTACCTCATACATCCAAGGCCTTTAATATCTGCTGAGAAATGTTTCCAGCATAAGTGCAAGTCGAGATTGAGATGCCAATCCGAACACATACATACCATCCTGAATGGGTACTAGCTCTACCTACATCAAATGTTGTCATCCTATACACAGCCGAGGTTGATGGTCTTGGGTCTTGTAGAATATGAGAAAGTGGTCGCCACCTGGTAGGGTTATCCCATGACATTAGGAAACTGTACAACGGTGTCGATTTTCTTCATCCTAGTGCAGTTAAGAACAGTGGACTCGAGTCTTGTATGTGCGAGCCTTGTGTGATGCAAAAAAAAATTGAAGTTGGGTCACCTATGTGCCATTGTTCGACATGATGGGCAGCTTCTACCATGTACACTCCTAAGGTGAGGAAAGAGGAGTGTTATTAGCCTTCAAAACATTCTCTTTCCATGAGTATATCGGTGGAAAGAGCAGGGGGAGGCATTTCCAAGTGCTCTTGTGAGATCCGCCTAATACACCATGGAAAAATTGGGAGATCGGGCACAACTTGTACTGCGTGCGCCTAGCGTGATGGTTCTGTAACCTCCCATTCCATTTTTAGCTAATGGACAACTTTATGATTTTTTAATAGTAGTGTAGCGCGAGCATATAGTGCATGAATGTATCCATCAATATCATAGTAACAACCTAGGTTAGGAAAGGTATGAAAGGAACGTACATTCCAACCATGTTTCCTTTTGCCCTGAGTGTGGTAGTTAAGCCACTATCCATCAATTCGTTAGTAAAGAGTTACATGCTAGCTATCCCTAAGGATGACAAGTGAGACCCCCAAGATAGGTCCTTGATTGTTATACCACATGTTGAAACACATGTGTTCCATTGGAGGAAATGCACAACACGTGATGTAGTAAAACTGCAGGGTCAACCAATAAATTCTCCAGGAAACCGTGGCGCAAAGCAGACCAAACGCGTCAGTCCATCATCCCTCGAGCCCTCGACCCGTGGAACCCACGGGCCTTGTAGACCAAAAGCCCTCAATGCCACAAGCCAACGAGACCCCGAGCCATGAATCCGTCGAATCGTTCACCCTTCAAACTACCAAGCCATGAATCCCTCTTGGACCACCAGTAATCCTTGAGAATTGCCAACCTCCCAAAGCCATCAGTCATCGGCCCTCGATCCGTCATCTAACCTTCTTGAACCAAACCAAACCCATAAGTCTATCACCTCTCGACCTTTCTAACCCATTAGCCCAAGAGCCCACCAGCTCACCAGTCCACGACCCCTCGTGCCCTCGAAACCATGGAGCCTACTAGCCCACGAGCCCACGAGCCCTCAGGCCCTCAACCTCTCGAGCTCTCGATCCCCCATACATCCACCTCTCGAACACCATGAAACCCCTCGAGAACCCCCACCTGTCGGAACCATTGATCATGGCCCCTGGAGCCATCATCTATCCTCGAGCGCAAAACAAAACCCATCAGTCCATCAGCCCTCGAGGCTTTGAGGCCTCGAGCACCCAAGTCTTAGAGCCCTCCATTCATCGAGTTCTTGAACCTCAAGCCATCTAGCCCTTGCAGCTTCGACCCCTCGAGTGTCCATCCCACGAACAGTCCACCCTTCGGAGCACCTACCTGTCGAACTGTCCAGACCCCTGGAGGACTGTTTACCTCTTGAAACCATCAGCCAATCGTCCCTCGAGACATTATCTATCTTCCTCGAATTGAGGAGCCTTTGAGCCCTCGAGCCCTCAAGCTCTCGAGCCCAGGAGCCTTCGATCCCTTGAGCCCTCGAGCCCACGGGCCCTCTAGCTCTCGTGACCTTGAGCCCTCGAGCCCTTGATCCCACAAGCCCTCGAGGTGTGGAACCTTTGAGCCTTGGAGCCCTCGAGCCTAAGAGCTATCGAGCCCTCGTGCCATCGAGCTCATGAGCCCTCGTGCTATCGAGCTCTTGAGCCCTGGAGCCCTTAAGCCATCGAGCCCTCGAGATCTGGGGACATGGATCAACCCCAGAGACTATTGTCGAGACTAGGAGCACCTGAACCCCCACACCCATGGGTGTTCTTTTTACCCCTCGATCCACGTCATCTGCCTACATATCCAGTAGAAACCGTGATGTCAACCTGAAAAGCACCGAACAGTCACGGATCCAATTTAACTCTGGCCAATCAGTACATATGTTCATCTGGGAAAATCTGGTTTAGCACCATGTAGCATTCAGTTTTGATGATTTTGATGACCCTCTCCGAGCTTGGTTGGATGCCATCATGGACCACACTATTTCTCTCACTCCAAATACGGTAGATTATTGTGATCAGAGCCAAAGGACTAATTTTTTTCCTAAGTTGGAGCCCTTCACTTGCCTTTTGATCCACTTTTTGGAGCTTGGAATGGAAGTGGTCCATCTCCTTAGCCCAATCTATTGCATCACCTTACTCCACATAGTTTGTGAGAAATCACACCAGAAGAATAAGTGGTTGTTTGATTCCACTTCGAGGTTACAGAGAGAACATATACGGTCAGTGTCTTCATCTTCCCCCTCCCTGTACTTATCTTTGGTGTGCAGTCTATCAAGAGTAGCCAACCATGCGATGAATGAGAATCTTGGAGGAATAAAGCCCCCCCAAATGGTGTTAAATAACCTTTGCCCCAGCTGATTTGGTTGCTTATAGACGCCCTAGAACTTTTGGCGATGCATAAAGTTGTATGCCATTTTGGAGAACTTACCCGAGCTAGCCTAAGTGCTTAGAGTAGTCCACAACTCCACAAAGTTTCCATTAAACATGGTTTTAAGTTCATCTCTTAAGCCATAAATGTCGCCGAAGTAGCTGGAGAACCTATCGCCGAGCCTCCCATTTTGGATCCTTGGATTTTATCCACCAAAGTCTGTCAATTTGTAGGTAAAAGGCACAAATAATTTCACCCACATGTTCTTTCTTTGTGTGGATGTCCTATATTCTTTGCGCTATGACTGACCTATTTCAAGTGAAGAAATCCCTTAAGCCGAGACCTCCATTTGATTTAGGCGTGCATAATTTTTTCCATGCCACCATGCTTTTGTGCATACCTCGCCACAGAAATTGTTTGCACTTTTGTTCAATAGCATCCATTACTTCCTTTTGGATGATGAAGTTATTGATCCAATACCCAGCGATGCCACCAACAATGAACTTCACCAACTCCAATTTCCTGGCATAAGAAAGAGTGTTAGCTTTCCACTTAGCAATTTCCGAATCAACCTTTCCAAGAAATACACCGAATTGGGTGACCTTCAATTGGCTAGCATCAAGTGGGACTCCGAGGTATCTCACTGGGAAAGTGGCCCATGGGATGCCCGTAAAAATCAAATCCTCCTTTATTCCCACTCCAAAGAACTTTGACTTGGCCTCATTGATGGATAAACTGGAGGTTTGCTCAAAGTCATTCAGTACCTTCATGAGTATGTGCACCGAGTCAGTGTTTGCTTTGGAAAAAAACATCAGGTTATCCGCAAAAGCCAGGTGTGTAATGTTGAGCACTTCACATCTTGGATGATATGTAAAGTGTTTGGATTGGGAAACTCTTCCTTAAGAGTCTCGAGAGGTACTCTATGCAAATCACAAAGAAAAGAGGGGGATAGAGGATCTCCCTGCCTTATTCCCTCCTTCCCCTTGAAGTGATCACAAAGCTTACCGTTGACCGCAATTAAGAAAGAGGCCAAGTTCAAACAGGCCATGATTCTGTCCTTCAGTATCACCGGGAATCTGAGGCCAATTATAACTTCCTCTATGAAATCCCATGAGACCGTATCAAATGCCTTTTGCAAATCCACCATTATCATGCACCTAGGAGATGTTCTTACCTTTCCATATCCACGGGAAAACTCTTGCGCCAACATGACATTGTCCAAAAAGTTTCTCCCTTTCACAAAAGCCCCTTGGCATGGATCAATGATGATGGGTAGAATATTTTCCAACCTGTTTGCAATAATCTTGGTGATGATTTTATATAAAATGTTGCAACAAGCTATAGGTCAAATATCTCCAACTTTTAAATTGTCGTTCTTCTTTGGTATGAGGGCGATGAAGGTGTGATTGAGCTGTGAAAGTAGCATACCTGAAGCAAAGAATTCCAACACCACCTCTGTGATTTCCCCTCTGACTATGCTCCATTGCTTTTTGTTCCGTCCGTATAGCCATCGGGACCCCGGTGCCTTGTTTTCATCCATGGAGAATAGCGCAAATCTTACTTCATAGATTGAAATATCTTGCCCCAAGAAGGCTCTGTCCGCATCACTCAAGATTGGCCCTGAGAGGATGACATCCTCTTCTATAGGAACCATGTCTCTGGCCATGTCAAATAGGCTCTTGTAATATTCTGCAAAGAGTTCGCCCTTCCTCGCATTAGATGTGACAATGCGGTTTTCACTATCCATGATTGCTGAAATACCTCCACCCTTCCTTTCTACCACCATTTGATGGAAGTAAGAACTGCCCTTTTCCATCATAGTGATGTGATTGATTTTACCTTTTTGAGAGAGAAAAGAAGATTTGGCATGAAAGTAGAAGAGAGCTTGCTTCTTTAACTTTTGAAGTTCATCTATTTCATGTGCCGGAGCGTTTAGGACATCTAATCTTAAAAAGGCAACATTATATTCCTTGTCTGCCAACTTTGTATTTTTTGAGATGTGGTTGAAGTCTCTCCTCCCCAACACTCTAAGTGGATCTTTTAACCTTGAGAGTTTGCGACACACTGAATATTGCTTGAAACCGTCCACACGAGGCCTCCAAAAATCCTCCACAATTTGAGAACAATTCGGGTGCTGTAACCATATATTTTGTACTCGAAAAGGTTCCTTTTGCTTTCAATCTCTTGTGACATTGACACCACAAACGGAGAATGATCCACATGTGAAGAGATTGGAAAAAAAGTATCCTATAAGCTCAACTATCCCAACCGTGATTGAGAAGCACACGGTCCAGTTTTCTTCTCAATCTCCAATCTGCACTATGTCATGTGAAGTGTTCACCATCAGATGATGCGTCTCTCAGCCCGTATTTAGTACAAGCATCTTGGAACTCCTTCATCGGGTTTGGGGGCCCTCTCGTGGTAAATATGGTAAATAGAAAATGCGGTGAAACATCTGCAGTAGGGCCCTATAAAGGGGCCAGCGACCCTACCAAATACAAAGTAGTGCAAACCCTAGGCTAAATAATGAAACCTAGGGAAAAACTGAGATGCGGGGGTGGGGGGGGGGTTACTCATTATTTTAAAGAACTGCTAACCCTAAGCTAGATAGTGCTAAGCCTAGGGAAAAATAAATGCAAGTCCAGATGTATGTGTGAATTTGGACCTATACATAGCAACTAGAAATGTGTATTAGGTCTTCAGATGATATCCTCATCGCAGCCGAGACTTGGGTCTCAGGTCTTAAAGAAAGGATGATGAAGAAGCTGCCAGTGGTAGGCTAAAAGCACAGCCGAGTGTGGTGTACTCAGGTCTTGAATGGTCGCCATGGTGTGCTGGTGGTGCTGAATCCGAGTGAAGCTAGGACCGCCAATGAAGGAGCAACTTCTACCATATACACCCCTAAGGTGATGAAAGAGGAGTGTTATTAGCCTTCAAATGTTCTCATGGTATAAACCGAGGCTATTTTAGAGGGCAAGAGTGTTCGTAGGCAGTGCCAATAACTCTTGTGGATCCCTCTAAAAATAGCCCCCCTAGTGATGGAGAGAACGGACACAACTTATACGTCGTGAGTTAAGCCTGGCGGTTATGTAATCGCCCACTCCATTTTAAGCAAATGGACAGCTGTATGTTAATTTAACACAAAAAAAGTGTAGCGCGAGCATAGAGCACGTAATAACCGTCAAGTCAAAATAACGACTAGCAGCGGGTTAATTAATTTTGCGTACGCTAATTAATTAATCCATTACCCAACTCCTATGGCCGTGCAACCAAATGAAGAAAGACAACTCTCCCACCCTCATCGGCCATAGTGCACAAGTACTTCCAAGGGGAAAATGTGCAATTAAAGCATGGAAAAACTCATACATCCGCCCAATACAATTTTAGCCCGAAGAGAAGGCCAAAACTCAACAAAACTCCACAAATTAGAGGCAAAAAATGAAGCAAATTCAGCCCAAGACTAATCCATGTAGGCTGAAAATTCTTTATTTAATTGGGCCCAAAACTCCTTGAATTCAGCCCACTTGAATGGTACAAAAATAGTTACAAACCAGGTTGTATACCGGATTATAAGAATACCTTTTTCCTCCTTTATTCAATCCATCCGCTGTTTCCTTTTCAGCCCAACAAATTTAAATCTTTCGGCCCAGCAGCTCTTTTGCTTTCAGCCCAGCAGCTCGGCCTAAGCTCTTTTCTGCTAGGGTTTAATTTTTTGACCCAGCCGCCTCCTTTAGCGGGTCATGTGACCCGCACCGCCATTCACATGGTCGAAACCCTAGTTAAGCTTTGACCCATTTTTCCTGCTTGGGTACAGTGACCCGGCGGTGCAAAAAATGGATCATCGCCGGACTCGCGATTTTTCGGCGTTGAAGAACCACCGGGATCTGGGAAAAGACACTAGAATCCGCAAAAATTTTCCAAAACATTCCACCTAAATCTGGGCACTCTTCGCTTGTGCAATTTCGACCAGATTTAGCATCTAAAACAGGAAATTCCTTCCTCCAATCTGAGCATGTGTGTTCCGGCCAAAAAATTACCATTCTTCTTGCCGAATTTACATTTTTCCGATGAGCAAAAACAACCATATCAACACTCCTTTATTCTCTTTTCCAGCCATGAGATGCATCTCAAACATGAAAAAAATATGAATCTGTGTCTAGAGACAGAGAATCGAGGCTATTTTCATGCATTACCCGTGCAGGAATAGCATTTTTCCGGCGACTTTCGATCGGAAAATCTGAGACTCCAACCTCCAAATTAAACTTAAATCCAAAATTTCCCAATTGTTTTTCTGATTGGATAATGCATAACAAAACGGAATCCAAATCCTTCGAGACATAATAAGCATTATAACTTGCCGGAAAAACATTTTTTCGATGAACCCGATCGGAAAATTCTAACCATCATCATCCAAATAATCCATTCATCTAGATCTAAAAATTATCATGAGATTGAAACAACAAAGAAAATACCTTGGGCCAATCGTCGTTGATAGGTCCAATTAAACCAATTATCTCCAAACATCTGTCTTGAATCCGCCTAATCCCAAAACATCAACCCCATCTAACAATAACATTCAAACACCCAAACTCTTGAATTCCACATGAGTGTTCATCATATAAGAAAATAAATTTGAATTCTTGGCATACATCATAACAATCTGGTCGAAAATTCCAATTAAAACAAACAACCAGGCTGGTCTGGCACCGGGATCTGATCACATGATTTCCCTCTAATCGAATCCATCATGAAATCTTCCAAATACTAAATTTCTTTAATGCCTCAAATTCACTCTACTCCCAATTCAACATAAACATCACATAAACTATCCACCATAAACAAATAATCTTCCATACAAATCCACACAGATTCATCATAAATAAACCCCTCATCTATCACGTAGATTAGATCTATCAATGAAAGATTAAAACTTACTTGGAACAATGATACATCTTCATTTAATCCACTCCATCAACAAACAAGATTGAAAAATCAAAATCTTCAATCACATTTTGAGTGCGAACATGAATCTGGCCTCCTCTATGGTGCACGCAAATCAACGGTAATGCCCCACAAGATCGAAAAGGCAGATCTTCATCCAAAAAACCAAGATCCAAAGATCAAATCTTCAAATTCAAGCAAAAATCATACATCGAAAGATGCCCGTAGAGGAATCCAACATTGTTGGATTCCTCGCCTGAAACTCAGAATCGTAAAGGAGAAACTTGAAGAAAAGGGACTACGATGGACTGTAGAAGGGCATCACCCTTTCTTTTCTCTAGAGAGAGTTTTTCCTATTTTTGGGGGGCCCCTCGTGTTCCTTCTAAGAGTGGTGTAAGATATATGCTTACTTTCATTGATGACTCTTCAAGAAAAATTTTGGGTATATCTTTTGAAGCTTAAAAGTGATATTTTCATAACATTTAAACAATGGAAGAATTTGATTGAAAAAAATAGACAGGAAAATAAATTAAGCAAATGAGGACTGACAATGGTTTGGAATTTTGTGGAAATGAATTCAATGAGTTCTACAAAGATGAAGGAATTGCTCGGCATTGTATTGTTAGAATGATGCCTCAATAGAATGGTGTGGTAGAGCGGATGAATAGAATTCTTTTGGAAAGAGCTCGGTGCATGATCTCAAATGCCAAGTTGACATTAGACTTTTGGGTAGAAGCCATATCTACGGCTTGTCACATCATCAACCGCTCTCCATGTGCACCTATTGGTTTCAAGACTTTGGAGGAAGTTTGGTCAGGTACTCCTGCTGATTACTCTAATTTAAAAAATATTTGGGTGCCTAGCTTATACGCATGTTAACGAGGGAAAGATAAAGCCTAGGGCTAAGAAATGTATTTTCCTTTGTTATGCTTCAAGGGTGAAAGGATATAGATTGTGGTATCCTGATCCCAAATCACCCAAATTCGTGATTAGTAGATATGTTACATTTGATGAATCTTATATGTTACATCCTGGAAAAGAGGCTTGTAATCCTTGTGATTCAGAAAAAGAGGATAGTGCACAAAAGCTGGTGGAGTTAGAGAATGGTGGTTCTTCTGGGAGAAACCCAACCCAAGAAGTGGTTGAAGAATCTGATCATGAATAAGCTGAAGATCAACTAGGAGATGAGGATTATTCCATTGCCAGAGATAGACCGAGACGTGACATTCGACCACCATTGAGATATGCAAATTTGGTTGCATATGCTTTATCAGTGGCATAGGAAACAAGTGGAGATGAGGAACCTTTCACATATTCAGAGGCCGTTTCAGGTACTAATTCAGGCAAATGGTTGGTGGCTATGAACGAAGAGATGGAATCTCTACAGAAGAATAGAACATGGGATCTTGTGGTGCCACCAAAAGGAAAGAAAATTGTTAGTTGCAAATGAATTTTCAAGAGAAAGGAAGATACTTCAGGTGTTGATAATGCAAGGTACAAAGCACGATTGGTCACAAAGGGCTACAGTTGGGTACAAGTTGTAGATTTCAATGATGTTTTCTCACCTGTTGTGAAACATAGCTCTATTCCTGTATTGCTTGCTTTGGTTGCCATGTATGATCAGGAGTTAGAATAGCTGGATGTCAAGACACCTTTCTTGTATGGTGAATTAGATGAACAAATCAATATGAGTTAACCTGAAGGTTTTGAAGTTCAAGGTAAAGAAGACCGGGTTTTCTTGTTGAAGAAATCCTTGTATGGATTAAAGCATTCTCCAAGACAATGGTATAAGAGGTTTGATTCATTTATGTTGGGTCATGGTTTCTCCAGGAGCATGTGTGATAATTGTGTCTACTTCTGAAAGTTACAAGATAACTCATTGATTTATTTGCTATTATATTTTGACGACATGTTCATTGCGGCTAAGAATCTTACAGAAATTCATTGGCCGAAGGCCTTGTTGAATAGTGAATTTGAGATGAAGGATTTGGGTGCAGCTAAGAAGATTCTTGGTACGAAGATAAGAAGAGATCGAGGAGTTGGAAAGTTGTACCTGATCTAGGAGAGTTACCTTAAGAAAGTTTTGGAGCGATTTGGCATGCATGATGCCAAACCAGTTAGCACTCCTGTTGGTAGCCATTTCAAGCTATCTACTGCCCAATCACCAAAAATAGAGGAAGAAGAAGATTATATGGCTAGAGTTCCTTATTCAAATGCAGTTGGGAGTATAATGTATGCAATGGTTTGTAGCTTGTGCAATTAGCTAGAAAGATACTCTACAACATGTAGTTTCTTTATCTACTACTGAGGTAGAATATATGGCAGTCACAGAGGCAATCAAAGAAGCTTTACGGTTGAGAGGTTTCTTTGGCGAATTAACTGTACAACAAAGGGTTACTACCATTCACTGTGATAGTTAAAAAGCAATTTACTTGACTAAAGATCAGATGTATCATGAGCGGACGAAGCATATTGATATTAAGTATCACTTCATTCGTGATACCATTGCACAGAAAAAGGTTCTTGTTAAGAAAATCAATACAAAGGATTATCCTGCTGATATGTTCACGAAGGCTCTTCCCTATTTCAAATTCAATTAGTGCTTGGACTTGATTGGTGTTCATTGTTGGTGATTCGGCCCATTAGGGCCATACCGGAGGAGGGCGAGTAAGCTATTACTTTTGGGGTTCAGAACAAGGTGGAGATTTGTGAAGAAATGTGGTCTTCACCCAATTTTCCATGAACATTCACTTCTTTGGAGGATAGCAAAAACAATCATTCAAAGCATTAAATTGCAAAACTATTCTCATCCCATGCTTAGCAAGTTGAATAATTATTTCTTTGACTATTGGGGTTCAACTATCATGGTTTTTTGGCAAGAACCATTTGGAAGTAATGTTCACAACCCATGCTTGAAGCAAGAAGGAGGATTTCTTGTGATATTGGGATAAGTTTTGTTTGAGAGCTCTTGGCCATTGGCGAACTTGGAGTAGTATAAATAGAGGATGAACTTAGTAGTTCAAATAAACCTCAAGCATAGCATTCCTTTGCTACTTGCTTTCTTCTCCCTTTAACTCTCCTTTATAGTTGTAGAAGCCAAAACCCTCATATTTATATTTTTCCACATAATTCCTTCATAGGTGGTAGGCAAAGCCTTGTAATACTTTCTCCACATATAGTGAAGCTTTCGGTCTCCTCCGGTCGTGGATGTAGGTCAACTTGACCGAACCACATAAATCCTTGTGTCCATTATTTCCTTTAGTTTTTTTTACATTTTATTTGTTATCCATCTTTTCTGGCCAATCGATATCTCATGGGATTCGTATTCCTTACAAGGATCATGTAGCGAAAACCACCGTATACTATCAGAGCCTCTTGTTTTATAGTATCTTCTTAAAGAAAATTGATGAACCGAAGATGATAGAAGATGTTAAGCCCAACTCGAGGGTTTACTGAACAATGAGTCTCTCAACCTACGGGAAGGTGGTCCCAACCTTCAATCAGCATATAGCCATGCTAAGAATTGGCTTACTAGGCTTTATCGTGGGATTGAGGCCTTCCATCATTTACCTTCTAGCTCTCGAGCTCCTGTCAGACCAACATGTTGCGACTAGTCAAGCCTTAGTGTTCCGGGATGGTGATCTTAAAGGAATAACTTATAGTAATAGAATCAGCTATAGACATAGTTGACATAGGTCAAGAATGTAATGCTCATTTGTTATATTTCTTGTAGTTTTCCCCATTTGATAAAGAGGTGAATACAACCGCAAAAATGGTTGTGATAGATTTAGGAACGTAGTACTCCTTGTAAATTTTTCTTTTATAAAGCGAAGCTTGGTTGTGTTTACATTGAAGATCTAAGCTCTAGTTTTTCTTTTTTTTAGTTATAGTCATGCTTAACTATCTTACAGAATTTTTCTATCCCATAAGGAAATCTGCTATTGTAATATGGTTCGTCCACTTTAGGAAATCTTTCATCCCACTCGGAGAACTTTTTAATGTAGCTATGTTCATCTGCTCTTAGGGAACACCTCTGTTGGGGACTAGACTGTGATATAGAGACCACCATCCGCTTGTTCATTCTTTTCCTTGGCTGGTACAAGGGACTAGACTTCCTCGTTGGCGCCTGTGTTCTTAATCTTCAAGCGCTTGCTTCTACGCTACGATGTGCCAGTAAAAGTGGACATACACTAAGAACCCAATTATTTGAATTAATAGGTCCACTAGGCGTGCCAATTGATGCATATCAAAACCACAGTAAATATTCGCCACCGGATCCTTAGCATAGCTTGCAAGAAAGAGTTCCCGAAGCATTCCGTGGGGAAAAATATCTGGTGGTCTAGTTAAGGTTTGTATGAGTGTATATTAATAGTGAATGAATAATATATTTTACCTGCTGTGTATTTATATGGCGGTCATTCCTAGGTAGGGATAAGATCTTGTTTTCTTGTGGAGCAAGTAGTAGGTTCTGACCACGTCTAATAGGCCCAATTTGGGCTATGAGGCATTGAGCCTGACTGGCCCAATTTGTTATTTCGTGCTTTCACCCTGGGTCCAATATCACCAAGAATCATCAAGAAGTACAGTTCTTCTCCTACATGGAGACACTGGAATGGTATTAAACAAAGAGTGGGGTTCTTGATAGACGGCATGTCCATGAGCTTATGGACAGACTAGAGACCAATTTGTAGTTAACATTAGTTAAAAAAAATGCCAGTTAAATTGAAAATATCCAACTCACCTCCTTTGCTCCAAATCGGCCAGTCTCGCCACGCTGATGAAGCTCCCTGTGCTATCTCCGATGATATGCCAGCTCTCACCACAGTCACTGGAAAGGAGCTCTAATTCAGCTCGAAAACCTAACCATTAGCCACATTAGTCCAGCCACCATCTCCAGGTCTCCAACTCAGCTCCGACGAGTGAATGCTCCAGCAAACCAAGAACCTGGAAACTGATAAGGATGTCGTGCTTCTAGTTGCTTCCAAATTGATGATAATATGGAGTCCCCAGTGGAGCCAGCGCAGATGCTAAGCACGAACGTGGGGAGAGCACCAAAATCTCCAAATTCAAATTTTACCAAGAACCCTAGCTCAATTTGAACCCCAGCGTAGCCTACCCGATTCATGACGGGGCACAAATTTTAGATGCATCTTAAATTTTAGTGATTGAACTCTTTTTGTTGTACATTGGAACATCTTATGTTCAAAATAAGCTAAAATTTTAACATGATGGTGAATGGAGTGATCGTTGCCTTTGCTAAGATCAGACACCAGAACATCCCTGTGATCGTGATGCAGATCCGGTGGCCGAATGCCGTCAGCAGTCCGGTGGTTCTGGAGGTGAATCTAACATACGTGAAGATATACTTAAAAGGGCTGATGTCGCACATGAAGTCCATCATGGGAACTCCTCTGAGAAAGGAAGGCGTAATCGAGCTTTACATTCATGAGTTGTTCGACGATGATAGAGAGGCGGTGAACGACAATAGCACGTAGAATTGTGGATTATGTTTCCCAACATGACTAGGAAGGTTGATTTCACCTTCTTCAATGGCGGAGCGCCGCTCTGCTTAGAGCTTGCTGTTGTTGTGCTCGTTAACTTTGTGCTTTGGATGATCCTCTATCCAGGTGTTTGATGTTCATTGCTTAATTGATGTTCAGTATTGATGTTAAGAATTATGAATTTGGTAGTAAAACTATAAACAGATTTTGGCATGGTTAATTTTCAGGGATTTTAATGGAGATATATGATATGTCTTCACCTAATATGTTATCATTCAGTCTTAAGGAGAAGGGTTAAATGTTACTTATGTAATCTGTACTCTGTTTTTTGTGCTCTTGGCATTTGTTGTGTGCAAGATGAACAGTTAATTTCAGTTTTTTTAAGGAATGCAATTTCCAGATGGAGTGATATGTCCACAAGCGCCGCAATAACGGTACCTCTTTCTGACCTCAATACTCTACTTTTATGGATTGATTTAATTGAGGTTGTAATGTTGGTGTTTGATTGCTATTGAATGAATGTTATATGTGGATATAGATTTCATAATTGACGGTTGTCTGTGCCAGTAGATTGTAGCTGATAGGGTTTAAGTTTTTGAGTTATAAATGATCATTTGTTTGTGTTTGTATTAGAGATTTGGTTAGAACTATGTTGTTTATGTTGAAGTTAAAGTCTTGATTGTTTTGGTTTAGGAATTCACATCATTAACCTTGATAAGACATGGGAGAAGCCCAGTCTGACGGCAAAGGCTATTGTTGCGATCCTTAGGATATCATTGTCCAATCAGCTAGGCTTTATGGTCAGAGACTTGTGCTGAAGTTTGCTTACTACACGCACACTAATACTATTGCTAGTCGCCACACCCCAGGTACCTTCACCAATCAAATGCTGACTTTGTTCAGTGAGCCCCATCTGCTTATCCTCACTGACCCAATGACTGATCATCAGGTTGGTTTTTGTGTGCTTTCTATATATTCAGCTTTTTTTTATGCTTTCAATATGGTGTACTAATTGTTGGATTTTGATGGTTGCAACCTATTAAGGAAACTTCTCTTGGAAACATTCCCACAATTTCTTTCTGCGACACTAATTCCCCAATGAACTATGTTGACATTGGTATTCTTGCCAATAACAAGGGAATGAACAACATTTGGTGTCTCTTCTGGATCTTGGCCAGGATGGTCTCTCAGATGCACAATGTTATTCCACAAGGTCACAAGTGGGATGTCATGGTAATTGATTATGATGCTTTTGGTATGGTTTTCCGCTATGCACGAGCCCAGTATGGCATAGTGAGTGAATGATGTGTTTGTGTGTTTACAGGTTGATATGTTCTTCAACAGGGAGCTTGAGGGGAAAACTAGTTTATCCACTTTAACCAACACATCTCGCACTAGTCCTTTCGGAATAGCTTGAGAATGGTCGGCTAGTTGTATGATCACCGTAGTTTCAAGCATAGCCCCTAAGTTAAGAGTATTGTATCGAGAGTTTGGAATTACATTAATAGAGGCTCCTAGGTCTTTCATTACCTTTTCAAAGACATTTTTACCCATGACACAAGGGATAGTAAACGTGCCGGGATCAAAAGAGAGCCGACACTTGTCCGCCTATTTTAATTTTTTCAACATTCCTCAATGCTTTAGTTCTCTTAGGTGTGCATAACTCTTTAAGGAATTTAGAAAACCTAGGCACTTGATTGATAGCATAAAAAAAGGAATGTTTACCTCACATTTGCGGAAGGCTTCAAAAAGGGCTTCGTTCTCATCCTTGCAATTCTTGTCCCGCAAAGCCACCGGAAAAGGTGGTGGATGAGAAGAGGAAGTTCCTGTCGCTGATTATGAATATAGTGTTGGAGGAAACTCTGATGCCGAGAACACTTGGATGATCCTCATCTAGGGATCCAAAAGATTTTGTTGCATATTCGAAACTTTGGATATTGTTGTTGAAACTTCTAGACATGTGAATTCTGGTGCTATGAACATGTAAAAAACATATGACAAATATTCCAAAAATGAACTAAATGCTGCTGATTTGTTTTGTATATATTATTCACTTGTTATCTTACAATACGTATCGTTTGTATTAAAACATGCATTTGTTTTAAAAACCTTTAAATTTGAATTATCAAATTTTTCCAAGAGATCATGTATAAGTTAAATTAAAATTTTACAATTTAAAATTGTCATATTTACTCTACTTTAATTACTCTACAACATGTATTGTTTAAATAAAAATACGCATATGGTTTAGAATTATCAATTTATTTTATGAATAGTAAAACTTTACTATGAGGTTGTGCATAAGCTACGTTATGAATCATTTATGCTTTATTAAAATATGCATATGTTAGTCTACAATTAGTATATGTTATAGTTTTCACAGACAGAGAAGACTAAAATTTGACAATTTAACATTGTCATATTAACTCTGCATTAATCATACAACATGTATTGTATATATAAAAACACGCATATGATTTTAAATTATCAGTTCCTTTCTAGAATAGCAAAGCTTTTCATGATGTAGTGCATAAGTTACCCTCTGAATTATTTTTGTTTTGTTAAAAGATGCATATGTTAGCCTACAACTACTATTTCTTATAGTATACTACAGAAAAGAGGTTAAAAAATTTTGTAATTTTTTTAAAACTTTCTTGTTAATTGTATTTAATACCTTACAATGTGTACTAATTACATTAAAACATGTGTTTGTTTTCAAAAACATGAGCAGATTTCCTTGATTTAAATCAAAGAGGCGCCACCTAAAGTATCGTTGGCATGAAAGCATACTTTGTATAAAAAACATGCAAATTTTGTCAAATTCAAACACGAGAGGGGCTCTCAACATCTAAACAAAATGGAAGATAAAGTGCTCGTGACAGAAATCTTCCATTAGGGAACTTACAATTACAACCATATTCCTATCTAAACTAACTAACAGTCTCTAATACAATGAATAATCAATTATTAATCTTCAAAAGGGGATCATCTTTGAATCTTTAAAGTTCAGCATCATCTTTGTCTGAATCCTCTTCGTGTCAGAGTGTCTTGTGTAGTCCAATGTTCAGTGTTGTCTGATTCCTTAAAAGTTAAAACCAAAAAAGTTATTCATCCAACTCCTGAAAAAAGTCATACATACTGGATATTAACAGTTGCAACATATAAGCAAACATGTACAATTTTTAATTCAAAATGAACAATAATCAACAATGAAAGTAAAGTCAAACTCAACAAAACTAACAAGTACATACTGGATTCTAATAGATGCAATGTATAAGTAAACATATGCGGTTCTGAATTCAAAATGAACAACCAATAACATTTTTAAAAAAATAGTCATACACAACACAACTAACAAGTTCACACGAGATACTAACATATGCAACATATAAGTAAACAAATGTAACTTGTTATTCAAAACATACAACTTACAACAAATGAAAACAAAAGATCATAGCTAGTACAACTAACAAGTACACATTGAATACTAACATATGCAACATATATGTAAACATATGCAGTTCGTCATTCAAAATGAACGATCAGCAAAAAAGAAAAGAAAAAAAAATCATTCACAAAAGGTTACAGACAGTACAACTAACACGTACACATTGAATACTAACATATGAAACATATAAGTAAACTTATGCAGTTCGTAATTCACATCGAACGATTAGCAGAAAAAAGAACAAAAAAAAAGTCATTCACAAAAGGTTACAGACAGTACAACTAACTAGTACACATTGAATATTAACATATGCAACATATAAGTAGACAGACGTAGCTTGTAATTAAAAATGAACGATCCACAAAAAAAGGAAGGAAAATAAAGGCCATTCACAATACAATTCATAAATACACGTTGGGTAATAACAATTGCAACATATAAATAAACGAATACACCTCGTAATTTCATAAAACGTAGAAGACCATCAATTCAAAAAGAAGTAAAAAGGTATCAGTTTGCACAATAAAAGGCATATCCCATGACATTAAACATAGGCCACTAGAAATTCTACAATCCTACAAGCTCATTTTTTCCTACATGCCTTGGCATCAATTGATGTTAAAGCTCGCCATTGTAGAATAATTTGAATGCAAAAATAGATTCTAAAGTCATGTCAACATGCTCACCAAAGCTTTTAAGGCTTTAAACATAGGTTACCGCATGTTGCTCAAATCTTCAAATTGTGGTACATTGGCTTGATTTCGTTCTACTTCGGCAATCACCGAATGTTTTTCCATCCATTTATAATCATGATCGGATTGCCCCTTCTTCTCTTGCATCGTGAAACCTCTATTAACCCATTCCTAATAATCAACATCCAACAACATTGAATTAGTCCAACGTTAGAAAATGGGACATCTCAGATAAATTAGTCCACAATAATGTGTGCAATCTCTTACTCGGATGAATTAGTCCACAATAATTTGGATGTTAACATTTAATTAGTCCACAATAATGACTCCATTTCTGCCTAAACAAATAGCAGACTTCCTCTGGAAACTGAAAGCACTCGCTAACTACGACGGAAGCCCAATCTTCCCCCTCCCAGGCCAGCAATGCCTTTCACTCCATCAGCAAGACCTTGGAGAAGAAACGTAGCTCTACAAGTGAAGAGCACCTTCATACTAGTGGACTATGCAAAGCACCTTCATACTTTACACACTTCAATTCAACTATGAAATAGAGCTGGGGGAAGAGACTCATACTGGTGTTGAAACGGATGAGCATATGTATACGAACACTGCCGCTGTGGAGCTGAATAATTACCCCAACCTTGCATCTATACCACGCATAAACCTTTCAATAATTATCAAGAATGGCCGGTTAAATGACTCTTCCCCATAGACAATATCGTAGATAAGAAATCATGAATTCACACACAATTAACTCCTCTGGAAACATAAAAGATACAGTATTAGAACTAAACAAGTACAATTCAAAGATACCAGAAAATAGAAATCACCATTCCACTAGAATTATACGGTCGCATTCTCTATTCCACTCTTTTTCAACTGTGTGCCAAGTTAAATGCACACTCTAATCATAAAATACACCAATTGCATGAACATTAGCATCAAACTAGGCACAACATTTCAAACCTACAAGCAGCAATATTAGCTCAAGAAAATCCCCTCCAAATGGATCAAAACAACAACAAAAAAACAATCTAAACCAACCACAATATCCAGTAAAGAATAGCTAGTTATATGCATTTAGAATCATCAGACAAACCGAATACACAATGAGAACCCCTCAAGTATAACTAGGTTTAAGCTGACCGGGAAAAAGCTTGACGGCGGAAACAACACCAATGTCTTTAGGCTAATCCTACATTCCAACAGAATCAATCCAAACTTCAAATATTTGTGCTCTTCATACAATCCAACAGACACAATCCAACAGACACAATCCATTGATCAACACATTTTATCCTCACTTATAATTATATCAAACACTCAATCTCTTAACCCATTCTTATTCACATATTAGTGCATAAATTAATCTAAGTATGTAATTGAAAAATACTATCTAGTCCAATTACACAATATACGCCTATTAAAAATAAAATCAAACACCGAATTGTCCAAATGAATAGATCGAATGAAACAATACAGAATAGAGGTATGAAGGAGCGAACCTCCACTATCGAACTTGATGGCGCTCTGCAATTGGATGGTGGTGGAAGTGTCATCTTTGTTATTGCATAGTCGAGCTGCTCGAGAGCTTTGTTGTAATTGGTGACGTAAGTCTGGTGGTGCTTTTGGTGGTGGAGCTGGATGTTCTCGGCACTTATAGCGGGTTCTAGAGCTCCATAGTCATAAGAAAGATCTGGTAGCGTGAAGATCTGCAACCCGCAGAGCTGCTGCCAGAGCCCTAATGAGCTCCCGCCAGTGAGGATTTTTTGGGTGATTGTCGCAAATTTTTGGGGGAGTTTTGGGGAAGAATCGATGATCTTTTAACCCAGCCCCGGTCCGCAAATTTTTTTAAACTTTCCCTAATTTACAAATTAGTCCTTAGCCTGTCCATAAGCTTATGGACAGGCCGTTAATCCGAGACTTACCCTTAAACATATATTTTGGTACCTTCATGGTACGTTTGATTTGGGACTTCACTACCCGAAGTCACTCAATAGTGATCTAGTGGGTTATGCAGATACCAAATACTTATCTGATCCCCACCAAGCTCGATCGCAAATGGATTATATTTTTACACGTATATGCAGAACTATCTCTTGGCCTTCCATGAAGAAAATTTTGGTTTCTACTTCTTTCAACAAATATGAAATATTGGGGATTCATGAAGCCCGTCGGGAATGTGTTTGGTTAAGATACATAATTCGCCATATTTGAGGAACTTGTGGTTCAAAATTGAATAAAACAGTTCCCTCCAATTTGGCTGAAGACAATGCTGCTTATATTGTTCAACTAGAGGAAGTATTCATCAAAGAGATAGAACGAAACACATTTCACTAAAGTTTTTTTTCACTCAAGACCTACAAAAGAATGGTGAAATTTGTGTTCAAAAAAATTTGTTCCATTGACAACATGGAAAATATCTTCACCAAATCACTACAGATGTCAATATTTGAAAAAATGGTGCACAAGATTGGAATGCAGCTATTGAGAAATATTAAATGACGGGCTTAAGAGTGGGAGCTATACATTGTAATTTTCCCCCCTTAGTTATGGTTTTTTCCACTGGATTTTACTGGTAAGGTTATTTTCTAAAATAATTATTAAAACCATCTCTTAAGATGTAGGGGGTATGCATTAAGGTCCCCCTGCCCTTATGTTAACATGTATAGATTAGATACACATAAATTCCCAAATCAATGGGATTGCATCTTATCTTGTAGATAGTCTCATATCAATCCCTTAATCAATGGGATTGCATCTTATCTTGTAGATAACCTCATATCATTCCCCTAATCAATGAGATTGCATATTATCTTGTAAACTCTATAAATTCATCATCTCTGAAATGAAAAGCAACACATGGAAACGTTTTCTAAACTCTTTTCATTATTTACATGGTATCAGCCTAACATTCGATTCAACAATGCCGACCGAATATTCTTCAACAATTGGCTCCACCAATGCCCTTATGGTTGCTTCCTATAATTATCAGAATCCTAGTTTCAACTTCCCAAACTTAGTGATTCATCTTGATCGCTCAAACTACTTGCTTTGGCGCAGCACCATTCGTTCGGCTCTTCAGGCATATGACTTAGATGCCTTCCTCACCGATGATACACCACCTCTGGAAACCATCACATTTCCAGCCGTGCCTCCATCTGATCGCCTCAACCCAGCGACGGGCACTCGGGCCACAACGGGGCCAAACCCGGCGCTGCCAATTTGGATGAAGAAGGATAGGCTTATGCTCTTATGGATCTGCTCCATGCTCACCACTCCTCTCCTCGGCATCGTCACTCGTGTAACCACCACCACTGAAGCTTGGGCGATCCTTGCTCGGACTTTTCACGCTCAAACGCCCGCCCGTCAGATGCACTTTCGCCAGCAACTACAAATGCTGTCAAAAGGTTCGATGTCCATTCTTGATTACTTTGAGAAGAAACAGGCCCTTTCAGACTCTCTATCTAAATGTCTATATGAGGTCTCTAATGCCGACTTCGTTGGTTATCTTCTTCACGGTCTTGGTTATCAGTTTGGCCCTCTTCGATAGGCTTTGTCTCTTCGGTTGGAACCCTTGCCTTTGATAAATTGTTGGGCATACTGCTGCAGGAGGAGACTCGTTAAGAGGAGGATCTTCAATCACTCATATCTCAAGCAGCCAATGTCATCAACCGCTTCTCCGGTAACCGTCGGCAGAGCCAGGAATGTGCGCCTGACCGCCTTGACCGTGATAAACCATCGGCTGGTGACTACCCAGCTGATAGGTCTCAGTCTCAATGCCAAATTCACAAAAATCTTGGGCATGAGGAGCTCATTTGCTTCCAGCATGTGAACCTCTGGGCTTTTCCGACGACGAATCGCAATGCTGCAGCGAGGCTCCGTGGCGCATCCAGCGGCTAGGCAGCATTTACGGCATCTATGTCCAGCCCGTCCAACGTTGAGGATCCATGGTTCGTCGACTCAGGTGCTTCCTATCATGTGACGCCAGACACTCGGAACCTCACTCTTCAAAACACCTACAATGCTAATGATCGACTCATGGTCGGAGACGGTGCATCTCTCCTTATTGCTCATTTAGGTCATTCTATGCTCTCTAATGATCATGCTGCTAAGCCTTTACAACTTCGTAATATCTTGCACATTCCAAATGTTGCAAAAAAAAATTGCTTAGTGTCTCTCAACTATCTCGCGATAATAATGTCTGTGTTGAACTTCATTCAGATTTTTGTCTTGTCAAGAACTCGTAGGGTCACACAATTCTAAGGGGAACCGTTGAGAATGGTCTATATTGCCTCCCACATCATCGCCCATTATCCAATCCCTCCTGTCCTGCTCCAGTCACCTGTGTCAGTGAGCGCACATCTCTTCAATGTTGGCATCATCGGATGGCACACCCTCATGAGTCTATTCTTTGTCGTCTAGTTTCTAGTCAGAAATTACCAGTGTCTTGTAATAAATTGGATTCAGTTTGCAGCTCTTGTCAACTTAGTAAGAGTCATCGACTTCCTCTTCCTAGTTGTATTGAATCCTCTTTGAAACCTTTTGATTTAATTCATTCTAATGTGTGGGGGCCATCCCATGAACTTTCCACAAATGGTTGTCACTATTATATCATTTTCATTGATGATTGCACCAAATTCACATGGCTCTACTTCATTTCTGCAAAATCACAAGTTTTTACATTGTTGAGCTTTTTATTAAAATGATTCACACCCAATTTTCCACTCAAATAAAAGTTTTTCAGTCCGATTGGGGTGGCGAGTACCGCAATGTCTCCACCCTCCTCGAATCACTTGGCATTTGACACAAAATTTCTTGTCCCTACACTCCTGAACAAAATGGTTTAGCTGCGGCGCAATCGCACCATTGTTGAAAAGGGCCTGTTCCTTCTTGCTCACTCTTGTCTCCCTATCAATTTTTGGGAGCAGGTATTTCACACATCTGTCTACCTGATCAATCGTACCATAACCCTAATTTTGAGTTACAAGTCCCCCTATGAATGTCTCTATGGAAATTCCCCAGACTACATCCTTCTAAAATCCTTTGGTTGTCTTTGCTACCCATTCCTGTGTCCCTACACTTCCCACAAGCTAGAGTATCGCTCTTTGCCTTGTATCTTCCTTGGTTATAGCACTAAACACAAGGGCTATCTCTGTTATCATGTCCCGACTACTATCACGTATATCTCTCGATATGCTGTGTTTGACATGCCTGTCTTCCCCTACCCTAGTCATGTCTCTTCCAACTCGTTCCCTTCATCTTCTCCTCACACAGTCCATCTATCCACTCTCCAAGGTGCCTCTTTCGATCATCCACCTCTCTCGACCATTTCCCCCTCCTTGAGTCAACCAGCTGTGTCACTTCCACTCAACCCCGATCCTACTCCCTCGATGGATCCCACCTTCTCTGAGCCTCAACTCACTCATCCTCACCATCCTCTCCTTCACTCCCTTCTCCCTCACCCTCTCCTCCATCATATCGCAATGCCCCCCAGTTGGCTTCATCCGCCTGACAACTCTAGTCATCATATGATGACTCGTTCCTCCACCCACTCACTCAAACCCAAAGCTCTTCTGTGTACCCAATACCCTCTACCGGCTGCCCTGACTGCGACTCTTAAATTGAAGCTTTTTAACCAAGCCTCTAAAGACCCTAACTGGTAGCATGCTATGCAGCTTGAATATGATGCCCTAATGAGTAATAAGGTGTGGGACCTTGTCCCTCGTCCTTCGGTAGCTAATGTCATTGGTTGTAAGTGGGTGTACAGGTTGAAGCAGAAAGCTGATAGATCGATAGAATGCTATAAAGCACGCTTAGTCACTAAGGGATTTCATCAGGAGGCTGGCATCAAATACTTTGACACATTCAGTCCGGTTGTTGAGCCCACCACCATTCATCTAGTTCTCAGTTTGGCTGTATCGTGTGGTTGGTCTCTCCGCCAGGTCGACGTCAATAACGCTTTTCTCAATGGCGATCTTGCTGAGACTGTCTTCATGGAGCAGCCTCAAGGGTTTATTACTTCTGACAAGCTGTCACATGTTTGCAGGCTTTGCAAGGCTCTGTACGGTCTCAAGCAGGCTCTCAGGGCGTGGTTCCACAAACTCACTACCTCCATACTTCGCCGTGGCTTCAAGAACTGTATCTTTGATCCTTCTTTGTTTGTAAAAAAGAATGGCTCTCATGTGGTTTATGTTCTTGTTTATGTGGACGACCTCATTATCACAGTCTCTCTTGCATTTTTCATTGATGAATTTGTTTGCTTCTTACATCGTGACTTCTCTCTGAAGGACCTTGGTGATATGCACTATTTTCTGGGTTGTTGAGGTTACCCGCATTGGTTCGGACCTACAGCTCTCGCAACAGAAGTTCATCTGCGACATTTTAGATCGCATCCATATGTCCAGAGCTCACCCAATCTCGTCTCCTAAAGGGCCTGGTTCTTGGTTAGTTGCCGATGGTGATCCTCCTTCTAATCCAACCTTATATCAGAGCATTGTCGGTGCCCTGCAGTACGCCACCATCACTTGCCCTGAGATTTCCTATGCTGTAAACCGTGTTTGCCAGTTCATGCACTCTCACACGGAAGCTCATCGGGGTACTGTCAAATGCATTCTTCGCTACCTTAAAGACACTATATCCTCTGGCTTGGTTCTCCAGAAGGCTCGTGACTTACGCTTAGTGGCCTTCTCTGATGCAGGTTGGGGGTCTGATCCTGATGACTGCCGATCTCAGCATGGCTTCGCTATCTACTTTGGTGGAATCTTGTCAGCTGGTCATCTCGCAAACAGAAGGTCGTTGCCTGATCCAGTACCGAAGCTGAGTACAGGGCAATTGCTTTTGCTGCAACATAACTCATCTGGTTGCAACAACTATTACAGGAGATGCATGTCACAGTTCAGAGACCCCCAATTCTTCTGTGCGACAATCTCAGTGCCACTTTCCTGTCTGCAAATCCTGTCTTTCACCAGCGGTCCAAACACATCAAGATTGACTACCACTTTGTTCGTGAACTAGTTTTTCTGTCATGTTCGTGCTCTGGACCAGATAGCTGACATTTTCACTAAGGCCGTTGGAAATCAACACTTTCTTACTCATCGAGACAAGCTTCATGTTCGTGCCCTATCATGAGCTTCTGGGGGGGGGGGGTCTTAACATGTATAGATTAGATGCACATTAATCCCCAAATCAATGAGATTGCATTTTATCTTGTAAATAGCCTGATATCAATCCCCTATCAATGAGATTGCATCTTATCTTGTCAACTCTCTAAATTCATCATCTCTGAAATGAAATGCAACACACCGAATTTTTTTCTAAACTCCTTTCATTCTTAACACCTTATGATCTGGATCCAAAAACATTAAGTGTTAGGAAATAATAACATAGCCTAATTGTACAACGAGGATAGGGAATGTCAAGGGCAATTACCAACTTAAAAACACGTTTAGGTTGGTGGTTATCATTGACACTGCTTCTAAACAAACATATGTGACTGGTGAGTTTCCAAAAGTTGTAAGTAGCTAGGTGTTGTCTAGGCGTAGTAAGTCCAAGATGTATCCCATGATAGCCTTTTTGAGTGCAGCTGGACCCTCCCTGTACTGGTAGCTTTGCTGGGTTAGGTTATGCTTAGGGTACATCTTAGTGAGTGTGTGAGCTGGAATATTTTGTTCTCTGGAGATGGGGCTTCACTGAACTTGCTTTCCTTTAGTAAGTTCTCGTATTTCCCAGATCTGTGCAACTAGCTTCCATGGAATGGTTCTGATTCCTTCCAAAATCTTGTACACCTGCAGAGAATCAGTTTTTTCTATCAGGGGAGGAACTTCATGTTAATGCAGAGAGATATACCATATAGACAGCTAGTCAGTTTAGCATGAAGAGGGGAATAAGCTTGGTTAACATAGAAAATGGCTGCTCCTGGTCATCTCTTGTGATCAGTCCACTAAGAGGATTGGAAAGTGGAGAAAATGAAGCATCACGGTTAAGTTTAAATCCATTATCAGGTGGATGCCACTTTGACAACTTTGGGTTTTTAGTTTTTGAAAACAGTTAAAATTAAGGCAAGACAATCATTTTCATGGGATTGTGGATGACATGTTAAAATCTTGCTCACCGGGTCTAGTATATCAGTTTTAATCTTAGAGAAACAAGGCTTGGTGTTTTCATATTAGATTGTACATCTATGTTTCCGTAGCATCCAACGGATAGTTGAAAGCAATTCACACAAGACATTCTTTTTAGTTCTGGAGCAGTTCTGATATGACCAGATTAGGGATAATAAAAAATGTGAACATGGTTACTGATCAGAGGTATATCCCTTAACCTAGCAAATTCTCCCTTAACAACCATTCGACAGGAACTGACTCACAATTATTGCAATATACACATTTGGAGACATTCATTATACCCATTTTGCACAGAATATCATCAAGAGGCAAACATCTATTAAATAAATTCCACATGAAAAATGAGACCTTACCTAGAAGGATATTAGACCACACATTTTTAAGCGAAGACGATTCACTCCTGTTGTGCCGAATGACATTGTAAGCTGATTTAATTGACAACTTACTTGTGCTGGCAGAATCCTCTTTCTGGGGAAGATTTTCCGTTGTACGTGGAGCATGTTAGTTACAGAAATAGGGTGCATCTCTTGAGTATGCGGTAGTCTATTCTGATGGAACTCAACTATTCCCTCCGTCTCAGATTAAACTGCACATTTCACTTTATGTTACTATTCATTGTCTAACTTTGACCACATATTTGAATAGATATATAAACAATAATATTATCATATGTTATATGGTTGGATTCGTCATAACAAGTACTTTCCAAAAGTAAATTTTTATTTGCCATTATTGTACGTAGTTAAACATATTAACGATTAGACAAGTTTCTTGATTAGTGTGAAAAAAATTCTTTGTAATTTGAGCTTGGTTAGAGGGAGTGTGGTAAGATTGGGGTAGGGTGGTTCAGTCTCTGCTGCCCATGGATCTATCAGACTTGGCAGACCAATCCAATTGGCTATCCAGAAATTGGATGAGCCCTTACCTATCTACATCACTATGTTGGCCACAACAACTACAGACATGCTTCACACCTTCTCTGATTTTCAGGCAAGGACCAGATGGAATTGCCGCATTGCAGGTTCCACCAAAGTTTAAAAGAAAATGCCTCAATTATTGTGTCAATATATTTCAAATTCATTCAATTCTCAGAAAAAGGATAAGAAATGTTTTTCTAGCTTTTCCAGTGTCTTATGTTCCCATTTTCATATTGTCTCCAAAATGTGAGAAAATGTTCTCAATTGTGAGTACTATATGCTTAGTAGGTGCTGGTACACTGCAAACATGCTTAGTAGGTGCTGGTACACTGCAAACATGCTTAGTAGGTATGCTTAATTAGTACTAATTTTCCTGCAGGTAAGACCCATTTGTTAATCCAATTTTCAATTTTATAGTTCATTTTCTCTATTATCTCCTGGAAATAGAAGTTCTTTTTCCTGCCCTGGTAAATATGAACTCCTAGGCATGGGCGGAACTATTATGCCGCGTGGTAGGGCTCCAGCCCTACTTGAGATTCCGATGTCATGGTAGTAGTAGTGATAAGTGGCTAAAGCGTTTCCTAGCGGCGCATTGGAGTGTTCCGGCATAATACACGTCTTGCCGGCATAATCGATCGGGCAAGAAGGCCAGAACAGGCCTTTTTGTTTGCCCATAATACATGAAAACGACATCGTTTTGGCTCAAGTCAAACAACGTCGTTTTGATTAGTGCAAAAAAAAAATCAAATTTGGGTATTTGTATAAGGCCAAAATCCAAAAAATGAGGCCCAAATACAAAACCTAATGGCCAAATCTTGCAACCAAGTGACAAACCCAAAATTGATTTTTATTTGAACGTGATTCAGCAGGAGCAGGCTGCCAGTGTTCAGCCTTAGCTCTGCCCGCCGCTGCCGCCACGCCACCGCTGCTGCCGCCGTCGTCCCGCCACCAGCCAGAGCCCCACCTGAAAAAAAAATTCTGGTTCCGCCACTGCCCCTAGGTACTTGAAAGGGAAAGTCCTACATTCCATTTGTGTTGAATCATGAATTTTTCTTCTTGGAGATGTACACAGAATACACTCTTTGTGTAGTTAACCTTTTGACCAGATGCATTCTCATAGTCTTTTTGGAATTTGACCTAATTAGTGCATGATTTTTTGGTTCCTTTGAATAAAATTATTGTTTCATTAGCATAGACCCTCAAAAAACATTTCTTCCAATCCTCTATTGAGTAATTTTGTTATGAAGTTGAATAGGATTGGGGATAGGGGATCCCCCTGTTTTAAACCCCCGTTTCCTTTAAAGTATACATAATTATTGGATAATGCTCATGATAATCTTAACCAAATAGGCATGAAAGCCATATTTGGGCACGAGGGAGTTGAGCATAGGCCATGCCACTTTGTCAAATGCCTTTTACATATCTAGTTTGGCTATAACATTCAGTGACTATCTAGGGATTGTCAATGAGCTTCACAACCTCTTGCATGACAAGTATGTTATCTGAGATGAGTGTGACTTTTATGAAGGAAAATTGTTCCTTAGATATGCACCTAATGAGTCAGGTTAAATTCTATTCACAAGGATTCTGGAAAGGATCATGTTAGTGAAGTTGGATAGTCTGATGGGCCTATAAATAGAAAAATAGGTGGGGGTTTTTGTTTTGGGATCAGGGTAACTAGAGTGCTAGAGAATGATTTTGGTAAGGGGATACTAGATACGAACTCTTTATCTGCAACCAGTAAGTCCGTGTTAACTTTATCCCAAGCCCACCTAAAGAAAAAACCTAAGTACCCATTAGGTTTTACACATATGTGCTCTCCTTAACTGTGGACCCCATGCTTAAGTTCTTCATTGTCTACATGTTTTAGGAGATTGATGTTATCCTCCCCATACACTAAAATGGGTATAAATTTGAGGAAGTGCTACAGGTCTCTACTGAAGGACAGAGGTAATTGCACCGGTAATTTAGGACAATAATATCGGTAATTTAGCCCCCAAAATACCAGCGCGTATGTATAGGGGTGTAAAAACTCAATAAATTTGCACCGGTAAAATTGACCGGTGTAGAACAATATTTGCACCAGCATCTTAGGCCGATGTAAAATGGTGGGATCACAAAATATCTGCACCGGTATTATTTGGAACACCGGTGTAGATATTTTGCACCGGTATTTAACCTGAGAACCGGTGTAAAACTGTGATTTGTACACCGGTATTAAATATGATATCGGTCTTTCTTTTGTAGTCGGAATATAGTTTTTTTGCACAAGAATATATTGCACCGACATTTTTTTACACCGGTATTACTGTACTTTATGCACCGGTATTATTGAAATAATTACAAATAAATTATTTAAAATGTGAAATTTATTTACACCAGTACCTGCCTTTTATACCAGTGTATTATGTGGCTAAAATTTGCAATGCCTGATTTGTTTTTCGATGGTCCATCCCAGATCATTTCTGGGGCAACGACAGCCAGATATATTTGTAAACTATTATAAATTGGAAACTTTTGAATAGGTAAGAAATTTAAAACATTCTATTACGAAAATATGGCTCACAAAACACGCGAACATTATTCTAAATATGAAATAGAAGAAGTATCTAAAACATGGAATGAAACAAAGTAAAACACAAGTTTTGTATAACCAAACACCACCATCCTTAGAATTCTAATATCATCAGCCATTCAAAATAAACCATCAACCTATTATGTCATTCTTATCATCCAGAAGTTGCAACGTAGTGTTTGCCTACTGCTGGTAGTCTCCGAGCCAAGCCCCACACAATCTCTCTGCTACACCTTGAATTTCGTACACATGGTATGACCCTTTGCCCTCCGGAAAAATCTGTTAATTTCAAACTTACACTGTTAGTCAATAATGTTGCATTTACTAGAGATTAATAATATCAAATTTTGAGATGCAAGGTTTACCTCCAAGACATTGTTTGTCTCTGGGTGATTAATAATTCTTCCATGAAGAGCATGCATTGCCACAAACTATTCAAGGTTTGGTACTACACGGGAAAGGTAAATGTAATTACTAACCCTAAACATAAAATTTGATGGTTGAAATGACAGAATGACTTACCATAATGCTGTTGATTTTCCAAGTGTAGTCTGGTTCTGGCTCCGTCTTTCTCTTCTCCCTTTGGTATGCGCAAGCAAGTCTGTCAAGAAAGTAAATTAGAATGGTTACTTCTTCCCGTATATTATGAAACTAGGAATTTTAAATTGATTGATTGACATACCTTGAAATCACCCTGAGTTCGACCAAGCTTGTTGGTTTGACACCACCTAACAATGTGTCCAGAGGGAAAAACTCCTCCGTTTGGGGACAGTTAATTATGGGGTATCAATGATCGCTGTCGAAAAATTGTGTTAGCAAATTAATGAAATGGAAGTGGTTTGAAATGTGAATGTAATTATCAGGAAGAAATACTTACATTCTTATATAGGGTGCGATATAGAACTCAGCAACCGTTGCCTTCATTGTTTCCCAAATTTGTTTAAAACAGAGTTCGACCTCCTGCTCGAAGTTGGTTAGGTTGCCACAGCTGGATGGGCAGAATTGGATGCGGCCTGAATTAGTTTCATATATTTTCTCCCACAGGTGCCTGTATGTTAATCATACATGAAAATAAATTCTTGATAAATTAAAAACATAAAGGCTCTAAGTTTTGAAACTCACCCCATCCACACATCGACATGTGCATTATCAATCCAAGTCATCAAATGCATGTTCCCCAGTTTCTTCCCGAACTCGACCAGAACTTCTATTCCAACACCGCAGGTGTAATGGCGTGCGAATGTTGATGGTCGAAAAACTGGGAAGAACATGCAGTCCTTATTCTTTATCATTTCTGGAATAGCAACATTTACTTCCTTTATGAATTGCTCTATGATCGGCCAATCTGTCAGATCTTGTTTGTTGACAATCTGCGAACGTGAAATGGTACAAAATGATCACTCGAGCATGTAGTATTGAACTCTCATTGTTAATAAATAATAATGGTACTTGTTTTAGTGCATTACCTGTTTTGGCAACCTATTTAATCTTGGTCTTGTAGATTGTCGTAAATTAGCTGTCGACTGAGATTTTTGCTCGATAATATCCTGTTACAAGGATTAATGAATACGGATACGCAAAAGTACTTTGAGGAATTGAAAATTAATGTGTTATAAGAATGTACCTCATCGTCAGTGGTGAGAATCATAACCTCCTCATCATCGCCGTTCGTATCACCTCCGACATTGACATCATCAATGTCACTCGGTTGCTCACATGCCTTGCCTATCAAAGACACCGGCCAATCCACGACGATATTGAGCACCTCTCCAACATTGTCGAAGTAGTGGTCCTCCGAAGGCAATCCCACCCTAGGACGAAGGACTAGCTTGCATACTCTCACATGAGCAACACTTTCTTATTGGGCATCCCGACGATGAGATACCTGTCACAACCTATGGGTGGCCATTTTCTTCTTCCTGACTAAGTCTTTGATGAAAAGAGTTAAGCATTCTCCATCATGTTCGTATAATATTTAATTGAATCGATAAAAATGGTTATGAAGATATTTCAGATGTCTAAATCAATGTATATGACATGCATAGATTATTGATGGTGTACTTCATCTCCTACTCCGTCGCTAGGCTCTTCACTGGACTTTGTAGCAGTTGCAGCAATGTCATCCATCACCTTATCTCTAACCTTCTTGGGATTGTCAAGGCCTGGCGGAATCTGAACACCACTTGCAGATACTAAGCCCTTCACCAATTGCTCCAGGTACGATACCATGACTTTCACGACTGGTTGATTGTTAGATGGTCTCCTCCAGGCTGTCTCCTTGGCTGAGGAACTTTTACCACACTTGCTGCGGGAAAGATGAGAAATAGCCACCGCTGTGGGTAGACCTGTCTGAGTTCCCTTGTGGCTGCCCGGGTGATCCTTCTTCTTTATGAATTTTATGAGGATGTCCTCACCCGGCACCAGTTCCAATGCTCCTTTCTCCTTAAGCTCATTCAATTTCAACTAAGAATCACATAGGAATGCAATTGTGTGTATGAATAATGTGAAATACACTTAAAAATTAATTTAAATGGTCAATTTTAGCGTAACTTACAACGTCCGGTGTGATCTTCTCAACCTCTTTCGATGTGTATAACCCTGTCTTATCTTTGTTTGCCTTAAGGTAGACAAGAGATCTGTCAGGTGTGAAGTCCCTTTGACTGAGTTATTTCTCAATCTCTTCGTCAGTGAATCCCTCAGTGGTCAAACTTATTCTCTCATTCTCCTTCAGATCCTTAGTCAATTTGTCACAGATGTATCAATTACCCCTTCTGCCCGTGTGGTGTGTGTAATCACTGTTCTTGTTGCATTCAATATTTGTCACCCTGAGCCTCTGTTGTTATAAATGAAAATTTAGTTGAATAGAATTTATAGGAAACGTGGCTCTTAACAAGTATTAATTTTTCCACCGTACCTGAAAATTTGGATGTCGGCGCCTCTATTCAAACAAGTGCCATTCGTCTTCATCCATCCACTTGTACTTCTCCCATGCCGGTATTCCTATTTCATTGATACCTTTATCCACATCGTGAATAAATCTATTTTCCACCTTTGTCTTCCAATTCCTATGTTGGTTTTTTGCCTTCTCAGCAACCTCCTTCTTCAGTATTTCTAGTTGCCCGTCTGTCACAGGCGTTTCAATTGTGAATCTCTTCTGGAATGAATCATATGAAAAAACATGTCATTAATCACATATTTACTAAGACTTTACCATGAATTAAAATTTTAAATTAAAATTGTCGAGAGTCTTACCAGAACATCCTTCCATGCCTCTTCCTTAACATATTCATGGACATCGCTCCAGTGTTCGCATGCACCAAATCTGATGCGGCGCCAGAAAGCGTAATTTCCATAAGTGTGCCAAGCTGACCAATGCTTAATGCATACCGCTTAATTCCCACTGAACTCAAATGCAACATGAGTTGGAGTGTTATGTTTTTCCAACATCACAGACTGGTACGTACTAGTTTCCCACTTCCTCAAATAACTTTTTACCTCAAACTTGTCCCATCCTTCTTCCTTTTTCCCTCCATCTTTTTTCAAGTCGTCGTCCGCTTCATTAATAGTTGGCCTTCATTTTGATGGTGCTCTTTCCCTTTCCCTTGCGAATTGGTGTTTTAGCCAACTGTTTACCGACGTCCACTCCTTCAACATCCCCTACAATAACATCACCCAGTTTCACAGTTTTTTTCCTTCTCTTCACTAGACGGGTCATTTGTTTGAGTTAAATCTTCCTCAAATTTTATCTTCAAAGGGATCCTTTTTGGTGGTGGTTCTTGGTCCGCCACATCTACTTCCTCATCGACCACATCTTTCACCTCCTCCTCCTTCTTCGTAACCGGCCGCTTCCTCTTCGTGTTGAATTTCCCCTTCTTTGGCGGGATCTACAACAGTAGAATTGGAAATTCTCAATCCATAATGGTACACACAAATATGGTACTTAAAGATCAACATTGATAGAACGTGACGTAGAATTGATCAACTAGTTCATAAAACTTTGAGCAAAACATGGCATAGAAATTGAACAATTCATACATGAAACTACATTATGTGAGGCATAAAAGTATATATAACATGGCATAGAACTTGAACATTTAAGGCATGAAACTTGATATAGAATGAAATGGAACCTTATAGAAGTTGATAGAATACCATACCAATGTCTTTCCTTTCATAAATCAGGCATACAACCGAGCAATTCTCACTCCCCCCCTAACGTGACTATCAACATTATCACCAACAAAAAAACTATAGAACTACATCACCCATCCACAAAAAATGCAAAACATTTACTCCCCACAATTATATAAACATACCATTCAAGTTACCCTTTCCACTTTTTGTCAATTTATATATTTTTTGTCATAGAGGCAATTGATCGAACATGTATTATGCGTGAGGGATGGGGTGGTTTTTTGAAGAGAAATTGACATGGTAACCCATGGTAACATAAACCCAACACTTACCTTCACTAATGGAGCGTTTTTGTTGCTACTCCCTTTTTCCAAACTCACCAAGAACGGATTGCCAATTACTTTCTTCTCCTGCCAAGTTCCTCTCTCATTTTTGTTGCTTCTCTTGTGTTGCCCCACACTTTATAGGGATACAATGGGAGATGAGGAGTTACAATGGTTGATGAGGAGTTGTGAGGGTTCAATTAAGTGTGGATTGAATGGTTGGAGTAGTTGATGGTATTTTTGAAAGAGAATTTTAAGGTGTTTCATGAGAATAGGAGGAATATTGGGAGTTATATCCGTTTCAAATGGTTTTGATTTCATAAGTTATGTTTTTTACACCGGTAATATATATATATATATATATAGTACCAGTGTAAGAATAGTGAAAATGGGAACAAATTTTGGCAAACAGTTCAGCACTAGTACCAATACCGGTGTAGAAATGAGGGAAAGCAAATGCGTGCAGCTACTTTAAATAAATTTTTCTTTCACCTGAGAGGAACACATGAAAATTTGGGTTAACTGTTGTACACCGATATCTAGTACCGATGTATAAAAGGAAAATACCAGTGTAATAATGCTCAAAAAGCAGCTGCCTGCGGCTGCTTTAAATATATTTTTGGAAAAAAAGTTCAACTCGAGAGGAATTTCTGAAAAATTTTTCTAACTGTGCAGCATCGGTATATCTACCGGTGCAAAATCATAAATTACTGGTGTAAAATGTTTCGTGCTTTATTAAAAATCAAAGAAATTGAAAATTTTGAAATACGTGCCAAAAAATTGAGCAAATACACCGGTACTTCTTCAATATTACCGGTGTAAAAAAAATTTATTAGTTGTTTAAATTCTCACTTATTGCATTTGCTTCCCTTTCATTTTTCAAACAACCCCAATTAATCAAATTGACGTTCAATTATTGTGAATATACATTGTACTAGTTGTTCATGCAAATATCGACCACACGTGGGCCCCGTACGGTGATGTTTAAAAGCACTGTTTAATTTCATAAAATATGCAGATTTATCCCAAACATTTCGTTTGACCCCTTCAAGCACTTTTCCACTAGCCCAAATGGAATTTTCCAATGCTCCTGATTGAATAAGTAACGTTTTTCTACCTCAACGGTACCGAGGAACCCGCAAAGTTGATTGTATGCATTTATTGCAATTAGGTCCCCCAAATTGTGACATGCGATTACGACGTGTTAGGAAACTACATAAATTATCAAATTTAATATTCCGGGCTTAAATCATAATTGAAACATATTTTTTCCCGGGTGGTGATTCGTCTTGATGTGCTAGTAGGTGTTGTAGAGTAAACGGTAAGGGTTTACTCCAATATTTCTATATGTAATCCAAACATCTTCAAAACTAAATAAAGAGCCCGGACCCATTCGTTTCCCCGCATGTTTTACTTACCCTTAGAAAAGGGTTGTTTTGTGGACATCCGGTTCGATCAGATTGTAATTTCGATTTACGAGTAAACTTTTTACTTTTTGCAATTTAGTCCCTCCAAGAATCTTGGAAGGCTCAGAATATAAAATTGGCTCCACATATATGCTATTCAATACACGAATATCATGTTAATGCATTTGTACATCCAACAATATATTTTCCATAATTATACTATTGCCCACAAAGTTACTTGGGGAACCTCCATAGCTCTCAATGCTACAATATTTTTCAATTCTAACCATTCTAGGATTATAATGTACCGAATTCGCGGTCCTGAAGTAAAAAAAATAGGCCAACTACGTTTGGCCTATCTTTTTGGTCTTCATGAGTGTATTTGACCGATAGAATTTCAATAAACGTTGTGTACAAATTTTTTATTCGATTCATCATAGTGCATGTTTGTCAAAAGTAAGAATGTCAAACTATCTAAGTTCATCACAGTTAAAGTTGAGTACAAAATCTACTCTTCCTAACCTCTAATTCAAACTTTTTATGAATAATATCGAGAAAATGGTTCGACCCCGTCGGCTGGTCCCGTTGCATCACCATCACAGGTACTTGTGCTAACGTCCATGTCCTCGACATCGCCTTTGTGGAAGGGTGGACAATTTCCAACTACTGCCACGGCGTTAGGAAATTGATACGTCATAACCTTGGTCATATGTTCCTGCCAGGATCTTTGGTATTTGGATTCTTCAAGTAAGTTTGCTACACCGACCTCCAATACAGCAACTCTGGATTCAATAGTAGCGACTGACGTGTCAGTTGTCTGTCTATAGAAAGAGTCCACGCAAATCTTACCCATTAGTTGGCCATAAACGTCATGTGCATGGGCACTAACTCCTGCTCTTGAACAAAGCGCATAGATGATGCTGCAATAGGCATAAGACCCCATCTGATTACATTCCCTCTACAACATAGGACAAATTCGACAACCAACATTCTATTGAAGCTCCCTCTTTATTGCATACAAGAAGGTGAGGCAAAGTTCGTGAACTTTTGTGTTAACAGTTACTGGATGGATTCTAGACGTCACAAAGTGGTACCACCCATTCATTTCCAAAGTTAAATTTTTCTTAGGTATTTTTCTCCAACCTGGTTTGACCAACTCATCTATGTCCGTACCTACCCTAGTTACTATCCCAACAATCTCCTTCTCAATTGGTTGTTGTAGAATATAGCTTTCATCACCTAGAAAATGTAGTGCGAGAAACTCGTCTTCATCGTTTAGAACATTGGGCAACCCAAACAAGCCATTGATAGATTCTGGTATGACAGGGACATTTTTACCTCTACAATACACGTGTTTGTAGCTCAGCCCACACTTCAAGTTTGTATAGAACTCACTTACAATGGTCAGGTTGAATGGTTGCGGAGTCTCGCAGAAATTTTCCCACCCAAGCTTTCAGATAGTTTGTTCGAATGGGAGAGATATTTCAATTCCCCTCTCCATGTGATGACAGCGTCCTTTGTAAGATTCATGGACCAACCTAGCCTTCTTGTACACAAGGTACCATCCGGTAAGTGTGCGGTGATGCTTTCGGCAATGATGGGGACGGTGAATGGTGTATCCTTTTCGAATTGGATTTTGGAGGCATTTCCTAAGAAACACATTGAAGCATTTCATCAAACACCTTACATGCAAGTCAAGCTAATCATGATGTCACATTCTCAATGATTCTATTTCATATGCAATTTCTAATTAATCATACCATAGAGGCATTTGAGTGGTTTACCTGGTTATATGCCAACCTACATAGGATTTCAACAAAGATGGGTAGTGATGGAGATAGTATGGTGTGAGAGATATAAATTCTAAGTACTGTGAAAATGAGGTGCTGATTGGGTTTTAAAAAAGGGAACATCTTTTATACACCAGTATTATACATATAACGGTGTAAAACAAGGCCTAAAGCATCTGCTTTAGGCTGCTTTAAATAATGATAAAAAATTATCTAATCCAACCCGAGGGTAATTTTTTAAAATATTTTCTAAGTACCCAACACCAGAACAATTGCTGGTTCAAATTTTACAAAAAGCAGATATGTTAGGTTGCTTTAAATGCCAAAAAATTGACATTGTTGGACCCGAGAGAAAAAATCAAAATTTTTTAAAGCACTGTGCACCGATAGGAGTACCGGTGCATAAGTACAAAACAGAGTCCCTCCCATGTTTTTCTATACCGGTAATTTTATCTTTACCGGTGTAAAAAACCAGCACCTACTAGAAAATTTAATTACAATTTAAACACATTTTCACTGATTCAATTCATAAACACTCCATTGAAATCACGGATCATACCAACCAATTCATAAAAGAGTGTCAATGAAATACTTTACATGTTAAATCACTGAATGATTATACAATTTTTCACAAAATAGGGTCACAAAAACAATGGTCGGGAATGATCGATCTATCGCTTCTGCTTCAAGACATTGTCCCGACCCACTATTTCACCTCTCTCATCAACCCACACCCCATCGCCATGAGAACGCCTTCAAACAATGGGTTCCCCAACATCTTCCAAACCAAGAAATACTGATGGAAACTCAGGACTATCAGTTATGGCGGGCTGATCAATCTCCTCATCAAAGTAAAACTTCTTTCCATGCAACACCACATGATACTTCTCATTCGAAGGGTCCATGATGTAAAAAACCTGTCGTGCCTGGGTAGCTAAGATGAACTTGTCATCTTCATATCCTACACGATTCAAGTCGACCAACGTGAACCCTATGGGCTTCTCAACAACAACACTGGAACCGTGTTCTACCTAACGGTGCTTGAAGACAACAACCTTGAAATCTACATAATCCAACTCCCAAATTTCCTCAAACGCCTTATAGAAAGTCATCACAACAACAACTAGATTTTTATCTCTCTTGCTTGCCTGCCACATGGATTCAGATTCAATATATACACCACTATTTTGAGTGGTGCTCTTCTCGTCCTCGAGAGAAACTGAAGCCATTAATGTAATAACCAAGGTATTGTCTAACAGTGCAGTTCGGCTTCCTTGCAAATGCCCGTAGGTTATTGGGCATCCCGTCGACATTACAACAATTGTAAAACCAGTTAACAAACCTTGAAGAATGCTCGACCTGAATTTTATTCGAGGGCCAGTCTAGATGAATCTCTTCCAACATGGAAACATGCTCCTCAACATATGTTACAGCCTCGATACTATTATGCAATACATACAGGTGAACATTAATCAACTCAGAGTGATAGGGTGTATGAAGCATACCCTTGGAACGTGGAATCCCATCCTGCCTTCCACAGTGGGGTCCACCAGGAACACCAACCGCTTTTCTTCCAACCAAGTTTGTTGTACAATACTCGATGATCTCCTCAGTGACGTACCTCTGAACGACGGAGGCATCGGGCCGACTATGGTTATGAACATAACCCTTGAAAACAGTCATGTGACGCTCAAATGAGTACAACCAATGCATTCTGACAGGCCCACACATACGTATCTCCCTAACCAAGTGTACCACTAGGTGCACCATGATGTCAAAGAATGACGGGGGAAAATACTTCTCCAAATGGCATAGAACAACAATAGCCTCTCGATCTAGTTCATCTAGATGTTGCATGCTAATATTTTTCCTGCATATTGAGTTGAAGAAGAAACACAAGCGCATAGCAGAAAATCTAATTTCCTCTTCCAAACACCCACGTATTGCTACGGGAAAAAGTTGTTGCATAAGGACATGACAATGGTGTGATTTGAAAGTATTAACACGTAACTCATCATAAACAAACCGACTGACATTAGAGGAGTAATCGGAAGGTAACTTCATTACTTGGATGCTCTCACACACCAACCTGCTCTCAGCAACTGATAGATTGTAAGGAGTGAGGGGCAAGTACGTTCGATTCCCTCTTACCTCTAGTGCCAGATCCAACCGTATACCAAGGTTCACTAAATATTTCCTCGCATTCAAGCTATCCCTAGTCTCCCCGGGATTGTTCAGAAGCATCCCAATGACTCTCACAAACGTTCTTTTCGATATGCATGACATCCAAACACTGGCGAACTTCCAAATCTTCCCAGTACAGCAAATCGAAGAAAATGGATTGTTTCTCCACGGTCCATCTACAGCCCCACCACCCTTTGATAACTTCTTACCTAGAACAACATTCAATTTCTTCACCTTGTTGTGAATAGCTACACCACTCAAAGGTTTGGGTGTCTTTCTCCTCTCCTCCCCACCAACGAATGCAACCGCGTTCTCCCGCAACTTGTGACCTACAAGCAGGAATTTACAGTGACCCAAATAAACAGTCTTTCGCCTATTCCACAACTGATGGTAATAAGTCGTATCCTCACAAACTGGGCAAGCCTTGTGACCCTTGACCACATACCCGAAAAGGTTACTATATGCTGGGAAATCATTTGTGGTACAAAAAAGCATTGCCCTCAATGTAAATTCTTCACCACTACAACTATCAATTATTAAGGCGCCTTCATACCAAAGCAACTTCAATTCTTTTATCAAAGGGGCAAGATAAGTGTATATGTCATTTCCAGGTTGTTTCGGGCCTAAAATCACGATGGGCATCAACACGTATTTTCTCTTCATGCACAAGTACCGGGGGAGATTGTAAATAGCAAGCATAACCGGCCATGAACTGTGTTTCGAGGACATATTCCCAAACGGGTTCATACCATTAATACACAAAGAAAATCTCAAATTCCTAGGTTCGACTGCAAAGTGTGGATACATCCTATCAAATTTCTTCCACTAGTCCGCGTCTGCCGGGTGTCGAATTATATCGTCATCTTTACAACCTCCCTTATCAACGCACACTATCAAGTTCTTTGCATCCTTTTCATTCTTAAAAAACCTTCTCAGCCTCGAAATAATGGGAAGATACCACATACATTTGGCGGGCACCCACCTCCTCACCGGCACACCATGCTCTCCACCAACAGCCACATTTCTCTTCTTCTTACAACGCGACACATTACATACTGGACAAACAATCTTATCCTTAAGGTCACCCCTATATAGGACACAATCGTTCGGACAAGCATGTATATTTTCATACTCCAATCCCATCATACACAAAATTTTCTTAGCTTCATAAGGGTTATTAGGAACCACGTTACCGAGTGGAAGCTTTTCATTCAGAAACATAAGTATTTTATTCATGCTAATATCACTCAACACCTTTCAAATTAAACAACTCCATCAAACACGACATGGCCGTGTCTTTCTTCTTGAAACCGGGATACGATGGTGTATCCTTCTCACCAAGGAAGTTAGCCAAAACCTCGGGCCTCCCTATAAACTCATTAACAACCACCTCACACATGTCATCCAACATAGAATCCCCAAAATACTCTCCCTCACTACTAGCTCTCACTTTCGGTTGTGATTTTTTCCCATGAAAGGTCCACACAACATAATCTTTCCCAAACCCCCGGCTATACAAATGGAGTTTCAGGATGTCCTTCTTATCAGTACGAATTCGATTTCCATAATCACGACAGGGACATAATATTCGCTTCTCTCGACTAAAAGCATGCTCCAAGAACTCATCCACGAACATAATATATTCATCGCTCACCCTACTAACGTTGGCATACACATGCTTAAGCCTCTCGATGACGCGATACAACTCTACATATCAATAAATGTTCAACAATCAAACTTTAACACATTTAATACAATAGAATTTTTCATTATGACTTCCTAATCATGCAACATCATAAATGCACAATATACACCAATATTCCACATTACAATTACAACATTCTTAACATGTCCAACACTATAGGAATCAAAAGTCATAGCCTTATAACTACAATAACCTTGAGAACAAATCACAAACTAATATCTACAATTCTATCTCAATCACATCAAATGATCAAACACAAAATGTAAATATCTCTACTAACCAAAACCATACATGAAATCCTTAATATCCATAAATGTGATTAAAAAAAAGGTACCCACAAGGGTCATCATTGTGGAGAATTCAATGCATTCATCAACAAAAAAATACCATTAATGAACCTCATTTTCCAAAAATCCCATTTTAACCCGCTAAAAAGGGGGTACGTGAGCATTTAATGCAATTTTCTACACTGGTATTTAGACTTTACCGATGCATTTTGTAGCCTTTTACACCGATAAAATCCATTACCGATGTAGATATTCAGCCAAAATGCGCATATTTTCTTGTCCTACACCGGTACAATCACAGTACCAGTGCAAAAAATAATAGTTTTGGCGCCAAAATTCAACAATAAGAATTTATTTTTGCACCGGTATTAAGAAAATGCCGATGCGTCGTCAATTCCTACACCGATGCTGATTGTAACCGGTGTACAAATACAAAATTTTCCGCTTTTTTAAATTTCTGCACCAGTAATTTCCCATTACTGGTTTTAAAATTTTCCTCTTGGCGTCAAATTAATAAAAAGTGTAAATAAGTACACACCGGTAATCCTGTACCGGTGCACATGTTAGCAATTGCACCGGTACAAATACCTATTCGGATAATACCAGTGCAAAATATTTGACATTGGTACACCGGTAGAACCAACACCGGTGCGAAAGTAGGTGAACTTTACACTGGTTGACTAGATACCGGTGCGTATGTACTTATTTGCATCGGTACTGATGTTAACATGATAAATACCGGTGCAATTGGTTACATACGGAACTATATACATGTACTCATGAATTTATACCGGTGCGTATGTACCTGTATTCCAGTAGTGGTCTTTCCCAGTTTTATCAATCTGATCCAGTGTTAGGAGGTTTTGAAAGAACTGAGTTGCAGCTTGCCCTATGGTTTCTTGCATTTTTAGTGTCTGATTGTTATCCCTGATTTTGCTAATTCTCAGCTCATTGTATTTCTCTTTAACAATGCTGTGGAAAAACTTAGTGTTGCAATCACCACCCGTTAACCATTTTTTCGAAGATTTTTGTTTCAAAAAATAAATTTTCTCTGGTAATCTTTTGGTTAATTCTGATTTAGCTAGGTTTAAATCTGAGAGGAGTGCTACATCACCTGAAATATCATATTTGCATTCCAATTCCTGAATTAGAATATCAGTTTTCTTTAAGCTATCAAAGATGTTGCCGAATTTAGCCTTGTTCCAAGATTTTAATTCAGTTTTTAGCCTGACTAGTTTCTCACTAAACCTAACCATGCCCTGTAGGTCAGTGTGAGTATCCCAATTGTTCTGTACTAGCTGTCTTAGATCAGGTCTTCTGATCCGCCTGGTCTGAAACCTAAAAGGTTTGGGATGTGTTTTAGTTAGAGAGTTTATGACTAAGAGGAGAGGGTTGTGGTCAGACTGAAGTCTATTCAGTGTTTGAGCTGAGACATTGAGGAAAGAGTTGAAGAAATCCTGATTTGCTAAGATTCTATCCAATCTCTTGCAAACTCTTGCAAACTCTAGCACTGCCTGATCTATCACTAGACAAGGTGTAAGGATTTCCTATAGTAGGAATTTAATTTAAGCGGTTAAATAAATGTGTTGAAATATAGAGGCTCTGTTTGGCAGAGCTTATAAACAGCTTTGCTTAAAAGCAAAACACTTTTTAGTGTTTGGTAAAATGCTAAAAAGTCACTTATTTTGAAAGCAGAAACTATATTTTGGGGAAAAGTAGAAGCTAATATCCCTGTGTTTTCAAAATAAGTCAACTTTACTTTTAAACGCAAATCTGCCAAACAGAACCAAAATGCTATTAGGGCCTGGAGTACAGTAGCATAAATATTCATTTATTGACTTGGTGACACTGAAGTCACCAGCCAATATCACTGTGTGAGTTATTAAAGACAGGGATGCTTCAATTTATGTGAACATTTCCACCCTTTCTGGTCTAGAATGCAATCGATAAACAACATATAGTGAGAAAACAGTATCGGAATTTAGGTCATGCACTTCTATGTGAGTGTTTTTATCCAGTTATGAGCAAATTTTAGCCTTAAAGTTGTCTTTAAACATGATCTAATTTCTTCCAACAGTGGATGATAATCCTTCATTAAATTTAAGTTTTTTTTGATAGTCAGCTAACTGATTATCATTTTTTATTACATTCAATAATTATCAAGATGGAAATCTGGTGAACCAGTACGAGTTTCTTTCGTCTAATCATAGAACTTTCTAAACCTTTAGCATTCCAGCATAGTAGGTTAGCATTCATTGACTGGCCGACGTTGACCGACATTGACTGGCCGGAGTTGACTGGCGGTGAGTGGCCGGCGGTGATCGGTGAGACAGCCGACGGCAGCATATGGCCACCGACGGACGGCGGAAGGCCAACGGCGACCGGTGGCGGTGGATCGGCAGCGGAAGGCGGAACCAAAATTCCATGCAGCTCCGGCGAGAAGGAGGAGGAATCCGGCGGTGGTGTGGTGGCGCCGCCAGGTTCATCGGATAAAGCAGAAGCCGGAGTTGCAGAGTACGGGAACTGGTTTTCAAAGAAATCAGCATCCTGACTGTTAAAGATCACTCAGGATTCCAAGTGAAAAAGGTGATAGCCTTTCTTTCCGGCAGGGTAACCAAGAAACAGACACCATCGACTTTGTGGTGCAAACTTGTCACGATATCTGGGAACATGAGGAGCAAAACACAAGCATCCAAAAACCCTTAAAGATGAATAATTTGGAGCTTGCCCATAAAGCAACTCAAAAGGAGTACGACCGTTGAGAAGCTGAGTCGGTGTTCGGTTGATCAGGTAGACAGCAGTAAGAACACATTCTCCCCAAAATTGAATAGGAAAACTAGCTTGGAACCGTAAAGCACACGCCACATTGAGTAAATGTCGATGCTTTCTTTCAACCCAACCATTCTGTTGTGGTGTGTCAACCATAGATGTCTCAAAGATGATCCCAGATGCAGCAAAATGAGATCGCAAAGGCAGAAATTCAGTCCCATTATCAGCCCGAACACGTTTTATGGTTCGGCCCCACTAATTCTTCACTAAGGCACTAAATTCTAAAAATCTAAAGGCTACTTCAGACTTAGCGACTAATAAATAAACCCAAACAGCTCGGGAATAATCATCGACTATCGTCAAAAAATAAAATGCACCACTAGAGGATGGAGTTCTATAAGGTCCCCAAACATCACAATGTACTAATTCAAATAATATAGTAGCATTTGTAGAACTCAATGGAAAACTATGTCTAGTCTGTTTTGCTCTATAACATACAGAGCAATGTATAGTAGTATTATTTGTGCTAAAATTACGAGTTGGAATAGAAGACAACATCGTAGATGATGGGTGACCAAAACGTTGATGCCATAAATCAGATGAAGAAACCGAAGCAACTGTCGGAATAGACTGCAGGATATGAGGACGAAGGCGAGTATCCAATAGACGAAGCCAATAAACCCCCTCTTTCTGTTCACCCACGCCAATCACAATCCCCGTACTGATTTTCTGTAAAATGCAATAATTTTCAGTAAACAAAGCTAGACATTTTAAGGCAGATAACAATCTAGAGCATGATAATAAATTGCATCGCAAAGTAGGTATGTAGAACACATGAGTAAGGGTGACATCACCAAAACAAATAGACTCATATTGTGTAGCAGACGACACAGATCCATCAGGCAGTATAACATTCACAGTATTGGTAGCAGTAGTAATATCAGCAAGAGAACCTTTGTCACCAGTCATGTGATATAAAGCTCCCGAATCAAGAATCCAAGGTAAAGTAGACTTACCTGACCCATGGTCAGATAACGAATCAAACTGATTAAATAAATGTATGGTCGTACTCCATTGGTCGTCAGATAGACCAAGACTAAAATCAGATCGTGTAGGTAAGCCAGATGAGGTGGCCACCGCAAATCCATGCGACGACGTCACTGCGCTGGCGAAAAGAGCCATAACAAAAATGGCAAGCATAATTAAAATAAGAGGAGAAATATAACGCGGAATCAAAGCCAAAAGGATCCAAGGACGCATGGCTACTGTTGGCGCGTGAAAGGCACGCGCTATGAAGAGAGAAGCGCGCGTCTGTTGCACCCGCGCGTGGGCTTCATGCGCTTCTGGAAGGTCGCGCGCATGAATCTCACGCACACCTCTTTTTGGCGGAAGCTAACGCCACTGGACGGAGCCGCTGCCAACAACGACGCCACTAGATGGAGTGGTCTGGGATGGAAACCGGTCGGAGCGGGAGCGGGCCGGGATGGAGTGGGAGTGGGAGTGCCGGACGAAGCTGTTTCGGAACGAAGCGAGAGACGGGACTGACCGGGATGGGCCGGAATGAGTCGTGCGGGAGCAGACTGGGACGGAGCCGGAGCTGAACAGATCGGGACAGAGCCGGAGCGGGAGAAAGCTGGAGCAGAGCAGACTGGGACGGAGTCGGTCGATTGGCGGCGGTGGTGAGCAAGGCGGATCGACAGCGGCGGTGGAGCAGAAGCTGAAGAGGAAGTTTTTTTTTGCTGGAAAGGTAGTCCAGATCGACGGCGGAAAATTTATGATGGTATTTTAAGGTCTTAGGTTTTAGGATTTTAGGCTCTGATACCATGTAGAAAATAAGGGTAATAATTGTGTGTCTCTATTCATGAATTCATGATACATTATATAGTAGTACAGATACACATAGAAGCTAGGAAAAGGTAATAGAATACAATTACATCTACAATTATGGTAAGAATACAAATCCAATTCCAATTCCTTAACAATTGACTTGACTATTTTTAGCTTTCAAGCGAGTTAACTATATTAGGTGACCTGAAAAATGTCTAGTATGCTCATTAGGTATATTCAAAAGTTTTCATCCATAGAATTACATGTTTGATAAGTGCCACAATCCAGTTCATTGATATCTGAGATCCAATGCTATGGTCTATCTTTTGTGAGTATGGTACCTGAGGGATTTTTTCAGTTAGTTCAATGCCAAAGTATTTCACCTGTGATGAAATTAGAGACCTATTGAAAGACAATAGAGAAGTGATCTTATCCTGGTGGATGAGAAGCTTATCCTGGTGGATGAGAAGCTTATCCTGGTGGATGAGAAGGTCATCCACAAACTTTCAGCAGTTGTTATTCCTTGATATAAAGTTATGTTCTTATGTTCCTGGGAGGGAGGTGGAGCCTTTTGTGTTGTGCTTGTCCAGGGCTTTTGTGATGTGTTGTTGTGAACCTGCAAGAATGGAGAGAGAGAGAGTTCTTCCAAATCCTAAGTTTGTTTCTTGTTCCTGAACCTGTGTTTGTTTCCTATCAGTGTTTAGGGCTTCAACAACATCTTGAAAGACTTCCAAGTCTACATGAATTTCTATAGGTTTAGCATTAACTGGGATCCAATTCTGGTTCCTTACCTAGTTCCTTAATAGGGGCAAGGGTTATTCCTTTTGTTTGAGTTTATACCTGAGGCTTCCTAATGCCACACTTGTCCTTTTTGTGACCTATCTTATTAGAGCATTTGGTGCAGCAAAAGGGGTGACCTTCATATGTGATAGGGTACCATTTGCTCTCTTTGATTGAACATAGGCAAATTCTGTTTGGGAAGAGGCCAGTAAGGTCCATTTATACAGTCTAATTTTAGAGGGCCTAAATTGGTTTCGGTGGGGGGATCTACAAAAATCAGTTATCCTATCCTGGAAGCTATTAGGGAGGATGGAGTATTTATGCAAATAATAGGTCGAGGGAAGCTGATATTGAGTCAAATTGGGGCAAGAGGTGGATCTTCACTAGCATCGAATTTGCTGGTCTATTTTATGACTTTCATATAGGAACCACTTATGTTCCAATTTATTTTAATTCAACAGCGTTGGTTACCTTTATCAAGTTCAAACTTAATGAGGACGTGCCTACGATCTAGGGCTGTGATGATAGGGTATCCTCTAAAGCCTATTTTCTTGAATTGAACCCTAATGAAATCGAGGGTAAGCCTACCTCTGGGAAATTTTTCGGCCATATGCCATTTCAATGGCTCAAAAAGCTCCTCGATTTCGTTGTCATCGATGAGGAGTGAGATTTTGCCCTTGAATTGTGTTGTAGACTTCAGTTGGATGGAAGTTTTTGGGGATTGGGGGTTACTATTTTGTCCTAGGATGTCTTTGTAAGAGATGGGGCTCGCGGCAACAGGCGGAGCTGCCATAGAGTAGTGGTGTTGGTGTTACAGGGCGGAGGAGTGTGGAATTTTGACTGTTGCAGAGGTTAGGGGTCCTTTTGTGGTGGCAGATCAGCAAATAGAAAAGGGGAGGAGAGAGAACGGAGGTTTTTTAAGATACAAGCATGAGATAATCTCCCTGGTAAGGTTCTTAAAGAGACACTTATGATATTCTTCCTGGTAAGGTTCTTAAGATAAAGCTTGACAAGACGCTGATACTTATCAGGATCATCATAAAGAGGCCCTTCTACACGTGCTAGATCATGTTGTTGCTCCATAAAAAAATCAATCGGGTTAGCAGCCAATAAACTAGTATCAGATAAAATGTCAAGGGCACATTTCCTTTGTGAAAGAAAAATCTCATCCGGTCTTCTAGCAATCTCTAAACCCAGGAAATACTTAAGTGAACCAAGATCCTTCATGTGAAAACAAGAGCTCAAGTATTTCTTGAATTCAAAGATTAGCAACGAAGAACTACCATCAATCACCAAGTCATCCATGCAGATAAGCACACGCAAAGAAATCGAGCCACGAGAGTAAAAGAAAATAGAGTAATCAACCTTACTCTGAACAAATTCAAATACGCGTAGGCATTGTCCAACTTGGTAAACCAGTTGCGAGGAGCTTGTCAAAAACTGTAAAGATATTTCTAAAGTCAACAGATGAGACCAAGGGGCACAGGATAACAAGGAGGAGGGCGCATAAAAATCTTTTCGTGAAGATCACCATGTAGAAAAGTATTATGGGTGTCCATCTAATGAAGTTCCCAACCACGAATGACTGCAACAGTTAAAGGTGAACTGAACTCATCTTCGCAACTGGAAAAAAAGTCTCAGTATGGTCGGTTCCCCCAATCTAACGATTACCCATAACCACCACAAACAAGCTTTGTGATTTTGAATGGTACTATCAGATCTAAACTTGGTATTATAAACCCATTTACATCAAATTGTAGTCTTATCTGGAGAAAGAGAAGCCATAGTCCAAGTCTCATTGTGATCAAAAACATTAACCTCATCAGCTATAGCATCATGTCAATGAGCATGCTTTGATGCCTCGAAGAAGTGGTAAGATCTGCACTAGAAGTTACTACACCAAAAAATCTAGAATAAAAACCAGAAAATTTATTACAACTTACATAATCAGTTAAAGGATAGAGAACACGTGAGGATAGTGATCACAACTGAGTGAGTAAAAAAGTGGGGGTGTAGGGATGGGGGGTGGTTAGCAGAAGTAATAGAGAAGACATAGTCATTCAGGTAAGCAGGAGGTCGACGATCGTGAGAACTCTAACGGGAAGGCAATTGATAGGCCGAGGCAGGTGGCGGCGGAATGACTTTGGGTTATGGGGCCGAGGCTTCGGGCGGCGCTGAAGCCATATAAGGCAACAAAGGATTCACCACTGGAATTGGCAGCAGCAGCATGTATGCTGCAGTCGAGACAAGCGGAAGAGCTTCCACAGTCAACAATGACGGTTGGGAGAATGCCACAGCTAGAGGAGCTTGCCCACCAGTTGTCGGTGGTAGTAAGAGAGGATCTGCAGCCGAGGATTGCTAGTAGGATCAGGGACTCACGGCGGTGTGGCAACGTCGCTGGTTAAATCTGATGCACGGGCATGCGATAGTTCCATCGCTGAAAAATCATCAAACCAAGGTTCGATTTGTGACTATGCAAGCTGAGCAGGTACAGATGGCACATCAAATGGAAATAGGCCTTCATAAAAATCAGCATCGCGATTATAGAAAAGGTGTAGGATTCCAAATCATAAAGGCGATAGCCTTTCTTTCTAGCTGGATGCCTAAGAAAAATGCATCGTTGACTTCTTGGAGCAAACTTGTAATGGAATCTGGGAATGTGAGGCAAAACACAAGCATTCAAAGACCTGCAAAAGATTTTAGTTTAAATGCGTTCATAAAGTAACTTGAATAGTGTGCGTCCGTTGAGTTGCTTAATCGGTGTCCGGTTAATAAAAATGTAGCAGTGAGAACACATTCTTCCCAAAATCAATTGGCAGATTAGCTTAAAATCACAAAGCACAAGCAACATTTAATAAATAACAATACTTGCGCTCTACACGACCATTCTGCTGTGGTGTATCAACTATAGAAGCCTTAAAAAGTATGCCAGATTCGGCCAAGTAGGATTGCAAAGGTAGAAACTTTGTACCATTATCAGCATGGACACGACTAATAGTGCGACTGAACTGATTCTTGATCATAGAACAAAATTTTATAAATCTAGAAGCTATATCTGACTTAGCCACTAATAAATAAACCCAAGCAACTTGGTAAAAATCATCAACTATAGTTAGAAAATAAAATGCACCACTAGAAGATGGTGATCTAAAAGGCCCCAAATATCATAATGTACTAATTCAATCAAAGAACTAGCATTTGAAGAACTCAAAGGAAAACTATGTCCAGTCTGTTTTTCTTATAACACACAGAGCAAGGAACAGAAATATTATTTGTGCTAAAATCAAGAGTAGGAATAGAAGATAACACTGTAGAGGATGGATGCCCAAAACGATGTCATAAATAAAATGAAGATATAGAAACTGAAGCAACTGTCAAAACTGATGACGGAATATGAAATTGAACGTGTGTATCAAGCAGACGAAGCCAATAAACCCCCATGTTGTTCACCCACGACAATCACAGTTCTCCTACTGATTTTCCATAATATGTAATAGTTTTCAAAAGAAAAGCTAGACATTTTATGGAAGACAGCAATCTAGATCATGATATAAAATGGCATCGCAATGTAGGTATATAAAGCACATGAGTAAGAGGGGTATCTCCAAAACGTATAGAACCATCATGTGTAGTAGACGAAACAAATCCATCAAGCAGTAGAACATTAACAAAATTGATAGCGGCAGGAATATCAGTAAGAAAACCCTTGCACTAGTCATGTGATATGAGGCTTTCGAATCAAGAATCCAAGGTAAGTAGCCTTACTAGACCCATAGTCATAAATAAAATTGAACTGATTAAATAAATTGAGGGTCGTACTCTATTGGTCGTCAAACAGAGCAGGACCAAAGTCAGATTAGGCAGAGATGCCAGAGTAGGCGGCCGTCGCAAAGCCTGTAGGAAATCTCACCGTGCTGGCAAATGACAGTTGAGGGCGGTTGGGTTCGGCGGCGCCAGCGGTGGCGCCTTGCAGATCTAGCACTGTATTCTTCGTGGTGTTGGTTCTATCCCTCATCTCCATGAACCATCATAGATAGGCCGTGAGCTTGAAAAGGTAGCTTTTTCCTGGCCCTTACGATTACAATGCGTACAAATAATATTCTTGCATTCAGCTGCAGTGAGAGCTCCAGTCGAGGATCCTGAAAGTGGTGGGCGACGAGCGACATATGACATGGAATCAGTTTAAGGTTAACAAGTATGCCAGCTTTGTGATTCTCCTCTTGAGACGCATGAGCATAAACGTGCATGATGGATGGCAGCGGTTCTTGAGTCATGACATTGGATTACAATGTGTGATAGCCTTCATCTAAACCTAGGAGAAATTGATAAATCATCTTTTTCTCACGGTCGTGGAAGGCAGCAGCAGCATGATTACATGTGCACAATGGTTTGTAAGCTTACCAGAAACAAACCCGATGAGGTTGAAGAGAGTTGTAGTCATCATACAACTTCTTGAGTTTTCCAAAGTAGTTGCGATAGTCTGATCATTCTGGTGATAGTTGATGATATAACCGCGCATCTGCAGAATTTTTGAACCATTAACAAGAGAAAAACATCCAGCAAGATCATACCACAACTCCTTAGCAGTGGAAAATAAGTTGTAGTAGATCGTAACGATGGATTAAAAAACCCATAAGATCCAGTAAACAAGGGTAGCATTCATTCCAAGCCAATCTTTGGAATCAGGATCATCAGCCAAGGGTTTAGTAATGGTTACATAAATGAAACCAATTTTCTTCTTAGCAAGCAAAGCACTTCAAATTGCAGTAATCCATTCAATGTAATTTACTCCACCTTTCAAAACGATGGGACAGATGACCAAATCAGGACCATCAGAAGGATATATGTAGTAAGGAGAACTCGGTGATCGGCCAGTATGTACAGTTTGCCCAGCAACTACTTAAAGTAAAACTGCAACTATATCGTGGCATTGAGATTCTATAGCTTATAGGCCTCAACTTCAGCAGTGATGCGAGCAGCAGCTCCTGCGACAATGGGGGCAAATTCAGATTCAGTGGTAGACATCGGAGCAGATTAGATCAATAGCTACAGAACAACAGCTGATCGAGCAGCGGAATGGGTGATGGTAGCGATGGCACGTGAGGCTCATGGAATCGACAACGGTGATGTGTGAAGTGGAAAACTGCAAGAAATTGGAACTGTGGCGACCGAGAAAATGCAGCGACTACGTCGATCGATATTGTGGTAGAAAGACAACTACTAGCGGCGGCGCATGGAGGTCACGTGCTGATAACAACAACGGTATTTGCGGAAAATTTAGGATGAAAAATTTAGAGTTTATGTTTCAGGATTCTAGGCTCTAAAACCATGTAGAAAATAATGATGTAATGTTGTATTTGTACTCATGATCTGGGTTACAGTATATAGAGGTAAAAAAGACTATACAAATATAGAAAAGAATAACAGTCTATACACAAGGAATATTCACATAATATTACTTTTCCTTAATACCAAGTTTTTTATTTTTCATAAATAACCAAGTTAAGAATACACTTCATTCTCACTTTTGTTTTCTTTCATTTTCTTACTTCAAATATTCATACTTATAATATCACCAATTTAAACCCATAATTTGTATTATAAATAGGGATGGTCACCTATGAGCACTATAACAAACAACACCTATTACCTCTGTTTTTCAGTGCTTTTTACCTTGGTTGTTAGCCCCTGAAAAATCGAGGTAAATGTGGCTGTAGTAAAAAGCCTAGATTTTACCTCGGTTCAAAACCTAGGTAAATAGTCATAATTAACCTTGGTTTTCAACCGATATCGACATAAAAGGAGACCAATGTCTCATCATGGGGGAAGGCCAATGTTATGATACAGTTGCTACGACATCATTTGAAATGACATCGACATCTTGAAGCATGCGACATTGATGAAAGGAATGTAGTAGCCAATGGTAGGGGATGTGTGTCGATGTCGCACCCTATGATGTCATTCACAATACGAGTGATTTCGGAGTCGATGCAAAGCGATATCGCACATAGTGATGGGCCCATGTGGTGTCTCTGATGACATAGAATGCAGACAAAATGAAGTCATTTTGTATGTCCGAGCTTGCAAAAAAAGTGATGCTGGTCTATGAAACGTCACTTATATGTCTTGTCGGAGTCAGTTATTGCAATGTCTCGATTTAGTCAGTCAGCTTTTGTTTCTCGGCAAATATTATAATTACACACGTTTGATGATGCAAACAATTGGTCTCCGATAACCATGCATGTTATAAACAATGTGATTATTTGAGTAATGGGTGAACATCAAACAACATTTAATTTTTGTTCAATTATTGTTGGAATCATTAACTGAAATGTTCATTTAGACCAACAAGATTACGACATACTAGTATACTACAAATAAATGCAACAATAAATTAAAATACATAAGGTTATTTATAAAATCGAAACAATAATTGCATTTAACCTCCATTTTCTACGTTGTAGTGCGTTCATATTTCTAGGGCAACCGGTGAGAAGCCAACTAAGTCCATATGATATGCTAGAATCCACTGATAACTCCATTTGATCCTATAACAACTAATTCATAGGAAACAAAAATAATGTTACAATTGGGATGTACCAAAAATTACACGTAATATATTCATATGTGGACAACATTATTTGCAAAATGTCGATAGTAACATAACATAACCAAACTAACGTCGAACTCATAACCACCGAGGTTACAGAGACCAAGATAAAACTAAACTCAGATATTCATGTACATGAATGCTAAACTCAACAATTCATCACATCTGCGACATCGAGTCTTACATGGTATCATATCGTAAAGAGCGATTAAAGACCGACGTCGCACATTGATATTGTGTTCATTAGAATGTAAGCCATTTTTCTCACTTTTTACAAACATGTCATCATATTGGTAAGAAACAAAACATATTGTATATAACATGTGACACAATGATTCACCCTTCATTAAATTCTTTGATCTTCCATTAATGAAGAAAAAATATATATATGGTATACATGGTAACATATTTGGTGAAGATAACCATGTAAAAGATGTAGTAACTTTATAAATTTGAACCTAGATGCTTTATTCTTTGGATACTTGGTGATGATTGAATGAATCCATTTCAAACATCCCTTTCATTATCATGTGAATGAATAAGGTGTGTTTGTTGGATATGTCTTGGAGATAGAAATGAGTGTTAGTGGTGATAGTTATTGAAATGAAAAATATGTTTGGTGGGAAATTTTACTTCAAATTTTCATTGAAAATTTTCGGTTCCCACTCTAAATTTCACGTTGAGCGATGTCACTAGCTCTTCGCACCTTTGTACACTTTTGTGCTCTAGATGTGGCATTTGCCATGAAATTCTCTAAGGAGAGTTAAAAGCGACTTTTACGCTTTTATTACTTTTCTAGAGAATTTTGTGTGACAAGGAAATTTGTTTGAAGACTCTGAAGAATACCTTTAAAGATTTGAATATTTGAAGACTTGTATTTGATCTTTTGAAGACTTGAAGATCAAAGTATGAGACATGTGTGTGACACCGCATATGTGGCCATAGTGTAATAATGGAAATTTCTCATAAAAATATCCATTTAAAGGTTCCGGGCCCTTCTGTCGACTCGCTCATGCCCTAATCGGGACAGCATTGTCATAAAAATTTGAATAAAATATTGATATATCCAATTTTGCTTTTTGACATCTCCCCAGTTTCTTGGAAGGACCTAATTTCAAAAAAAAAGACAGCGTGTGGTCTCAAAATCGATTCTGATTGTCCCAAAAAGAAGTAGTGTTATCCATATATAGTCGAACTTGTAATAACCAAAAGTAAAAAAAATAAATTGTTAATATATTTCCTCGTATACTTCCACAAGATCATACGACCAACAATTGTATACTTTACGTAATCAACTACAATTTACTCTAGACCACTTACAAGCCCTTCGTAAAAAATAAGGACAAAAATTTAATACTATTATGTTTCCAAAGAAATGCGAGAATATGAAATTTCATGCGATTCTATATATTTAGCGGAAATGTTTGTTCCTATAACGTTTATCGCTACGGTATTTATGGAATTCTAAAAAAAATCTTGGAAGATAACCTAGGTTCACGTGTCTGTAAGACAGTAAGCATTTGTCCGTGTGAAACATTTGTCATTTTTTTCGAGCGATTGTCTCTATACACACAGTAACAACCACGGTAGTTTAGACCGTAGTGTAATTTCCGTAGAGTCTCGTAATGCACTGTTTGTGGATAATTTGGGCTTGTTCGTTCACATAACGCTTATCGCTACGGTGTAATGGAATTCTATAAAAAAAATCGGAAGATAACCCAGGTTCACGTGTTTATAAGACAGTAAGCGTAATTTCCATATTAAACATTTGTCATTTTGTTCGGGTGATTGTCTCTAAACACACAGTAACAACCACAGTAGTTTGGGCCGTAGTGTAATTTCCATAGATTGTCGTAATGCACTGTTTGTGAATAATTTGGACCCGTTCCTATGACGAGTTCATGGCCAAATTCGAACATGGTGGTCGTAATTTGATGGGTGTAATTTTATTACTTTTAGATTCCATTAGAAACGTATACTATGCTATTTGGGCTATTTGGCCCATGATTAATAAATGCGACGCTGGTTTGGGGTCGATTTTGGACTCGATGACGGGGACAATGATGCGACATCGCATATATGTGCTATTTTGTTTACCATTAACCAGGGCCGTATTTAATTTTTGATTGGGCCACTACTCTAATATGGCCTAGTGTTTCTTATGTGCGAGATCAGAGTGGCTTCGGTTTTATCTCTGATAGAGCGATTATGGTTGTGATAACGCTGGTTAGTGATTGGATAGTCCAGGCCCCATCCAAAAAATGTTTAGGCCCTTATGTTAGGCCCAAACCTAGAATCCACGACTGTCTATAATGTCGCTGGCTATGCAACACAGCTAAGAAGTTGCACAAAATGGCAGCGTTTCATAGCGGGTATATAAGTACCAGATCACCTTTCCCCTTCACATTCCCAACCGACGACATCGCGCCAAAACCTCTCACTAGAAAAAAAAAAGGTTGGAAATCAGTTTAATCGCAACGAAATTGGATGGTCACACATCATAGTAGCCTGAAAACCAACATTAAATTGCTTTGGACGTAGTGCATTGGCGGGTTTCTCCAAATTTCAAGAGCAAGAAACCCTAATAAGGTAAGGATTTTTGGATGAAGTTTGATGTTAGTTTTTTGGGTTTCATATACTTCTTTAGTTGCCCATTGCTTGGTTATTCAATCGTGGCATGTTAGTTGTTTACTTTGTGATGTTTTAGTTGAGATTATATATGTTTTAGGACCATTCGTGTTCGAGTTGCATATTGTTTTTCCTTAGGCGATCACTATCACAAGAACCCCCCTTTAGCACCGGTTTTTTTATGTTCTAGCACCGGTTTTTTTGCAAAAAAAATTGGTGCCTAAGTAACCGATGCTAATTTAGGACCGGTCGGAAAAAAACCTGTGCTAAATCCCAACTTTTAGCACCAGTTTTTTAGTTAGCACCGGTTTAAAAACCGGTGCAAAAAATCTACCGATATAGCACGGTTTTAACCGGTGCTAACGAAAAAAACCGGTGCTAAATTAGCACCGGTTTTAACCGGTGCTAACTAAAAAAAACCGGTGCTAAATTAGCACCGGTTTTTTTAGTTAGCACCGGCTAAAACCGGTGCCAATATATAGGGGTGGGCATCGGTTCGGTTTATTCAGTTTTTGGTCTATTTAGTTCAGGTTATTCGGTTTTTTCACTTAAAATAATTCGGATAATCCGACCCAAAAAATTCATAAATATGTCAAAATTTTAAAATAATTACAACCCAATAATTCAGGGCCAAGTGATTTGTCACTTGAAGCCCAATTGGCAATTGCCAATTGCATCTAAAGGCTGATGCTTTGCTGTGAAAAATCGGAGGAGTGAGTCTAGTATTTATAGTTGCTAGATATGCTAAGTCTCCTACATTTTCCGCTGTGGGATTAAATGACTAATGCTAACTTGCTAAGTCTTCTTTCAAGTTTCAAAGCATTGCCTCTTGGCTCTTCCTTCACCTGCTACGGATTCATTTCCAATTTTTCAACTTTATTATCTTTTTTTCTGTTGAATTTATTATGAGTCTATCTCTTGAAAGACGGTCTTTCCATAAGTCATGGAAATATTATGGTTTAAAATAGAAATTAGAAGAAATGAAGATAAATTTTTTGGGTTGAATGAATTGGGTTATAAACTTTATAACTACTACACGTTGCATAATAAAATTTTAATATTGCAACTAATACCTTTTACCTTTTATTATTATAATTTATTATTATATATATAATTAATTTAATTAATTACAATTCGGTATTGGTTCGGGTTTCGGTTTGAGTTTTAATATCCAAAACCAAACCCAAAACCGTATTCAGAAATCGGTTTATTCAATTCGGATATCCAAAAACCGTTTATTAAATTTGGTTTGGATTATTCGAATTCGGATAATTCAATTTTTGGTTCGGTTTTTGGTTTTCGATTTTTTCCCCACCCCTACTAATATATTTACGACGAATAAAAAAATCCCTTCCCCTGAAAGCAGCAGCGCGCTGCAGCTTTCAGACGAAGGGAAAAATACCTAAAACTAGGGGTGGGCGTCAGTTTTTGGTTTTTACGGTTTTTGGTTTGTTCGGTTCGGTTTGTTTGTTTTTTTCTCTAAAAAATCAAAAACCGAACCCGACCTAAATTATTCAAATAACCCAAATCTTAGCACCGCTTCATGTTCCATTTTCCACCTTTTCACAATTTTTTTGTTAATTAGTTAAAGTCCAAGTAGTTATTAGTGTTTATATACTGAAAGTCATGTAAGGGTTGACCGTTGTTTAGACAAAGTCAAACATTTTTAGTAGTAAATATTATTATATACTAATTCAAATATAAGTTTGACCGTTAAATTGTTAAAGTCAACTTTGTTATTAGTGTATATATATTGAAAATCAAGTAAGAGTTGACCGTCGATTAGTTAAAGTCAACTTTGTTATTTGTATTTGTATGTAGAAAGTCAAGTAGGGGTTGACGGTGGATTAGTTGAAGCCAACTTTGTTATTTGTATTTTTATGTAGAAAGACAAGTAAGCGTTGACCATGGATTAGTTAAAGTGAACTTAGTTATTAGTGTTTATATATTGAGAGTCAAGTCAAGTTTGACCGTTGATTAGACAAAGTCAGCCTAGTTATTAGTGTTTATATATTTAAAGTCGAGTAAAGTTTGACCGTTGATTAGTTTTTATATATAGAAAGTAAACTAAGGTTTGACTGTGGATTAGACAAAGTCAAAGATATTTTATTAGTATTTATCATATACTAATTCAAATAAAGTTTGATCGTTGATTAGTTAAAGTCAACTTTGTTATTAGTGTTTATATATTGAAAGTCAAGTAAAGCTTGACAGTTAATTAGACAAAGTCAACCTAGTTATAGTGTTTATATATGGAAAGTCGAGTAAAGTTTGACCATTGATTAGTATTTATATATAGAAAGTCAACTAAGGTTTGCCTGTTGATTAGACAGTCAAACATTTTTTATTAGTATTTATCATATACTAATTCAAATAAAGTTTGATCGTTAATTAGTTAAAATCAACTTTGTTTTTAATGTTATATATTGAAAGTCAAGTATAGGTTGACCTTGATTAGTCAAAGTCGGCCTAGTTATCAGTGTTTATATATTGAAAGTAAAGTAAAGTTTCACTGTTAACTTGTTAAAGTTGTATTTATGTATACTTAATCAATTAAGGGTTGAACGTTAATCAGTTAATGTAAAAAACTTTTATTCTTATTTGTATATATGAGGTCAGTGAAGGTTGATCGTTGATTAATTTAACTTAACTTAGTCATTAGTTAATGTCAACAAAAGAAGTGAACGATTTTGAAAGTTTAAAAAAAAAGCTTAGAATGGTTGCGCAGTTGCTCCCAGCTCATGAAATTTTTGGAAAGATTATTTGAAATTTCTAGCGAATTTTTCGAATTCTTTAACGGAAATAATGAAATTTTAAAAAAAATTGAAAATTATTTAGAATTTTTTGGCGATTTCTTTGGGGGGGAAATTCTTTTGGCGGGAAAATTTAAAAAATTTTAGCATCGGTTTAAACCGGTGCTATTTTCTTCCAAAACCGATACTATTTTACAAAATTTTTGCAATTTTTTTGGTGGGAAACCTTTTTTGGCGATTTCTTTGGCGGGAAAATTTAAAACCGGTGCTATTTTCTTCCAAAACTGGTGCTAATTTTTCCAAAACCGGTGCTATTTTAAAATTTTGGGCTATTTCTTTGGCGGAAAAATGAGTATAGACAATTTTTAGCACCGGTTTTTAAAACAGGTGCTAAATTTTACAAAAAAACCGGTGCTAAGTTTTAGCACCGGTGCTATTCTTTGCAAAAACCGGTGCTATTCCTTAATTTTTAGCACTGGTTTTTAAAACCAGTGCTATTTTTTACTAAAACTGGTGCTATTTTGAATTTGTTTCCCGGAAGATAGAATTTTACAAATATTTAGCACCGGTTTTTAAAAACCGGTGCTAATAATTTCAAAACCGGTGCTATTTTTAAAAAAAATTGCTATTTTTTTGGCGGGAAATGAGTCTCGAAAATTTTTAGCACCGGTTTTTAAAAACCGGTGCTATTTTTTGCAAAAACTGGTGCTATTGTGTAATTTTAGCACCGGTTTTTAAAACCGGTGTTATTTTTTATTAAAACCGGTGCTATTTTGAATTTTTTTGGCAGGAAGATAGAATTTTACAAATATTTAGCACCGGTTTAAAAAAACTGGTGGTAAATCTTCAAAACCGGTGCTATTTAAAAATTTTTGGCTATTTCTTTGGCGGGAAAATAAAATTTTTGAATTTTTAGCACCGGTTTTTAAAAACCAGTGCTAATCGTTTCCAAAACCGGTGCTATTGTAAAATTTAGCACCGGTTTTTTAAAAAAACCGGTGTTAAAATTAGAAAATCGGTGTTAAATTAACACCGGTTTTTAAAGCCGGTGTTAAAAATTTAAAAACCGGTGCTATTAGATTTTTAGCGCCGGTTTTAAAAACCGGTGCTAAAAAACTGGTGCTAGAGAGGGGTCTCTATGGTAGTGGATTAATCTACGATGACGCATATTCATGAACATGAATGTGCGATATTGCATTTGTAACATTAGTCTAGACGAAGTGTTTTGACATGAATTTGAAGTCAACTAATACACATTGACATAATTGAGTTCTTGACTTTTACATTGACGGTTCAACGTCCCTTTCATTGTTAGATGGCTCGTAGAAGCAGACGGCCAGGAGGAGAAGGGATGAAAGCACGGGGGCAGCTCCTTTAAGCACGAATAAGGTGAAGACAATGTCCACCCCTCCATCGTCAACATGGGACAAATTACGCTTCGTGGAGGATGAGGCAGCGAAGCATTTTGAAAATATCCTGGGTAGTATGATAAAAGAAGTTAGGGTGGTGAAGTCTAAGGATGTGGAATGACTACACCTCGATGTTTTCCTCAAACTTTTCAAACCATCATGAATGGAGGGTTTAATATGCTTGGATAAACTGACGTATGATACGGAGGTCAATGAGTTGTATGCCGATTTTAGAATGGAAACATTGACCTCCTTTAAAAACCAGAGTGAATGGGATGAACTTGGAGATAACGAAAGAACTCATAAACAAGGTGATTGGTTGCACAACCGGAGGAGAGGATCAGTCTGAGGTTGAGCCTCTACAGCTATACTGCCGGGACAATTGGCCTCGACGGGCCTACGAGAATAACTCCACGACCGAATGGTGGAGAAGTACTTCAAAATTAAAGTGGGGAAAATACTCATCACAATGAAGAAGATGAAGCTTGGTGTTGTAAACCCTCAGGAGAGAATAATGTTCAATATAATTGTACAAGTACTTATCCAGGTCGGCATCCCACGGAGTGCACGATCAATGTGGTTGTCATGTATGTCGACCCAAGGTACACCATCATGCAAAAGATGCATCAAGTCGCCCTCTCCACGAAGAGTCGGACACTCCCCTACAGTAATGTCATCACCACCATTCTAGAGAAGAAGAAGGTTCCCATCAAATCGAAAGAGAAGATACAGCCTAAGTATTACAATGCAAACTACTTCAGGATGAAGCATTGGGTTTGGGAGTTGGGGGTGTGGATTGATCGCAATGTCCCTAAAGGGGATATGGATGTGCCTCTCACACCGGGCTTGAGGCGAATCCATCGGCTTCCGCAGCTATGGACTTTCACCCCACCATTATTCACGTGCCCTTAATGGGTAACAAAATTTATAGTTTTTTTGGTTTATTTCAAATTATCATTGATTAAAATTTAACATTTTCATTTAATGTAAATAATTTCTTATCTCACATGACCTAAACAAAAGGCCTGGGGCATTCTCCCGAAGAACATGGCCGAAACCAAGGCCATGACGTTGCGCATGGAACACACTGTGCGTAATCTAACGCAAGAAATGGGGGTGCTGAAGTCTTTGATTTCCGATGCAATCAATGAACCTTCGGGGGTTTAGGGGCCTGGGGTTGACAAGGATGGGCTGGATACCACAGATGATGATAGAGGGTCAAGCACCGGCACTAGCTAGTCTTCCACCGAAGAGTTAAAGACTAATTCACAAGAAAATGAAAGCAGTTCTTCGGCAGATGATGTTATCCCACCCTTGTCACCACCCCATTGATTTTCGTCTCTAATATGTTCATTTTTCCTAGAACATGAAGAATGTTTGTTTGGATTTTATTAGAATTCTATGCCTTCTGTTTTATTTAAATTTTGCAAGGATGTTACATGTGGTACGTAGCATTATATGTTTTTGATATATATATATATATGTGTGTGTGTGTGTGTGTGTGTATGTATGTACCTAGCTTAAGTCTTAGATATGTAACTTCAACAAATCTGAGACTGGCTGTGGTGAACTTGGAATGAAACCTTTAGATGGGAGATTCCAAGTTCTGGCTGTATTGGTAAGTATCCCTAATTTATTAGGTATGATAGATATGTGCGACCTCGCACTTCATTCGCATAGTCATAACATCCCTAACCAACATTAACCCAATGGAGGTGAGATATATCATAAATTAATTTTTTTGAAAGGATTTCAGGCATGGGTTTGAACCGAGGAGCATATGTGACTTCGCCGAATGTAAACATCAATGTCGCTGTTTACGTTGGATTGAAGTTGGTCACATTGAGTGATGGTGCATAGTCGGTCTTCTCTTCAATGACTGTTACTTCTAGGTCATACCCTTATTGACGATGTCGCAGATATGTTGGTCAAAACCTTTACTTCGATTTCATCGGGTATTTACTTCGGTTATTGTGGAACCACGGTAAAAGGCCAATGTTTTACCTCGGTTTTTTATAACTAATGTAAATAATATCTTTTACTTCTAAAAAAAACCAAGGCAAAAGAATTTGTTACCTCGATTATTTGAGCTAAGCCAAAAACCGAGGTAAAAAGGGTGAAGTAATAGGTTCATTTTCTTGTAGTGGAGGCAGCCTAAACTTTAGGCAGGGACCAAGGCAAACCACCTTCCTATAAAATTTGGGGCCCGAGCATAAATAATATTTTTCAATGCCATATTTAAGAACATTAAGGAAACAGAGGGACTGATGTGCAATATAGAAACAAAAATATCTAATTCAGGCAAAAATACGGTCTCTCTTTCTCTCTCTCCATCTTTCTCCCTCTAATCTCATCCTCCCAAAATTCCTTCCAAAAATCTCTGAATCTGAAGCTCATCTCATCCAAACCGTGAAGCAATCTAGAAAAACTGCGACACAATCTCGATGATATCAACTCCAATATCAACGGTTTCAGCTCCAATCTCAACAAATTCGAACGATGAACACAGACGAAGATTCAACTTGGTAAAAAACTTTCTTCTGAAATCCGATTCAATCTGTTCATGAATGTGATAAAAATGATGTTCTAATCGATCAAATTAGCAGGTAAAATAAGCAGTTTGAACCTCACCAAAAAAATCATGAACTTACTCCAATCTCCATCACCCCTGAAATTATGTTGCACTACTTCACCAAAAAATTAAATAGCATTCAACTTCAAAATGCCTTCAAAAACTGAAATTGAATCTACCATAAGAGATGCATTGTTACCTATAAACAATGCATCTTTTCCTATACTGATATGTCTAATCTGCCTATTCATCACATCTATTTCATAAATATAAAGCTCTGTCAAAAGTGAACAACAGACCCTAACCAAAAGCAGCCTTCCATCTGAGGATTTGGCCAGAAAATACTCTGCAAAGAAAATATCATAATAATATCGAGGAATGTCAGCAAACAAAACGTTAACCTCAGCAAAATCTGCTACAAAGGGATCACAGTACCAAACTCCTCCCACACCACCTTCTTGTTCATAAGCAACAAAAAACTTCCCATAATAACAATTAAAATCAACATAATATAAACCATTGTCAATTGGGAGGTCGTCCATGTACCTCTCAAAGATATAATTTATAAGTCATTTATGCTTACTAAATACAACTAAGTAGATAATGGTAAATCGAGGTCGTCCATAAAGAAGAGACATTTTCTTAAGCGTTTAAACATATAAGGTTCATAATAGGCTAGAAGTAAATATATTGATATATAAAAGCAAGTAAATTGGGGGGGGGGGGGGTTGGTTGATTTTGGTCCTAAGTTATGAAATTAAAGACAAACAACTGGCAAATGTAAGTAACTATGCTAATCATCAAACAAACTAAGAAAGGGGGGGGGGGGGGTTAAAACAACATATGACAAATCCTTGGAGGCAATTGATTTCAACTTCCAAACCTCTTATCTATCATTGAATCTACAACTTATTCATTATTTTAACCACTTGTTGTGAAGATAAATCTTCTATCCTTCTTAGATAGTAGTTTGCAAGACTGAATTCGACATCTCTTGTCAAACCTCACTAACGACTCCTTTAGTCGATGAATGGCTAAAAGTATCCCATTAATGGCATCGAGCACGAAGAATCAACAAGCTTGATAACACTTATAAACACTACATCGTGTCTAAGCATTGAACCAATTTATGCATTTACACAAGATTAATCAAGAACGTTCAATGGTCATAGACCTCTCCTATTTGCTACAACAAACAAACATGACAAAGAGTTTGACATTATCACATTCATCTAGCAATTATCAACACATCAACATCATTAGAAGCTCCAACTCATGCTTTTGGATTTCATATTAAAAGAGGGGAAACTTAGCTGCTTTCTCCTAACCCTAACAAGAAATTATACAAGAAATCCATATACTCAAACAATCAACAACATTGATGCTATTAACAATCCACATTCATAGCTCCATAAATGCACAATAGAAAAGGCAATAAATAGATAAATAGAGTTCTCAAGATATGGCTTAGAAGCCTCAATCAATTGCTCCCAAGTACACAACTAAGCTAGATAATTAAAACCCATAACATAACACAAATATCTACAAAGAAAGAAGAAGAAAAGGAAGAAAATGGTGAAAAACTAGGGTTTTGGAGCCCCCAAGTCGGGCTTTGAGGGTTGGGGAAGAAGGGGGTGAAAAGCTATTCATAGTACAAGAAAAAAAGGGAGTAAAAAGCAAGTTACAGGGCAATTATTGCGAGTCGCAACGCCTTCGTCGCGAGTCATGACCAGATCAGGAAAGTTGTGAGCTCTCAGGTCAACTTTTCGCAAGTCGCGACACACTTGTCGCAAGTAGCGACGGAAAAAAGTCCCATTTTGTTTTGCTTCCTCCAGGTGAACCGTTGATCCATTTTGGGAGTTCTTGTAGTCGATTTTATAGTACTCAAAAACACAAATCCAATGGTACCACCATTGGAGGCTGATTCTTCTTAGAAAATTCTCAAAACTCTGCTTCAAAACATAGATCATTCTTCACCATTTGCTTTGCTCTTCTTTCTTCACTTTATCTTCTATCACTTTCCGAGTGGCCTTTCATCTTATTCCATCCTTTCGAATGGCCTTCACTAAAACACTCCTAAGTGCTCACGAGCAATCTACAAATTAAGCTTACAAAAAGGAATCTAGATGCTCGTAAGGACTAAAAATGCATTAGACTAAACATAGGTTACAAAATGAAGGATTTAGATATAAAAACCAAAAACGACTATCTAAACCCCTTATCATGTAAACCTAACTAAATCTAGAAATCTTACAATAAAAATATGACAAAAGAGATGTTAAATTCTTTGGAAAATACATGCATTTGACTTCTTATCATCAATCCAAGTCCAGTTCTCATCATCGGGCCCATATATTCCCAACCTACCGTCTACACAAAGAGCCATAAGATGGAACCTTGACGAAGAAGATAGATTAAGTGATGAAGCAGCTTTTCTAGTGTAATCACCATTCCTATACAATTTATTTCCCCAATCAGGAAGCTGAATTCTAGTATTAGAGAATGGGTGGAACAGAAAACCATCATCTAACTGATGTAACATTAGAAGCCACCTATAACGTACCTCAATGAACCTTATTCCTTCAAGTTTAGCAAAAAAAATGCCTCATTACATTTCTCCTCATTATCAACAAAAGAAATCCTATTAAGGCACACCAACATCTGTCGAAGACAACAAAGGGGTACCGCACCCCTTGAAAAATTTCTAGTCAACAACAACCCGCCAAAACTTACACCCTCCTCTCATGAATATGAAATCGCTGAGAAGAAGGTGGTGAACAGCAATTTCGAACAGCATTTCAAGGTCAAGATAAAAAAAATATGGGTGCACTGAGGTTTCATTTTGGCTGAGTTGAGTACGTAAAAGAAGAAGCTGGCATAAAAACAATTACACTTCTACAAAAAAAAAAAGTTATGCTTCAACTTATATAGAAGGAGGAATACTAAAGGTTGCTTGTTGAGAATACAAAAAATTGCATTAATACAAATTTTTAGGGAAATGGAAGAAATGATTAATGATTATGAAAAATGTAAAATTCATTAAAAGCTATAAAATTGAAAAAGTTAAAAAGCTGAAAATCAATAAGTGGACATTAAATACATGAAACGCCAATCATATTTAACCGAACCTCATTACCGTTATCATAAACGTCAATTATTCAAAAAAAAAACTTAAAAAATAATACAAAATTTCAGCAACAAAAGATAACCCCCATTTTTCAGTATTACTATCGCACCTCTTTCACTACTAAATAAAATAGATTATCCCACTACTTCCATTGCCACATTCTACACTCCTCCACTACTTTCACTACTTCAAAAAAATATAGGAAGTGGGTACATTTTCATTACATTTTGCATTTATTTATTTTCAGAATAGCATCTAGCAAATCACTTTTAAGTAATTCTGCTAATATTTGAATACTACAATTTAAGGTTACGGTTTTTGAAATTTATGTTTCCAATTTGTTGTTATGTTTATATAGTACTTGTATTTAAATTCATTTTTTAAACAACTTCATTTCAAAAGAAAAGTACAAAACTCAACAGAGGAACATCAATTAGTAATAAATGAAACTCAATAAAGTAAACATGAAACTCAAGATATAAAAAACTAAAACTTCTTCATTAAACAAATATTCAAATTACAACATTTAAATTGAAAATACATAAAACTAATCAGCTGAAATTATAATCCATAGTGACTCGTATCCGTATCTTGAAAGACCTGGATGACTAGGATGTAACACCTCTATCAAACCTCCTTCAAACTCATAAGTGGATGCAAACTCTGCTTCATTATCACCCCGGAAATGAGCGGCCATTTTTTCACCGGTTAAGTAGACAGCATTCGGCTTTAAAACACCCTCGAGAGCAGAAGATGAATCAATCATAAAAGATGCATTGTTACCTACAAACAATGCATCTCTTCCCAAACTAGGGATGACTCTAAATTGCCTATTCTCAACATCTAATTCAAAAACATCAAAATCTGTAAAGGCTGAAACATGCATCCTAGTTAAAAGAAACCCCCCATCAGATGATTAAGCCAAATGACACTCGGCATAGGAAAATGCAATGAAATTGCCATGAATATAATCCACTAATACATGAACCTCATTAAAATCTTTCCTGTATGGATCACAGTACCAAACAGTAGAAACACATGTGTCATCTTCAGATACAGAATAAAATCTCTCCTTGAAAAAATTCACATCAATAAATTTCAAATCTTCAACACTAATTCTAGTCCATACATCATCATCTGATCAATATAATTCTAAACTTCCATTTAGACAAATAACCAAAAGATTAAATGTAGAAATAGAACCCGAATTAGCAGATAACACACCCTTCCTAGTGTATCCACTATAGTTCATAAAATTATCAGAAACATCAGGGAGCTGAATTCGGGAAGTAGAGAATGGGTTGAACAAAATGGCATCACCCAACCGGTCTAACACAAGCAACAACCCACAACGTATCTCAATACACTTTCTACCTTCAAGACCATATATCTGAAGCCTCATCAAATCTTTCCTCTTCATCAGACAAAAAAAGCTGCGTTCAATATTGTCTCGTTCCCTCGGATACATGAGCATGAGGAGGGTATGACCATATTAAACGCATTCCTCTCAATAGCAGTTTGCCAAAAATTGCATACCCTCCTCCCCTCCCCCCCCCCAATTAAAGGAAAATCACTCAAGAGGAGAACGTGCAATGAAATTTCAAAGAGCATCGCAACAGTCAAATCAGAAGTCATTTTTGCAGAAGTGAAGAACGTAAAAACTTGCTAAGTCAAGAAAGTGAATACTTGCTTAGTGAAGAAAGTTGAACGAAAAAGTTAATAATTCTACCAAAATTTATAGAAGGATGAATTTGAAGAGGTTGATTGTTGGAAAGAGGTAAAAAAACTTCTTATGAAAATGAAAATGCATAATGTTATGGAAACTGTAAAAATGCATTCAAAGCTATAAGATTGAAAAAGTCAAAAGGTTGAAAAGAAATAAGTGGACATTAAATACATGAAACATCAATCACATTTTACCGAATCTCATTACCGTTATAATAAATGTCAAATATTCATAAAAACCTGAAAAATATAATAAAAAACTTCACCAACAAACAAATACTCCCTATTTTCTATCATCACTAACACACCTCTTTCATTACTAAATAATATGGATTATCCCATGGTTTTAATTTCCACATTCTACACTCCTCCACTACTTTCACAACTTCCATAAAATATGAAAAGTGGGTACCTTTTTATTAAATTTTCCATTTATTTTATTTTATAAATAGAAACCTCATTAAACTAATAATAAACTTTGTTATACATCAACCTCATATAATATTAACTATTTGTGTTACATTAAATTTATTTACAAACAAGAGGGAATTTAAAGAGGCTGCTTATAGGTAAGAAGAAAACTAACTAGCTAGGTGAAATCATTACAACACCTGGAAAAGTGCATAAAAAGAAACACCTGGACAGTAAAAAACTGAACAATAAATGTACAAATCATTAAAATCAGACAACGTCATCGTGAAAATGAATTGACCTCATTACCTAACACAAAAATGTAACACCTGGAAAGTGCATAAAAAGAAACAAAATTGAACACTAAAAAAACTGAACAGTAAAATCTATAGAGCATTAAAATCAAACAACGTCATCATGAAATTAATTAAACTCGTTACCTGACACGAAAACGTCAATAATTCACAATAATCGGGTAATAGAAAAATCAAACTAAAAACATCATTTACAAAACACACAACCTGGAAATCAAATACATACTTCAATTCTCCATTCTTCAAATTTAACAACCAAAAGCGAATTCAACACATAAACATCTAAAAACTTCTGTTCATCAACTACACATTACAAATTCCAAACCAAATGATTATTTTGGATATTATTTGATAAACCTAAAAAGGTCACATGAAGGCATTCCCAGCAGCCCTTGCCTTCTTCTCAAATACTTCCTTGATCAATGCATCCATTTCAGCACATGTCGAGACGACAAAAATTCTTCTGGGAGAACCTCAAATTCTGGAGAGGCAACCTTTGCGGGAACAGCCGGACCTTCAGTGGCTTTTTGGCTCCTTATTTCAGTGGCCTTTTGGCTGCCAACTCCAGTGCCCTTTTGGTTGCCAATGCCAATCCCTTTTTGGCTGCCAGTTTCACTGTTCTTATGATAAAATTCAGCAAATTGATTACTTGCAATGGAAACATGCCTCTTGAACTTCTTCATGGCAACTTCCATAGGCTACCAAACCAAAAAAAAAAGGAAAAAGAATGAAACATCAGAAAACATCATATCACCTAAGAGGACAATTAAAATCAGTTACATAACAAAAACCCACAACCATCAATAGAAACATATGAACATTGAATCTCAACATAGAAATAGTAAATCTCGTCACAAAAAAATTTAGAACCTCAACACTGCAACTATTGACAACTTCTTCTAATTCATTGACACAACATCAAACTCAGCACCGCCGGTAATTTAAATTTAACCTCAATGAAATAAGAAACTCAGCAAAAAAAATCAACAACATCAAGAATCATACAAGTTAAAAATCTCAATATACATAACTGAACCTCATCACCAAAAAAATGTACATCAACACAAAAAAACAAGAAATTAGAAAACTTACACTTTTCGCAATTCGCTTAATTTCCTTATCATCATCCACGCCAACAGGCATCTCCAGCTCAATAAAGAGGCATTTTCTCCTCTTCGAATATGATGCTCCAGCAATAGAAGAAGGTTTTTTTTTCTAATCAGAATACCACCAACCAACAATCCATTCTCACTCAATTGAAAATGATGACTAGTTTTAAGAAAACCAATGTAACCTCTACAATGATATATATGACAACGCTTCTTAACATTCTCAGTATTCCAATGTTGGTGCAAAGGAAGGGTGATAGGATCAATAATTCCAGAAATAGGATAGTAGTAAAAGTAAGCCAACAATGGGATAATCAAACATACATTCACATAATTGAATTTCTATGAATGCTTAACCCTATATACTCCCACAAAACCTCTTCCACACAAACCCACACCAGTTAAAGCTAGAAATCTTATCCACATCTTCTAATGAACTCACTGTCTGCAAATCTGAAGTGCTACGGGAAATAGGGGCTAAGAAACAGGTTAAGGAAAACATCACAAACACACGTTTAAACTCAGGAATGTCTTCTTCCCTCACCAAATCTAGAATAACACTATACAAGTCCTTAACAGTAATAATCCCATCCTTCATTGCATATTTTTCAATCCACCTAAGCCTAATAGAATTATCATTAGCAGTAGCAACCTTACCTAAACCCTTATGACTCACCTCAATAATAGCCTTCTCAGATATAGGACGTTGGAACGTGTCAAATATGTCATTTTTATCTAGGGAATATCTATCACTACCAACCTCCTGGACTTGAGCAGTAGAATTGAAGTTCTGCATCAAAATTTAAACCACATCTTTATGCACATGCCTAATCCTAAACCTCAACAAACCACCAAACCCAATATGTTCAACAGCTTTAATCTGAGATGGTTTTAATAAATCCAAAACCTCAACAAATTTTGAAACCATGCAGGTAGTCTTAAATTTCAAGCAGGAGAGAAAAGAATAAAAAAGAAAACCTCAGCCAGCTGAACTAAATATGACTAAATGTAAACCTCATTATACATAACTAAACCTTATCTGGAAAGCAAAAAAAACATCAACAAAATATAAAAAACAAACAGTGCTCCTTCTTAAAAATTCATTCCCAAGAACTTATTAAAACATTTTGAAAACTCAAAAACATCGATAAACATGTTCAGCATATAACATCAACATCCAAACAATGAACCTCGTAATCAAACACACGAACCTCATACCAAAAAAACTTAAATTGGATAATTGAACAGGAAAACTGAAAACTCACATATTATCAATCCATGTATTTGACACACCAATTTTTGCACTCTTTTTCAACTTGTTTTCCACAACTGCAGACTTCTCAGCTCTTCGCTTACCACCTCCTTTCTTTACCACACCCTTCTTCAAAGTAGAACCTTATTCCTTGGCAAATTTTTGAACAAATTTACCCTAAAAAGCATGAACACTTTCAGGGTCCATGTTTTTTGAAACTGAAGGCCTCATCCTCACCTTCACATTCATCAAAGATGCATCATTAAACTGCTTAGCCTTCAAAGAGCTTCTCTTTACCCTTGCCAGATGTGACCTTTGACTCATTCACTACTTCTTTAGCCTTCAATAAAGAATCAGGTTTCTTCTTTTTACGATGAAGCTAAGAGGACTGAGACAAAGGCTGTTTCCAAATATCAGAATCTGCTCCCTTTTCAGGAACATCTTCTACATCAGCATTTATAGTTTCTGGAAAGTGAATGTCTTCTAAATGCATATCAGTTGCAAAATTCATCGCAACTAAAAAACAAACAACATAAAAAGAGCTTGATTAGTAATGTAATAACAGAAAAGCAACACAGTTTTAGAAAATAAAGCAAAGTAATAAATCAAAGGGAATACCCAAAAAATCACCATCGACAGCAACATTCAAAAAGTCATCTGCTAGCTTCGGATTCATTTCATCAGATTTCTCAACAGCCTCATTGGAATCCTTGGCAACATCAATGTAATTGGATTCTACATTTGTAACACCAGACTTTATTCCTGAACCATCACTCAACCCAGCATCACGTTCAGGACCTGTATAAAAAACACCAAAAACAAAATAACAAGAAAAAAAACACCGTCAACAGAAAAATACCACATGACAAGTAAAACACTTACTGGAAACAAAAATCGGATTCATCTATAACCCTATTGGCTACCATCTTCTTCCTGAACAAAGGAAGGACTCTTTAACTACTCCACGCTTATGACGAAATTTTTGAGGAGCAGGAACAACATGCTCCACTGCAATCAAAACAAATAACATCAACAAAAAAATAAATTAACGAAATAATGAAGCAAATAACAACAAAAAAATACCCTTACCATCAGCAATTACAGAAAAATCTTTAGCAGAAGCACCTGGTACCTCAATAGAGGCAGATGGTAACTCAACAAGAACTGGTGGGAATTGAACTGGAACTGGTGGTACATCAACATAGGCAGATGGTAACTCAACAAGAACTGGTGGGAATTGAACTGGAACTTGTGGTACATCAACAGGATGAGGTCAAACCTCAACAGCAACTGATGGGATATCAAGTGAAGCTGGTGGTAGATCAATAGGAGCAAGTGGAACCTCAACAGGAACTATTGGTACCTCAACAGAATCAGGTATTGAAACCTTAACAATTAGAGCATCAAAAATTTTAGAACCATCCACAGGGGAACCTGTAAGAAAACAAAAACATAATAAGCCAACAGAAAAAAAAGCATCGACAAATAAAGAAAAAAAACCAAAACATAAACTTACGGCCCCCTGCAACATTTTCATAAACATCTTTCTCAACAGCAACAGAAACAACATCATCATCATTAGCTGCCACATGAACATCAGAAACCACATCTTGATCCTCATTACCAAGAACACTAGCGTCAAGAGCTTCACAAACATCCACTTTAACCTCATTACAACTCACAACACTCTCATTAACAATTGAACCTGCACAAAAACACAAAAATTAACAAAAAAAGGTAACATTAACACAAGAAAAAATGAAACCTAAAATATGAAAAACAAACCATTCTCATCACCATCCTTGTCACGAGCAGTACGGAAAACATCATTCTTAGTATCAGAAACACTATCTTGAACTTTATCAACCTCAGCACCAACATTTGAACCTACATCAAAAGCAAGATAAGAGCATCAAAAAAATGCAAAAGGTAACGTCAACAAAACAAAAATAGAAAATGAAAAATCAAATACTTACATTCAGCATCCAAAGTTGATGAAGCATTCAGCAACTCTTTCAAATCAGCACCTCCAGCTTTAGAATTTCTCTGCATATTTAGAGACTTCAAAATTCTTGACATCGAACGTATGATTTCTTTAGAACTTCTTCTTCTACGAGCAGCTGTATTTTGCTTCGATTGCAGACGCACAACCGAAACATACTCATCAACGTTCACAGGATCTGATGAACTAGTCTGAGGTAAATTCAATTTACCTATACGACTTTGCATTGTGTCAATCTGAGTACGTGTAGAATGTCGAGGTGCAAGAAGAGGTGACTCATAAGGTGCTGTAAAAAACAACAAACAAAAATCAGATGGGAACCTAAATAAATCTTGGCATAAACCTCATCATGTAAACATTAATGATAAACCATGAAAGATAAACCTCATCAAAAAATTATCTAAAAAGAACACCTCAACAAAGGCATCAACCTAAAAATTTAATTCATATGTATGAATCCTCAAAATTAATCGAATAAACCACAAATGACAAACATCAGTACAATCAGTATGAACTTCAGTAGCTACACATAAATTTTAAACAATAGAGGGTAAATCCCATTAAAAAGTTACCAAAAAACACACCTCAACGTATTAGACAAAAACCTCAAAATTAAATTCATATAAATCAACTTCAGATTACAAACATCAATATATACAGCATGAACATCAACAACTAAACATAAATGTCATACAGTAAATAGTAAACCTCATTAAAAAACTTGCCAAATATAACACCTCATCAATCTGGACATGAACCTCAACAGTAAATTTACATAAATCAATCCCTTAATAATTTGTGTTATAATTTTATAAACTTCAGATTACATAACTCAATAATTTTATAAACCTCAACATATCTTCATATTGAAAACATGAAAATAAATAGTTTCACATGATTGTCAAACAATGAAGATAAACCTCAACAACAAATCACCAAAACAAATGCACACCTCAGCATGTAAAACATTAACCTCATCAGAAAAATCACATGAGTCGAACCTCAAATCATTACAAAAAAAACCTCAGCATATTACAAAATAATGAAGAGCATCCAAAATGCAATGTAAAATCACCAAAATTACACACAAACAGCACATAAACAGACTAAATTAAACACAGCAGACACAACAAATCCAGAAAAAAAAATTAGGAATACAAAAACTGGCAAAAACTGAACTACAACATAATATAAAACATCAAAAACATCAGCACACAAACTTAAAATCCAAACATAAAATCCAAAAATAAAATAGAAAAATAACTTGAAACATGTTCTGGGAGATTTGGAAGGAGAAACCGCATCACGCTTCGTGCGAGCTATATTCTTTAGGAAAAAAACAAAAAAAACACAACATTTAGGGGAAAACACACAATAAATACACATAGTGAAATGAGGTTTACTATGTAATTACTCGGTTGCAATGCAGTGATTTCTGCCAAATTGCGGCAATTTTTGGCAAAATTTGAAGGTTCACCGGCGGAAGCAGAGGTTGCGAGTGGTTTACCGGCGGTTACTGTGTGTTACTGTGTGTATTCCGAAAATAAAAAATGCGTGAAGAAATAAATGGAATCTAGAATTTTAATTTAATATATATACAAACACTAAACTTTGGTAAAGTGCACAAGATAACCTCCAATTTCTCGAATTATTTTAAAAAGAACCCCACCCTAATTCAAACTACCATTAATTGTATAAAAGACCCGGCCTAACGTTTAGACTGCCTAAAGTAAGACTTTGTGATATGAATCTCCTTGCGAAGACTCACAATTTGCGGAATTAATATCTTTGATCTAATGAAGGGATCTGCTATCTCGCACGAAATTCAGGAGTCTAGCCCTCGGGGTACGCCTAACTTCGACTTGCTCTCTAACTAGCCTCAGGATCAGATTACAAGGTTTATTGATACTAAACTAGCCCTCGAGGTTAAGCAACAATGGATTAGCTCGCAAGCAAAGAGTATGAACTCAAAATGTTGTATATTTGATTGATGAAAGGTTGTTGGTTAAAATAATGTTGAATACCACCCCTATTTATAGTACATAGGTATGGTCTTCAAAAATTACAAATAAGAAACTGAAAAGGATTATGGCAGCTTTAAGAAGCTAAAACCATATTTAACTAGACTACCTAAAATAAATGAATATTTCCTTATCTAATCTTACCAAATCTAATTCTAGTCAAATTAGAACTGAATATTCTAAATACTAAAATAAATGCATGACCGAAACATTAATTCTTCTAAGTCCGACATGGCTGAATTAATGGGCCTTATTCTAAAATAAAATAAATGATCACACTATCTCATTAAAAAAACCCAGTGGAAAAAAGAGTATAGTGTTATCTTCTAAAAATTCTAATAGATAAATATAAATAAATAAACCTAATTCGTATCATTCCCTCCGAGGTCGAAAAGTTTCATCCTCGAAACTAGAACGATCTTCAAAAATAAATGTAGATCAACGTCCCAAGCCATCCCTGTGAAGAACTGCTAATAAAACGTTGACTGTGCGTAGACTAGGAAAAAATTGCTTGAACTCGCGAGACAATGAGTGCTGGCGATAAACTGGAACGACTCGCGAGAAGCTGGTTCCGCCCGCGAGAAGTTAAAATATCATGAGATGAAGAGATGGACCGGCTTGTGTCTCGTGCGTGTGGAAGACGCGCCAACAATGCGGTGCGCACATGGGATTCACGCGCCTGAGGTGTGAATCGCGCGTTTAGTCACGCGCCAACCTTCTTCTTCACAAACTTCAAGTAGCCGGACTTTCTTCTTCCCTGGAGTCCTGCTCTGAACTTTCTTCTGCACGGATTTGGGAATTCAGATGCTACCAAAGAATATCGAAGATGCCGTGGAGCAGTCGGAGGGCGGAGATTACTGGAACGGCGAAGAGTCGGCTCCGGAGAACTCGAAACTGAAGAAAACGGCGGCGGCGGAGCTACGTTGAGAAGAACGGCAGTTCTTCGACGGTGAAGATTTGGTCGAGCAACAGCAGTAATTGGAGCGGCAATGGAGCTTCTATAGACGGAGAACAAAATGGTGGCTTTGGATGATCGGTCTGAGGCGGAGCTGGACGGCGGTGCGGCGGCGGATTCGTCGTAGAATTCTAAGCGTCGGTGGGGCCGATTATGCTTTATGATTTTTTTGATTTTTTTTATGAACTCAATCGATCTTTCGCTCTGCTCTGATACCAACTGATATGAATCTCCTTGCGAAGACTCACAATTTGCGGAATTAATATCTTTGATCTAGTGACGGGATCTGCAAACCCGCACTATCTCGCACGAAATTCAGGAGTCTAGCCCTCGGGGTACGCCTAACTTCGACTTGCTCTCTAACTAGCCCTCAGGATCAAATTACAAGGTTTATTGATACTTAACTAGCCCTCGGGGTTAAGCAACAATGGATTAGCTCGCAAGCAAAGAGTATGAACTCAAAAGGTTGTATATTTGATTGATGAAAGGTTGTTGGTAAAAATAATGTTGAATATCACCCCTATTTATAGTACATAGGTATGGTCTTCAAAAATTACAAATAAGAAACGGAAAAGGATTATGGCAGCTTTAAGAAGCTAAAACCATATTTAACTAGACTACCTAAAATAAATGAATATTGCCTTATCTAATCTTACCAAATCTAATTCTAGTCAAATCAGAACTGAATATTCTAAATACTAAAAAATATGCATGACCGAAATATTAATTCTTCTAAGGCCGACATGGCTGAATTAATGGGCCTTATTCTAAAATAAAATAAATGATCACACTATCTCATTAAAAAATCCAGTGGAAAAAAGAATATAGTGTTATCTTCTAAAAATCCTAATAAATAAATATAAATAAATAAACCTAATTCGTATCACTTTGTGTTATAAATAATTGTAAGGATATTTTTTTTTTTTAATGAAATCACCCGAAGGTGGGGGTATTATATTAGAGGATCCCCATTCCTCAGATAAAGTATTAGTACAAAAGGAGATCAAAGTTTACGATGGGGCAACAGAATTGCCCTCCAAAAGTCCTAATTGTCCTATATCGAGATCCTATACAAGATTAACCTAACAAAATGTATTGGAAAAGTTGCGATCCGGAGGTGAAAATCTCCACCCCTCGTGTTAATTAACACCTCCGGCCAGGCAACTTTTAAACCCAAAATTAGAGTAAGAGGAGGGCAGTATCCCAGCAGTACTGTTGAGCAGTGGATCAGAAATGAAACTGATCTGAAGAGGAAAGGCAGTATCTGAGCAGTACTGTTCAAAATGTAATGCCAAGAGTGAGGTCCAGTATTGTTCCAATGAATTGCAATGAATGCCAAGAGTGAAGATGCAACGGTTGAAAGCCAAATGCGCTGGATCATGCTCTGCAAGTACCAGAGAAAGCAATATATATCAGTAGCATCCGTGTCTAAGTGAGAAATACTAGTGAGCCCTAACATGAGGAACCTGGTCTTTGTCTAACATTATAAGTCCCTTAATGTACTGAGGAATGTTGTAAGACTGAATACTTTGAAGATGACAAGTATGATACCTTGCAGTCGCATTTGCTACAGAGTTACCTTCCCTAAAAACATGAATCAACTTTGCACCACACATAAGTCCATTAATTTTGAAAGCTAAGTTAAAGAGTTTCCAATTGGCTGAAAAGGGGCAATTTATCATGTTGATTGCTTGCTTACAATCAGTTTCTAAAATGCATTTAGAATGAATTCCAGGCAAAGCTTGCACAGCCAGTAAAATGGCTTTCATTTCAGCCTCAATGGGAGAATCAGCAGAGATGGACTCTGAATATAAGTTAATCAAGTTACCACAGCAGTCCCTAGTTACTATACCAGCAGCAGCTTTATCAGAATACCAAGAAGCATCAGTGTTAATTTTAAAAAACCCAACTGGAGGTTTCTCCCACATAATAGTTGATATATTAGGCTTAGGTGGGGGTCTAATGAAAGGTATCCACTGATGAAAAGGTAAAGAGATAGAAGAGTGAGTGAAATATGTCCTTGGGGTAGTTAGGAAAGCCAATTTGAATAGGTTGAGAGTCTCATTGGCTATCAGGTCTGAGTCAAAAGGTACATTATCATGTAAGAATCTATTCCTAGCTTTCCAAAGTGACCAACAAATTATAGAAGGTGCTATTTTGCAGATAAAATGTTTCCAATTGTAAGGATATATTTTATGACAAAAATACACATACTGCAGATTTTTTATTTATCCCCTTTATTTCTAAATAAGTGAAGTCACAAGAGTAAATTTTAGAGATGGTCTCCTGTGAGACAACCTAAACATTAGGAAGAAACCTTTCTACAATTCTTGCAGTATTCTAGCTCCAGGGAATTATCTCTAATAATTTTACATGGGCCTATCTCTAATTATTTTATAGGGACATAACGCTAATAATTTTTCAGGGGACTTTTCGTCCAATTTTTTTCCATCATTTTCCCGTCATCTGCAATCTGCAAAAAAATTAAAAAAAGAATATTTTTTAAATGTAAAAAATCAATAAAAAAAACTGTGTAAAAAAACTGCAGAAACATCACCAATAAATAGAAGAACCTCATCAAAAAATCTTAAAATATCAACTAAAACCTGCAGCAAAAAATATACTAAAAATCAAATAAAACAGCAAAAAATATATATAAAATAAATAAAAATCAGCAAAAAAATGAAAAAATAATGTCGACTACGAGTTGAAAAATAATGTCGACTAACAAGCAACCTTTAAATCACTTACAAGTTGTAAAATAAGCACCTATAACCTACATTTGAAGCACTAACAAAAAATAAAAAATGTCAGCGTAAGGAAAAAATACTACAAACATCAACTCCTAACAAATGATAATTGAAGCACTTACAAGTTGTACTCTAAGCACCAATTCATTTTCATAACACACGCAAGTTATAACATAAGCACCTACAACCTACATTTGAAGCACTAACAAAAAATGAAAAACGTCAACGTAAGGAAAAAACACTACACAAAATCAACCATATTATCAAAAAAGTTACAAACATCAACTCCTACCAAGCAACGATTGAAGCTCTTACAAGCAACGGTTGAAGCAGTTGTACTCTAAGCACCTATTTGTTTTCATAACACATACACGTTATAAAAATAATCACCTACAACCTACATTTAAAGCACTTACAAAAAATGAAAAACGTCAACATAAGGAAAAAAACACTACAAAAAATCAACCATATCACCAAAAAAGCTACTACCATCAATCCCTATCACCTAAAACTCATCTAGAAAATGAAAATCATCAACATGAGAGGAAAAAAAAGTAAAAATATCAACAAAAAACCTACTGTATCTCAACAGTATAAATTATTTACTCTGAAAATCATAAAACAACAACAACTTTTTTATTAAAAAAACTACAAACATCAACTCCTAACACCTGAACCTCATCCGGAAAATGAAAAACATCAACATAAGAAAAAATAGCTTACAAACATCAACTCCTATTACCAAAGCCTCAACCGGAAAATAAAAAACATCAACATGAGAAAATAATTTTAAAAACTACAAATATGAATATATATTACCCAAAAAAACTACATAACCTCAACTTATATCAATTAAATCTCACCTGAATAATTAAAAAAATCAACATAAGAGGGAAAAAATGGCTACAAACATCAACAAAAAGTTACAATACCTCAATCATCCGGAAAATGAAAATCATCAACATAAGAAGATAAATAATAACAAAAAAATATCAATCTTTATCACCCAAACAAACTATATAAATATCAACTTATAACAACTATACCTCACCAGAATAATGAAAAAACATCAACATGAGACAAAAAAACTACAAAGCTTAACCAAAAAATTACAGTACCTCGGCAACATAAATTATTTTTAAAAAACACATTCTTGTGGGATTTGAACTCATGTCTACAACCTCAAAAAGTAGAGTTCAAACCACTACACCAAAGAATATTTACTAATCATATATTTGGTCAAATAAAATTTAAACCTCAGCTGTAAAACCTCAAGAATATTCTTCAAAAAAACAAAGCCTCAGCGAAGACTAGAACCCGCACCTACAACCTTAGATAAAAAGTTACTGACCACTTCACCAAACACCTTTTTGCTATCTATGAGCTCAACCAAAAAATATTTAACCTTAGCGAAATATTTGGAAAAAATAAAACACGTGATTAAAACTCACCTTTCATAAATCAGAACCTCATCAATTGGTCGTCGACCTGTGCCTACACCATCCGTCGTCAACCTCCACTGCCACCGGCGCCATCGACCTCGGCTCCGTCGTGCGCCATTGACTCAGCTTCCTCGTGGTCGCCCATTGCGGTGGGGAAGATCAGACAAAGAAGCTCGTCGTTGACTACAGCGTTAAGCTGCTTCCTCGTCATCGCCTTCACGGTGGAGAAGATCAGACATAGAAGCTCATCGTGTTGTCGTCGTCACCATAGAAGAGAAGCTTCCTCGCCATCGTCGATTGCAGCGCGGAGCTTGTTGTCGCCATTGCAGAGGAACTCGTCACCACATATTCGATTCACGCCAAGGCGAAGAATTTCGTATTCAATTCAGATCCAATTCGTAGTGGAAAACTACAGAGCTAGGGTTTCGCGGTGGAGCAGAGAATTGCGTGGCAGTTTTCGATAATAAACGGGAAATTTCCGGTGAGATCCAGATGGAACGGCGGTGGTTGACGACAGTTACAGGTTTCCTATCGGAGGGAGGAGGATTCCAATCGGGAAGAAAAATAAAAAATTTTGATTTTTTGTGATATTTATAGCAGTTTGATAATTGCACAAAAGGTCCATGAACTTGTTCGTAAACTTTTTAAACAAAAAGCCCCACTCCAAATTCAAATTTATAATAATTTCAGAAAAAACCCTTCATAAAGTTTAGACTGTCTAAAAGTAAGACTTTGTGTAACTTTTAACTTAAATTTTTAGGAATTAAAGTTGAAAGATAACATTTTTAACTTTTATTTTTACGAATTAGAGTCAAATGAATGTTAATTTTAAACTTCAGTTACTATAATTTTTTAGTTCGGTTTTTGAATTACTTTAATAATAAAACTAGTGAACTACCATAGCGCATTGCGTGATATTGTTAATTAAAATATTGAGATTAAGTTTTATTTAAAATTTTGAAATTTAGTCATCTAAAAATAATTATATGAGTTATAAAGTGAAATAATTTATTGAGTTAGAAACCGTCTAATAGTGAATACAATAAAAATTAATTATTTTTTATAATATTTCATTTAAATTATTTAAAAAGTAATTATTTATATGTTGAGATTCATTTTAAAAGGTTATCATAATTATATGTATCTCATTGCAATAAAGAAAAGTAAATGTCAAATGACTTTATCAGTCTCACTAATTATAAAATGTTCTCATTTAACAATGAGTCCGTCTTTAAAAGACGGTTTTTCTATAAGTTATGGATTAAAGTACTACAAATTAGAAGAAATGATGATAAAATTTTTGGATTGCATGAATCGGGTATAAACTTTATAACTATTACATGTTGCATAATAAATTTTTATGACTAAATTATTTTTTTAGTCCCCTACAAAGTATTTTATACCATGTTTTTGTCCCCACAAATTCAAAACGATATGTTTTTGTCCCCAGAGGCGGTTTTCAGGTAAGACTAAGTGGTTTTCCGGTATAGTCAGGGATATAATGGTACTTTTACTAATTAAAAAACATTTTTAATTAAAAATTCCTAATTTTAAAATTTTTCTTTAAAATTCCTAATTAAAAACCATTTTCAATTAAATGGTTTTCCGCTTCCGCTTCCGCCGTCACCGCCGCCGCCGCAGAGTCTTCTTCACTTGCGGAGTCTTCTTCACGTGCCGTGCAGAGCCTTCTTCTGCCGCAGCAGCTAATTTCGCCCCACGGCACCACCATCCTCGCTTCCAATTCCAGCTATTTACAACCGCCCAGATGATCAAACTAGTATCTTTTTCATCTGCGAAAAATCCTAATCGTAGTGAGAGCCCCCATTAGCTCAAAAATGATATCAGAGCAAAATTAATAGGGTTTGGGAATTATAGTTAATTCCTCATAAAAATCACACTTTGCAGAAAAATGGGGGAATGAGAGAATTTATTTTCCTTTTTTAAAAAAATAATAACCTTAGAATTTAGCTGGAGGATTTGGTATCGGATTCAAGCCTCATTCTAGGTGTAGACAAGAGGACGAAGCAAATTGCAGCGTATCAGGCACCGCACCAAAACAAATTTCTCACTTTGTTCTGGGGATGATGAGGATGAGGATGAGGATGTTGGTGATGATGATACTGATTCATCGCTGGCGAGCTCCGAGGAGGAGGAGGAGGAAGAAGAAGACGGAGAGAATCAGGTGGTTCCATGGGCTTCTTGTTGTCCGTCGCCATCGGTTTCCTCGGCGGCGCCGCCTCTCGCCACCTCTTCTTCCAGCATCGAACGTGAATCATTTTCCTCCAGATTTCAAAAATGGTGGCAGCGGCGAAGAAGACGCAAAGAAGACGAACAATTATTATTATTTTTTAATTATTTTTTAAACTCAAGGGTATGATGGTTATTTTACACATTTTGACCAATTTTATAGTTGACTTTCCCTGAAAACCACCCCCGGGGACCAAAACATATCGTTTTGAATTTGTGGGGTACTGTCTAAGGGTTGATTTGCAAATGAGGACCAAAACATGGTATAAGATACTTTGCAGGGGACTAAAAAAACAATTTAGCCAATTTTTAATATTGCAACTAAGACCTTTTACCTTGTATTATTCTAATTAAATCTCATCTTTCCATCGGCTTATGGAAAGATGGTCTTTCCCAAGACTCTGTCTTTAACAATTAGTCGGTCTAAAACAAGACTTTGTCATACATTAATAAATAATATGTATACATATTTCTATCAAAAGTACTATATCATTGTATTAATCCAAACATTTAATTATTTCAGATTATGTGTTTCTTTGGATTTTCTTCATTGGTATATATATATGGTTTTTAATATATGTTTCGAAGTTATATATTTTAACAAACTATGATATAGTAAAGAACTAAAACTAGTAACAAATTATAATATTAGCATGTTAACAAGTTATGATTTATTATATATGGTAAAAAAAATAAAATCAGTAACACATTATAATATTAGTATCTTATTTTTAGATAACTTCATGGGTTTAGGAAGGTCAAACTGATAAATTCATTCCTAGTTGAAGAAACATACAAATGAAACAATGTCTGTTATATGGTGCTTGGGATTACACACTGGTAGTTAAGAATTTAATTTCTACTAAATGAAAAATCAAGATACCCTTCTTGTGCTGCATCAGATTTTCTTAATCTTCAACTTGTTTTGCTATATATTCTATTCCACCCCACAAACAATCTCCCATTTATTTAATTTATTGTTAATATCGTAATTAATTTTTCATTTCACCCTATTTTATTTTTTAAATTTATTTTCAATCATATATATTACACTCTCTATCTAAACTAAATTTGCACACTCATCATCATCATGTTGTTCAATAAACATGTTTAACCATTAATATGTTTACCTACGTATAATAATGGTAAATAAAAAGTTGATATTAAGAAAATATTTGTTATGATTAATTGAACAATATCATATACGATAATATTATTGTTCAAATAACTATTCAAATATGTGGTTAAACTTTGATAGAGAATAATATAAAAAAAGTAAGAATGCAAATTCAGGTGAGACAGGGGAGTACTAATTTGTTCTTAAATATTTTACTTTTCGTAGAGTATTTCTCTTCACTCTCTTTCTAATAACTATACACTTAGCCCTTGTTCTCTAAAGCTTATATGATCTGATTTGATCCTGATTTAAATTAAAAATAAGTGAGTTGAAAAATAATAATGTATGACTAAATTAATCTAATTTCCATCAAAATTATTTTCACAATGAGTTAAACTGAATTGAACTGATTTAAACTGAAATGAATTGGAATGAACTAAAATGCTAGTGAACAACGCCTTATGTGAATTTCTCAGTGACATGGAGGTAGTTTACTGAAATAAATGCTTTTAAGTATATGCCATCGCAAGTAACAATTCCAAAATGAAATTTGTATTGTATGAACTATATATTTTTTTTAACAATCATACATACAATACATAAATTCTCATTACACAATACCTTTAAGAGTCCATCTTTCGAAAGGTGGTCTTTCCATAAGTCATGAAAATATTAGGGTTTAAATTGCAAATAAGAAAAAATGAAGATAAAATTCATGGGTTACATGAATTAGTGTACCCCAGCGGTTGGGACAAGTTGATTCAGGGGGAACTCCGACTTCGAGGCTCGCAAGCGACCGTGTGGGATGTCCTTGCTCAAAGCATGGCCTTCTGGGCCATGTGGCGGGTGGGCTCCTGGTGCGCGGTGAGTACGGGCTCCAGCTTGGGTCCTGGCGTTGGGCTACCGTGACTTACCTCTCACATGATGGCTGTGGTGTCGGCTGGTGTGGGCGGTCCAGGGCTAGCCGAAATAGCCTTTTTTTGGATTATAAACTTTATAACTACTACACTTTACATAATAAAATTTTAATATTACAATTAAAAAAAATTAAACAACATCTTTTCATAATCATATGGAAAGACGATCTTCACCAAGATTTAGTGGACCTTTAATATCCAACATTTGGTAAAATATAAAAAATTTTGTCTAGAACATTGCATTTTCAAGTGGCTGATGAAGTTTTCCTCGGTTCCAGCAAAGTACAAATAAAATAATGATGGAAGCTTTTTGACTGTGTTGTGCGGAATAGAGAAAGAACAGAAAATATGAACGAAAATAACAAGACACAAGATTTACGTGGTTCACCAATTATGGCTATATCCACGGGAGACGGATTCACTATAGTAGGTAGAGTTACAGACGCCAAGAAATTGGCCAGATTTCTACCTATCTAAGTGCAGAACAGAATTAGAGTTCATAGAGAGGAGAGAGACACTTTATATGTTGTCTCCACTAAACCCGAACAAACTGGGCCAAAATGCAATTCAGCCCAAATCAACAGCAGTCTAATGAAGAGACAAGCTATACCGTCGGACCAGGGTCGTCTCCGCCCCCCTGGACCCCCAGGCCAGGGTGCGCTCCGCCCCCTGGACCCCCCGACTCGCTGATCGGGCAGCGAGACCCCCGTTTAGACGGGGGCGTATGCCGCCCCCTTGACCCCCAAGTCAGGGTCGCAGAAGCGGTTATTACAGTATTCAAGGCATACCAACACTGTGTGTGGTTCTGATTGCAGAAATGGGTTCCAACTTATTTATCCTAAAACTATTTTGGAAAAATACATCTAAATGTGATTATATGAATGCTTTGGACCAATTAAATTTAAGTAAAATATGACAATAACCTCGCGATATTTATATAGACGAACTCTCACATAAATAAAATGATTAGCGAGGAGCAACTTACAATAGTCAATACAACAACAATGATCGAATTGTAAGCATCCAACCTTGATATAGAGGCTCTATGCCACTAATTGGTCCTATGAATATTATTTCTTGTTTTTGCATATTATCCGACCCTGTAGCTTGGTAGAGCAGGAGGAGATGGGTGCCCGACCCCTGGTGATGGAGCGGAGATCGCGATGTGTGCAGATAGATCATCCCTTGCTGGCAGAGTTGAAGTCACAAAATTATCTTGTGGAGTACTAACATGGATTTTACTTTCTTCCAGTATTTTTCTTCCCAGTGTTGCAGAGTTTAAGCCTAGAGATAAGAAGAGAACGAGAAAAATGCAAATCATATGCCTAAGAAAATGAGAAGAAGAAATTAAGAAGGCCATGCTTATGCTTAAGAGTTTTGATTCTTTAGACATTTGTGTTGAGATAGCAAGGCATCTATATAGGAGGATTTATGTACTTGAGCCGTGGCATCTTGGTAATAAATTGGTGAATTTATTGTAGATTACAAGTATAGGATTTCGTTAAATTTATCTATAGTTTGTAATTTGGCCGAATTACATCATATTTCTAGAAATGGTATGGAAAGAAAAACTTTAAGATAATGCAACACTTCCAAAATAAATGCTGCATCCAGCTTCTCTACAACAACTATATTTCAATTTTTTCTCACATTATTAGAGAAAGTCTCATGTTAGATCGACTAACGGTTAGATCAATTATAAAAAACCTCGTTTCAATCACTTTTAAAGTCAATTTATAAATACTTGTGCATTGCAATACAATTTAAAAGATTTTCAAAGTTATAAGAATTTTGTTGCACTAAATAAAAATAAACAACAGATCACCTCATTAGTTGCATCAATTATAAAATGCCCTGTCGATCTAAAAAAAGAATTCGTGATATTAGTATTTTGGAAGAGGAAATCCAATCTATGAGATAGCTAGCTACCATCATTACCTAATACCTCATCCGTCCCACAGTAAACTTTCTATACATTTTTAGCCCGTTCCACAAATAACTCCTATACATAAATTTTCCATATATAATTCAATCTATCAAATCTATCCTCACTGAACTCTCAAATTCACTACTATTGTTTACTACTTTTTGACACTATTCATGACACCACTCTTACAAAAAGTTACAAAAGTTAAACTTGGACATCAAAAGATACTATCACATTAGGTTGCATAAAAGATTAAGCCAAAAGCAGTTAGGAAGTTTATTATGGGATGGAGTAGCATTGTTCTTCGGTCCAAAATTGCAACTGGCCGAAAAATGAAATCACAAGAAACCTCGGACCATATACTCGGTTGGTTAGTGGGTACTTTGGACCGGGACTCTTGTAAACTTTATTCTTTTACCTTTAAATTTTAGGGTCGGAAAAAATTTAATCATTTTTTGTTTAAAAGATACTCCCTCTATCGCAGATCTATTTGCACCACAATCATTATCATGTTATTCAAGAAACATGTTTGATCGTGAATATGTTTACCTACGTATAATAACGAAAATAAAAAGTTGATACTTAGAAACTACTTGTTACGACGAATTCAAAAATTAATATAATATATGATAATATTATTGTTCATATATCTATTTAAAAATGCGATCAAACTTTGAAATAAAATAGTGTCAAAAAAATAAAAGTGCAACTAGAGTTGGGACGGAGGGAGAAGTAAAGTAGAGTTATTAAGAAAAATTCACCTCAAATTAATAGAAGAATACATGTTGTCACGACTAAATTTAAACTAGTATATTAATATAATTCATTAACAATTTTAAAATATACCTAAAAGTAAAATATTAGTTCATCTGGTCCGAACCGGTAAAATCCAGTTTAAACCGGACCAGACCCAAAATCTTAAAAACTCTTGGACCAAGGACCAAACAAGAATTTCATATATCTGATACTGATTCTTACATTCCAGTCCGATTCAATCCATTTTACCAATCCAGACCAATTCATGAACACCCTAGGGCGAAGGGAGTAGTCAAATAGTGAATAGTCAATAGTCAATAGTACAGTCTTACACTTGCCTTTTACACTAGAATCTAGCGCTGTCACTAATGAATAGTAAAGAATGAAAATGTTATCTAGGTGATTGAAATATAATAATACTATTAAGATTCTTTTTCATAGTATGACCATGTACTATAAATAGTAGCAATATAAAATAGGAGTTTGAAAGATTCGAGAGTCAAAGTGTAATTATTTACGAGTTTGTGTAATTTTTTAAAGAATACTGAAACCTAGGGACCAATTTGCAAATATACGAAATAAACACAAAACTAGGGATCCGCCATTGTCGCCGGAGCTTCTATGCGCCTCCATCGCTGGAGCTTCTGCATTTTCAAGTTTCTATGCTTCCATCGCCTTTGTATTCCTGCTTTTGTGCTTTATGAATCATTAGACCTTCAGGAGAGAACAGAGCCAAAGGATTTCGCAACAAGCATTTGTCATAGCCCTATACTCGGTCTCCGTTGAAGAACGTGAAATAGTGTGTTGCTTCTTGGTCTTCCAAGAAACTGGCTAGATGCCCAAGGTGATAAAATACCCCATGACAGAACATCAAGTGATAGGACAAGTTGCCCAGTCTAAGTCGCAGTAGGCAGTCAGAGCCAAGCCACTATCTCGAGAAAGAAATAGACCCTGTCCTAGACTGCCTTTAACATAGTGTAGCACTCTCAAAGCTGCAGACCAATGATAAACTTTTGGCTGCTGCATGAACTGCGAAAGAGTATGAACTGCAAAACTGAGCTCAGGCCGAGTGATAGTAAGATAGACCAACTTCCCAATAAGGCGACGATACTGCTCAGGGTGATCATAATTCAGACCAGAAGCTTTGGCAAGGACCTGCGTTGGATCCATAGCCGAAGCAATAGGCTTGCAGCCTAACAGACCGGCTTCTGCCACCACCTCCAAAGCGTAATTGCGTTGAGAGACAAAGATGCTTGATGGATTGCGCACAACTTCCAGTCCCAAGAAATATTTAAGAATCCCGAGATCCTTCATATGAAAGTAGGATGACAAGTACTGCTTGAAAGTAGATATGGCAGCTGAACTATCTCCAGCAATAATGAGATCATCGACATACACCAAAACATGAAGAGTATGACCAGAACGAGTAAGACTGAATAATGAGTAATCAGCTTAGCTCTGGCGATACTCGTACTGGCAAAGAGCATGCGCAAGCTTAGAAAACCAGTTTCTAGGAGCCTGCCTGAGACCATACAGGGACTTATGTAGGCGACATACCTGACCAGGAAGCGCCTTGGAGTAGCCCGGAGGTGAAGTCATAAAGACAAGCTCGTCCAAGTCGCCATGCAGAAAGGCGTTATGAACATCCATTTGGTGCAGTTCCCAATTTTGTATAGCAGAAATGGAAAGAAATGTACGAATTGTTACCATCTTAGCAACGGGAGCGAAAGTCTCATTGAAGTCGATGCCTTCAACCTGGCGATTCCCAAACACAACAAGATGAGCCTTATAGCATTCAATATCACCATTAGACTTGTACTTGATGCGATACACCTAATTACAACCAATTGGCTTCTTGTCAGGAAGAAGAGCTGTGAGAGACCAGGTGTCATTTCTCTCGAGGGCCTCAATTTTGGCGTGCATTGCATCATGCCAAGGAGCCTGTTGGACGGCCTCTGAGAAGCAAACTGTTTCATGGTCTGAGGTGAATGTGACCAGGAAGTGAGTATGAGCTGGAGAAAATTTAGCGGAGAAGACAAAACTGGTGATCGGATATAGAGTGGAGGAGATTATTGACTGAGAATCATCACGACGCATGGAACTGTATGCAAAATCCTTCAGTAAAACACAGGGCTAACATTGGCGTGAGCTACAGTGAATGTTCGAAAAAACCTCCTCGGCTGGCGAGCTGACCGCGGCAGGCAGCGAGGAGCAGTCGCCGGTCGGCGCGAGTTCGGCGGTGGACGGGAGCGGTGCTGGCGGAATGGGCGTGGATGAGCTGCCTAGGTCTAGATGGATGCTCCCCCTGACCATGGAGGAGGGAGAAAGTTGCGAAGAACTCCCCCTTGCCGTGAGGAGTGAATCCGGACTATCGAAGACAGCCGGATGAGTATCTACATGTGTCGAAGAGGGCGACGAAGAAGGGGATGAACTCTTAAATGGAAATATATTTTCAAAGAACACAACATCTCTGGAGAAGAAAAACTGTTCTGATTCAAGATTATATAGACGCCAGCCTTGTTTTCCACTTAGATAACCCACTACGAGCAGCAAACTTGTCCGTAGGCCGAGGAAGAGTGGAGGTGAAGCAAAGACACCCAAATACCTGAGTGTCTGAGATCTTCGGAGCTCTTTGGAAAAGCAAATGAAAAGGATTCTGATTTTGAAGAACCAGAGTGGGAGTACGGTTGATCAGATAGCATGCTGTAAGAATACATTCACCCCAAAACTGGATAAAAAAAGCAGCCTAAAACCGCAAAGCATGCGCCTCATTTAGGAGATGGCGATGCTTGCATTCCACTCTACCATTCTGCTGAGGTGTGTAAGCATACGAAGTCTCGTGAAGAATACCGTGGGAAGCAAAGTAAGCTTTAAGAGCAAAGAATTCAGTACCATTGTCGGACCTGAAACGATGAACTGATGTCTGAAACTGAGTGATAGTTCATGCACAAAAGTCCATAACCAGTTTTGGAACCTCTGACTTGGACTTAATTAAATAAACCCATGTAGCACGAGAGTAATCATCAACGATGGTAGCAAAATAAGTTGCACCACAAGAAACAAGAATTCTGTATGGACCCCAAATGTCACAATGAACAAGATCAAACAAGCGTGTGGCTTTATTAGAACTTAATGGAAAAACAGCTCGGGTTTGTTTGGAATGAAAAAAAATATCACAAGGAGTAGAACTCCGTACAGAAGCACAAGGAACATGTAAAGATGCTAAAACTGTAAAGGAGGGATGCCCCAGCCTTCGATGCCACAGTCTTCGAATCACTTTCCTGAAGTATACACAACTTTTTGGTCAAGAAATCAAAACGATGAGCATTTAGAAGCAACCTAGCAAAGGACAAGAGATTGCATTCCAGTATCGGAAGATACATAACATGGTCAATCCTGGCAGACTGAGAAAAAACCAAAGAACCTTCCTTGACTGCTAAAACAACACGGTTATCTGGAAGCTTAATAGGCACAGGAGCAATATCGACAATATCATGTAGGATGGCAAGATTTACAGTCATATGAAAAGAAGCACCCGTGTCGAGAATCCAGAAAGAGGGCTTACCAGTAGCATCTGAAGAAGGAGTGGTCATGGTGTTATACATCTGTAATGCTGCCTGCCACTGGTCGGGGCTGAGATTCGAGCCTCGAGTAGCGGACTCCGGGAGGGACATGATGTCGGATGCGTGAGCGGGAACTTGCTGTTGCGTCGAGAGGGCGACTCCGGTTGGCGGGCCGTCACGGCCGCGACCAGCCCCCTGGTTGCGCACCATGGCCGATCGGTGCACGAACCCCTCGGGAACGCCATGGAGCTTCCAGCACTTAGAGATGTCATGCGTATGCTTACCACAGTGAGAACACACGGAACGACCGGCTGATCGGTCCGGCGCAGAGGGAGGCTGAACGCGCGCCAAAGGGATGGACTTGGCCTGAGCCGTAAATGCCATGCCATCGGATTTGGTATCGTATTCTAGCATTAGAGTCTTATGGCGTTCTTCTTGCACGACCAAAGCATAAACGCAATTGATGGACGGGAGGGGCTCTTGCACTATGATGCTAGAGCGAAGAGTTCCAAAGGAGTCATCCAACCCAAGAAGAAATTGGTGAAGACGCTCGACATCGCGTTCTGCATGAAGTTTGGTCGTGATATTGCAAGTACAATTTGCGTAGAGACATGTTTGAAGGGGAACATATGTCTGGATTTCATCCCAGCTCTTCTTGAGAGCGCCATAATATGTCGCAACAGATTTCCCACCTTGGCGATAATTTTCCAAGTCCGCACGAAGTTGAACGAGACGTGGCCCATTACCGACAGAGAATCGATGATGCAATTCCTCCCAGAGCTCAAAGACAGTTTCAGGATAAGTGATGGAAGATCGTAGAAACAAATCAATAGATTGCACAACCCATCTGATGAGCATGAAATTGACACTATACCAGTCATCAAGATCAACAGGGGCAACATCGTCTTAAGAGATGTGACCATCAACAAATCCTAATTTACATTTAGCCTTAAGTGCATTCTTGATCGAAGTAGTCCACTCCTGATAGTGTTCACCCTTGAGAACATTCGGACATAGAGACATTCCCGAGTGATCCGAAGGGTGAAGGTAGAAGGGAGAAGAATGATCAAGAGGTCACTGCAGTGGCTAAGGGCCACCGTCGCCATGAACGCTCGAAGGCGGCACCGACGGTGGAGTGTCGCCGGTGGAGGGCGGCGCCGGCGGTGTGTGAACGACGCTTTCCGAATCTCTCATTGTGGGAGGTGAGTTTGGACGGTGGCTGAGATGAAAAAATAGGGTTTCAGAGAGTAGGCTTTGATACCACAAAAGAAGGGATTTTGGGAAAGAGTTTTCTGATTTGATATTCACACAACAAACGGGATTTATACCCAAATATTCATGAATTTACTGGACTAACTAAGTGAAGTACAAAGTCCATTACAACCTACGTAAATAGGTAAATAGTATAGACGGTGGGACCTGCAGTGTTGCCCTAAAAAGGACCACACCAAATACAAAAGAATCCAACCTTAGGTTACGAAGTAAACCTAAGGAGTAAATCCGCAAATGAATGAGAGGGGGGGGGAATGGAAAAGTGCTAATCCAAAGGATAAGACTCCCCCACCCCCCCCCCCCTTTTATCTAGTAAATAACTACCACCCCAAGCAAGATGAACTAGCAAAGGGAGAACAAAACAACCTGGGAAAACACGGGCTATAAAACACAGATGATGGGATGAGAACAAACTCACTACCCATACTCAAAAAAATCCGCTTCTACCCCTAACAAATGGGGCCTTCTTCATTTGGGCTCCAAAAGCAGCCGAGTGTGTGTGTCTCGGATCTTGGGCAAAAACAGTTGCTGGAACTCCGAAGAAGTAACTAAGATCCAATGTCTATGTAAATCAATATCCTAATGCAGCCGAGAATGTCTCGGGTCTTGGGTGTCACATGAAAAGTTGAAGCCGGTAATCCAAGTAGCACCTCCTGGTACGAATGAATAACAGCTTCTACCATATACATCCCTAAGATGAAGAAAGAGGAATGTTGTTGGCCTTCTAGCATTCTCTTTTGGCACCGAAGTCGATCCTATGGGCAAAGATTAATGAGGCCGTGCCTCCAACCTTTGTAATTCCCAATCAAAACAACCTCCTAAGGATGGGAGAATAGAAGCACTTATACCGCGTGCACCAAGCGTGGCGAGTATGTACTCGCCCACTCCATTTTGAGCAAATGGACAGCTATATGCTAATTTAACACAGAGTGTAGCGCGAGCATAAAGCGCATAAATAACCGTTAAATCATTAGTTAAAACTAGGCTTAGGAGAAAGAGCAATGGAGTGTAAATCCTTACTCTAAAACCTATTGCCTCCTCCAGAAAAACAAACTGCCCTCGCTAGAAGAAAACCGAGCAGAACCGTAGTCAATACTTGGTCCCAACGAGCTCAAAGCAGCCCTCTGCCGACGCGGAAAATCGCATCCATCGGCCTCCAAAAAACCAATTCCCGCGCCAAGAGTACCCAACGTGATGCACAAGTCCAGCATTCGCTCCAGCAACCAATCGCAAAAACCGTCGGCAGAATCCAGCGCAATGCCTGACGCCCAGCACAGCGCCAGGATTGAAGCACCAAGACCCACAAAGTGAAGCAACCAGTGCGACGCGACCAGCACCCAACAGCCTCCAAGCAGCGTCTACATCTAAAACAAGTGTTCATCCGGAAATAGCCTATTCATCACCATGTAGCAATCTTTCATGATGATTTTCACCACTCTTTCAGAACTTGGTTGAGCACCATCCATAACCACATTGTTCCTTTCCCTCCAAAGCGATAGACCGTGGTAATTAAGGCCAAAATACCAAACTTCCTTCGCATTTTTGAACCTTTAATTTGCCTCTTAACCCAAGTCATGGAACTTGGAATTGAATTCGTCCGTCTCCTCAGTCCAATCCAAGTCTGTATTTGCCCCCATACAACTTCAGAAAACTCACATTTGAAAAACAAATGTTCATTATCTCTTCTTCCAGATGGCATAACGAACATACCTTCTCCATACTTTCCCCTTCCTCCAATCGATGCTTATCCTTAGTATGTAGCCTCTGTATCGCCGCCAACCAAGTGATAAATGAGAATTTTGGCGGAACAAAACCACGCCAAATATTGTTAAAGACCTTTACACTGGATCGGCCAACATCATAAACACCTGGATATTTATGGCGATGCATGGAGAGATAAGCCGCGCTAGTAAATTTCCCCGAACTGGACCATAGGCCGAGATGGGAAATTACTTCATGCGTATTACCTTGAAACCTTGCGCACAACTCATCCCTGAGCTTACAAAGATCACCAAAATAGCTCAAAAATCTCTCTCCCAACCTACCATAAGCAATCCTCAGGTTTATTCTCCAAAAGTCTTCCCCCTGAAGGTAAAATGAGTGAATCCATTTGACCCATAGGCTATCCTTCTTCAGATGAATATCCCATAGCCTTTTAGCCATCGAAGCCCTGTTCCACGTTATGAAGTCTCTCAAACCGAGGCCACCAAAAGATTAAGGCGCACAAAGCTTCTTCCACGTAACCTTTGCTTTGTGCTTACCTCCCCATAGAAATCGTTTACACTTCTGTTCGAGGGCATCCATGACTGTAGATTGTATTACGAAATTCTGAATCCAGAATCGCGCAATGCCACCCACAATTGATCTTACAAGTTCCAACTTGCCTGCATATGAAAGAGTATGACCCTTCCATTTCGTTATCTCCGAATCAACTTTCCCTAGCAGAGTACCAAATTGTGTCACCTTCAGCTTGCTCGAATCAAGTGGCACACCTAGATAGCGAACCGGGAATGTCGGCCAAGGAATACCCGTGAAACTCAAATCCTCCTTTATACCAACTCCAAAGAATTTCTACTTTGCAGCATTGATTCCTAATCCCGAAGTGCGCTCAAACTCGTTCAAGGCATCCATGAGTATATGTACTGAACTCGTGTTAACCTTAGAAAATAGCATGAGATCATCTGCAAAAGCCAAATGCGTGATCCGAAGTGTCTCACATCTCGGATGAAATGTAAAATGTCTAGAAGCCGTTCTCCGTTTCAGTAATCTCGAGAAGTATTCCATGCAAATCACAAACAGATGAGGCAACAATGGATCTCCCTGCCGAATACCTCTTTGTCCCTGAAAGTGATCACACAGTTTACCATTAACTGCTATTGAGAATGTAGAAGTGCGCACACACGACATGATTCTATTAGTTAGTCGTTCAGGAAATCCCAGTCCAAGGAGAACTTCTTCCAGGAAATCCCAAGAGACTGTGTCAAAAGCTTTCTGCAAATCCACTATAATCATGCATCTAGGAGAATTACGAACCCTTCCATAACCCCGCACAAACTCCTGCGCTAACATTACATTGTCCGATATACTTCTGCCCTTCACGAATGCTCCCTGACAAGGGTCAATGATCCCTGGTAAAATACCGTCAAGCCTGTTTGCTATAACTTTTGTGATAACTTTATAGACCACATTGCAGCATGCTATTGGTCTAAAGTCACAGACTTTCAGATTATCTGGCTTCTTTGGTATCAATGCCACCGAAGTGTGATTAAGCTGCGCTAAAATATCACCTGTCTGAAAGAATTCCAGTACCGCAGCCGTTACTTCCTCACCCACGATGTTCCAATGTTTCTTAAAGAATCCGGCAGTATAGCCATCTGGACCCGGAGACTTTTCATCCGCCATTGCAAATAGAGCTTGCTTAATTTCAATACTCGCCACCTCCTGATTAAGATAACCCCTCTCCACATCCGTGAGCTTATTAGCAGCGTAAAAAATGCTCGGATACGTAGGAACCCGATCCCTCTTTGTGCCAAATAAACCTTTGTAGAAATCTGCAAATAGCTCCCCCTTGCGACCATTAGAAGTTACAATACGATTGTCACTGTCAATAATCGCTGGAATACCTCCTCCATTTCGTGCAAAGACCATAGAGTGAAAATAATTCGATCCCTTATCCGCCTGAGTAATATGATTTATCCTCCCCTTTTGCGCAAGATAAGATGATTCAGCCAAATAATACAACATAGCTTGCTTCTTCAACTTTCGCAATTCCGCAACATCATTATCCGAAGCATCCTTAGCATCAAATTCCTCAAACGCCTTGTTATATTCTGCATCCGCATGCTTAGCCTTTTCGGAAATATGGTCAAAATCAAGCTTACCCAGTTCCCTCGATGGATTTTTCATCCGAAACAATTGCTTGGTCACCGAAAATTGCTTAGTCCCATCAACCGACGGACTCGAATAATCCTCTACTAATTGGTTAGTCCCATTACAACCTAAACTCTATTATTGACGGAGGTCTTTAAGTGGAGCGCGAAGGCGGGGGATTGACGACGTCGCAAAAGTTATTACAAAGCGAAGGGAAATAGTGTCTCGAACTGGTTGCTGGATTCTGGCCGCTGGAAGCAAATTCAATGGCAAAACCCGAATGAAACAACAAAGGTTGCATACAGACTCAATTGTAATTCTGGCGGGTCGGGTTTCAAGGGCAAAAATGAATTCAACGGCAAACTTCAATGACAAAAACAAACTTCAACAGAGAACGGTTGGCTTTGTTTCGAGATATGGTTTTTACGATGACCTCGGCAATACTCTGACATGCGTTTCTTAGCCGGGTTTAGACCCGTGTCTTGAACATAGAGGGTAAATAAGTCTTTTGGCTTTGTTTTTAATCCTACTCGGTAAAGTTGAGCAAATTGGAAGAAGATCTCATAGTTACTGAGCTAAGGCTGGGAATTCACCATGCTTCCATGGTTGTTACAACAGATTCTGGTAGCTAACCGATTTAGTAACTTTGCACTAAAAATAGCAGGACTAGAGATGGATAGGGATCTTTGTTGATCATTGTGAAAATGGCTCTTAGAGCTTGCGACACCTTTCTTTTTCTCTCCTGAACTCTTGTACAATTTGGTCAATTTTTATTCAATTAGTTTGTTCATCACATTTGGTATCAGAGTAGTGAGTCCTATATAAGAAGGTCATGCTTAAGCTTAAGAGTTTTGATTCTTTAGACATTTGTGTTGAGACAGCAAGGTATCTATATAGGAGTATATATGTACTTGAGCCATGGCATCTTGGTGTTGTGTTGGTGAATTTATTTTAGATTACAAGTATAGGATTTCGTTAAATTTACCTCTAGTTTGTAATTTGGCCCAATTTGGTCAATTTCAATTCAATTAGTTTGTTCATCACATTTGGTATCAGAGCAGTGAGTCCTCGGTAACAATGGCAGAGAGCACTAGATACAAGGCATTGGAGAACCAGGTGAAGGATTTGGAAGCTCGATTGGCTGGAACAAATATAGAGATGAAGCAATCCTTCGAGCGGAGTTACAAAAGGCAGAACGAGCTGGAAGGAGCTGTCAAGGAGGTGAAATCATATCTGAACCAGAAGTTCGAGTCGACGTTGATCGTCCTAAATTAGCTGAGGAAGGATAAGCACAAAGAATTGATGGAGGAAAACTCAAACAAAGGAGTTCCATGTTCAACTGCAGGGGATAGCTCCAGTAGAGGTAATTACCGATCTAAATCTGCTAATGATGTTTGTCCCGGAATTAGTACGGTTAGAGGAAATGTTCATATTATTAACAATCAGAGAACTCTTAACTGTGATAATGATGATTGGAGGGGGTAAATTTGGCCTTAGTATTGGAATGAATCAACCTAAAATTGAGCTAGCTGTGTTTACTGGGGATAAACCTAGGGATTGGCTAAGAAAATGCAGTAAGTTCTTCAATTACTATAAAATCTCTGATCCACAACGGGTAGATGCCATAGAGATTAATTTGGATGGCAGAGCTGAAATTTGGTATAACATTGAGAAGGAAATTAGAGATCTGAGTCTGTCGAGTGAATTTAGTGATGCCGTTGTTAAAATATTTTATGAAGTTGGTGGCCGAGATGCCATGGAGGAATTTAATAAGTTGTGTCAGGTAGGCTCTATCAGATCTTACCTAGAAAACTTTGAAAAATTGAGGTCTGTAATCATTGCTAAACCTCCCAATATGTCTTGAGTAATATTTTATATCTAGCCTTGTGAGCGGGCTAAAAGAGGAATCAAGGCCTATGGTAAAACTGTTTAAGCCTGAATCATTGTATGGAAACAGTAGAGATTTCTATGCTTCAGGAGCTAAATTTTGAATTGATGCATAAGAAGTCTAAAGGATCAGTTTCTCAATCACATAACTTTGTTGGTGTTCACCCTATAGCTATTGTTCATAAACTTTTTTCTGAGAAGTATATTTACGTGAAGAGTAATCAGACAGATAGAAGGGGGATAATGAGATATTTAAACGGATTAGTCCAAAAGAAGCTCAATACAGGAGGGAGAACAACCTGTGTTACAAATGTGGAGACAAATACAGTCCTGGACATAGGTGCTAATACAGACAGGTTAATCAAATTTCTGTTGTGGTCTCTTTAGAACCTGGGGAAATTCTGGTTGAAGAAAATGAGGATTTGATTACTGATGTGGAAGAGAGTTTGGATGAAATATCTCTCAAATCAGTTGGTGGAGGTTCAAAAACTGATACCATCAATTTGTTTGGGAAGCTGCAATGTAAGAGGATCAGTATACTTCTTGACACTGGTTCAACCAACAATTTCTTAGATCCTGAACTTTTGAAATAGACTGATATGAGTGTGGAGAGAACTAAACCATTTTGGGTGACAGTGGCTGATGGGAGCAAGGTTTATGGCAATTATAAGTGTACTCGGGTCTGTTGGGATGTGAAACATCTGCATTTTATGCTTGATCTTAGATTGATATAGCTTGGGGGTGTGGATATGATTTTGGGTGTTGATTGGATGACTTGTTTCAATCCAATCACATTTGAAATTTCAAGGGAACCTGATCAGTATGATTAGAGGAAGAGAAAGATGCAAGAAATGGATGGGGATGATCATTGGGAAAACAGGCAGAGACACTGCTTTGCTAGCAAGACAGAAGAACTATTATCCCTGGAGAATACTAAGAGAGAGCTGGAATCAATATCAGTCCCTGAAGACATCAAACAAGTTCTTCAACTTTACACTGACATTTTTTTACTTCTCAAACATCTACCACCTGAGAGACATGTTGATCATAGGATTGTTTTGAAACATAATGCTCAACCATTTAAACAAAAAACTTATAGGTATGCTCATGCTTACAAGAATGAGATTGAGAAGCAAGTGGAACGGTCAAGTAATTCAAGTCAGTATTAGTCCGTATTCATCTCCAGTGATTTTGGTGAAGAAGAATAATGCTACATGGAGGCTATGTATTGACTATAGGAAGTTAAATGCATTGACAATTAAAGATAGGTTTCTAATCCCCGTAATAGATGAATTATTGGATGAACTTCATGGATCAAAGGTTTATTCCAAATTATATTTGAGGACAGGTTATCATCATATTAGGGTCAGAAAAGAGGATGTGGAGAAAACAACTTTCACCATGGTCATTATGAATTTGTAGTTATGCCTTTTGGCTTAAAAAATGCCCCTGCAACATTTCAGGCTCTTATGAATTAGATTTTTCATCAATATTTGAGGAAACGTGTTATGTATTTTTTATATGACATTTTAGTTTACAGTGATTCTCTATAAACTCACAAACAACATCTGTCTTTGGTTTTGAAAATCTTGAGAGAACATCAGTTATTTACCAACTTTCAAAATGTGTTTTTGCTCCAGATAAGGTAGAATATCTTGGTCATGTGATCTTTGGAAATGGAGTGGAAATGGACAAAGAAAAAGTAGATTGCATTCTGCAGTGGCCTGAACCAAAAACTGTGAAACAATTTAGGGGATTCCTTGGCTTAGCAGGGTATTATAGGAGATTTGTGGCTGGTTATGGAGTTATTTGCAAGCCACTACACAAGCTATTGCAGAAGAATGGGTTCAAATGGAGTCAGGAAGCATCTGAAGCTATGAAAAGATTGAAGAAAGTCATTACAACACCACCAGTATTCAGGATGCCTGATTTTTTCTTACCCTTCATTATTGAAACTGATGCATGTGATTTTGGAATGAGGGTTGTCTTAATGCAAGAACAAAGACCCATATCCTTCATCAGTAGAGCTTTCTGTCAAAGGAATTTGGGACTTTCCACTTATGGAAAGGAACTTTTGGCTCTTGTCTTGGCTATTGATAAGTGGAAGCACCACTTATGTGGAAATCACTTCATTAGAAGAACCGATCACAAGAGTTTGAAATATCTTTTGGACCAGAAATTAACTTCAGCTTTGCAATATAAATGGATGAATAAACTCTTAGGATTGGATTTTGAAATTCAATATAAGGCTGGGAAAACTAATGCTACTTTGGAAATGAGTATGGCTTTGGAAGGCTTTCAGTTGGGTTCAGAAGTAAAAAATGTACAACCTGATGAAGAATTAAATGAAGGTGCAGACCAGGTACAAATGAATCTCAGTGGAAGCAATGGAGAGTCCACTAATCAGTTGTAAGAAGATTGTAAAGTTGAGATTCTGGAAAGTAGAGTAAGTACCACTACAGTTCCACTGTGGATGCTGCAGATATAAGAAAGTTATACGGGATACCCTTATTCACAGGATCTTGTTGCACAAACAGTATTGCAAGGAGATCAAAATAACAATGAGTTTTCTTTTATCAGAGGAATATGAAAGAAAAATAACAAAATTGTTGTGGGAGCTACAGAGAACATGAGAGCAGAAATTGTAAAATCTATGCACTTCGCTCCCATAAGAGAACATTCAGGTCAATCCGCCACAATAAGAAGAGTGTTATCAGTATTTTCTGGCCTTAGATGAGAGATGACCTCATTGCCTTCATCAGGGAATGTGAGGCTTGTCAAAGAAACAAGACTGAGCATTGCCCCTATTCTGGTTACTTACAGCCATTACCAATTCCTAGTCAACCCTGGACTCATATCACGATGGATTTTATTGAGAAATTACCAAAATCAGGAGACTATGAAACTTTAATGGTAGTGGTGGACAGATTCACAAAGTATGCTCACTTATTGAAGGTTTCTCATCCTTTTATTTCAGTTGGCATTGCTCAGTTATTCCATTATGAGGTTTATAGGCTACATGGAGTGCCTGAACCTATTACATCAGATGGAGACAAAATCTTCACTAGCCACTTTTGGCAGGTGTTGACGAGTATGTTGGGAGTAAATTTGCAACTCAGCATAGCCTATAATCCAGAAACTAATGGTCAGACTGAGAGGGTCAATCAAGTGATGGAAGGATACTTGAGAAGTTTCTGTGGGGACAAACCAAACTCATGGAAGGATTGGCTTAGTTCAGCTGAGTACTGGTACAATATTTCAATGTTCTGGAACAAAGAGAGAGGGTGAACCAGCTTTTGAAGAAACACTTGCAACATGCTCAATATTGAATGAAGTAATTTGCTGATGCACGAAGAACTGAAAGAACTTTTGCTGAAGGTGGTTTGTGTATCTAAAACTACAGAAATACAAGCAACAAACTGTGGCTGCCAAACAGAATCAAAAGTTGGCTCCTAAATTTTATGGTTCATTTTAAATCCTCAAGAAGATAGGAGAGGTGGCATATAAACTGGAGCTTCCTATTAGTAGCAAGATTCACCCTGTATTCCATGTCTCTTTACTGAAGAAACATCATGGTCCAGTTCCAACTCAAAGAATGGATATTCCTGAAACTGAGTTTGATGAAGTATTGATTTTGGAACCTTACAAAGTTCTACAAAGAAGACTGCAGGCTAAGAGAAATTAGCAGGTTATTCAATGGCTCATAGAATGGAAACACTTGTCTCACGAAGAAGCTTCATGGGAGGATGCCGAAGAAATCAAGCAATAGTTTCCACAATTCCAAGCTTGAGGTCAAGCTTTAAAATAAAGGGAGTGGATTGTCGTGAACATGGAGGGTAAATATGTCTTTTGGCTTTGTTTTTAATCTCGGACGGTAAAGTTGAGCAAATTGGAAGAAGAGCTCACAGTTACTGAGCTAAGGCTGGAAATTCACCATGTTTTCATGGTCATTACAACAGATTCTGGTAGCTAACCGATTCAGCAACTAGGTAGTACAAATAGCAGGATTAGAGATGGATAGGGATCTTTGTTGATCATTGTGAAAATGGCTCTTAGAGTTTGCTGCAACACCTTTCTTTTTCTCTCCTAAACTCTTATACAATTTGGTCAGTTTCAATTCGATTAGTTTGTTCATCACAACCCAAAGATGTTGATCCAAATTTGCCCAATTGCCCATTATTTTGGGCCTATTGGGCCTATTGCACGTGGGTCAAATTTAATTATTTAAAAATTAAATAAATTCTTTTAAACATCAAAAATAGAAAATTAAAATAGAATAAAATTAGAATAGTTAAACATCAAATAAAACCACTAAAGGATTATATTAAAACTGAAATAGTTTAACATCAAGCAAAACACTAAAAACATACATATCAAATTAAAATAATGATGCATCAAATTAAAACATTAAAATTCACATCAAATTGAAATAGTAAAACATCTGAATCCTAAATCAAACATTAAAGTAAAAAAAGTTAAACGTCTAATAAAAACACAGAAAAACACTTCAAATTTTAAATATAAAAATATACATGAATTTTAGAATATCAGAATGTGCAACAAAATGCGACAGTGATAACTATTAAATTAAACCATCAATACTAAAAATTAAAAATTCATTTAACGCTACTGAAAAATCAAGGACGCGTTAAATAAAAATTTAATATTCCAAAAATGAACATTAAATAATAATAATTGAACATCTAATACACGTGAAAAAAAAATTAAATTTTAATATTAAATGTGAAATAAAAACACACATTGATTTTAAAACATCAAAGTTTTCATAAATGTGAAACTAAATTTGAAAAAAATAGAACATCAGTAGTAAAAATTAAAAAACCATTTCACGCAATTGAAACATCAGGGACACACAACTAAAAAAAAAAATATTTGATAAAAATGAAGCATCAACATCAATTTTTAAAAGAACGCGCTGAAAAACTAACACATCAAATGAAAGTCTAAATTATAAATTAAAATTTAAGATAATAAAACATCACTAACGTGTGTCAACATGTATAAAGTGTCAAAAATTTAACATGCAAACTCAAGGTTTACAATAAACAAAAAAAAATTAACTTTAAAACACATGAGTTTAGTGTAAAAAAACATCACAATGTGTGATTGAAACATGAAATGCCGGAAATGAAGTTTGGTAGTAAAAACTAACAATTGCGTGAAAATTAGGGAAAAACTGGTTTGCGAATTTCTCCTGATGGAATTATTGACCCGCGAGATTCTTATGGTCCGAGAATCATTAATTTCCAAACTATTTATTCCGAGCACCCAAATTTTTTTATTTGCACCCATATCCCACTTTCCTCCCCCAAAATTTCTTTAGTTATATTAAAAACCCCATATCTAACTAAACTTTATATTGCATATTAATCCTTGGTATCACTATGAGAGAGTCTCATGCAAACCTTTGTCTACTGTTATAGGCAAATGCTTTCATACCCCCTAGTTCTTTGATAAGTACAAATATAACTCTCAGCTTTATATTTTCTGTTACATATCACAAAAACTATACCCATATTTCGTTTATAAGTTGTGATAAATAAATACTTAGTATTTTATAATATAAAAATACTTTGACATATCTTATAATTAGGTTTTTTCACTTCACAATAAAAGTATTTCAATATTTATATTCTAACATTGAATTTTAATAAACATAAAGAAATTTAAAATATTAATAAATGAGATGGTCTCCTGTTAGACAGCCTAAACTTTATGCATAGACCTTTATGCAATTCTAACTCTATTATAGTTATAGGGACATATCTCTAATAAAGGTTTAGGGACTTATATCCAATATTTTTTCAGGGACCTATCTATAATATTTTCCTGGGCTTTTTCTCAAATTTTTTCATCATTTTATCTCCAGCTGCAATCTGCAAAAAATAATCAAAAACATAAAAAAAACTTTTTAAAAAATTGCAAAAAATCAATATGATCATTGAACTAAAAATCATAAATATCAGATACAACTAGCAAAACATCAACTGAAAATCATAAAACATCGACTAAAAATTGAAGCAAAAAATATATAAAAAATCAATAACAATTTGAAAAAAAACTTCGCCTACAACTAACAAAAACATCAATTGAAAATCATAAAACCATCAACAAACTTAAATTATTAATTTTTTTTTAAAAAAACTACTAACATCAACCTATATCACTCAGAAGCTACAAACATCAACCTATATCACCCAGAAGCTACAAACATCAACCTATATTACCCGAAAGCTACAAACATCAACTTCTATCACCTAAATCTCACCAGGAAAATGGAAAACATCAACATGAGAAAAAAAAACTACAAACATCGACCTATATCACCAAAAAAAGCTACAAACATCAACTCTTGTTACCTAAACCTCACATATAAAATGGAAAACATCAACATGAGAAAAAAAAGCTAAAAATATCAACCTATATTACACAGAATTTTTTTTGAAAAAAATTAACTCATATCAACTAAAACTCACCTGAAAAATTAAAAACATTAACATGAGAGGGGGAAAAACATCAACCAAAAAGCTACAGTACATCAAGAGTATAAATTCTTCACTCATAAAATCATAAAACACAACAAAACCTAAATTATCAAAACAAATTAAGAAACTACAAACATCAACCTATATCACCCCATCAACTCTTAGGACCTAAACCCCATCCGGAAAATGAAAACAAAAAATTAACATGAGAAAAAAACACTACAAACACCAACCTATATCACCAAAAACGGACAAACATAAACTCCTACCACCTAAACTTCTGTCGAAAAATGAAAAACATCAATATGAGAAAAAAACTACAAATATCAACCCATATCACCCAAAAAATTTGTAAAACATCAACTCTATCAACTAAACCTCACACGAAAAATGAATTACATGAACATGAGAGGGAAAAAAAAGCTACAAACGTTAACAAAAAAACTACAGTACCTCAAAAATATAAATTATTTTTTTTTAAAAAGGGTCATTGTGGGACTCGAACTCAGGACACTAATCTCAAAATCCATAGTACTAACCACTACACTAGAAAGCAATTGCTGAACATTCTCTCAATGAAATACTAATAAACCTTAGCATGTGTTTGGAGATAAAAATAACATCATCACATCATCATCACATATCATAACATCATCACCACAAAATCAAGAAAAATACTCAAATATTACTATTCAGAGGAGCAGAGGTTAACCAGCGGAGCGACGACGTGGAGTTTACACCCCGATAGGAATCAAGACAGGCGTGCATCTCACCCTCGAACCTTCTTCTCCGATTAATTGCTGCATCTCACGCGCGTTGGCACAACCGCATGCGAAGACTCGAGGAGCGTCGGAGACAGGCTTCGCATCGGATACAGACTCGAATCGGACACAACTAGTCTTCCACGGCATCTGTAAATCTGACGTTAGGCTTCCACGACATCTGTAAATATGTCGCTAAGCTTCCACAGTGTCGGTAAATCAACTTCTATGCAACACTGTCATTAGGCTTCCACGGAGAGGCACTGGTTGGGGGCTAGGGTTCCGACAACGAAAATTATAATGAATGTAGATCCGGCGACGACGCTAGAATTACCTCGACGACGATTCTGGTATAATTGAGCAATTACTGTAAACTTTAGGTATCAAGCCAGATGATTATGATATATCTTGCCGGAAAATAGAGATCTCGCCGGCGGAATCGAGCCAGAGTACAGAGAACATTGGCAGCGAACAGAGAAGATCGGCGGAAATATGGCAATAACCATCGTCCAATGACAGTTTCTGATCAGTGAGGAGGTTTCTGATTGGTTGCAGAAAAAAATGAAAACAAAAATTTAATTTTTTTGTAATATATACTCCCCCTGTCCCACTATTAATTGCGTAATTTGACTTTTGAAAGTCAGCTTCATCAAATTTTAACTATTATTATCTTCATTTATGTGTGTGAAAAATTTCAGAAAAATTATTGTATAAAAATACATGTTATGATGAATCCAACGATATATAATATAATAATAGTCTTACATATATAATAGTAGAATTTAATGGTCAAAATTGAGTTTGTTTGACTTTCAAAAATCAAACTAAGCAATTAATGGTGGACGGGAGAAGTATATAATAATAATTGATATTTGTACAACAGATCCTTAAATTTATTGGCATATTTTAAAAAAAAACCCCTCCACAATAAAGCTCACAATAATTACACAATAAGGGGATAGGAGTATAAGTTTTTAATGATTAGAGTATATAACAACCTAAATAATCATTATTTAATAGAGTGGATACTGTCAACTAATTATTATACCATACTTATTCTACACCTTTTCTACCTTTTCAAATGTGTAGCTCTAAATAAAAATACCAATTAATTTGACCAATTGAGTTTAAATTAGATATGAAGAATAATCTCACGATCTTTAAAAGACGACCTCTCACATCAATTTAATAATAAGCAAGGAACAACTTACAATAGTTAATAAAAAACAAAACACTGATCAAAATACAAACATCCAACCTAGATATGGAGGTTGTGAGCCATTAATTAAGTATTATCTCATGCTTATGCATATTATCGTATCATGTCGATGTCGCAGTGGAAGAAGGGTAGTATGGATCATTCCCGACTCCTGGTGATGGAGCGGACTTAGTGATGCACGGCATTCGACCATCTCTTATTGATAGAACTGGGGTAACAAAACCATCTTGTGGAGTACCAACGAACATTTTATTTTCTTCCATCACTTTTCTTCCTGGTGCTGCTAAGTTTAACCTTAGAGACTTCATAGTGGAAGAAGCAGTGGAAGAAGGGTAGTATGGATCATTCCCGACCCCTGGTGATGGAGCGGACTTAGTGATGCGCACCATTCGGCCATTCCTTATTGATATAAATGGAGCAACAAAACCATCTTGTGAAGTACCAACAAGCATTTTATTTTCTTCCACCATTTTTCTTCCCGGTGCTGCGAAGTTAAACCCTAGAGACAAGAAGTGAACGAGAAAAATGCAGATGATATGCCTAAGGAAACGAGAAGAAGAAATGAAGAAGGTCATGCTTAAGCTTAAGCTTAAGGGCTGTGGTTCTTTGGGATATTCGCGTTGATATAGCTACGCATTTATATACATGCTTGAACAGTAGTGTTAGTGCAAATAAAGCTCAAACCCATGAGGGTTTATGCCTTGTACATCGTATCATATATGAATGGATATACATCCACTTGTCATACAAATCTTGTATACATTGTATTAGTTCTGGTCATGATTTGTTACTCGATTTGGTTCCAGGGATCTGTCAACTGTTTGTAATAATTTTTTACAAAAACTTGTGTGAGATGGTCTCACACAAGGTTACGATGAGGCATGAGTATTATATAAAAAAAATCTCTTATGAGGTCATCTCACTATAGTGTATATGGAGACTAGGGTTCAAATTGCAATTTATAAGAAATTTAAGTAAAATTCACTTGTCATGGTATTCAGATCAAAACAGGTTATAAGCCCAAATCGAATCTAACTCAACCTTTCATTTTTTCCATTTCCACCCTCTCTTCCAACCCTGCCACCTCCTCTGCTTCCAAAGTTCACGGGTCGGGAAAAAATCCCCATAGTTTTTGGTTGGGTTGGGCTGAATCACAAATCGACCCAAATTCTGTAAATAATTATTTAAAAAATTACAATTTATTCAAATAATATGAATAATTTTTAAATGTATTAATATTTAAATAATAAATAAAACAAAAATTTTAATTTCGTATAATTATTTGTGTAAAATGTATTCATGCCCCCAGGTTATTTGTTTAGTGCACATATACCCTCAAGTTTTTCGAAAGTGCACATATACCCTCAGTGTTTTTTGAATGCACATATACCCTTTCGTGTTTTTTGAAAGTGCACATAACCCCTCATTAGTGGGGGAGATGCCATTAAAGACAGTTCTATCAGATAATAGATTACCCTTTCAAAGTGCCTTCTCTGGTGGTACCTTTAATCGCCATCTATTAAAGGCGATTTCGAGGGTCCGAAATAGGTTCACCTATTTCTGCCCTTTCAAAAAATAAGCTGCAGGAATCGATTGGTCTCCGGCAGCATAGAAGCAAAGCCGAATATGGAAATCACAAGATCACAACATAAATCAACACAACAGCAGAGAAAAACCATAAAAAACTAAAAAACAATCATCACATGAACAGTGGAGAAGGTAGAGAACTCATGTGAAGAGTGGAGAACGATGAACTCAGGCGACGAGGGGAGAGTAAGGAACTCAAGCGACGAGGGGATAACAACGAACTCAGGCGACAGTGGGTTCAAAATAAGCGGAATTATACAATGAGAGAAGTAAGACTTCAGATTGACTTCATCCTTAGGAGTTGCAACATGCTAACGGAGGAGCTACGTTAGGGGGTCTATATCAATGCCTTTTAGAATTATACAAGCAGTCCCATACAATACCTTGTGACAGTGGGGATAGCGACGAACTCAGGCGATGAGGGGAGAGTGACAAACTCAGGCGATGAGGGGAGAGGGACGAACTCAGGCAAATGAAAGGGGAGCAACGAAATTAGGCAACGACGGGAGAGCGATGAACTCAGGAAACGACAGGAGAGCGATGAACTCAGGCAACGACGGGAGAGCAATGAACTCAGGCAATGACGGGAGAGCGACGAACTCAGGACGAGGGGAGAGCAATGAACTCTAGCAACGGAGGGGAGAGGATGGAGGGAAAAATGAGGGACAGAACTAGGGCCGAGCGGCGGCGGTGGGATGGAGAACTAGAGGGGGGAGAAGAGAAAATTTTATGACTAGGTCAATGAGTAATGGGGACAAGAGGAGAAAAATGCCTACTCCCTCCGTCCCGGATTAAATTACACAAGATCAAAGATTCAGTTAAACTAAAAAAACTTTGACTGCATATTTGAATTGATATATAAAAAGTAATATTGTTGTATGTGATATCGTTGGATTCGTCATAACAAGTAGTTTCTAGAAATAAACTTTTTGTTTACCGATATTATATGTAGTTAAATATATTAATGGTCAAATGTGTGTGTTGGAGACAGTGAAAAAGATTCTGTACAATTTAATCTGGGACATAGGGAGTAAGTAAATTGGTTTCTGCCTTGGGCCAAAAAATAAATGAGTCCATTAAAGGCGGTTACATATAGAACTGCCTTTAAAATAAAAAAGTGACCAGAGATAGCACTTTCGAACTTGGAAGTTCTTTTGGCTCTTAAAAAAACAATTATTAAGGCAAAACTGCCATTAATTAATTTGAACCGCCTTTAAAATGACCTAGGAGGAACTTTCGAACCTCAATTAAAGGCGGTTTTGATGGAACCGCCTTCTAATGGGGGCCTTTAATGGAACTCTCTCTACCAGTGCCTATAGATGAAGTCCGATATTGAAGAACTGAGGGGTATATGTACACCAAACAAGGTCTTAGGGGGTATATGTGCACTTTTAGAAAACTGAGCGATATATGTGCACTAAACAAGGAGCTAGAGGATATGAATGCACTTTACTCTAATTATTTTTATTCTTAAATTCATTTATATAATTATTCAATTAATTATGGATATATATTTCATATTTTAATCAAGAGAAAAGTGTGTTTTTAACCATATATTTTGGACAAACGTGTATAAATTATGAATATATATTTCATATTCACAAAGTATGCTTACTTATTGAAGGTTTCTCATCCTTTTACTTCAGTTGACATGGCTCAGTTATTCCATTATGAGGTTTATAGGCTACATAGAGTGCCTGAACCTATTACATCAGATAAAGACAAAATCTTCACTAGCCATTTTTGGTAGGTGTTGATTACCTTTGGGAACTTTCAGGGAGATTTTATTTCCAACAGTGACTAACGTTCTGGAACAAAGAGAGAGGGTGAACAAGCTTTTGAAGAAACACTTGCAACATGCTCAATATTGAATGAAGCAATTTGCTGATGCACGAAGAACTGAAAGGATTTTTTCTGAAGGTGATCTTGTGTATCTAAAACTACAGAAGTACACGCAACAAATTGTGGCTACCAAACGGAATCAGAATTTGGCTCCTAAATTCTATGGTAAATTTAAAATCCTCAAGAAGATAGGAGAGGTGGTATATAAACTAGAGCTTCCTATTGGAAGCAGGATTCACCCTGTGTTCCATGTCTTAACTGAAGAAACATTATGGTCCAGTTCAAACTCAAAGAATGGATATTCCTGAAACTGAGTTTGAAGTAGTATTGATTTTGAAACCTTACAAAGTTCTACAAAGAAGACTGCAGGCTAAGGAAAATTAGCAGGTTATTCAATGGCTTATAGAATGGAAACACTTGTCTCACGAAGAAGCTTCATAGGAGGATGCTGACGAAATCAAGCAATAGTTTCCACAATTCCAAGCTTGAGGTCAAGCTTTAAAATAAGGGGAGTGGATTGTCATGAACATGGAGGGTAAATATGTCTTTTGGCTTTGTTTTTAATCTCGAACGGTAAAGTTGAGCGAATTAGAAGAAGAGCTCACAGTTACTAAGCTAAGGCTGGGAATTCACCATGTTTCCATGGCCATTAGAACAGTTACTAAGCTAAGGCTGGGAATTCACCATGTTTCCATGGCCATTAGAACAGATTCTGGTAGCTAACCGATTCAGCAACTAGGCCGTACAAATAGCAGGATTAGAGATGGATAGGGATCTTTGTTGATCATTGTGAAAATGGCTCTTAGAGTTTGCTGCGACACCTTTATTTTTCTCTCCTAAACTCTAATACAATTTGGTCAGTTTCAATTCGATTAGTTTGTTCATCACAACCCAAAGATGCTGGTCCAAAATTTCCCAATTGCCCATTATTTTGGGCATGTTGGGCCTATTGCATATGGGTCAAATTTAATTAGTTAAAAATTAAATAAATTCTTTTAAACATCAAAAATAGAAAATTAAAATAAAATAAAATTAGAATAGTTAAACATCAAATAAAATCACTAAAGGATTATATTAAAATTAAAACAGTTTAACATAAAAAATAATACTAAAAAAAATACATATCAAATTAAAATAATGATGCATCAAATTAAAACATTAAAATTCACATGAAATTAAAATAGTTAAACATAAGATAGAATCCTAAAACAAACATTAAAATAAAAAAGTTAAACGTCTAATAAAAACACAGAAAAACACATCACATTTTAAATATAAAAATATACATGAATTTTAGAATATCAAAATGTGCCACAAAATGTGACAGTGATAACTATTAAATTAAATCATCAATTCTAAAAATTAAAAATTCATTTAACGCTATTGAAAAATCAAGGACGCGTAAAATAAAAATTTAATATTCCAAAAGTGAACATTAAATAAAAATAATTGAACATCTAATAGAAACAAGTGAAAAAAAAATTAAATTTTAATATTGACCGTGAAATATAAACATACATTGATTTTAAAACATCACAGTTTTAATAAATGTGAAACTAACTTTTAAAAGAATAGAACATCAGTAGTAAAAATTTAAAAACCATTTCACGTGATTGAAACATCAAGGACACACTAACTAAAAAATATAATATTTGATAAAAATGAAGCATCAATATCAATTTTTAAAATGACACGCTGAAAAACTAACACATCAAATGAATGTCTAAATTATAAAATAAAATTTAAGATAATAAAACAACACTAACTAGTGTCAACATATATAAAGTGTAAAACATTTAACATGCAAACTCAAGATTTACTATAAACAACAAAATTCAACTTTAAAACACATGAGTTTAGTGAAAAAAAAATCACAATGTGTGATTGAAACATCAAATGCTGGAAATAAAATTTTGTAGTCAAAATACGCACATTGCGTGAAAATGAGGAAAAAACTGGTTTGTTAATTTCTCCGGATGGAATTATTGACCCACGAGATTCTTATGGTCCGGAATCATTAATTCCCAAACTATTTATTCCCAACACCCGGATTTTTTTTATTTGCACCCATATCCCACTTTCCTTTCCCAAAATTTCTTTAGTTATATTTATAACCACATCTCTAATGAAACTTCATTATATTGCACATTAATTCTTGGTATCACTATGAGATAGTCTCATACAAGATTTTGTCAACTGTTATAGGCAAATGCTTTCATACCCCCTAGTTCTTTGATAAGTACAAATATAACTCTCAGCTTTATATTTTCTGTTACTTAACACAAATACTATACCTATATTTCGTATATAAGTTGTGATAAATAAATGCGTAGTATTTTATAATATAAAAATACTATGACATATCTTATATTTAGGTTTTATATTTCACAATAAAAGTATTTCAATATTTATATTCTAACATTGAATGATAATAAACATAAAGAAATTTAAACATATTAATAAATGAGATGGTCTCCTCTTAGACAGCTTAAACTTTATGCATGGATTTTTATGCAATTCTAACTCTATTCCAGTTATAGGGACATATCTATAATATATTTTCAGGGACTTATATCCAATATTTTTTCAGGGACCTATCTATAATATTTTTCCAGGGTTTTTTCTCAAATTTTTCCATCATTAGATACAACTAGCAAAACATCAACTAAAACTCATAAAACATCGACTAAAAATTGCACAAAAAAATATATAAAAAATCAATAACAATTTGAAAAAAAACAACGCCTACAACTAATAAAAACATCAATTGAAAACCATAAACATCAAAAACTGAAAATCATAAAAACATCCACAAAGGTTAAATTATTAATTTTTATTAAAAAAAACTACAAACATCAACCTATATCACTCAGAAGCTACAAACATCAACCTATATCACCTAGAAGCTACAAACATCAACTTATATTACCCAAAAGCTATAAATATCAACTCCTATCACTTAAACCTCACCCGAAAAATGGAAAACATCAACATGAGAAAAAAACTACAAACATCAACTCTTATTACCTAAACCTCACATATGAAATGGAATACATACATATGAGAAAACAAAGCAAAATATATCAACTCATATTACCCAGAAAAACTTTAAAAAAAATTAACTCATATCAACTATAACTCACCTAAAAAATTAAAAACATTAACATGAGAGGAAAAAAAAACATCAACCAAAAAGCTATAGTACATCAAGAGTATAAATTCTTCACTCTTAAAATCATAAAACACAACAAAACCTAAATTATCAAAAAAAATTAAGAAACTACAAACATCAACATTATCACCCAAAAGCTACAAACATCAACCTTATCACCCAAAAGCTACAAACATCAACTTCTATCACCTAAACCTCATCCGAAAAATGGAAAAAAAATAACATGAGAAAAAGACACTACAAACATCAACCTATATCACCAAAAAACCTACAAACATAAACTCCTATCACCTAAACCTCTGCCGGAAAATAAAAAACATCAATATGAGAAAAAAATACAAATATCAATCCATATCACCCAAAAAAATCTGTAAAACATCAACTCATATCAATTAAACCTCATACGAAAAATGAATTACATGAACATGAGAGGAAAAAAAGCTACAAACATTAACCAAAAAACTACAGTAGCTCAAAAACATAAAGTATTTTAAAATATGGTCATTGTGGGATTCGAACTCAGGACACCAATCTCAAAGTCCATAGTACTAACCACTACACCAGAGAGCAATTGCTGAACATTCTCTCAATGAAATACTAATAAACCTTAGCATGTCTTTGGAGAGAAAAATAATATCATCACATCATCATCACATATCATAACATCATCATCAAAAAATAAAAAAATACTCACATATTCATTTTTAGAGGAGCAGAGGTTTACTAGCGGACCGACGACGAGGAGCTCACGCCCCGATAGGAATCAATACAGGCGTGCATCTCACCCTCGAACCTTCTTCTCCGATTAATCGCGTGCATCTCACGCACGTCGGCATAACTGCAGGCAAAGACTCGAGGAGCATTGGAGACAGGCTCCGCGTCAGATACGGACTCGAATCAGACACAACTAGGCTTCCATGACATCAGTAAATCCGACGTTAGTCTTCCACGGCATCTGTAAATATGTCGCTAAGCTTCCATAGTGTCGGTAAATTGACTTCTATGTAACACTGTCATTAGGCTTCCATGGAGAGGCAGTGGTTGGGGGCTAGGGTTCCGACAATGACAATTATTACGAATGTAGATCCGGCGACGTCACTAGGATTACTTCGACGACGATTCTGGCATAATCGAACAATTACTGTAAACTTTAGGCATCAAGCCAGATGATTATGATATATCTTGCCTGAAAATGGAAATCTTGCCGGTGGAATCGAGCTAGAGTACAGAGAACATAGGCGGCGGACAGAGAAGATCAGCAGAAATATAGCGATAACCATCGTCCAGTGATAGTTTCTGATCAGTGAGGAGGTTTCCGATTGGTTGCAGAATAAAAATGAAAATGAAAATTTAAATTTTTTTTGTAATATATACTCCCCCTGTCCCACCATTAATTGCTTAATTTGACTTTTGAAAGACAACTTCATCAAATTTTAACTATTATTTTCTTCATTTATGTGTGTGAAAAATTTTAGAAAAATTATCATATAAAAATACATGTTATGATGAATCCAGCGGCATATAATATGATAATAGTTTTACATATATAATAATAGAATTTAATGGTCGAAATTGAGTTTGTTTGATTTCCAAAATTCAAACTAAGCAATTAATAGTGGACGGGAGGAGTATATAATAATAATTGATAATTGTCCAATAGGTCCCTACATTTATTGGCACTTAAAAAAAATCCCTCCAAAATAAAACTCACAATAATTACAAAATAAAGGGCCGCTGAAGTTTTCCACCCGTTGCCGATGTGATTATTTAATTTTAATCCATTTTCTTTTTTTTTCTTCTTTAAAATTTCACCTTTCTTATAGGAGTATAAGTTTTTAATGATTAGAGTATATAACAACCTCAATAATCATTATTTAATAGAGTAGATACTGTCGACTAATTATTATACCATATCTATTCTATTACACCTTTTCTACCTTTTCAAATGTGTAGCTCTAAATAAAAATTCCAATTAAAATGACCAATTGAGTTTAAATTAGATATGAAGAATAATCTCACGATCTTTATAAGACGAACTCTCACATCAATTTAATAATAAGCAAGGAACAACTTACAATAGTCAATAAAAAACAAAACACTGATCAAAATACAAACATCCAACCTAGATATGGAGGTTGTGAGCCATTAATTAAGTATTATCTCATGATTATGCACATTATCGTATCATGTCGATGTAGTAGTGGAAGAAGGGTAGTATGGATCATTCCCGACCCCTGGTGATGGAGCAGACTTAGTGATGAGCGCCATTCAACCATCCCTTATTGATAGAACTGGGGTAACAAAACCATCTTTTGGAGTACCAACGAACATTTTATTTTCTTCCATCACTTTTCTTCCTGGTGCTGCTAAGTTTAACCCTAGAGACTTCGTAGTGGTAGAAGTAGTGGAAGAAGGGTAGTATGGATCATGCCCGACCCCTGGTGATGGAGCAGACTTAGTGATGCGCGCCATTCGGCCATTCCTTATTGATATAAATGGAGCAACAAAACCATCTTGTGAAGTACCAACAAGCATTTTATTTTCTTCCACCATTTTTCTTCTCGGTGCTGCGAAGTTTAACCATAGAGACAAGAAGAGAACAAGAAAAATGCAGATGATATGCCTAAGGAAACGAGAAAAAGAAATGAAGAAGGCCATACTTAAGCTTAAGCTTAAGGGCTGTGATTCTTTGGGATATTCGTGTTGAGATAGCAACACATTTTTATACATGCTTGAACAGTAGTGTTAGTGTAAATAAAGCCCAAACCCATAAGGGTTTATGCCTTGTACATTGTATCATATATGGATGAATATACATCTACTTGTCATACAAATCTTGTATACATTGTATGTACATTGTATTAGTTCTGGTCATGATTTGTTACTCGATTTGGTTCCAGGGATCTGTCAACTGTTTGTATTAATTTTTTACAAAAACTTGTGTGAGGTTGTCTCACACAAGGTTACGATGAGACATGAGACTATTATATAGGATAAATCTCTTATGAGGTCATCTCACTATAGTGTATGTGGAGACTAGGGTTTAAAATGCAATTTATAAGAAATTTAAGTAAAATTCACTTGTCATGTTATTAAGATAAAAAAAGGCTATAAGCCCAAATTGAATCTAACTCAACCTTTCATTTTTTTTTCCATTTCCACCCTTTCTTCCAACCCCGCCACCTCCTCCTCTTCCAAAGTTCACGGGTCAGGACTAAATTCCCATAGTTTTGGGTTGGGTTGGGCTGAATCATAAATCGACCCAAATTATGTAAAATATTATTTAAAAAATTAATTTATTCAAATAATATGAATAATTTTTAAATGTATTAATATTTAACTAATAAATTAAACAACAATTTTATTTTCGTATAATTATTTGTGTAAAATGTATTCATGCCCCAGGTTATTTGTTTAGTGCACATATACCCTCAAGTTTCTCGAAAGTGCACATATACCCTCAGTGTTTTTGAATGCATATATACCCTTTCGTGGTTTTTGAAAGTGCACATTACCCCTCATAGCGGGGGAGATGCCATTAAAGGCGGTTCTATCGGATAATAGATGACACTTTCAAAGTGCCTTCTCTGGTGGTGCCTTTAATCACCATCTATTAAAGGTGGTTTTGAGGGTGTCCGAAATAGGTTCACCTATTTCTACCCTTCCAAAAAAAGCTGCTTGAACCGATTGGTCTCCGGCAGCACAGAAGCAAAGCCGGATATGGAAATCACAAGATCACAACATAAATCAACACAACAGCAGAGAACAAACACCAAAAACTAAACAAAAATCATCACATAAACAATGGAAAAGGTAGAGAACTCATACGAAGAGTGGAGAATGATGAATCGGGCGACAAGGGGAGAGTAAGGAACTCAAGCGACGAACGGATAGGGACGAATTCAGGCGACCGTGGGTTCAAAATAAACGGAATTTTGCAATGAGAGAAGTAAGACTTTAGATTGTCTTCATCCTTAGGAGTTGCAACATGCTAACGGAGGAGCTCCATTAGGGGTCTATATCAATGCCTTGCGGAATTATACAAGCAGTCCCATACAATACCTTGTGACGAGTGGATAGCAACAAACATAGGCGACAGTGGGGAGAGTGGAAAGCTCAGGCGACAGAGAGGAGAGTGAAAAACTCAGGCAATGAGGGGAGGGGGACGAACTCAGGCAAATGAAAGGGGAGCGACAAACTCAGGCAATGAGGGGAGGGCGACAAACTCTAGCAACGGAGGGGAGAGGATAGAGGGGAAGACGAGCGACAGAGCTAGGGACGAGCGACAGAGCTAGGGCCGAGCGACGGCGGTGGGATGGAGAACTAGAGGGGGGAGAAGAGAAAATTTTATGACTAGGTCAATGAGTAATGGGGACAAGAGGAGAAAAATGCCTACTCCCTCCGTCCCAGATTAAATTACACAAGATCAAAGATTCAGTTAAACTAAGAAAAAATTGAATACATATTTGAATTGATATATAAACAGTAATATCGTTGAATGTGATATCGTTGGATTCGTCATAACAAGTAGTTTCTCGAAAGAAACTTTTTGTTTACTGATATTATATGTAGTTAAATATATTAATGGTCAAACGTGTGTGTTGGAGACAGTGAAAAAGATTCTGTGCAATTTAATCTGGGACATAGGGAGTAAGTAAATTGGTTTCTGCCTTGGGCCAAAAAATAAATGAGTCCATTAAAGGAAATATATATAGAACTGCCTTTAAAATAAAAAAGTTACCTGAGATAGCACTTTCGAACTCGGAACTTCTTTCGGCTCTTAAAAAACAATTATAAAGGCAAAACTGCCATTAATTAATTTGAACCGCCTTTAAAATTACCTAGGAGGGACTTCCGAACCTCAATTAAAGGCGGTTACTCTAATGGGTGCCTTTAATGGAACTTTCTCTACCATTGCCTATAGCTGGAGTCCGATATTGAAGAACTGAGGGGTATATGTACACCAAACAAGGACTTGGGGGGGGGGGGGGTATATGTGCCTTTTAGAAAACTGAGCGATATATGTGCACTAAACAAGGAGCTAGAGGGTATGAATGCACTTTACTCTAATTATTTTTATTCTTAAATTCATTTATATAATTATTTGATTAATTATGGATATATATATTTCATATTTTAATCAAGAGAAAAGTGTGTTTTTAACCCTATATTTTGGACAAAAGTGCATAAATTATGAATATATATTTCATATTCACAAAGTATGCTCACTTATTGAAGGTTTTTCATCCTTTTACTTCAGTTGACATTGCTCAGTTATTCCATTCTGAGGTTTATAGGCAACATGGAGTGCCTGAACCTATTACATCAGATAGAGACAAAATCTTCAATAGCCATTTTTGGTAGGTGTTAATGAGTATGTTGGGAGTAAAGTTGCAACTCAGCTCAGCCTACAATCCAAAAACTGATGGTCAGACTGAGAGGGTCAATTAAGTGTTGGAAGGATACTTGAGAAGTTTCTGTGGTGACAAACAAAACTCATGGAAGGACTGGCTTAGTTCAGCTGAGTACTTGTACAATATTATTAAATCACCACAGTATAAAAATTACTCCACATGAAGCCCTGTATTGAGTCAAACCAATGTCATTGCCTTTGGGAACTTTCAGGGAGATTTTATTTCCAACAGTGACTAATGTTCTGGAACAAAGAGAGAGGGTGAACAAGCTTTTGAAGAAACACTTGCAACATGCTCAATACTGAATGAAGCAATTTCCTGAAGCATGAAGAACTGAAAGAACTTTTCCTGAAGGTGATCTTGTGTATCTAAAACTACAGAAGTACAAGCAACAAATTGTGGCACCAAACGGAATCAGAATTTGGCTCCTAAATTCTATGGTCAATTTAAAATCCTCAAGAAGATAGGAGAGGTGGCATATAAACTGGAGCTTCCTATTGGTAGCAGGATTCACCTTGTGTTCCATGTCTCTTTACTGAAGAAACATCATGGTCCAATTCAAACTCAAAGAATGGACATTCCTGAAACTGAGTTTGAAGAAGTATTGATTTTGAAACCTTACAAAGTTCTACAAAGAAGACTGAGGGCTAAGGGAAATTAGCAGGTTATTCAATGGCTCATAGAATGGAAACACTTGTCTCACAAAGAAGCTTCATGGGAGGATGCTGAAGAAATCATGCAACAGTTTCCATAATTCCAAGCTTGAGGTCAAGCTTTAAAATAAGGGGAGTGGATTGTCGTGAACATGGAGGGTAAATATGTATTTTAGCTTTGTTTTTCATCTCGAACGGTAAAGTTGAGAAAATTGGAAGAAGAGCTCACAGTTACTGAGCTAAGGCTGGGAATTCACCATGTTTCCATGGCCATTAGAACAGATTCTGGTAGCTAACCGATTCAACAACTAGGCAGTACAAATAGCAGGATTAGAGATGGATAGGGATCTTTGTTGATCATTGTGAAAATGGCTCTTAGAGTTTGCTGCAACACATTTCTTTTTCTCTCCTAAACTCTTATACAATTTGTTTAGTTTCGATTCGATTAGTTTGTTCATCACAACCCAAAGATGCTGATCCAAATTTTCCCAATTGCCCATTATTTTGGGCATGTTGGGCCTATTGCATATGGGTCAAATTTAATTAGTTAAAAATTAAATAAATTCTTTTAAACATCAAAAATAGAAAATTAAAATAAAATAAAATTAGAATAGTTAAACATCAAATAAAATCACTAAAGGATTATATTAAAATTAAAATAGTTTAACATCAAACAAAATACTAAAATAAATACATATCAAATTAAAATAATGATGCATCAAATTAAAACATTAAAATTCACATCAAATTAAAATAGTTAAACATCAGATAGAATCCTAAAACAAACATTAAAATAAAAAAAATTGAACGCCTAATAAAAACACAGAAAAGAACATCAAATTTTAAATATAAAAATATACATGAATTTTAGAATATCAAAATGTGCAACAAATTGTGACAGTGATAACTATTAAATTAAATCATCAATACTAAAAATTAAAAGTTCATTTAATGCTATTGAAAAATCAAGGGCGCGTTAAATAAAAATTTATATTCCAAAAATGAACATTAAATAATAATAATTGAACATCTAATAGAAACACGTGAAAAAAATATATCAAATTTTAATATTAAACGTGAAATAAAAACATACATTGATTTTAAAAAATCACAATTTTAATAAATGTGAAACTAAATTTTAAAAAAAATAGAACATAAGTAGTAAGAATTAAAAAACCATTTCACGTGATTGAAACATCGAGAACACACTAACTAAAAAAATATAATATTTGATAAAAATGAAGCATCAATATCAATTTTTAAAATAACATGCTGAAAAACTAACACATGAAATGAAAGTCTAAATTATAAATTAAAATTTAAGGTAATAAAACGTCACTAACTAGTGTCAACATGTATAAAGTGTAAAAAATTGAACATGCGAACTCAAGCTTTACTATAAACAACAAAATTTAACTTTAAAACACATGAGTTTAGTGGAAAAACAACATCACAATGTGTGATTGAAACATCGAATGCTGGAAATGAAGTATGGTAGTAAAATCACGCACATTGCGCGAAAATTAGGAAAAAACTGATTCGTGAATTTCTCCGGATGGAATTATTGACCCACAAGATTCTTATGGTCCGGAATCATTAATTCCCAAACTATTTATTCCCAACACCCAAATTTTTTTTCATTTGCACCCATATCCCACTTCCCTCTCCCAAAATTTCTTTAGTTATATTTGAAACCACATCTCTAATGAAACTTCATTATATTGCACATTAATTCTTGGTATCACTATGAGATAGTCTCATACAAGACTTTGTCTACTGTTATAGGCAAATGCTTTCATACCCCCTAGTTCTTTGATAAGTACAAATATAACTCTCAGTTTTATATTTTCTGTTACATATCACAAATACTATACCCATATGTCATTTATAAGTTGTGATAAATAAATACGTAGTATTTTATAATATAAAAATACTATGACATATCTTATATTTAGGTTTTATACTTCACAATAAAAGTATAATTTCAATATTTATATTCTAACATTGAATTATAATAAACATAAAGAAATTTAAACATATTAATAAATGAGATGGTCTCCTGTTAGACAGCCTAAACTTTATGCATGGATCTTTATGCAATTCTAACTCTATTCCAGTTATAGGGAAATATCTATAATAAATTTTCATGGACTTGTATCCAATATTTTTTCAGGGACCTATCTATAATATTTTTCCAGGTTTTTTCCTCAAATTTTCCATCATTTACCCTCCAGCTGCAATCTGCAAAAAATTCAAAAAAAACTTTTAAAAAATTGCAAAAATTCAATATGATCATTGAACTAAAAATCATAAACATCAGATACAACTAGAAAAACATCAACTGAAACTCATAAAACATCGACTAAAAATTGCACAAAAAATATATAAAAAATCAATAACAATTTGAAAAAAACATCAATTGAAACCCATAAACATCATAAACGGAAAATCATAAAAACTTTAACAAAGCTTAAATTATTAAGTTTTATTAAAAAAAAACTACAAACATCAACCTATATCACTCAGAATCTACAAACATCAACCTATATCACCTAGAAGTTACAAACATCAACTTATATTACCCAAAAGCTACAAACATCAACTCCTATCACTTAAACCTCACCCGAAAAATGGAAAATATCAACATGAGAAAAAAACTACAAACATCGACCTATATCACCAAAAAACGCTACAAACATCAACTCATATTACCTAAACCTCACATATAAAATGGAAAACATCAACATGAGAAAAAGAGGCTAAAAATATCAACCCATATTACCCAAAAAAACTTTAAAAAAATTAACTCATATCAACTATAACTCACCTAAAAAATTAAAAACATTAACATGAGAGGAAAAAAAACATCAACCAAAAAGGTATAGTACATCAAGAGTATAAATTCTTCACTCTGAAAATCATAAAACACAACAAAACCTAAATTATCAAACAAAAAAATTAAGAAACTACAAACATCAACCTTATCACCCAAAAGCTACAAACATTAACACCTATCACCTAAACCTCATCTAAAAAATGGAACATGAGAAAAAGACACTACAAACATCAACTTATATCACCAAAAAACCTACAAACATAAACTCATATCACCTAAACCTCTCCCGGAAAATGAAAAACATCAATATGAGAAAAAAATACAAATATCAATCCATGTCACCCAAAAAAATCTGTAAAACATCAACTAACATCAACTAAACCTCACACGAAAAATGAATTACATGAACATGAGAGGAAAAAAGCTACAAACATTAACCAAAAAACTACAGTAGCTCAAAAACATAATTTTTTTTAAAAAAAGGTCATTATAGGATTCGAACTCAGGACACTAATCTCAAAGTCCATAGTACTAACCACTACACCAGAGAGCAATTGCTGAACATTCTCTCAATGAAATACTAATTAAGCTTAGCATGTCTTTGGAGAGAAAAATGACATCATCACATCATCATCGCATATCATAACATCATCATCACAAAATCAAGAAAATACTCACATATTCATATTCAGAGGAGCAGAGGTTTACCAGCGGAGCGACGACGTGGAGTTCATGCCCCGATAGGAATCAATACATGCGTGCATCTCACCCTCGAACCTTCTTCTCCGATGAATCGCGTGCATCTCACGCACGTCGGCATAGTTGCAGGCGAAGACTCGAGGAGCATTGGAGATAGGCTCTGCGTCAGATACGGACTTGAATCAGACACAACTAGGCTTCCGCGACATCTGTAAATCCGTCATTAGGCTTCCACGGCGTTTGTAAATATGTCGCTAAGCTTCCATAATGTTGGTAAATCGACTTCTATGCAACACTGTCATTAGGCTTCCATTGAGAGGCAGTGGTTGGGGGCTAGGGTTTCGACAATGACAATTATTGCGAATGTAGATCCAGCGACGTCACTAGGATTACCTCGATGACGATTCTGGTATAATCGAACAATTACTGTAAACTTTAGGCATCAAGCCAGATGATTATGATATGTCTTGCTGGAAAATGGAGATCTTGTCAGTGGAATCGAGCCAGAGTACAGAGAACATAGGCGGCGGACAGAGAAGATCAGTGGAAATATGACGATAACCATTGTCCAGTGACAGTTTTCGATCAGTGATGAGATTTTCGATTGGTTGCAGAATAAAAATGAAAATAAAAATTTAAATTTTTTTGTAATATATACTCCCCCAGTCCCACCATTAATTGCTTAATTTGACTTTTGAAAGTCAACTTCATCAAATTTTAACTATTATTATCTTCATTTATGTGTGTGAAAAATTTCAGAAAAATTATAATATAAAAATATATGTTATGATGAATCCAGCGACATATAATATGATAATAGTTTTACATATATAATAATAGAATTTAATGGTCAAAATTGAGTATGTTTGATTTCCAAAATTCAAACTAAGCAATTAATGGTGGACGGGAGGAGTATATAATAATAATTGATAATTGTACAATAGGTCCTTATATTTATTGGCATATTTTTTTTTAAAAAAAATTCCTCCAAAATAAAACTCACAATAATTACAAAATAAAGGGCCGATGAAGTTTCCCCCCGTTCCGATGTGATTATTTAATTTGAATCCATTTTCTTTTCTAATTTGTTTCTTCTTTAAAATTCCACCTTTCTTGTAGGAGTATAAGTTTTTAATGATTAGAGTATATAACAACCTAAATAATCATTATTTAATAGAGTAGATACTGTCGACTAATTATTATACCATATCTATTCTATTACACCTTTTCTACCTTTTCAAATGTGTAGCTCTAAATAAAAATTCCAATTAAAATGACCAATTGAGTTTAAATTAGATATGAAGAATAATCTCACGATCTTTATAAGACGAACTCTCACATCAATTTAATAAAAAGCAAGGAACAACTTACAATAGTCAATAAAAAATAACACACTGATCAAAATACAAACATCCAACCTAGATATGGAGGTTGTGAGCCATTAATTGAGTATTATCTCGTGCTTATGCATATTTTCGTATCCTGTCGATGTAGCAGTGGAAGAAGGGTAGTATAGATCATTCCCGACCCCTGCTGATGGAACAGACTTAGTGATGTGCGCCATACGACCATCCCTTATTGATAGAACTGGGGTAACAAAACCATTTTGTGGAGTACCAATGAAAATTTTATTTTCTTCCATCACTTTTCTTCCTGATGCTGCTAAGTTTAATCCTAGAGACTTCGTAGTGGAAGAAGCAGTGGAAGAAGGGTAGTATGGATCATGCCCGACCCCTGGTGATGGAGCAGAATTAGTGATGCGCGCCATTCGACCATTCCTTATTGATATAAATGGAGCAACAAAACCATCTTGTGAAGTACCAACAAGCATTTTATTTTCTTCCACCATTTTTCTCCCTGGTGCTGCGAAGTTTAACCCTAGAGAGAAGAAGAGAACGAGAAAAATACAGATGATATGCCTAAGGAAACGAGAAAAAGAAATGAAGAAGGCCATACTTAAGCTTAAGCTTAAGGGCTGTGATTCTTTGGGATATTCGTGTTGAGATAGCAACACATTTATATACATGCTTGAACAGTAGTGTTAATGTAAATAAAGCCCAAACCCATAAGGGTTTATGCCTAGTACATTGTATCATATATGGATGAATATACATCTACGTGTCATGCAAATCTTGTATACATTGTATGTACACTGTATTAGTTCTGGTCATGATTTGTTACTCGATTTGGTTCCAGGGATTTGTCAACTGTTTGTATTAATTTTTTACAAAAACTTGTGTGAGTTGGTCTCACACAAGGTTACAATGAGACATGAGACTATTATATAAGATAAATCTCTTATGAGGTCATCTCACTATAGTGTATGTGGAGACCACGGTTCGAATTGCAATTTATAGGAAATTTAAGTAAAATTCACTTGTCATGGTATTTAGATCAAAAAAGGTTATAAGCTCAAATCGAATCTAACTCAACCTTTCATTTTTTTTCCATTTCCACCCTTTCTTCCAACCCCGCCACCTCCTCCTCTTCCAAAGTTCACGGGTCAGGACTAAATTCCCATAGTTTTGGGTTGGGTTGGGCTGAATCACAAATCGACCCAAATTATGTAAAAAAATATTTTAAAAAATATAATTTATTCAAAGTATGAATAATTTTTAAATGTATTAATATTTAAATAATAAATAAAACAACAATTTTATTTTCGTATAATTATTTTTGTAAAATGTATTCATGCCCCCAGGCTATTTGTTTAGTGCACATATACCCTCAAGTTTCTCAAAAGTGCACATATACCCTCAGTGTTTTTTGAATGCACATATACCCTTTCGTGTTTTTTGAAAGTGCACATTACCCCTCATTAGTGGGGGAGATGCCATTAAAGACGGTTCTATCGGATAATAGATGACACTTTCAAAGTGCCTTCTATGGTGGTGCCTTTAATCGCCATCTATTAAAGGTGGTTTCGAGGGTGTCCAAAATAGGTTCACCTATTTCTGCCCTTCCAAAAAAATAAGGTTCCGGAATCGATTGGTCTTCGACAGCACAGAAGCAAAGCCGGATATGGAAATCACAAGATCACAACATAAATTAACACAACAGCAGAGAATAAACACAAAAAACTAAACAAAAATCATCACATGAACAATGGAGAAGGTAGAGAACTCATGCGAATAGTGGAGAACGATGAACTCAGGCGACAAGGGGAGAGTAAGGAACTCAAGCGACGAGGGGATAGCGACGAACTCAGGCGATAGTGGGGAGAGTAGCGAACTCAGGCGACAAAGAGAAGAGCGACGAACTCAGGCAACGAGGGGAGAGCGACGAACTCAGGCAACGAGGGAGAGCAACGAACCCGAACGACGAACTCAGGCGACGAGGGGTAAGCAATGAACTCGGGCAACGGAGAGGAGAGGATGGAGGGGAAGATGAGCGACGGAGCTAGGGCCGAGCGACGGTGGTGGGATGGAGAACTTAAGGGGGGAGAAGAGAGAATTTTATGACTAGGTCAATGAGTAATGGGGAGAAGAGGAGAAATATGCCTACTCCCTCCGTCCCGGATTAAATTGCACAAGATCAAAGATTCAATCAAATTAAGAAAATTTTGACTACGTATTTGAATTGATTTATAAACACTAATATTGTTGTATGTGATATCGCTGGGTTCGTCATAACAAGTAGTTTCTAGAAAGAAACTTTTTGTTTACCAATATTATATGCAGTTAAATATATTAATGGTCAAACGTGTGTGTTGGAGAATGTGAAAAATATTCTGTGCAATTTAATCTGGGACAGAGGGAGTAAGTAAATTGGTTTCTTCTTTGGGCCAAAAAGTAAATGAGTCCATTAAAGGCGGTTATATATAGAACTGCCTTTAAAAAAGTGACATGAGATAGCACTTTTGAACTCGAATGTTCTTTCGGCTCTTAAAAAAACAATTCTAAAGGCAACACTGCCATTAGTTAATTTGAACTGCCTTTCAAATGACCTAGGAGGGACTTTCGAACCTCAATTAAAAGAGGTTTTGATGGAACCGCCTTCTAATGGGTGACTTTAATGGAATTCTCATTACCAGTGCCTATAGCTGAAGTCCGACATTGAAGAACTGAGGGGTGTATGTACACCAGACAAGGATTGGGGGTATATGTGCACTTTTAAAAAACTGATCGGCATATGTGTACTAAACAAGGAGCTGAAGGGTATGAATGAACTTTACTCTAATTATTTTTATTCTTAAATTCATTTATATGATGATTTGATTAATTATGGATATATATTTCACATTTTAATCAAGAGAAAAGTGTGTTTTTAACCCAATGTTTTGGACAAAAGTGCATAAATGGCCTTGTAAAATATGAAAGAGCACAAATAATCCTAGACTTCGTTGACCAAAATTTCAATGGCCAAATTGGCCGAAAATAGGTGAAATGAACATTATACCCTTGAGTTAAAAAATCAAAATAAAATAAGACATTAATAACCCTCAGTATCGCTCACCCTCAGCACTACTCACACGCCCTCCCTCCCTTCAATCGCCTCTCTACTCCCCGTCCCACTAGTGCCAAGTAATTTCTCGTCCCAGCAATACAAACCAAGCTGCCCAACAATAAGAGGATAGGATCCCGTCCCTAAATTACCGCCCTACTCCTCATCGTCCAGCTCGAAGTCGGTTCCTAATGCCGCCACCGCTGCTAGCAGTAGGTGGAGAGGGGTGAGTGGGGTCAATACCCTCTTTGATTTGAAGCGGGGGACTAGGTTGTGATGGGGCTAGGAGGGATCGTGATAGGGGAGAGGTGGTGGCTAGGGTTTCTGGGCAGCGTAGAGGTGGTGGCTCGGGTTTCTGGACGACGAAGAGGTGGTGGCTAGGGAGAGGTGTTAGCTAGGGTTTTTGGGCAGCTGAGAGGTGGTGGCTTGGGGTTTTTGGGTGGTGGAGCGGTGGTGGCTTGAGTTTCTGGGAGGGGGAAAGGTGGTGGCTAGGGTTTCTTGGTGGCGGAGAAGTGGTGGCGGGGGAGAGGTAGTGGCTAGGGTTTCTGGGCGGTGGGGTTGGGGTTGGGGTTTGTTTCTGGGCAGAAAAAGGTGGGCGGCGAGGATGGGTACCTGGTGGCGGGGCTGGTGGTTCTGGGCTACGGAGGTGGTGGTTTGTGGGCGGTGGCACGGTGGATCTACGGTAAGTGGTTGACGGAGGTCCGATGGCGAAATGCGACAAAGCAGCTGTAGAGTGGCGGAGCAGCAGCGTGGTGTGTTTGAAGAAGAAGATGTGTAGGGTACAATGGTCTATCAATTTTTAGTTTTAAATTTAGGGGTATTTATTTATATTTTTTCATGTTTGCTCAATGGCTGACATTTTGAGTCAACGCCGGAACCGCCCAACAATAAGAGGATGGGATCCCGTCCCTAAATTGCCGCCCTACTCCTCGTCGTCCAGCTCGAAGTTGGTTCCTAATGCCGCTGCCGCTGCTAGCAGTAGGTGGAGAGGGGTGAGTGGGGTCAATACCCTATTTGATTTGAAGTGGGGGACTAGGTTGTGACGGGGCTAGGGGGGATCGCGATAGGGAAGAGATGGTGGCTAGGGTTTTTGGGCAGCGTAGAGGTGGTGGCTCAGGTTTCTGGACGACGGAGAGGTGGTGGCTAGGGAGAGGTGTTGGCTAGGGTTTTTGGCCAGTTGAGAGGTGGTGGCTTGGGGTTTCTGGGTGGTGGAGCGGTGGTGGCTTGAGTTTCTGGGAGGGGGAAAGGTGGTGACTAGAGTTTCTTGGCAGGGGAGAAGTGGTGGCGGGGGAGAGGTGGTGGCTAGGATTTCTGGGCGGTGGGGTTGGAGTTTGTTTCAGGGCAGAAAAGGTGGGCGGCGAGGATGGGTGCCTAGTGGCGGGGCTGGTGGTTCTGGGCTACGGAGGTGGTGGTTTGCGGGCGGTGGCACGGTGGATCTACGGCAAGTGGTTGACGGAGGTCCGATGGTGAAATGCGACAAAGCAGTGGTAGAGTGGCGGAGCTGCAGCGTGGTGTGTTTGAAGAAGAAGATGTGTAGGGTAAAATGGTCTATCAATTTTTAGTTTTAAATTTAGGGGTATTTATTTATGTATTTTTCATGTTTGCTTAACGGCTGACATTTTGAGTCAACGCCGGAACCGGCCAACAATAAGAGGATGGGATCCTGTCCCTAAATTGCCGCCCTACTTCTCATCGTCCAGCTCGAAGTCGGTTCCTAATGCCGCCACCGCTGCTAGCAGTAGGTGGAGAGGGGTGAGTGGGTCAATACCCTCTTTGATTTGAAGCGGGGAACTAGTTTGTGACGGGGCTAGGGGGATCGTGATAGGGGAGAGGTGGTGGCTAGGGTTTCTGGGCAGCGTAGAGGTAGTGGCTCGGGTTTCTGGACGACGGAGAGGTGGTGGCCAGGGAATGGTGTTGGCTAGGGTTTTTGGGCAGCTGAGAGGTGGTTGCTTGGGGTTTCTGGGTGGTGGAGCGGTGGTGGCTTGAGTTTCTGGGAGGGGAAAGGTGGTGACTAGGGTTTCTTGGCGGGGGAGAAGTGGTGGCGGGGGAGAGGTGGTGACTAGGGTTTCTGGGCAGTGTGGTTGGAGTTTGTTTCTGGGCAGAAAAGGTGGGCGGCGAGGATGGGTACCTGGTGGCGGGGCTGGTGGTTCTGGGCTACGGAGGTGGTGGTTTGCGGGCGGTGGCACGGTGGATCTACGGCAAGTGGTTGACGGAGGTCCGATGGCTAAATGCGACAAAGCAGCGGTAGAGTGGCGGAGCAGCAGCGTGGTGTGTTTGAAGAAGAAGATGTGTAGGGTAAAATGGTCTATAAATTTTCAGTTTTAAATTTAGGGGTATTTATTTATGTTTTTTCATGTTTGCTCAATGGCTGACATTTTGAGTCAACGCCGGAACCGTCCAACAATAAGAGGAAGGGATCCAGTCCCTAAATTGCTGCCCTACTCCTCGTCGTCCAGCTCGAAGTTGGTTCCTAATGCCGCCGCCGCTGCTAGCAGTAGGTGGAGAGGGGTGAGTGGGGTCAATACCCTCTTTGATTTGAAGCGGGGGACTAGGTTGTGACGGGGCTAGGGGGGATCGTGATAGGGGAGAGGTGGTGGCTAGGGTTTATGGGCAGCGTAGAGGTGGTGGCTCGGTTTACTGGACGACGGAGAGGTGGTGGCTGGGGAGAGGTGTTGGCTAGGGTTTTTGGGCAGCTGAGAGGTGATGGTTTGGGGTTTTTGGGTGGTGGAGCAGTGGTGGCTTGAGTTTCTGGGAGGGGGAAAGGTGGTGACTAGGGTTTCTTGGCGGGGGAGAAGTGGTGGCGGGGGAGAGGTGGTGGCTAGGGATTCTGGGCAGTGGGGTTAGGGTTTGTTTCTGGGCAGAAAAGGTGGGCGGCGAGGATGGGTACCTGGTGGCGGGGCTGGTGGTTATGGGCTACGGAGGTGGTGGTTTGCGGGCGGTGGCACGGTGGATCTACGGCAAGTGGTTGACGGAGGTCCGATTGCAAAATGCTACAAAGCAGCGGTAGAGTGGCGGAGCAGCAGCGTGGTGTGTTTGAAGAAGAAGATGTGTAGGGTAAAATGGTCTATCAATTTTTAGTTTTAAATTTAAGGGTATTTATTTATGTTTTTTCATGTTTGCTCAATGTTATACATTTTGAGTCAACGTCGAAACCGCCCAACAATAAGAGGATGGGATCCCGTCCCTAAATTGCTGTCCTACTGCTCGTCGTCCAGCTCGAAGTAGGTTCCTAATGCCGTCGCCGCTGCTAGCAGTAGGTGGGGAGGGGAGAGTGGGGTCAATACCCTCTTTGATTTGAAGCGGGGGACTAGGTTGTAACAGGGCTAGGGGGGATCGTGATAGGGAAGAGGTGGTGGCTAGGGTTTCTGGGCAGCGTAAAGGTGGTGGCTCGGGTTTCTAGACGACGGAGAGGTGGTAGCTAGGGAGAGGTGTTGGCTAGGGTTTTTGGGCAGCTGGGAGGTGATGGCTTAGGGTTTCTGGGTGGTGGAGCAGTGGTGGCTTGAGTTTCTGGGAGGGGGAAAGGTGGTGACTAGGGTTTCTTGGCGGGGGAGAGGTGGTAGCTAGGGTTTCTGGGCGGTGGGGTTGGGGTTTGTTTCTGGGCAGAAAAGGTGGGCGGCGAGGATGGGTACCTGGTGGTGGGGCTGGTGGTTCTGGGCTACGAAGGTGGTGGTTTGCGGGCGGTGGCACGGTGGATCTACGGCAAGTGGTTGACGGAGGTCCGATGGCTAAATGCGACAAAGCAGCGGTAGAGTGGCGGAGCAGCAGCGTGGTGTGTTTGAAGAAGAAGATGTGTAGGGTAAAATGGTCTATCAATTTTCAGTTTTAAATTTAGGGGTATTTATTTATGTTTTTTCATGTTTGCTCAATGGCTGACATTTTGAGTCAACGCCGGAACCGTCCAACAAGAAGAGGAAGGGATCCCGTCCCTAAATTGCTGCCATACTCCTCGTCGTCCAGTTCGAAGTTGGTTCCTAATGCCGTCGCCGCTGCTAGCAGTAGGTGGAGAGGGGTGAGTGGGGTAAATACCCTCTTTGATTTGAAGCGGGGGACTAGGTTGTGACGGGGCTAGGGGGGATCATTAGGGTTTTTTGGCAGCGTAAAGGTGGTGGATCGGGTTTCTGGACGACGAAGAGGTGGTGGCTAGGGAGAGGTGTTGGCTAGGGTTTTTGGGCAGCTGGGAGGTGATGGCTTAGGGTTTCTGGGTGGTGGAGCAGTGGTGGCTTGAGTTTCTGGGAGGGGGAAAGGTGGTGACTAGGGTTTCTTGGCGGGGGAGAGGTGGTGGCTAGGGTTTCTGGGCAGCGTAGAGGTAGTGGCTAGGGTTTCTGGACGACGGAGAGGTGGTGGCTAGGGAAAGGTGTTGGCTAGGGTTTTTGGGCAGCTGAGAGGTGGTGGCTTGGGGTTTCTGGGTGGTGGAGCGGTGGTGGCTTGAGTTTCTGGGAGGGGAAAGGTGGTGACTAGGGTTTCTTGGCGGGGGACAAGTGGTGGCGGGGGAGAGGTGGTGACTAGGGTTTCTGGGCAGTGGGGTTGGAGTTTGTTTCTGGGCAGAAAAGGTGGGCGGCGAGGATGGGTACCTGGTGGCGGGGCTGGTGGTTCTGGGCTACGGAGGTGGTGGTTTGCGGGCGGTGGCACGGTGGATCTACGGCAAGTGGTTGACGGAGGTCCGATGGCTAAATGCGACAAAGCAGCGGTAGAGTGGCGGAGCAGCAGCGTGGTGTGTTTGAAGAAGAAGATGTGTAGGGTAAAATGGTCTATCAATTTTCAGTTTTAAATTTAGGGGTATTTATTTATGTTTTTTCATGTTTGCTCAATGGCTGACATTTTGAGTCAACGCCGGAACCGTCCAACAATAAGAGGAAGGGATCCCGTCCCTAAATTGCTGCCCTACTCCTCGTCGTCCAGCTCGAAGTTGGTTCCTAATGCCGCCGCCGCTGCTAGCAGTAGGTGGAGAGGGGTGAGTGGGGTAAATACCCTCTTTGATTTGAAGCGGGGGACTAGGTTGTGACGGGGCTAGGGGGGATCGTGATAGGGGAGAGGTGGTGGCTAGGGTTTCTGGGCAGCGTAGAGGTGGTGGCTCGGTTTACTGGACGACGGAGAGGTGGTGGCTGGGGAGAGGTGTTGGCTAGGGTTTTTGGGCAGCTGAGAGGTGATGGCTTGGGGTTTTTGGGTGGTGGAGCAGTGGTGGCTTGAGTTTCTGGGAGGGGGAAAGTTGGTGACTAGGGTTTCTTGGCGGGGGAGAGGTGGTGGCGGGGGAGAGGTGGTGGCTAGGGATTCTGGGCAGTGGGGTTAGGGTTTGTTTCTGGGCAGAAAAGGTGGGCGGCGAGGATGGGTACCTGGTGGCGGGGCTGGTGGTTATGGGCTACGGAGGTGGTGGCTTGCGGGCGGTGGCACGGTGGATCTACGGCAAGTGGTTGACGGAGGTCCGATTGCAAAATGCGACAAAGCAGCGGTAGAGTGGCGGAGCAGCCGCGTGGTGTGTTTGAAGAAGAAGATGTGTAGGGTAAAATGGTCTATCAATTTTTAGTTTTAAATTTAAGGGTATTTATTTATGTTTTTTCATGTTTGCTCAATGTAATACATTTTGAGTCAACGTCGAAACCGCCTAACAATAAGAGGATGGGATCCCGTCCCTTAATTGCTGCCCTACTGCTCGTCGTCCAGCTCGAAGTAGGTTCCTAATGCCGTCGCCGCTGCTAGCAGTAGGTGGAGAGGGGTGAGTGGGGTCAATACCCTCTTTGATTTGAAGCGGGGGACTAGGTTGTGATGGGCTAGGGGGGATCGTGATAGGGAAGAGGTGGTGGCTAGGGTTTCTGGGCAGCGTAAAGGTGGTGGCTCGGGTTTCTGGACGACGGAGAGGTGGTGGCTAGGGAGAGGTGTTGGCTAGGGTTTTTGGGCAGCTGGGAGGTGATGGCTTAGGGTTTCTGGGTGGTGGAGCAGTGGTGGCTTGAGTGTCTGGGAGGGGGAAAGGTGGGGACTAGGGTTTCTTGGCGGGGGAGAGGTGGTAGCTAGGGTTTCTGGGCGGTGGGGTTGGGGTTGGGGTTTGTTTCTGGGCAGAAAAGTTGGGCGGCGAGGATGGGTACCTGGTGGCGGGGCTGGTGGTTCTGGGCTACGGAGGTGGTGGTTTGCGGGCGGTGGCACGGTGGATCTACGGCAAGTGGTTGACGGAGGTCCGATGGCTAAATGCGACAAAGCAGCGGTAGAGTGGCGGAGCAGCAGCGTGGTGTGTTTGAAGAAGAAGATGTGTAGGGTAAAATGGTCTATAAATTTTCAGTTTTAAATTTAGGGGTATTTATTTATGTTTTTTCATGTTTGCTCAATGGCTGACATTTTGAGTCAACGCCGGAACCGTCCAACAATAAGATGAAGGGATCCAGTCCCTAAATTGCTGCCCTACTCCTCGTCGTCCAGCTCGAAGTTGGTTCCTAATGCCGCCGCCGCTGCTAGCAGTAGGTGGAGAGGGGTGAGTGGGGTCAATACCCTCTTTGATTTGAAGCGGGGGACTAGGTTGTGACGGGGCTAGGGGGGATCGTGATAGGGGAGAGGTGGTGGCTAGGGTTTATGGGCAGCGTAGAGGTGGTGGCTCGGTTTACTGGACGACGGAGAGGTGGTGGCTAGGGAGAGGTGTTGGCTAGGGTTTTTGGGCAGCTGAGAGGTGATGGTTTGGGGTTTTTGGGTGGTGGAGCAGTGGTGGCTTGAGTTTCTGGGAGGGGGAAAGGTGGTGACTAGGGTTTCTTGGCGGGGGAGAAGTGGTGGCGGGGGAGAGGTGGTGGCTAGGGATTCTGGGCAGTGGGGTTAGGGTTTGTTTCTGGGCAGAAAAGGTGGGCGGCGAGGATGGGTACCTGGTGGTGGGGCTGGTGGTTATGGGCTACGGAGGTGGTGGTTTGCGGGCGGTGGCACGGGTGGATCTACGGGAAGTGGTTGACGGAGGTCCGATTGCAAAATGCTACAAAGCAGCGGTAGAGTGGCGGAGCAGCAGCGTGGTGTGTTTGAAGAAGAAGATGTGTAGGGTAAAATGGTCTATCAATTTTCAGTTTTAAATTTAGGGGTATTTATTTATGTTTTTTCATGTTTGCTCAATGGCTGACATTTTGAGTCAACGCCGGAACCGTCCAACAAGAAGAGGAAGGGATCCCGTCCCTAAATTGCTGCCATACTCCTCGTCGTCCAGTTCGAAGTTGGTTCCTAATGCCGTCGCCGCTGCTAGCAGTAGGTGGAGAGGGGTGAGTGGGGTAAATACCCTCTTTGATTTGAAGCGGGGGACTAGGTTGTGACGGGGCTAGGGGGGATCGTGATAGGGAAGAGGTGGTGGCTAGGGTTTTTTGGCAGCGTAAAGGTGGTGGATCGGGTTTCTGGACGACGAAGAGGTGGTGGCTAGGGAGAGGTGTTGGCTAGGGTTTTTGGGCAGCTGGGAGGTGATGGCTTAGGGTTTCTGGGTGGTGGAGCAGTGGTGGCTTGAATTTCTGGGAGGGGGAAAGGTGGTGACTAGGGTTTCTTGGCGGGGGAGAGGTGGTGGCTAGGGTTTCTGGGCAGCGTAGAGGTAGTGGTTAGGGTTTCTGGACGACGGAGAGGTGGTGGCTAGGGAAAGGTGTTGGCTAGGGTTTTTGGGTAGCTGAGAGGTGGTGGCTTGGGGTTTCGAGGTGGCGGAGCGGTGGTTGCTTGAGTTTCTGGGAGGGGAAAGGTGGTGACTAGGGTTTCTTGGCGGGGGACAAGTGGTGGCGGGGGAGAGGTGGTGACTAGGGTTTCTGGGCAGTGGGGTTGGAGTTTGTTTCTGGGCAGAAAGGGTGGGCGGCGAGGATGGGTACCTGGTGGCGGGGCTGGTTGTTCTGGGCTACGGAGGTGGTGGTTTGCGGGCGGTGGCACGGTGGATCTACGGCAAGTGGTTGACGGAGGTCCGATGGCTAAATGCGACAAAGCAGCGGTAGGGTGGCGGAGCAGCAGCGTGGTGTGTTTGAAGAAGAAGATGTGTAGGGTAAAATGGTCTATCAATTTTCAGTTTTAAATTTAGGGGTATTTATTTATGTTTTTTCATGTTTGCTCAATGGCTGACATTTTGAGTCAACGCCGGAACCGTCCAACAATAAGAGGAAGGGATCCCGTCCCTAAATTGCTGCCCTACTCCTCGTCGTCCAGCTCGAAGTTGGTTCCTAATGCCGCCGCCGCTGCTAGCAGTAGGTGGAGAGGGGTGAGTGGGGTAAATACCCTCTTTGATTTGAAGCGGGGGACTAGGTTGTGACGGGGCTAGGGGGGATCGTGATAGGGGAGAGGTGGTGGCTAGGGTTTCTGGGCAGCGTAGAGGTGGTGGCTCGGTTTACTGGACGACGGAGAGGTGTTGGCTGGGGAGAGGTGTTGGCTAGGGTTTTTGGGCAGCTGAGAGGTGATGGCTTGGGGTTTTTGGGTGGTGGAGCAGTGGTGGCTTGAGTTTCTGGGAGGGGGAAAGGTGGTGACTAGGGTTTCTTGGCGGGGGAGAGGTGGTGGCGGGGGAGAGGTGGTGGCGGGGGAGAGGTGGTGGCTAGGGATTCTGGGCAGTGGGGTTAGGGTTTGTTTCTGGGCAGAAAAGGTGGGCGGCGAGGATGGGTACCTGGTGGCGGGGCTGGTGGTTATGGGCTACGGAGGTGGTGGTTTGCGGGCGGTGGCACGGTGGATCTACGGCAAGTGGTTGACGGAGGTCCGATTGCAAAATGCTACAAAGCAGCGGTAGAGTGGCGGAGCAGCAGCGTGGTGTGTTTGAAGAAGAAGATGTGTAGGGTAAAATGGTCTATCAATTTTCAGTTTTAAATTTAGGGGTATTTATTTATGTTTTTTCATGTTTGCTCAATGGCTGACATTTTGAGTCAACGCCGGAACCGTCCAACGAGAAGAGGAAGGGATCCCGTCCCTAAATTGCTGCCATACTCCTCGTCGTCCAGTTCGAAGTTGGTTCCTAATGCCGTCGCCGCTGCTAGCAGTAGGTGGAGAGGGGTGAGTGGGGGTAAATACCCTCTTTGATTTGAAGCGGGGGACTAGGTTGTGACGGGGCTAGGGGGGATCGTGATAGGGAAGAGGTGGTGGCTAGGGTTTTTTGGCAGCGTAAAGGTGGTGGATCGGGTTTCTGGACGACGAAGAGGTGGTGGCTAGGGAGAGGTGTTGGCTAGGGTTTTTGGGCAGCTGGGAGGTGATGGCTTAGGGTTTCTGGGTGGTGGAGCAGTGGTGGCTTGAGTTTCTGGGAGGGGAAAAGGTGGTGACTAGGGTTTCTTGGCGGGGTAGAGGTGGTGGCTAGGGTTTCTGGGCAGCGTAGAGGTAGTGGCTAGGGTTTCTGGACGACGGAGAGGTGGTGGCTAGGGAAAGGTGTTGGCTAGGGTTTTTGGGCAGCTGAGAGGTGGTGGCTTGGGGTTTCGAGGTGGCGGAGCGGTGGTGGCTTGAGTTTCTGGGAGGGGAAAGGTGGTGACTAGGGTTTCTTGGCGGGGGACAAGTGGTGGCGGGGGAGAGGTGGTGACTAGGGTTTCTGGGCAGTGGGGTTGGAGTTTGTTTCTGGGCAGAAAAGGTGGGCGGCGAGGATGGGTACCTGGTGGCGGGGCTGGTGGTTCTGGGCTACGGAGGTGGTGGTTTGCGGGCGGTGGCACGGTGGATCTACGGCAAGTGGTTGACGGAGGTCCGATGGCTAAATGCGACAAAGCAGCGGTAGGGTGGCGGAGCAGCAGCGTGGTGTTTTTGAAGAAGAAGATGTGTAGGGTAAAATGGTCTATCAATTTTCAGTTTTAAATTTAGGGGTATTTATTTATGTTTTTTCATGTTTGCTCAATGGCTGACATTTTGAGTCAACGCCGGAACCGTCCAACAATAAGAGGAAGGGATCCCGTCCCTAAATTGCTGCCCTACTCCTCGTCGTCCAGCTCGAAGTTGGTTCCTAATGCCGCCGCCGCTGCTAGCAGTAGGTGGAGAGGGGTGAGTGGGGTCAATACCCTCTTTGATTTGAAGCGGGGGACTAGGTTGTGACGGGGCTAGGGGGGATCGTGATAGGGAAGAGGTCGTGGCTAGGGTTTCTGGGCAGCGTAAAGGTGGTGGCTCGGGTTTCTGGACGACGGAGAGGTGGTGGCTAGGGAGAGGTGTTGGCTAGTGTTTTTGGGCAGCTGGGAGGTGATGGCTTAGGGTTTCTGGGTGGTGGAGCAGTGGTGGCTTGAGTTTCTGGGAGGGGGAAAGGTGGTGACTAGGGTTTCTTGGCGGGGGAGAGGTGGTGGCTAGGGTTTCTGGGCAGCGTAGAGGTAGTGGCTCGGGTTTCTGGACGACGGAGAGGTGGTGGCTAGGGAAAGGTGTTGGCTAGGGTTTTTGGGCAGCTGAGAGGTGGTGGCTTGGGGTTTCTGGGTGGTGGAGCGGTGGTGGCTTGAGTTTCTGGGAGAGGAAAGGTGGTGACTAGGGTTTCTTGGCGGGGGAGAAGTGGTGGCGGGGGAGAGGTGGTGACTAGGGTTTCTGGGTAGTGGGGTTGGAGTTTGTTTCTGGGCAGAAAAGGTGGGCGGCGAGGATGGGTACCTGGTGGCGGGGCTGGTGGTTCTGGGCTACGGAGGTGGTGGTTTGCGGGCGGTGGCACGATGGATCTACGGCAAGTGGTTGACGGAGGTCCGATGGCTAAATGCGACAAAGCAGCGGTAGAGTGGCGGAGCAGCAGCGTGGTGTGTTTGAAGAAGAAGACGTGTAGGGTAAAATGGTCTATCAATTTTCAGTTTTAAATTTAGGGGTATTTATTTATGTTTTTTCATGTTTGCTCAATGGCTGACATTTTGAGTCAACGCCGGAACCGTCCAACAATAAGAGGAAGGGATCCCATCCCTAAATTGCTGCCCTACTCCTCGTCGTCCAGCTCGAAGTTGGTTCCTAATGCCGCCGCCGCTGCTAGCAGTAGGTGGAGAGGGGTGAGTGGGGTCAATACCCTCTTTGATTTTAAACGGGGGACTAGGTTGTGACGGGGCTAGGGGGGATCGTGATAGGGGAGAGGTGGTGGCTAGGGTTTCTGGGTAGCGTAAAGGTGGTGGCTCAGGTTTCTGGACGACGGAGAGGTGGTGGCTAGGGAGAGGTGTTGGCTAGGGTTTTTGGGCAGCTAGGAGGTGATGGCTTATGGTTTCTGGGTGGTGGAGCAGTGGTGGCTTGAGTTTCTGGGAGGGGGAAAGGTGGTGACTAGGGTTTCTTGGCGGGGGAGAGGTGGTGGCTAGGGTTTCTGGGCGGTGGGGTTGGGGTTTGTTTCTGGGCAGAAAAGGTGGGCGGCGAGGATGGGTACCTGGTGGCGGGGCTGGTGGTTCTGGGCTACGGAGGTGGTGGTTTGCGTACGGTGGCACGGTGGATCTACGGCAAGTGGTTGACGGAGGTCCGATGGCGAAATGCGACAAAGCAGCGGTAGAGTGGCAGAGCAACAACGTGGTTTGTTTGAAGAAGAAGCTGTGTAGGGTAAAATGGTTTATCAATTTTCAGTTTTAAATTTAGGGGTATTTATTTATGTTTTTTCATGTTTGCTCAATGGCTGACATTTTGAGTCAACGCCGGAACCGTCCAACAATAAGAGGAAGGGATCCCGTCCCTAAATTGCTGCCCTACTCCTCGTCGTCCAGCTCGAAGTTGGTTCCTAATTCCACCGCCGCTGCTAGCAGTAGGTGGAGAGGGGTGAGTGGGGTCAATACCCTCTTTGATTTGAAGCGGGGGACTAGGTTGTGACGGGGCTAGGGGGGATCGTGATAGGGGAGAGGTGGTGGCTAGGGTTTCTGGGTAGCGTAAAGGTGGTGGCTCAGGTTTCTGGACGACGGAGAGGTGGTGGCTAGGGAGAGGTGTTGGCTAGGGTTTTTGGGCAGCTAGGAGGTGATGGCTTATGGTTTCTGGGTGGTGGAGCAGTGGTGGCTTGAGTTTCTGGGAGGGGGAAAGGTGGTGACTAGGGTTTCTTGGCGGGGGAGAGGTGGTGGCTAGGGTTTCTGGGCAGTGGGGTTGGGGTTTGTTTCTGGGCAGAAAAGGTGGGCGGCGAGGATGGGTACCTGGTGGCGGGGCTGGTGGTTCTGGGCTACGGAGGTGGTGGTTTGCGTACGGTGGCACGGTGGATCTACGGCAAGTGGTTGACGGAGGTCCGATGGCGAAATGCGACAAAGCAGCGGTAGAGTGGCAGAGCAACAACGTGGTGTGTTTGAAGAAGAAGATGTGTAGGGTAAAATGGTCTATCAATTTTCAGTTTTAAATTTAGGGGTATTTGTTTATGTTTTTTCATGTTTGCTCAATGGCTGACATTTTGAGTCAACGACGGAACCGCCCAACAATAAGAGGATGGGATCCCGTCCCTAAATTGCCGCCCTACTCCTCGTCGTCCAACTCGAAGTTGGTTCCTAATGCCGCCGCCGCTGCTAGCAGTAGGTGGAGAGGGGTGAGTGGGGTCAATACCCTCTTTGATTTGAAGCGGGGGACTAGGTTGTGACGGGGCTAGGGGGGATCGTGATAGGGGAGAGGTGGTGGCTATGGTTTCTGGGCAGCGTGGAGGTGGTGGCTCGGGTTTCTGAACGACGGAGAGGTGGTGGCTAGGGAGAGGTGTTGGCTAGGGCTTTTGGGCAGCTGAGAGGTGGTGGCTTTGGGTTTAAGGGTGGTGGAGCGGTGGTGGCTTGAGTTTCTGCGAGGGGGAAAGGTGGTGGCAAGGGTTTCTTGGCAGCGGAGAAGTGGTGGCGGGGATAGGTGGTGGCTAGGGTTTCTGGGCGGTGTGGTTGGGGTTTATTTCTGGAAAGAAAATGTGGGCGGCGAGGATGAGTACCTGGTGACGGGGCTGGTGGTTCTGGGCGATGGAGGTGGTGGTTTGCGGGTGGTGGCACGGTGGATCTACGGCAAGTGGTTGATGGAGGTCCGATGGCCAAATGCGACAAAGCTACGGTAGAGTGGCGGAGCAGCAGCGTGGTGTGTTTGAAGAAGAAGATGTGTAGGTAAAATGGTCTATCAATTTTTAGTTTTAAATTTAGGGGTATTTATTTATGTTTTTTCATGTTTGCTCAATGGATGACATTTTGAGTCAACGCCGGAACCGCCCAACAATAAGAGGATGGGATCCCGACCCTAAATTGCCGCCCTACTCCTTATCGTCCAACTCAAAGTCGGTTCCTAATGCCCCTGCCGCTGCTAGCAGTAGATGGAGAGGGGTAAGGCTTTCTTCTGGGGCGAAAAAAGAAGAAAAAAGGCGCAGCCTTTCTTCCTTCCTTTGGAGGCTGATTTCTTCGAATTTCATCCACTTTCCACCGATGAATTATGGTTTAACGGATTCTACTCTTGATCCCGCATAAAATCATATGCAATTTGTGGTGAGTTCTTGATCTTAATTGGCCTTGGAGTAGGGTTTGAATACGAAAAAGGAGAGTTCTAGGCGGATCTTGATCGTGATTGTTGGGTTGTCTCGGATCGGTCTCGGATTGGGGGTTGCAAGGGAGATCACATCGGTTTCTTGCGCAAGTCCTAGTTCGAGAAGGTGATTTGGTTGAAAAATCCGAACTCTTTCGGGTTTTGACTTGGATTTGGTTGCACAAAGGTGTATAAAGGGTTTGATTAAAATTTTCAGCACACTTTTTAATCAAATTCCTACCACCTTCATCGGATTTAGCAAGGATTTGGCGATTTGGAGTTGGAAGCATCAATCGAACTCAAGGTTTTGATCAGAATTGCTTGGAGGTCATCACGGTTTTCAGGTTTTTCGATTAAACCTTTTGCAGTTTGATTGTTTTTCAATTTGGAGCATTGTTTTTGTGTTTTGATCCCGATTTGGGTGTTGGAGGTTTTCGGTTTCAATTCATATGTTTGTTTTTGAATCCGTTTGATAATAGGGTTAATTCGGTTTTGAATTCAAGCTTTGCGATTTGTTATTTCTTGTATTCAATCCGATTTGGTGTTTAGTTGCTTATTGTTGAATCCGATCGGTTTGTGTTAATTCCGATCGGGTTTTGCTATTTTTGTGTTAATCTGATCGGTTTGGGTTAATCCGATCGGATTTGTGCTGTTTTTGTGTGTTTGGTTGTTCGAACTTCTTTGGTGAATCCGATCTGTCTATCGGAATTCACACTTTGGTGGTTTGATCGCAATGGTGATTAATGGGGAGAATCCTACGGTGGGCAAGAGCAAGCCTAATCAACGGAAACAAGGAATGGCCGAGGGTGTTCGTAATGAAAATCAGAATCAACAAATGCATCCAAGGGAATGGAATGATCCGAAGCTTGAGAGAAGACGGAGATGGGATGATCCAGAAATTCTCATGAACAAGTCAACTATTGAGATTGTTGAAAACAATGGAGATAGTGTCGATTTTGTGCTCACTGAGGATGAAGTTCACAAGGACCTATACAAACCCTTCTATGGTTTTTTGGGCGTATTCCCAGGGTTCTTTCCTGGAATGTATGCAATTCGAACTCTTTTGGTAGCTAAGTGGAAGGTCGCATGTACCATTCGGAGCAAGAAAAATGGATATGTCATGTTCATGTTTAATAGTGCTGAAGACAGAGATTTGGTGATGAATGGTCCTGACCATTATCTCCATGGTAAAAAACTGTTCATGTTTTTAATTGATGAATCCGGGCAGTATGATGCGCAAATTCAAGCCACTAAGCCAGTCTGGTTAAGGATGGAGCACTTGCCAAAGAGTTATTGGCATAAGAAGGCACTGGAAAAGATCGCAACTTCGTTAGGAGATCCAATACTGATGGATAATGGTACTCTTGAGTTAAGGGGGAATTATGCTCGTCTGTTGGTTTGGATTGACACTTCGAAACAGCTCAAAGAGGAGGTAAGCTTTCGTATTCCATCTGGAGAAGTGTTCACGCAGAAAATCATCTATGACTACTGTCGACCTTGGTGTACGAATTGTGGCGAAAACAATCATCTCATGGAAGTCTGTGATGACTACTGGAAGGCCAAGGAGATAGACCCAAAGGTGACTACGAAAGATAACATGGATAAAATGACAAAGAGAAAGACGACATGGAGATCTCGTTACAATGACCGGGTTTGGGTTCGAAAGATGCAAGCTGAAACCATTGGAGATTCCCTAAGCTCAAATTTGGTTAGAGAGGAAGTGCATGTGAACATTGAGGATGCTTCTTCGGACAATGAAGAGGTAGAGAGGCAAAGGAAAGGGAAGGGAAAGTTGGTTGAAGGTATAGTGAAAAGTATTGAGAAAGTGGGAAGTGCTAAAAAGGGGCACGATATATCCATTCGGGGCATGCAAGAATAGGTAAATGAAGTTGTTGTTGCACTGCCCGTGTCGCCAGCACATGGAGCAAACAAGGGTGCTGGAAACCATAGCACTGGCCCCAAATCTGCCCAGGAAGATACTCGCACTGGAAACAATGCTGGCGCTAAATCACAAGTAGCGCCTAGAGCTGTTGGCGCTGGAAATCAAGCACAAATTGCGCGAAGCAGAAGCACATCTGCCCAGGCAGCATCTGGGGATGCTAGCGCTGGAAACCATGGCGTTGGCGCTAAGTCACAAGCGGTGCCTGGAGCTGCTGGCGCTGGAAATCAAGCACAACCAGCGCGCGGCAGAAGGACTGAGCGCCAGAACTCCAGCACCCGTGCTGCCAAGGAACAGCAAGCTTTTGGGGATGATGATAATCCGATTGAAGGTGCTGGAAAATTGCCTAAGCAGATGATTCATCCGGATGCTCGAGGCTAAAAAATTCCAAGGTTGCATAGGAGCAAGAGTAAGAGTAGACCTCCCCCCACTCCTGGGGCTTTGACTAGGTCTAGAAGTAAGAGCAGGACACGAATTAATGAGTCAGGGAAAGGTGTCCAGAAGCCTTTTCAACGTATGTTGTCTGCTGCAAGGAGTCACTCAGACAGTTCTGGAAGTAAATCACTGGAAGGCAGCAGTCCGAAGCCAGAAGGGACCTCTGTTTCCCAATGAATACATCAGCTATGAATGTCAGGGGTTTATCGGCCCCTGTAAGGAGGAGGTGGGTGAAAAATATCATCTCCACAAATCGGGTAGGACTGTGTGGTTTGTTGGAAACGAAAATGGAGGATAAGGTATTGCAAATTTTTTTAAAGAGTTTTAAAGGATGGAAGTTTACACATAATTTTGAGCTGTGGCAGAACTCAAGGATACTCGTTATCTGGGATCCGAAAGGTTTCTTAGTTGACGTCCTTGGGAAGACTCCGCAATGTATTCATCTGAAAGTCCGTAACCTTGCTTCTGGTATTGAGTTTTTCTGTACATTTGTGTATGGTCATAGTGAAGGACGCCTGGCGCGTTTACCACTATGGGCGGAATTGAAGTCATTTGGTACTAATCTGAATTCTCCTTGGATGGTTCTAGGTGATTTCAATGCCATCCTTAGCGTTGATGATCATTATGGAACTACTGCCCCCCAGTTTGTACCCAATGAAGGAGTTTCAGGATGTTTGTACTAAGTGTGGGTTAAGGGATGCGCCTTCCATTGGTGAGCACTTAACATGGCATAGTGCGGACTGGAAAATTTGGAGGAAGTTGGATAGGGTGCTCTTAAATCACGGTTGGGAAGATACTGCTTGCTGCACAACTTTTCTGCCAATTTCAGCACAATCTGACCACTCTCCCATGGTGGTAGATATGTCGCAAGAGATTGTTGGAAAAGGAAGGCCTTTTCGCTTTCAGAATATGTGGTTGGGTCATCCGAATTGTGGACAAATTGTAGAAGATTATTGGAGTTCATCGGTTGAAGGGACTAAGCAGTTTTCGGTGACCAGGAAATTATTTCGTATGAAAAACCCATTGAGGGAATTGGGTAAACTCGATTTTCAGCATATTTCCAAAAAGGCAAAATTGGCGGATGCGGAGTATAACAAAGCCCTTGATGAATTTGATGCTAAGGATGCTTCGGATGATGACATTGAGGCATTGCGTAAATTGAAGAAGCAAGCTATGTTGTACTATCTGGCGGAGTCTTCCTTTCTTGCACAAAAGGGAAGAATAAATCATATCACTCAGGCGGATAAAGGATCACAGTATTTTCATTCTATGGTCTCTGCACGAAAAGGAGGAGGTATCCCTGCAATTATTGATAGTGACAATCGGATTGTAACTTCTAATAGTCGTAAGGGGGAGCTATTTGTGGATTTCTACAAAGGTTTATTTGGTACGAAGAGGGACAGAGTTCTCACGGATCCGAGTATATTTGATGCGGGTAATAAGCTTACAGACGTTGATAGGGCCTATCTAAATCAGGAGGTGGCGAGTATTGAAGTCAAGCAGGCACTATTTGCAATGGCGGATGATAAGTCTCCGGGCCCAGATGGCTATACGGCAGGATTCTTTAAGAAGCAGTGGAACACTGTGGGCGAGGAAGTTACGGCTGCAGTACTTGAATTCTTTTAGACATGAGATATTTTGGCGCAGCTTAATCACACTTCGGTGGCATTGATACCGAAGAAGCCTGATAACCTGAGAGTTAGTGACTTTAGACCAATAGCGTGCTGTAATGTGGTCTATAAAGTGATTACGAAAATTATAGCAAACAGGCTTGAAGGTATTTTACCTGGGATCATTGACCCTTTCCAGGGCGCATTTGTGAAGGGAAGAAATATCTCGGACAATGTCATGTTAGCGCAGGAATTTGTTCGGGGATATGGAAGAATTCGCAACTCTCCTAGATGCATGATTATGGTGGATCTGCAAAAAGCTTTTGATACGGTCTCTTGGGATTTCCTGGAAGAAGTTTTGCTTGGACTGGGATTTCTGGAAGGCTAACTGATAGAATCATGACCTGTGTGTGCACTTCTTCTTTCTCGATTGCAGTAAATGGTAAACTGTGTGATCATTTTCAGGGACAAAGGGGTATTCGTCAGGGTGACCCTTTGTCGCCTCACTTGTTTGTGATCTGCATGGAATATTTCTCGAGATTGCTGAAAAGGAGGACGGCATCTAGGCATTTTACCTTCCATCCGAGATGCGAGACTCTTCGGATCACGCATTTGGCTATTGCAGATGATCTCATGCTCTTCTCTAAGGCTAACACGAGTTCAGTACACATACTCATGGATGCCTTGAATGAGTTTGAGCGCACTTCAGGATTGGGAATCAATGCTGCAAAGTCGAAGTTCTTTGGAGTTGGCATAAAGGAGGATTTGAGCTTCACAGGTATTCCTTGGGCTACATTCCCGGTTCGGTATCTCGGTGTGCCACTTGATTCCAGCAAGTTGAAGGTGACACAATTTGGTACTCTGCTAGGGAAGGTTGATTCGGAGATAGCAAAATGGAAGGGTCATACTCTTTCGTATGCAGGTAAATTGGAACTTGTGAGATCAATTGTAGGGGGTATCGCATGATTTTGGATTCAGAACTTTATAATACAATCTACGGTAATGGATGCCCTCGAACAGAAGTGTAAACGCTTTTTATGGGGAGGTAAGCATAAGGCCAAGGTGGCGTGGAAGAAGCTTTGCGCACCCAAAGCTTTTGGCGGTCTCAGTTTGAGAGATTTCTTCACGTGGAACCGTGCTTCAATGGCTAAAAGGCTATGGGATATTCATTTGAAGAAGGATAGCCTGTGGGTTAAATGGATTCATTCGTTTTATCTTCAGGAGCAAGAATTTTGGGGTTTAAATCCGAGGATTGCTAATGGTCGTTTGGGAGAAAGATATTCGAGCTACTTTGGTGACCTTTTTAAGCTCAGGGATGAATTGTGCGCAATGTTTCATGGTAATATGCAAGAGGTAATTACCCATCTCGGCTTATGGTCTAGTTCAGGGAAGTTTACTAGTGCGGCTTATCTCCATATGCATAGCCATAAATATCCAGGAGTTTGTGATCTTGGCCGATCAAGTGAAAAGGTCTTTACCAGTATTTGGCGTGGTTTTGTTCCACCAAAATTCTCATTTATTGCTTGGTTGGCGGCAATAAAGAGACTGCACACCAAAGATAAGCATCGATTGGAGGAAGGGGAAAGTATGGAGAGGGTTTGTTCTTTATGCCATCTGGAAGAGGAGACGAATGATCATTTGTTCTTCAAATGTGAGCTTTCCGAAGTTGTATGGAGGCGTATACGGACTTGGATTGGTTTAAAGAGACGGACGAATTCAATTCCTAGTTCAATGACTTGGGTAAAGAGGCAAATTAAAGGTTCAAAAATGCGTAGGAAGTTTGGTATCTTGGCCTTAATTACCACGGTCTATCGTCTTTGGAGGGAAAGGAACAATGTGGTTATGGATGGTGCCCAACCAAGTTCTGAAAGAGTGGTGAAAATCATCATGAAGGATTGCTACATGGTGATGAATAGGCTATTTCCGAATGAACACTTGTTTTAGATAAAGGCGCTGCTTGGAGGCTGTTGGGTGCTGTTCGCGTCGCACTGGGTGCTTCATTTGCCGAGTCTTGGTGCTTCAATCCTGGCGCTGTGCTGGGCGTCAGGTGTTGCGCTGGATTCTGCTCACGGTTATAGCGATAGGTTACTGGAGCGGTTTGAGCGATTTTGCTCACGGTTGCACTGGATTCTATTCACGGTTTGAGCGATTGGTTACTGGAGAGAGTGCTGGACTTGTGCATCACGTTGGATGCTCTTGGCGCGGGAATTGGTTTTTTGGAGGCCGATGGATGCAACTTTCTGCGCCGGGAGAGGGCTGCTTTGTGCTCGTTGGGGCCAAGTACTAGCTACGGTTTGGCTCGGTTTTCTTCTAGCGAGAGCAGTTTGTTTTCCTGGAGGAGGCAATAGGTTTTAGAGTAAGGATTTACACTCCGATGCTCTTTCTCCTAAGCCTAGTTTTTTACTATTGAATTAACGGTTACTTTTGCGCTTTATGCTCGCGCTACACTCTGTGTTAAACTAGCATATAGCTGTCCATTTGTTCAAAATGGAGTGGGCGAGTACATACTCGCCACGCTTGGTGCACGCGGTACAAGTGCATCCATTCTCACATCCTTAGGAGGTTGATTTGACTGGGACTTACAAAAGTTGGAGGCACGGCCTCATTAACCTTTGCCCATAGGATCAACTTCAGTGCCAAAAAGAGAATGCTAAAAGGCCAATAACATCCCTCTTTCCTCATTTTAGGGATGTAAATGGTAGAAGCTGATCCTCATTCGGGCCAGACCGGTGCCACTTGAAGATGGCTTCAATTACATGCGACATCCAAGACCCGAGACACTCTCGGCTGCACTAGGAGATTCCATCTACAGTCTTTGGATTATAGTACCTTCATTGCCGTTCCAGCTACGTTTTCACTTCAAGACCCGAGTGACACAAACCTCGGCTGCATTATGGAATTCAAATGAAGAAGGCCCCATTTGTTAGGGGTAGAAGCAGATTATTTGATCATGGGTAGTGAGTTTGTTCTCACCCCATTTTCTCGGGTTTTATAGCCTGTGTTTTTCCAGGTTGTATTGTTTCTCCCTTTGCTTTATTTGCGGGGGGATGGTAGTTCCTTTATTAGTTAAAAGGGGGGGATGGGGGAGTACTATCCTTTGGATTTGTACTCTCCCACCCCCCTATCTCTTTGGCGAACTTACTCCTTGGTTTCACCATGAAACCGAAGGTTGGATTCTTCTTGTATTTGGTGGGGTCCTTTTTGGGCCCTACTGTAGGTTCCACCGTCTATATTATTTACCTATTTACGTGGAGAGGGGTAAGTGGGGTCAATACCCTCTTTGATTTGAAGCGGGAGACTAGGTTGTGACGGGGCTAGGGGGGATCGTCATAGGGGAGAGGTGGTGGCTAGGGTTTCTGGGCAGCGTAGAGGTGGTGGCTCGGGTTTCTGGACGACGGAGAGGTGGTGGCTAGGGAGAGGTGTTGGCTAGGTTTTTTGGGCAGCTGAGAGGTGGTGGCTTGGGGTTTCTGGGTGGTGGAGCGGTGGTGGCTTGAGTTTCTGGGAGGGGGAAAGGTGGTGACTAGGGTTTCTTGGCGGGGGAGAAGTTTTGGCGGGGGGAGGAGATGGCTAGGGTTTCTGGGCGGTAGGGTCGGGGTTTGTTTCTGGGCAGAAAAGGTGGGCGGCGAGGATGGGTACCTTGTGGCGGGGTTGGTTGTTCTGGGCGACGGAGGTGGTGGTTTGCGGGCGGTGGCACGGTGGATCTACGACAAGTGGTTGACTGAGGTCCGATGGCGAAATGCGACAAAGCAGCGGTAGAGTGGCGGAGCAACAACGTGGTGTGTTTAAAGAAGAATATGTGTAGGGTAAAATGGTCTATCAATTTTTAGTTTTAAATTTAGGGGTATTTATTTATGTTTTTTCATGTTTGCTCAATGGCTGACATTTTGAGTCAACCCCGGAATCGCCCAACAATAAGAGGATGGGATCACGTCCCTAAATTGCCGCCCTACTCCTCGTCGTCCAGCTCGAAGTCAGTTCCTAATGCCGCCGCCGCTGCTAGCAGTAGGTTGAGAGGGGTGAGTGGGGTCAATACCCTCTTTGATTTGAAGCGGGGGACTAGGTTGTAACGGGGCTAGGGGGGATTGTGATAGGGGAGATGTGGTGGCTAGGGTTTCTGGGCAGCGTATAGGTGGTGGCTCGGGTTTCTGGACGACGAAGAGGTGGTGGCTAGGGAGAGGTGTTGGCTATGGTTTTTGGGCAGCTGAGAGGTGGTGGCTTGGGGTTTAAGGGTGGTGGAGCGGTGGTGGCTTGAGTTTCTGCGAGGGGGAAAGGTGGTGGCAAGGGTTTCTTGGCGGGGGAGAGGTGGTGGCTAGGGTTTCTGGGCGGTGTGGTTGGGGTTTTTTTCTGGGCGGAAAAGGTGGGCGGCGAGGATGGGTACCTGGTTGTGGGGCTGGTGGTTCTGGGCGACGGAGGTGGTGGTTTGCAGGCGGTGCCACGGTGGATCTACGGCAAGTGGTTGACGGAGGTCTGATGGCGAAATGCGACAAAGCAGCGGTAGAGTGGCGGAGCAGCAGCGTGGTGTGTTTGAAGAAGAAGATGTGCTGGGTAAAATTGTCTATCAATTTTTAGTTTAAATTTAGGGGTATTTATTTATGTTTTTTCATGTTTGCTCAATGGCTGACATTTTGAGTCAACGCCGGAACCACCCAACAATATTAGGATTGGATCCCGTCCCTAAATTGCCACCCTACTCCTCATCGTCCAGCTCGAAGTCAGTTCCTTATGCCTCTGCCGCTGCTAACAGTAGGTGGAGAGGGGTGAGTGGGGTCAATATCCTCTTTGATTTGAAGCGGAGGACTAGGTTGTGATGGGGCTAGGGGGGATCGTGATAGGGGAGAGGTGGTGGCTAGGGTTTCTGGGCAGCGTAGAGATGGTGGCTCGGGTTTTTGGGCGACGAAGAGCTGGTGGCTAGGGAGAGGTGTTGGCTAGGGTTTTTGGGCAGCTGAGAGGTGGTGGCTTGGGGTTTCTGGGTGATGGAGCGATGGTGGCTTGAATTTCTGGATGTGGGAAAGGTGGTGGCTAGGGTTTCTTGGCGGCGGAGAATTGGTGGCGGGGGAGGGGTGGTGACTATGGTTTCTGGGGGGTGGGGTTGGGGTTTGTTTCTGGGCGGAAAAGGTGGGCGGCGAGGATGGGTATCTGGTGGCGGGACTGGTGGTTCTGGGCTACGAAGGTGGTGGTTTGCGGGAGGTGGCATGGTGGATCTGCGGCAAGTGGTTGATGGAGGTCCGATGGTGAAATGCGACAAAGCAGCGGCAGAGTGGCGGAGCAGCAGCGTGGTGTGTTTGAAGAAGAAGATGTGTAGGGTAAAATGGTCTATCAATTTTTAGTTTTAAATTTAGGGGTATTTATTTATGTTTTTTCATGTTTGCTCAATGGCTGACATTTTGAGTCAACGCCGGAACCGTCCAACAGTAAAAGGATGGGATCCCGTCCATAAATTGCCGCCCTACTCCTCATCGTCCAGCTCGAAGTCGGTTGCTAATGCCACCGCCGCTGCTAGCAGTAGGTGGAGAGGGGTGAGTGGGGTCAGTACCCTCTTTGATTTGAAACGGGGGACCAGGTTGTGATGGGGCTAGGGGGGATCGTGATAAGGGAGAGGTGGTTGCTAGGGTTTCTGGGCAGCGTAGAGGTGGTGGCTCGGGTTTCTGGACGACGGAGAGGTGGTGGCTAGGGAGAGGTGTTGGCTAGGGGTTTTGGCCAGCTGAGAGGTGGTGGCTTGGGGTTTCTGGGTGGTGGAGCGGTGGTGGCTTGAGTTTTTGGGAGGGGGAAAGGTGGTGACTAGGGTTTCTTGGCGGGGGAGAATTGGTGGCAGGGGAGAGGTGGTGTCTAGGGTTTATGGGCGGTGGGGTTGGGGTTTGTTTCTGGGCAGAAAAGGTGGGCGGCGAGGATGGGTACCTGGTGGCAGGGATGGTGGTTTTGGGCGACGGAGGTGGTGGTTTGCGGCAGTGGTACGGATGATCTACGGCGAGTGGTTGACGGAGGTTCGATGACGAAATACGACAAAGCAGCGGTAGAGTGGCGGAGCAGCATTGTGGTGTGTTTGAAGAAGAAGGTGTGTAGGGTAAAATGGTATATCAATTTTTAGTTTTAAATTTAGGGGTATTTATTTATGTTTTTCCATGTTTGCTCAATGGTTGACATTTTGAGTCAATGCCGGAACCTCCCAACAATAAGAGGATGGGATCCCGTCACTAAATTGCCGCCCTACTCCTCATCGTCCAGCTCGAAGTCGGTTCCTAATGTCGCCGCCGCTGCTAGCAATAGGTGGAGAGGGGTGAGTGGGGTCAATACCCTCTTTGATTTGAAGCGGGGGACTAGGTTGTGACGGGGCTTGGGGGGATCGTGATAGGGGAGAGGTGGTGGCTAGGGTTTCTGGGCAGCATAGAGATGGTGGCTTGGGTTTCTGGACGACGGAGAGGTGGTGGCTAGGGAGAGATGTTGGCTAGGGTTTTTGGGCAGCTGAGACGTGTTGGCTTGGGGTTTCTGGGTGGTGGAGCGGTGGTGGCTCTAGTTTCTGGGGGGGGTAAAGGTGGTGGCTAGGGTTTCTTGGCGGGGGAGAAGTGTGACAGGGAGAGGTGGTGGGTAGGGTTTCTGGGCGGTGGGGTTGGGGTTTGTTTCTGGGCGGAAAAGGTGAGCGGCGAGGATGGGTACCTGGTTGCGGGGCTAGTGGTTCTGGGTGACGGAGGTGGTGGTTTGCGGGCGGTGGCACGGTGTATCTACGGTAAGTGGTTGTCGGAGGTCCGATGGCGAAATGCGACAAAGCAGCGGTAGAGTGGCGGAGCAGCAGCGTGGTGTGTTTGAAGAAAAAGATGTGTAGGGTTAAATGGTCTATCAATTTGTAGTTTTAAATTTAGGGGTATTTATTTATGTTTTTCATGTTTGCCCAATGGCTGACATTTTGAGTTAACGCCGGAACCGCCCAACAATAAGATGACGGGATCCCGTCCCTAAATTGCCGCCATACTCCTTATCGTCCAGCTTGAAGTCGGTTCCTAATGCCGCCGCCGCCACTGCTAGCAGTAGGTGGAGAGGGGTGAGTGGGGTCAATACCCTCTTTGATTTGAAGCGGGGGACTAGGTTGTGATGGGGCTAGGGGGGATCGTGATAGGGGAGAGGTGGTGGCTAGGGTTTCTGGGCAGCATACAGGTGGTGGCTCGGGTTTCTGGACGACAGAGAGGTGGTGGCTAAGGAGAGGTGTTGGCTAGGGTTTTTGGGCAGCTGAGAGGTGGTGGCTTGGGGTTTCTGGGTGGTGGAGCAGTGGTGGCTTGAGTTTCTGGGAGGGGGAAAGGTGGTGACTAGGGTTTCTTGGCGGGGGAGAAGTGGTGGCAGGGGAGAGGTTGTGTCTAGGGTTTCTGGGCGGTGGGGTTGGGGTTTGTTTCTGGGCAGAAAAGGTGGGCGGCGAGGATGGGTACCTGGTGGCGGGGCTGGTGGTTTTGGGCGACGGAGGTGGTGGTTTGCGGCAGTGGCACGGATGATCTACGGTAAGTGGTTGACGGAGGTCCGATGATGAAATGCGACAAAGCAGCGTTAGAGTGGCGGAGCAGCAGCGTGGTGTGTTTGAAGAAGAAGATGTGTAGGGTAAAATGGTCTATCAATTTTTAGTTTTAAATTTAGGGGTATTTGTTTATGTTTTTCCATGTTTGCTCAATGGCTGACATTTTGAGTCAACGCCGGAACCGCCCAACAATAAGAGGATGGGATCCCGTCCCTAAATTGCCGCCCTACTCCTCATCGTCCGGCTCAAAGTCGGTTCCTAATGCCGCCGCCGCTGCTAGCAATAGGTGGAGAGGGGTGAGTGGGGTCAATACCCTCTTTGATTTGAAGCGGGGGACTAGGTTGTGACGAGGCTAGGGGGGATCGTGATAGGGGAGAGGTGGTGGCTATGGTTTCTGGGCAGCATAGAGATGGTGGCTCGGGTTTCTGGACGACGGAGAGGTGGTGGCTAGGGAGAGGTGTTGGCTAGGGTTTTTGGGCAGCTGAGACGTGTTGGCTTGGGGTTTCTGGGTGGTGGAGCGGTGGTGGCTCTAGTTTCTGGGAGGGGTAAAGGTGGTGGCTAGGGTTTCTTAGCGGGGGAGAAGTGGTGGCGGGGAGAGGTGGTGGGTAGGGTTTTCGGGCGGTGGGGTTGGGGTTTGTTTCTGGGCGGAAAAGGTGGGCGGCGATGATGGGTACCTGGTGGTGGGGCTAGTGGTTCTGGGTGACGGAGGTGGTGGTTTACGGACGGTGGCACGGTGTATCTACGGCAAGTGGTTGTCGGAGGTCCGATAGCGAAATGCGACAAAGCAGCGGTAAAGTGGCGGAGCAGCAGCGTGGTGTGTTTGAAGAAGAAGATGTGTAGGGCTAAATGGTCTATCTATTTGTAGTTTTAAATTTAGGGGTATTTATTTATGTTTATCATGTTTGCCCAATGGATGACATTTTGAGTCAACACCGGAACCGCCCAACAATAAGATGACGGGATCCCGTCCCTAAATTGCCGCCATACTCCTCATCGCCCAGCTTGAAGTCGGTTTCTAATGCCCCGCCGCTGCTAGCAGTAGGTGGAGAGGGGTGAGTGGGGTCAATACCCTCTTTGATTTGAAGCGGGGGACTAGGTTGTGATGGGGCTAGGGGGGATCGTGATAGGGGAGAGGTGGTGGCTAGGGTTTCTGGGCAGCATAGAGGTGGTGGCTCGGGTTTCTGGACGACAGAGAGGTGATGGCTAAGGAGAGGTGTTGGCTAGGGTTTTTGGGCAGCTGAGAGGTGGTGGCTTGGGGTTTCTGGGTGGTGGAGCAGTGGTGGCTTGAGTTTCTGGGAGGGGGAAAGGTGGTGACTAGGGTTTCTTGGCGGGGGAGAAGTGGTGGCAGGGGAGAGGTGGTGTCTAGGGTTTCTGGGCGGTAGGGTTGGGGTTTGTTTTTGGGCAGAAAAGGTGGGCGGCGAGGATGGGTACCTGGTGGTTTTGGGCGACGGAGGTGGTGGTTTGCGACAGTGGCACGGATGATCTACGGTAAGTGGTTGACGGAGGTCCGATGATGAAATGCGACAAAGCAGCGGTAGAGTGGCGGAGCAGCAGCGTGGTGTGTTTGAAGAAGAAGATGTGTAGGGTAAAATGGTCTATCAATTTTTAGTTTTAAATTTAGGGGTATTTATTTATGTTTTTCCGTGTTTGCTCAATGGCTGACATTTTGAGTCAACGCCGGAACCGCCCAACAATAAGAGGATGGGATCCCATCCCTAAATTGCCGCCCTACTCCTCATCGTCCGGCTCGAAGTCGGTTCCTAATTCCACCGCCGCTGCTAGCAATAGGTGGAGAGGGGTGAGTGGGGTCAATACCCTCTTTGATTTGAAGCGGGGGACTAGGTTGTGATGGGGCTGGGGGGGATCGTGATAGGGAAGAGGTGGTGGCTAGGGTTTCTGGGCAGCGTAGAGGTGGTGGCTCGGGTTTCTGGACGACGGAGAGGTGGTGGCTAGGGAGTGGTGTTGGCTAGGGTTTTTGGGCAGCTGAGAGGTGGTGGCTTGGGGTTTCTGGGTGGTGGACCGGTGGTGGCTTGAGTTTCTGGGAGGGGGAAAGGTGGTGACTAGGGTTTCTTGGCGGGGGAGAAGTGGTGGCGGGGTAGAGGTGGTGGCTAGGGTTTCTTGGCGGTGGGGTTGGGGTTTGTTTCTGGACGGAAAAGGTGGGCGGCGAGGATGGGTACCTGGTGGCGGGGCTGGTGCTTCTGGGCGATGGAGGTGGTGGTTTGCGGGCGGTGGCATGGTGGATCTACGGCAAGTGGTTGACGGAGGTCCAATGGCGAAATGCGACAAAGCAGCGGTAGAGTGGCGGAGCAGCAGCGTGGTGTGTTTGAAGAAGAAGATGTGTTGGGTAAAATGGTCTATCAATTTTCAGTTTTAAATTTAGGGGTATTTATTTATGTTTGCTCAATGGTTGACATTTTGAGTCAACGCCGGAATTGATAAAAATGGGTATAGTTGCACAAATTTTACAAACATATAGGGTTTGTTTCGTGCTTTCAGATTTTTCAATGTTATATTTGCACTTTCTCAATTTAACAGGGTCCTTTTTGCTCTTTTCTCTTTCATCAATATATTATTTACAATTGATAGTATTTTATACATGATTTATTTTTATTTTTGCAAATACGTATATATATACGTGTATATGTTTTTAATTTATCAATAATTAGTGATATAAAGATATTATATTATTTTTTGTGAATAAAATATGCTTTTAACAATTATACTCACTTATTTTAAATCATGAATTGCACGGGTGTTGATCTAATTTGTCTTATTATTCAAGAATGTTAAACTTGTCTCGTTATTGAAGAATGTTAAACTTGTCTTATTATTCAAGAATGATTATGAAGTAAATTATTATTGTATGTGTTTTATTAAACTATTTTGTTATGATTTTTTTTAAAGATTGAATATTTTTCGAGAAAATTAGGTAAAATTGCCAAAAAAAAGTAAAATTGGGTTGATTAATTTGGGTCGAAATCCAACTTGACTCATATCCGATCCGACCCATATTGAATTGACTCACTTGACCCAAGTGAGACATTGACATGCCCCAAACCAAATAGATCATGTAAAAATGGATTGGGTTTAGTAAGGCAATTTGAACACCCCTAATTGCGATGCCGCTGGAGAAGAGTGCTTTAGAGGAGACGGCTTGAACGTCGGTGAACTTGAAGGGGTAATCCAGGGCTCGTGGTAGAGGCGGTGTTGTGTTTGTGCATCGACGCCACTAAGATGATGGGTGAATTGAACTTCTTGTGTTGGATGTAGCAGTACTTTTTTTAAAAATTTTAAGCCATCCGAGGATGGGGGGAAATATATTAGGCTCCCCAAACCATTAAAGTTTTTTCCAATAATGGTGCGAGATGAAATTTAAAATTACAAGAGGTCATCTATTAGATGATCCAAGAGACCAAAGATAAGGCTCTTGCTACCAAAAGTGGAGGATACACCTATTCTAAGCCAATAATAACAGTAAAACAACAACCGTGTTCTAACCAGTGTTTCCTATGAATTCCTGTAGACTGATAAATCACGAACAGGTCGGGGAGTCGAGAATCGAAATCCCAGTTAGTCAATGATAATCAGTCAAGAAGGAATAGAAGGGATAAACCATGAGTGGATCAGAAAAAAAAGAAATTTGGGTAGGGAAGGTGAAGCATTCATCCAGCCTGAGGAGTCCAGGAGCTAATGCTCTTTCACAGAAAAACTAACAGTCTGATCTTCGCCAAGTTACATCTTCAAACCTACAATTGGAAGAGAGCAAAAACAACAGTATCTTTTTGAAATGGATTGTGAGATATTGCAAAGAGTAGATATGGAAAAATTTCATGGCAGAGATAGAGAGCTAATGGTAACTCTAATTACTCTCCTAGATAAGAGCCAATTCTTACTCCAGGGATGTTTTTGTTTTCCAAATGAATGAGACCCCTAAGAAAACCAGGAACATTATCTAAATCTAGATCTCCCTGTAAATTATTTTCCAAAGCATATTTAGCCAAAAAATCAGCTGCGGTGTTAGCTTCCCGTGGAGTGTGTTGGATCGGGTAAACTAAATGCTTATCATAAAGAAAGCTGCAAATAGAGAACACTCTCCACTGACATGTCATAGGTTTCCGAATGCCATTTACAGCCAGTAAACAGTCAGACTCAATAACACAACAGTTCAATTCCAGTTCAGAGCACAAGTCATATCCACATTGAATGGAAAAAAGTTCTGCATGTAATGGGGATGGAGAATGAAAGATGTGAACTCTCATTTTAATCATTGCCCCTTTCCAATCCCTTACAATGACTGCGGAAGAAGATTTACCACTAGATTGCCATGAAGCATCTGTATTTATCTTGTAACCTGTTAGTGGTTTACACCAGTTTACAGCAGTAATTCATTTTTTCTGTTTTGGAAGGATTTTGGGGATGATTCTTTGTTGGATAAGATGCTTATGTTTATCTATATCACCCTTCAAGTTGTGAGCTGAGAAAGTAAGGTAAATCAATTGTTTAACATCCTGGAAACATGCATCCTCTGAGAAAGTTATGTTGTCAAAAATGATTTTTTTTCTGATTATCCAAAGAGTCCATGTAGTGATTAAAAGTGCAGCAGTTATCATATTAGACTAGATCTTAGAATCAGGCTTAAATGAGAGATAGAATTCTACTCTACTCTTCAGATTACCAAAACTTGTTTGTGGGAAGTGTATGAGATTATTAACTCTATACCATATTGCCACAGATGAAGGACAGGAGTTAAAGAAGTCGTCCAGAGAGTCCGAGTGATTTTTGCAAAGAGGACATATGAATGCTATAGAAAAGCCAAACTTGCACAGAATATTATCAAATGGAAGGATATTGTTTAAAGCTCTCCACATTAGGACTGACATCTTCTTAGGGATAAAAGAAGACCATACCTTGATTATGTGTCTGATGGTAGCCTTTTTTTTGTCTGAAACATTGGTATGCTGAGCTGATAGTGAAATTTCCTGAGGATGAAGGAATCCAGACAAGCCTATCAGCATGGGGGTAGACCAGTTGAACTTCCTGCAAAAAGTTAAAAGTGTTGGTAGCCAAATGAGGCTCCAGGGTTGGAAGGAAAGAAACTCTGTTAGTTATGAATGACCTTAGGGAAATACCCACAAAAGGAATGTCCAACTCCTGGGGCCATTCATAACACAAAGCACCATCACCTTTCCAATTAGCATTCCAAAAAGAACATTCTCCAAGACCAAAAATGGCTCTAGAAAGGTTATTGGCCTTGGGTGTAATCTTACAGATTCTGTTCTAGATATGGGATTTCTTGTAAGTAGCAGGGAGTGACCATAAATGAGCAGACCATTGAGTGTTATTTAATTGCAGTTTCCACCATAATTTACAGGAAAAGGAGTCAACTATAGCATTAAGATCTCTAAAACCAATTCCATTTTCATCTACGGGTAAGCTCATATTTTTCTAGGATCTCCATTTTTTCCTAACTATGTTTTCACAGCTCCCCCAGAAAAGACCTGAAGCAAGTTTTTCCATTTTCTTTAAGACTATCTTCGGGGGACTTAAAACTGCAAAAATATGTGTGGGTATTGAGAGAAAACTGTGGTTAATCAAAATGATTTTGCCTGCATAGCTTAGCCACCTGTTCTTCCAATTGTGAATACACTTTTCCATTCTTTCCAAAATAGGATAATAATGAATCTGTAAATTTCGACCTGGAAAGATAGGAACACCTAGGTACTTGAAAGGAAAGGAGCCTTTCACCATTCCTAAGATTCTACCAACAGATTGAGCAGTAGCAACACTTGTATTTGATGCAACATAAAATTCTGATTTAGCAAAGTTGACTTTTTGACCTGAAGTTTGCTCGTAAGCTTTCAAAATTTTTTAAAATCTTTTCAGATTGGGGGGATTAGTGTTCAGGAAGACAGCTGTGTCATCAGCATACATCAGGTGTGACACAGCTGGACAGGACCTTGGTAGTGAGAAATGTTGCAGGTATCCAACCCTAAAAAGTTTTTTTAAGCCTCTTGAAAAGGCTTCGGACAAAATATTGTACAAAAATGGAGAAAGTGGATCTCCCTATTTAATACCCCTAGAGGAAGCAAAGAATCCTGAAGTTATGCCATTTATTAAAACTGAGAAGTGAGCAGCAGCAATATTATGCATGATTCGATGCACAAATTTACCATGAAAACCAAACTGGAGTAATATTGAATTCAGAAAAAACCATGAGACCCTATCAAAAGCCTTTTGCATGTCTAATTTAATTATGAGATTAGAAACCTGTGATTTTCTAGACAGCATTTTTGTCATTTCATGCATATGTATGACATTATCAGATATATCCCTACCCTTTATGAAGGCACTCTGTTCAGGTGATATTAGTAATGTCATTATGGGTCTAATCCTTTCCATTAACATTTTTGAGAAAACTTTATTAACAAAATTGGATAGGCTAATGGGTCTGAAGTCAGAGAAAGTGATTGGTATTTGTTTTTTGGGTATTAAGGTCAGCCAGGTGCTAGAGATAGCCTTGGGGATATTTCCATTAGTTAGAAAATCATTTGTTGCCTCTAAAAGATCAAATTTAATTGTGTCCCAAAAAAAGATGTAAAAAGCACTAGAATATCCATCAGGGCCTGGGACACTGGATTTATTAAGATCAAATACTGTAAATTTAAGTTCCTGAATATTAAAAGGTGACAGTAAGTTAAGATTATGTTGATCAGTGATGACTTTAGGGATTTCTTTTAGAAAGTGTTGTAGGTAAGTTCCCATTTTTTGAGGAGTCTCTTCATTAAGTAATTCCTTGTAGAATCTCACTCCTTCTTCTTTAATTAGATGTTGTTCTGTTATCCAATTCCCACTACCATCCTTAATTTTACTAATTCTTGCTTTTACTCTCTTTTCCCTAATGGAGTGGTGAAAGTAGCTAGAGTTTGCATCTCCATGTTTTAACCAATTTAATCTAGCCTTTTGGTGCAAGAAGATATTTTTTCTTTTTGGGCTCTCATCAGTATGTCCTGTGCTTTAAGTAATTCAGCTAGAACAGTTTCATCCTGTGTTTGCTGGAAAGAGATTTCCATATCACTTACAGTGTTTTCAGATTGCAACAAATTATTATTAACATTACCAAAATGAGAGTTGTTCCACTGTTTAATTTCCAGCTTTAGCCTCTTTAATTTAAAAACCAAATTATGCATTCCACAGAATGGAGAGACTAGGTTCCAGTTAGAGGTTACTAGGGCCTTAAATTCTTCTCTATTAGACCACATTTCTTGATACCTAAAAGGCCTAGGAACTTGTTCTTCAGCTGATTGAACTGATAGAAATAGGGGGGAATGGTCAGATGTCATTCTGTTTAAAACTTGAATAGAACTATTAGGAAATAGTTCTAACCATTCTAAGGTGGCAATGCCCCTATCTAATCTATGAAAAGTTAAGTCCTTGCATTTGTCTCTGAATCTATTATTGCTCCAGGTGAAGGAATTCCCTACAGTAGGTATTTCATGAAGGTCCATATTGTTTATAAAACCATTGAACTGTGTCATGCTCTTTTTAGGAGTGGATTTCCTACCTTTATACTCGGTTACAGATGACACTGTGTTAAAATCACCAATATAAATGGAGGGAGCATGTAATGGGGTTTGTAGATCATTCCATAAAGCCTCTCTAGTTTGTCTACTTACACTAGCGTATATGAAAAAACAGTTCCAGCTTACAGAGGAGACAATATCATAAATTTGTACTTGTAAAAATTGATCAGACTCCCGTATACTAGTTATACTGAAGACATGATTCCATAAAATCCAGATCTTAGCATTCTGAGCAGGAAGGGCATATTTAAAACCTAGGACATGCATCAAGGTATTTAAATTTTGTTTATCATGCCAAGGTTCTATTAAGCATAATAAGTCTATGTTGTGTTTAGATTGTAAAGCCTTTAATCTATCTATTGAAGTTCCATAACCCCGAACATTCCAGACTAAAATGTTTCCTATTATGGTGTGTTTAATCATTTTAAAACAGTAGGGGTTGCTTTTTGAGATGATCTTAGGTTTCTTATTGTTGTGACAGGGTTCTTACTTGTGTTTCCTGATTTGCCCATGTTTTTTTCCATGTTATCCATGTTATCCAGGGTAGATATTTCATCAGAGTTACTAACTCTTACCTGAGGAGTATGTTCTACATTTGAGTTCGATCCTAATATTTTAGAGTCACTAACCTGGTCACTGACCTGATCATCTTTACTGACCTCACTACAGTTGACTGGAGGCTTGGTAGCTAGGGTGATATTAAAACTGGTGGAGCCAGGTTTGGTATTCTGAGGAACAGGCTCCCTTGCTGTGGAGATCTCCTCAGAAGTGGTGTGCACATTAGCTTCCTGAGATTCCAGTGACTCGTGGAAAATCTCAACAACTTCATCTAACTGATCATCCTGTAAGTCATCCAAAGATTGAAAGGCATTTGATATAGTAATCATGTTCTTTTTTGTTAAGTCTTCCCTGATAGGATTTAGATCAGATTGTAGACTCTTTTTTCTCCAGAAAGATGTGGTAATTGGTTTGGATATGTCATCCAGTGAGTAGAAAGGGACATTTCTCTTCTTATGACTCACAGTAGAAGTGTTAAAGTTATTTTCTTGTATAGAGCCTAAAATCATTTTTTGATTAAGAGAATCCTTTTCCTTTTTTGAAACAGATAGAGTTGAGGGTCCCTCTACGTTAAGTGTATCTTTAGGGGGGGATTCTGTGGAATTCTGGGTGTAAACATGTACTGTCTTTAGTTCACTAGCTTCAGGATTTTTCTTTTTCCTCAATTCTGGGTGTAAAAAGTTACAATTAGTGTGGCTATGTCCAATTATCTTGCAATGTGTGCAATAAGTTGGCAGATCATCATATTCAATTGGATACTCTGCAACCTTATTTCCGATTCCTACCACAATAGAAGATGGGAGATGGGATAGAAGGTCAACCTCTACGCATACCTTAATGGCAGAGGGCCTGGTTAAAGCACTAGTGGCTGCATCAATCTTAAGGTATCTACCTATTTGGCTGCTAATTCCTATTATTGCAGAAGTATTATAGAAATGAATAGGCAATTTATGTACTGTTACCCAGGCAGGAACGATGGAAGATTCCACAGTTGGTGAGAAATCTGGCGACCACTTTTGGACCTTCATAGTTGCTCCTTGAATCATCCATTGGCCTTTCATCCAGCACCGTTGGTAATCCTTGCTTTCCTGAAAACGGATAAGAACATGTCGATAGTCAATAGAACCAAGTTGGAATTTGGATTTGAATCCAATTGATTTGAAAGCAGAGAGTAAGGTTTCCATTGGGGGTTTTCCACGGTTAAATTTTCCAACAAGAGCATTCTGATAATGCGATGCTAGAATTTCGCCTTCCTCCGGAGGAAGGATGTAGGTAATCTTGCCCTTAAATTCCGTAATTGGGTGGAGATTTGGTGTGTCAGGGAGGGAGGAGAAGAGCGGGGAAGGTTTGGAGCTGAGAGCTTGCAGGAAGCTTTTGTTAGAAGGAATCTCAGGCGAGGGATTTGGCGTTGGAGCCGCTATGGACGGCGGCCGGAGTAATGAAAATGACCGTTATCAGAGAAGAAGAAGGAAGATGAGCTGAAAATTCATCCCAGTGTGTATATCGCACTTCAATCGCACATATGAACAGTGAAATAAGTTAGAAAGCAATTTCCCTTTTAGTTAAAAACCCAGTATTAAACTAATAAGTTGTTTGTATTGGATGTAGCAGTACATCACCACGAGTCAGGCTTACACTAGGGCTAGAGCAAATAATAATAAACTAATACATTCAAGTTATTAACAAATAGTCTAAATATATAAACTAATGATTAGATTTGTTAAGCGTAAATTACATGGAAAACTAATTATTGATGATGATTAGAAAATATTCAAAATATATTAAATACTTTATACATTTGCTAGTTGTAATTTTTACCATTATTATCTTGCAAAAAATGACAACTAAAAAAATTATTAAAATGATTAAAAAACTATTCAAACATATAAACTAACTAATATATTTGTTTATCCTCTCTATCAGTAACCAGCATATATTTGGAAGGCGGAAGTCTCAGGTAACTTCACATCTAAATCTACCTATAGGGCTCTCACGCATGAAACAGGTATTTTTCCGGTCTTTAAATTCATTTGGAATAATGCCTTGCAAAAAAAGATATCAATATTTACATGGAAAATGTTGTAATCCTTTCTTCCCTTTGATGAAGTGCTCATTACCTTAGGGTTCAGTTTAGCATCTAAGTGCCCCGCTTGTTCTAATTCAGACTCAATTCAGCACTTCTTCATTTCATGTTACATTGCTCAGGCTGTCTGGGGTAACATAGCTTCAATAGTCCAATTTCATCTAAATCCTAATCAGTCTCTTACTGAGAGATTCTTCATTTTCTTGAATACTAAGGATCTGGTTAGCTGGAAGCATTTTATCTGCAAAATCATACCTTCTCTTACTTGTTGGTCACTTTGGAAAGCTAGGAATAAGTTCATATATGATAATAAGCCATTCTCCTCCGAACTTATTTCTATGGAAGTTCATGACTTAATTAAACTGGCGCTCCTAACTACTCCAAGGACTTACTTCTCACATTCTGCCATTGATTTGCCCTTCAATCATTGGATTCCTTTTATTAGACCTCCTCCTAAGCCCAACATAGCAACTGTTTTCTGGGAGAGGCCTCCTCCGGGGTCAATCAAAATTAATATTGATGCCTCCTGGTATCCTGATAAGGCAGCAGTTGGGATGGTTGCCCGAGATAGTTCAGGTGAACTGATCGATATAGCTTCTGCTTCTATATATGCTGCTTCACCACTAGAAGCTATATCATCTTTCATGACCACAGATAATGCCTGCTTTTCCTCTTATCTTGTAGTGATCAGAGCTGAGATGTTATCTATATGGACGGGACTTCAAGAGGCGGAGGGAAGGACGGAGCATCTCCACATTCAATCGGACTCTCTTGCAGCAATAAACATCATCCAGGGTCAGCCTTGTCCCTGGCCACTTCGGCCGATATTGAAGAAGATAAATGAGGCTACTACAAGATTCAGAAGGATCTCTTTCAGCCATATCCATCGAGATGGTAACCAAGCTCCAGATTTTCTAGCTCAATTGGCAATCAGGAAAGGACACTCCTCGCACCTTCAAGATTTGCTAACATCACAGAGGCTCCTCTTCCTCAACCGTCGAGAGACTCTTTTCCCTCAATTTCGATGGAAACACAAGCTTAGGATTTAGTCTCTCACATGTATAGGCTCGATATGTATAGGTTTTGCAGTTTTTGCCTCCTCTTGACGGTCTGGCCTTCGCAAGCCTCACACAGGGGGTGGAGGGTTTGTCGAAGGAATCACTGCCAAGAGGATGGTATTAACTATGTTTATAGTCTAGCTTAAAGGAATACTCGATAACTTTTGTAAATCTATTATGTTCCTTCCGGGTGTGGGAGCCCTAATCAATATCCCCGCTCACTTGTGAGTGTTTTGCGGAAAAAAAACCACTAGAAGCTGAAATGAAGGCCATTCTGTTTGCAAGTGAAAAATTTTCTGATATAGGCCATAATTGCTTCTTTGAAACCGACAGTAGGTTGGCTGTAAATATGATCAATTGCCCTTACTCTACTAACTGGAACCTCTTTGATTTGGCATATAAAATTAATGCTCTATTAGGCTTGGCTCATCTTTCTCATGTCTTCAGGGAAGGAAACTCTGTTGCAAATGCCATCGCTAAGCATCACATCTGCCACCTACAATGTTTGCATACTAGCACCATTCCCCAACATATTCAGGGCCTCATTGCATTAGATAGGGCACAAATACCTCAAGTTAGAATACACTAGCAAACTTTTCTAGGATGGATACTACTAATCTAATCTTATGCTGGTGCAGGATCTGTTCAACAACTCATCTGCTCTGAGGTTGTCATTCTGTGACTCATCTGCTGCTCAAGAACTCTTCACTGCTAGAAGCCTACTGCTAGAGACCATCCTCTCCTGCTGGAAGCCTACTACTAGTTCTTCATTGGGGGAGGTCTTTGGTCTGGATGCTGAGCCCTTCTGATCCACTCCACTGGATTCTCAAAATTCAAGCTCACAGAACATGCTCCGCTCATATTTGAACGTCATCTGAGTCTACTTTCTAGGTTTTCAGTAGATTGTCTTCTGTGACTATAGACTATTCAACTTGTATTTGAAGTTGCCTGGCCGGAGGTGCGATTTAACACGAGGGGTGGAGATTCACACCTTCGGATCGCAACTTCATCATCTATCCTCTTTTGCTTGGATAGTTGTTACACAAGTACTTCATTTAGAAACTAGTAGGACTTTTTTTGGGGGGGCAACCATGTTGCCTATCATAAACTATGGCTTAATTGTCTGTGTATTACACTCGTTCTGATGGAGGTTTGGGGAACCCCTCATACACCATCCCCCACCTTCGGGTGTTATCATTAAAAAAACTAATATATTTGTTAGTTGTAAGATCCAAACTATATATATTTTGCTAACTAAAAATGAAAGTCTAAACTAAATTCTTAAAAAAGTTAATAAACACTATAAATATGTAAAATAAGTTTAACTATAAGTTCTATCATTATCATAAAAAAAATGAAAGTCTAATTTAAATCTTTAATAAGATTAACAAACATTCTAAACCTATGCACTAATTTATACATTTCCTAATTATATATAAATTTTTTTTGATGAAAATACTCACATAAGTGAGGGGCTATATATATTAGGCTCCCAAGCCCAAAAGACAACATGATTACAAAATTGAGTTTTCTGGATGTACAACTAAGTAATATGATCATGGAAAAGCTACGTACATATAGCTTAATCCCAAATCCTTCACTTCTAACCCCTAGCTCAGTGAAGAAAATGGCCATAACCCAAAGTTGAGATCCATTATGTCCTTCCACTTTTTTGCCTCCACACCCCTGTGTCGACAAAAAGATGTGGTCTCCCATAATGGTCCCTTGCAATCTCTTCCCTAGAAGAGATCTACTTGTGAAGCACCGAGGAAGAAATGTTGAGGTATGCTTCTTTCTCATTGTTTGATTCAGCTCCCAGTATTGAGCTTGAGGTTTCCAATGCATGCCCTCCATTATCCATGAGTAGATGTAAGCTCCATGAAGCAGACATATAATTCTTTGAGGAGTGTTTGAAGAAGATTGCTTTATCCCATCCCAGCTTCCCATGTGCAGTGGCGCCTGTCAACATAGAGCAAAGGGGAGCAGTAACTGGTTCTACAAAACAAATTCTATAAACCAAAAACATCAATAAAATCAGTCTATCTACTTCTAGTATAGGGAAAACTGATCTCATCTAGTCTAATTTGACCCTGTATGTCTTCAGGAAGCTCTATAAAGGAGAAGAGTTGATTTACCTGCTTGTAAGAGGCCAGCTTGGCTAGAGAGTCTGCCACTTTGTTAGCTTCTCTACATGTATGTGAGATGATGCATTCCATCTGTTCCATTTGTTGCCAGATTATTCTTACAACTTCAGTGTAGCACCATGGAACTTTCCATTCTCTCCTTAAGACTTTCACCAGTATTAATGAATCAGTCTCTATCTGTAATTTCCTTATCCCTTGAGTTCCAGCCATTTTTAAACCTTGATCTATAGCTCGAGCTTCAGCTTCGATGATGGAATAGTTTGGAATAGTTTTACCCTCAGATGAATGTGCTTTCCATTTTGGTCCCTTAAAATCCAACCTATTCCTGATTATCCATTGTTCAGTACAGATAAATCAGAGTTGAGTTTGAAAGAATTTGAAGGAAGCTAGGAAACAACCAATGGCTCCTTTAAATTTCTGCCCTTTCTGCCAATGATCAAAGTTGGATATACAGAAGATAGATTCCATATTGCTTTGAACCTATGTGCTAACAGTATATCATTCACTATGCTCAGTATCTGAATAGCAACATATTTAAAATTAGGTTTAATTCCCTCAAATAGAAACCGGTTTCTAGCACACTATAGAGACCATGATATAATGCAAGGAATTGCTTTAATGATCAGACCAGATTCTTTGTTTTAACTTTCAGATTCCATTAAAAAAGACTATGTTCCTAAGTATGCTGCTTTCAGAATGCAAGATTTGAAAAGTATTTTCTATGAAAGACCAGATTCTGATTGAAAGGAACATGAGTTAAAAACATGATGGATAATATCATTATCATTATTTCAGAAACAACATTTTGACGGCATATTAAAATTGAAGTCTTCTAGGACATTAGGCATTCGTAATTACCTGTTTAAAAGTCTCTAGTTCCATAAGCAGATCTTTTGAGGCAAAAGGGCGACCATAGATATTTGAATGATGAAACTTTGTCCTTTCTATGTCTCAAAAGCTCATACGTAGATTTCAGAGTAAAGTTTCCTTGCTCAGTGTTTTTCCAAATTAGTGTATCTTTATATCCTAGAAAGAATTTATGCTCTGCTTTGAGGGTTGTGAAGATATCATCTGGAACAATATTTTGAAAGACCTGCACATAATGGTTCTAATCTGCCAAAAATTCTACAATAGATAATTCTAGCAGTATCAGGTCTTCTTCTGAAGTCCAAAACTGAGAAAGGGGACCCAATTTTATCCAATTAGAAAATAAGAAAGAGGACTCTCCATTTTCAATTTGAACAAATGAGTTATTAATTGCAATTTCTTAGATCGTAATGATTCGTTTCCAAGATCTTGTGTTCTTTTTATTATCTGGTGTAGACCACATAAATTGTGACCAAAGAGACTCCTTGTTCTAGCTTCCACCATAATTTTAAAGAGAAGATTTTAGTCAGAGTGTCAATATCTTTTAGATTAAGTCCATTTTCTTCTTTGGAGTAATTAGCTTAGCGTAACTTCTCCAATTTTTCCTTTTGTTGTTTACAGTATCTTGACTGTACCACAAGAGTTTAGCAAACATTTTATGTAGCTTATTAATTATGTGTTGAGTAGGTTTAAATACTGTGAGAATGTCTAGGGGAATGGTGGACATACAGTGTCTTATTAAAGTGAGTTTTCCAGCTTGAGTTAACATCTTATTTTTCCAAGAATTAATCTTAAGATTAATAGAGTCTAACAGGTTCTGGTAATATACATTTTTTTCCTTCCTGTATAAACTATGCATCCCAAATATTTAAATGGAAGGGAACCAATAATCATTTTAGTTTCTTGTTTGATTTTTGCTTCCAATCTGGGACTGGCATGCTTGGACAGATAATAAGAAGATTTCTCAAAATTTATCTTCTGTCCTGTAGCTTTTTCATATATTTTAAAAATCCCATAAAGATTTTAAGTCCGAATTTAGAGCATTTCATGAAAATAGATAGCAGTGTTATTTGCAAAGGACAGGTGAGTTACTGTTTTCATTGTCTTTGGGAGTTTATAGTGACCAATGTCTGCATATTGGAACAAGAAGTTTATATTTCTGGAGAAGGCTTCTACCATAAAAATGAAAAGCATATGGGATAGAGGATCCCCTTGCTTTAAACCTCCAAAAGCATTAAAAAATCCAAAGCATTCTCCATTTACCAAAACTGAGAAGAAAGCAGCTTTCAGATTTCCTATAATTAGCTGATTGAGATGGTCAGAAAATTATATCTTTGCTAAAAGTTTTGATAGAAAACCCCATGAGACTCTATCAAAATGCTTTCATCATGTCTAATTTTATAATCATATTTATTTTAGGATGTTTGGAATGTATGTAATTAGACATTTCTTGCATTAGGAGTACATTATCAGCCAATTTTCTCTCATAAACAAAGGCAGTTTGTTCTAGTGAGATTATATATTTTAAAATAGGCTTTGTGTGAAATCAGTTTGGTTAGGAGCTTGTTGACAAAATTACAAAAGCTTATTGGCCTAAAGTCTTTGAATGCGGAGCAAACATCCTTTTTGGGGATTAAAGTGATTAATGTTGCAGAAATGGCTCTTGGTATAGGTGATGGATTCAAAAAACCATTTATTGCTTCTATTAGATCTTCTTTGATTATGGACCAACAATGTTTATAGAAGAATACTAAGAATCTATCTAGACCAGGGGCAAAATCACTATCCATTTCCTTAAGAATTATTGAGATTTCCTCTTGGTTTGTTTGTTTTGTTAAGGATTCATTGACTAAATCAGATATCAGGGAAGGAGTGTTTTCTAACAATACAGCGGTATTGATGCCAGACATATCTTAGTTATCTTCTTGAAGTAGTTCAGAGAAGAATGTAACTACTTCATTCCCTATTAAAGCTTGTTCATACAGCCAATTACCATTGCCATCTTTAATTGATGAAATGGATTTTCTTTTGAATTTATTTTTGACTTGAAGATGAAAAATTTTAGAATTTGTATCTCCTTCTTTAAGCCACTTTAGTTTTGATTTTAGCTTCCAAAAAATTTCTTGGTTTTCAAGGGCCAATGTGAGTTTAGCTTTAGCTTTATTAAATTTGATTAAGTTTTCAGTATTTTCATTTTGTTGAAGATTTTCCTCAGCAATTGAGTAAACTTCTTCAGCATTTTTGACTCTATCAAAAATATTTCCAAAAACAGTTTTATTCCACAGTTTTAGGGTCATTTTTGTGTTTTTCGGTTTGCAAGAAAACTTTTTCAAACTTTTCAGATTTGTTGTTATGTTCTATGTTGTTTATATTAAGTTCAGGAATTCTGGATGTGAGGTCTAGCAATTCTAGAACTTAAATGACGTAAGCTTAGTTAAGGTTAATTGGTTTGAAAATTTTAAAATCAGTGGGGAATGATCTGATTGATCTCTTGGTAGGGTTTGTAATGAGGTTAATGGAAAGATAGATTCCCAAAGATGGTTAGATAGTGCTCTATCAAGTCTTTCCCATACCTTTCCTTTGGACCTCATACCTGTCCATGTGTACAAGTTTCCAATAGATAGATTGACCTCAGCTATGAAATTCTGAGAGTTTTTAATTGCTCTTGGGTTTGGAGTTGAGGGCCCAATTTATTCTTCTTGTTTCTTAATGACATTGAAATCTCCCATTATGCATAAAGGTTTTTGTTTGAAGTCCAAAATGGATTTCTAGAGAGGTTTTATCAGTTTTATTGTAAATTTAGCATAACTAAAACCAATCAGACACTCCTTATCAAGAGATGAATGACTGATTTTAGTAAGGATCATTTGATCCTCACATTTAATTATGCTAAGATTTACAGTTTCTTCCCAAAAAACCCATATCTTAATTAATGGACTGTTAAAGTAATTTTTGAAACCTATCTTTGTTGCAGTTTCCTAGATTGCTTCATTCCTAATCACTAGTTCCATAATTGCAATGATAGATGGTTTAAATTCTTTTTTAATGTCTTTTAATATTATTTTCATTGGATTATTACCAATTCCCCTTGCATTCCATGATAAAATGTTTAGATTCATCATTAAACAATTTTGTTGGAGTTCAATGTGGATCTTGTTAAGATAGTTTTTGGAGTGGAGGTGTAATCCTTCTTATTGCATCTTTTGGTTTACATGTTCATCTCATTCTGAGGTTGAGAGGCATCAGAAGATTCATCTTTTTGAGTTAGATCTGAGTTACTTGCCTGTATGTTGGCATTCTTTAAAAGAGAGTCAAATTTTATTTTTGACTCCTTTAGATTTTGTTTGATTTCTGAGTTGATTAATATTTCAGATTCTGAGAGATGACGACTACATTCAAAGTGATCATTATTCATCCATTATAATCTCTTGGTTTTGGACTTGTTGAAAGTCAGTAGAGGATAATCTCCACCATTGATTTCGATGAACTCCTGTTGGTTGGTGTTCATGTCATTGGGTATAGAACTGAGTTCATTATCTTCATTAACAGTTAGGGTTTCAAAATGGTTCTTATGGACCAATAAGCTATCAGTTTTGGATTCATCAGTTAATGTTCTGAGTGACAGCTTATTCTCTGCTTGCACAGGCATAGAACATGGAGCATGAAATTCAGGATGTTCCACATTATTATCACTAATCACATTTTGAGTAGGCAAAATAGTAGGAGCAGATTGTGTAGAGTTGATAGTGGAAACTACAGTTTGAGAAGATAAAGAATGATGCATATTCAGAGAAGAAGACATAACATTAGGTAACATAGTTTGAGCAGGGGGAACAATAGGCCTATTAGACACAGTGTAGGAGGTGAAGAATTGTCAGCACAATTCTCTTTTTGAGCAGATACATGGGACACAACCATTTCAGTAAGGGGATTAGGGAGAACTTGTGATCCCTGATAAGGGATCAACTCTTCAAAACTTGCTATTTTAGCTTGAGATTTCTCCTGAGCAATTTGATCCTCCTCTTCCTATGGCTTATCCACCTATTTTTTCTCACTGCGTGGCACTTGAACAGATTAGTTAGTCTTGTTTTATAGGATTGGTACCTAAATCTTTTCTTTTGATGATATACCAGAGGAAGAGGATTTTCCAACCACATATCTTTGGCGCTCTCCTGTTCACCTTTGTGGTTGGACTTTTTACCTGTGGCAGAGTCATCTTTTGGTCTCCAAGCAATATACGTTTCAGTATTTTATCATATATGCGCCTAGAAACTGAGTGCCCTAGTTTGAGGTAATTAGTGCAATAGTGTGGAAGCCCTTCATATTCAATGTACTTCCATAAACCTACATCTCAAAAACTCAACCATAATCTTTCAAGGAGAGGTTTGGTGACATCAACTTCCACACAGACACGGGAAACATGAGGACTAGTTCAATTTAGGGTTGCTTTATCTACACGAACAGGGTTACCAATTAAAAATCCAATAGACATCATAGCACAGTAATCAAAGAACTGCTGGGGTGGACCATAAAAAGCAATCCAAAAGGGGCTATTGGGGAATCAACATGGGGGTTAAAATTAGGGACCCATTTTGTCATTCGAATAGAATAAGAACCAAAATTCCAAATTTTGTGTAACCAACATCTATATAATCATCTGGAATTAAAAAATGAATTAAAACATGTTTGTTGTCTAGAAGATTGATCTCAGTGTTTCCCTTGAAGCCTGCAGTTTGAAATCCTTTCGGAGGTTCTCCATTTGGGGTTTGTTTCTCGAGAATTTTCCAATGAGGGTCCATTTCAGTGGTTCTTCAATTTTGATACATTCTTTGTCGAAAAAATACTGACTCGACTCCCCTAAGTGTTCGATCGAGATCTTTGGAGTGAAGAGGGCTCTAGGGATTGAATTTTCAAGCAGGTTTATGAGGACCTTTCGATGCTCATCTTTCAGGGCTTGAGTGTATGATAGAGGAGGATAGGGATCAGCCTTAGGCTTTGTCACATTGGTGTCGCCATCCGGTAAAAGGGAAAAGATATGAGAATGAGGTGGCACCGACAATGGTTCTCAATGGAAAAATTGCCACAGAGCAAATTCAGGTTTTGGATCTTTGTATTTTTAATTATATATAAGTTCTACCATTATCTTTCAGAAAATAAATGCATAAACAAAATCATTTAAACAGTTAACAAATGCTCTAAACTTATGAACTAATTTATAGATTTCTTAATTGTAAGTTATGCCATTATCTTTTATAAAATAAAAGTATAAAGTAAATCATTGAAACAATTAACAAATACTCTAAACACATTAACTAATGTATACATTTCCTAACGAATGTACTACCACAATCTTGCTTGATGCGTCTTCGACCACCGACCAATTCGTGGGCTTGAGTTCTTCTCAAACTGACTTGCAATTAAACTATCCCTGGGGTTCCAGGGGTCAGCACTCCAATGCTTATGTTAGTCCAAGCGTCCAAATATGATTAAGACCGAATGAATTATAAGTAAATGCATACTTGGTATTTATACTCCATGTCCTAAATAACGTTCTCCTTAATTATCTCCCTTAATTACCCACGAATGCGGTAATTAAGTTAGAGTATTAAATATTCCCCTAACTGGGCTGCCATACCTTCGGCCCAATAGCCTTCTTAGGCTTAGCCTCTATCAAGAGCCTCAGAAAAGCAAGTTCTTGATCTTAGAAAGCTGGAAATTCACGAAAGTCTTCGAGGTCTCGAATGCATGGGATAGTTCGAGGACTTTGAAGACTCAAAATGAACCTAGTACTTCGTTGCTCTTGCCTTCGAGGGTGAGAACCTGGTTTTCTAATCAACTCCGTCGTTTAGGATTCCAAAAGGGCACGGGGTAACTGTATAACCGTGCGTGTCACTGCTTCCCAAATAGCGCACTATCAGAAGGAAAAAAAGCAATCACGCATTTCTATAACTTTTATATTTCCAAAGCAGTTATAATTACACGTCACTTCAGCCCCCATGATTACCTCCCATCCGCTCTTCCTTATTCCTTTTTTTGTCTGCAGGCATCTTCTTACAAGCATTCTTTCTGTATTTCTCTCTCGAGCGATTTAATTTCCATCACATTTCCCAGAAAATCAATAAGTTCTTTCATCCCTACTCTCATTCTAATCTTTTTGTTCCCCCCCCCTTTCAATCATGGCCCATTCTGATGAGGGTTCCACTTCTAAGAAACTTTCCAGTGAAGTTAGGGTAGGCGAGACAAGGGTTAGTATGTTGGAGAGAACCATTAATAACCTAGAATGCACTTATTCCGAAGAACTCTAGTATGATTCAGATGCTGGAGAGCGCGTATCTGATCAAATTGCTAACATTCCTAGGAAGAAAGGGTTTTCCCCATAATTGATATACCTCCTCGAGATGTCTTTGAAAATTGGCCTCCAAGCATGGGCAAGCCCTACATAAGGAGGCCCCCTACGAGCGGTAAGATTGGTTTTTACTCTCCTCCAAATCCAGAGCTCGAAGCCATAGAGGAAGAGGAAGATGCATATCTTTTGAGGGATAAGACAATCCTTGAGGGTGAGGAAGCACCCTCGAGAGTGCCTCGGATATCTCTTCTGGATAGACCCTCTGAAAAGAAGAAAAAGAGGACTTATCGAAGGTCAAGGCTAAAGGAATCACGGAGGGAGCCCCCAGTTCTAGTAGTGGGGGCTGCTATGTCCAAAATTTTGGACCCAATCCCTCATGGTCAGCGAATAGCCCTGGATGCCAGTTTTCAACCCTTTAGAGAGGGTGATACCCCCCATAACCTTCTTGAAAAAAGATCGTCTATCTCTCTTAGACACCTTGATTGCGGGCTCACATTTCCCTTTCTGCCCCTTTTTTTCCAAACTCCTTAGCAAATTCCAAGTGAGTCCTACACAAGTCCATCCCAACATTTTGGTGATCATCATTATGTTCTTGACCAAGTGCGACAAGTTCCGTATTAAACCCAGTTATAAGTTGTTTCGCTCGCTATACTTCATGTCCTATAGTGGGCGGTCTACAAATATTATCGTCACGTTTGTCAAGCGAGAAGCAGATCATAACGTTTTTAGTGTTCTTAGCACTTCGGGCGACTGGAAAAGCTGGAAGAAAGGTATTTAGTTCCATAGTAGGAGGTATTGAGTTCCTCTCTGGAAATTGGGACGTACGAGTTGAATCTCCCAAATCTGGGGAATATGTCTGCCCAGATGCCCTCTTGAGGGATAGGCAAAAACAATTGTCCAGTTCCCTCAACTACAGCCTCTTCAACAACCCCAACCCCCGGATTGGCGGCTTTCCGTTCCTGCCAAAAGTCTATGAAGAATATGTGTATAACATACTCCGGAAGGATACAAGAAAGAGGAGCAGAGAACCTGAGGGCATCAGAGATGGACCTCCCCTCGAGACCATCGTTAGTGACTTTAGGCATTCGGGACCTTCCGAGGGTGCCTTAATAGACATCTACTTCTCCCATTTGTTGTGTTATTGGGTTTATCGCTATTGACTGACTCTCTCTCTCTCTCTTTCCTTTTTGAGTGGGTCTTGCTAAGGGCTTAAAGAAGAAAAAGTCCTCGAAGCAGGGCCAGGCTCGTTCCAAGGGGATAATTAATTCCTCAAAGCAGGCTTCCATTCTCCCAAATCCGGTGTCTCCCCCTTAAACCTGGCCTCCCCTCCTACTGTAGGCCTTGAAAGGCCTATCTTAACCATAGGTGCTGAGCAATCACCTCACACCGGGAAACGTTTGCCAGAAGACAAGGGCGAACAACAATAATATTGTTTCCTCTTTACCTAGATCGCTTATGGGAACACATGGCAGCGAAGATGTTCATCAACAATCTCCACCTCCTTCGAATAATGTAGCGTCCGGGTCTAGGATCCAGCATCACCTTTCAAAGATGGCCTCCAACCCTAAGGTTCTTTCCCATTCTATTTTCTCTCCTTTTTTTAATGTTAATTTGAGCTGAATTGTTTTATCAGGTCTCCCAAATTTTTCACGAGGCCATCGAGTGAATGACGGCCTTCTTTTCCTTTTGCTTTGCTAGCGACGATAACTTCTATGAGGAGCTCAACAAACAAGATGCTGAGATTTTGCGGTTAAGAAATCTCTCGAGGATCACCAGGAGGCTCTCGAGGAGAAAAATAGGGTGCTCCAGAAGAAAGATAGAGTGCTCAAGGAGAAAGATATAATGCTCGAGGAAAAGGATAGGGTGATTGAAGAAAAACCAAAGCTTCTGGAAGAGTAAAGGCAAGGTATTAATTTCGAGAGGCCTGGAAGATACAAGCCACAGAAGTGGAGCAGCGTTTCACTGATTTTGAAAAAACAATCGCCACACACAAAGTGAGCCTTCGTGCCCACATGGTTTCCCACAAAATTCCCTCCTTCTACTTAATCACTAATGATCATCTTCCCAAGTTTCTACTTAAAGCTGCTCAGTACTGTATGTAAGAAGTCAACGTTCATGGAATGGGAATCCTTGGCAGAAAAAGGCCTTTGACCTCATTCTTGATTGGCTGGTAGAGCTAAAGATGAGGGATTCACCCCTTTGAGCTTTCAGTATGCCCCTCGGTCACCGAAGTTTTCCACTAAGGAAGATGAATGACATTTTTTCCATTTGAGAAAAGTTACCCAAAGGTCTTCATCAAAATGTCGCAAAGGCAATGGGTCGTCTTCAAAGGGCCCATTCGAATCTTCCACGAAGAAGTGGTGTAAGACTATCGTCGCTCCCTCAGAATATCCTATAGAGGAACAAATTAAGGATATCTAAAGGGTAGCTAGTATAAAACTTGAAGAACTTGAAGAAATAGAGGCAACCGTTAAGGAGCTAGGAAAACCTATCTCCACTGAAGAATAGTTTCAGACATGATTTCCTCCCACTAGATAAATACGTTTAGATGAATAAACTCAGATAGTTATTGGTATCAATATTGCATTCCTAATATATTTGTTGAAGTTTGAATATACAACAAATATTCTTTCTATCTCGTATACTTTACCCTCGAATACGAGCGCCCTATGCGATTTCCTTAGGCGGAGCAAAGTACGAATATGTTTGGTAAGTAGGAATTAAGTAATTTAGAGACACAAGCATTTTACCCAGGTTTGATGTTTCCACCTACATCTTGCTAATCTCACCTACTAATTTATCATTTCAAGATTATAAGATAGTCTTTCAGTGCCGCTTTAGAGAAAACCACTCGAACATCAACTAGAGTGCCGCTTTAGAACAAACCATTCGAACATCAGTCGTGGCTTGGAATATTATCTAGAGCGCTGCTTTAAAGAAACCAGCTCGAATATCAACCAAAGTGCTGCTTTAGAGCAAACCACTCGAACATCAGCCGTAGTTGGAAATATTATCTAGAGTGCTACTTTAAAGCAACCCGCTGAACATCAACCAGAGTGCCGCTTTAAAGCAAACCACTCGAACATCAACCAGAGTGTCATTTTAAAGCAAACCACTTGAACATCAGTTGTAACTAAAAATATTATCTAGAGCGCCGCTTTAAAGCTACCTGCTTGAACATCAACCAGAGTTCCACTTTAAAGAAAACCACTCGAACATCAACCGGAGTGCCGCTATAGAGCAAACCACTCGAATATCATAGCTGGTAGTATTTTCTCAAGTTGGTAATGTTCCACCTTCTTGGCACCCATACCCTATTCATCTGTTCGAGAACATAGCTTCCTCCCGGGTGCGATTTGACCACTTTATAAGGTCCTTCCCAATTTGCAGCTAACTTCCCATTAGGGGTCCTTTATGCTTTTCTCATTTTTCCTCATTACTAAGTCTCCCGGGTTAAACAACACCTTCTTTACCCTTCTTCCATGGTATCTTCTGACCGGTTCCTTGACTTTAGCCTCGTGTAGTGAAGCTGGCTCTCTCTTTTCCTCCATCATATCTAAATCCAGACATCAATTTTGTTGATTGATCATCTCATCTGTAACAGCTATCATCCTTGGGCTAGTAACTCCTATTTCTGAAGGAATTACTACTTCCGAGCCATATACAAGACTATAAGGCGTTTCCCAAGTAGTGGAAGACTCGGCTGTCTGATATGCCCACAACACATTGGGTAATTCCCATATCCAATTACCTTCTGCCCCCTCGAGGCGTGCTTGTATTCCATTTACTATTGTTCTATTGGTCACCTCCACTTGCCCGTTTGCTTGGGGGTGGTAAACAGATGTCAACTTTTGCTTTATCTGATATTCCTCACACCACTCCTGAAGGGATCCTGAGAAAACCGTGTTATATTATCTGTAATGATCGTTCTTGGGATCCCAAAATGACATAAAATGTTCTTTCAGCAAAATGAGATGACTGTTTTCCTCTTATGTTTGTTAAGGGCTCAGCCTCTACCCACTTTGCGAAATAATCAACCACTACTATTCGGTATATGAATTTTCCCGCCTCTTCTGGAAAAGGGCCTACCAAATCGATACCCAATTTGTCAAATGCCACAAACTATAGATGCTTCTCATTTCTTCCTATGGAACATGTGTTATAGGAGCATGGCTCTAACATTGATGGCAAGCCTGAATATACCGGTTCACATCCTTGATCATGGTTGGCCAGTAAAACTCCTCTCGAATGAGCCTTTTCGCCACGAACTTGGATCCTTGGTGGCTGCAGCATACCCTTCGTGAACCTCTCTAATTAGATAATCAACTTCATGAGGGTTAACGCATCGAAGTGATGGCTGCAAATAACCTCTTCTATACAACCATTCTTCCTACAAAACATACATTGGAGCCTTAAACCTTACCTTTCTAGCATCCACTTCATTTTTTTGGAGGACTACCTCTCGAAGATACACCACGAACGGTGTCATCCAGGAGTCTTCCAGTTTAATTGTCATCACCACAGGCTCTTCAAAACTTTACCTGCTTAAAGTTTCCATAAGGAGTTACTGCTGGGATTAGGTTCCCAAATCCGAAGAAGTGAGCTTACTTAGAGCGTTTGATTTATGATTTCTTTCCCTCGGAACCTACATCAACGTATAATATTTGAAATTTTTTAACAAGATCTTCGCTACCTCGAGGTATCTCTGCAGCTTACACTCTCTAGCCCCAAACTCTCCATTCACTCGTTGAACCACAGTTTAAGAGTCACTGAAAACCTCCAGTTCCTCCAACTGCAGCTCCTTTGTGAGGAACAATCTAGTTATCAGTGCCTCATACTCAGCTTCATTGTTAGTTGCTTTAAATGCAATGTTCAATGCATAAGGATAATCTTTGCCATTGGGGCTAGTAAGTAGGGCCCCGACTCCACTTCCTCCTGAATGTCACAAACCATCCACATACAACTTCCATATCTTTCTTTGCCTTGTTTCCTCATCCTGAATGAGATCCAAACACACCTTGAGGGGCTCTGTAGTTTCCACTACAAAGTCTGCCAGCGTATGCCCCTTAATCGCAACTCGAGGTTGATACTAGATATCATGCTCTCCCAATTCTACTTCCCACTTCATCATTCTTTTGAAAATCTCTGGCCTTAGCAGGATCTGTCGAATGGGGTGGTTCGTGAGCACCACTATCTTATGTCTCTGGAAGTAGGGTCTCAAACTTTGGTCTGTATATGCGAGGGCTAGAATTAACCTTTCAAGAACTGTATACCGTGTATCATCCCCTGCAAGGCATGACTAACAAAGTAAATCAGATGTTGAACCTTTTCTTTTTCTTTTACTAGAGCCGCGCTGATTGCTAGCAGCAACGCGGAGATATACCAGTACAGCGTCTCATCCTTGTCTGGTTTCATCAAAGTAGGCAATGTCCCCAAATGTTCTTTCAATTGCTCGAATGCCTCATCGCACTTTCCATTCCACTCAAACTTCTTTGCCCTTCAAAGCACATTAAACAAGGGTAAGTGCTTCTCTGCCCCTTTCGATAAGAACCTACTTAATGCTGCTTGAGACCATGTATGCTTTTGCACATCCTTTATCGATTGTGGGGTTTTCATTGTCCTCAGAGCTTCTACCATTTCCGGGTTTACATCGATCCCCCTCTTTGAGGCCATAAATCCAAGAAACTTCCCTGCCCCCACACCAATAACACACTTAAACGGGTTTAACTTAAAATTAGCTTCTCGAAGCCTACCAAATGTTTCTTCTAGATATTTTAAGAATTCTTCATAACTTTTGCTTTTGACCACCATGCCATCCACATATATTTAAATACTCTTCCTTATCCGTCCCCTGAACAATCTATCCACTAGCTTTAGCTAAGTAGCTCCATCATTCTTCAACCCAAAGAGCATCTTCTTATAGTAATAAGTGCCCACATATGTAATAAATGATGTCTTTTCCTTGTCTTCCTCCACCATGAGGATTTGGTGATAACCCTTATGCACATCAAAGAATGCCAAAATTCAATATCCAATGATGGCTTCCACCAACTTGTTGATTGGTGGCAATGGGTAACTATATTTGGGGCAGCACTTATTTAAGTCAGTAAAGTTAATACACATCCTCCATGCTCCATCCTGATTTGGAACCATGACTGGGTTAGCAATCCAATTAGGATAGAATACCTCCTCGATTACGTCCGCCCTCAATGACTTCTCCATCTCTTCTTTAATTGCCTCAGCTCTTTAGGGAGAAAACATTCTTCTCTTCTGCTTCACTGGCTTAATCGAATGGCTGATGTTCAGTCTATGTAGCGCGAGACTTTAAGGAACCCGGTCAGGTCAGATGTATCCCACGAGAACATGTTTCCGCACTTTCCTAACAAGTCTTCCAGTCTTTCTTTCACATTTTCAGGAATTAGTTTCTCAACAGCTACTGAGCCTTTATCCCGAATAGGCATATGTATTGTATCAGCTAGTCCTGCCTCTGCATGTACTGCCGTTACATCCCTTCATTTTCTCGCTTCCCATACCACTGTGAGGTTATTTTTTCGGCCACAGTCTGATCCCCTCGAATGGATGCCACCCCATTTTCAGTTGGGAACTTCATCATCAGGTGATAGGGTGACCAAACCGCCCGAGCCTGGCACATCCATGGCCTTCCTAGAATCACATTATAAGGGGAAGATGCATCCACGATAGCAAAATTACACCTGATAGTCACTCCCTTGTCGCTATCCGCTACTTGAACAGGAAATGTTGTCTCTCCTATAGGGAATATCGGGTTTTCCATGAATCCTGACAAAGGGGAAGCAAAGTTTTTCAAGTTTTCACGCCCTATGTCTAACTGGTCAAAACACTCAGCGAACATCACTTCTACCCCGCTACTATAATCAATGAACACCCTTTTGATCAAGGACATTCCAATAATGGCTTAAATGACCATAGGATCCGCATGGGCGTTTGGTCTGGCACAGCATCCGCTTCCAAGAAAGTGACCGTCTCATCTAATTGAAACCTCTTATGACTGGGCTCTTCTGCGGGAACCCTCCGAGCATCAGCTCTTATAAAAACATTCAAAGATCTCTCTCCCACCATGCTATTGATGATGTTAATTACCCTCCGCACGTGTGAGTTTTCTCCATTTTGATTTCCCCCATATTGCTCTTGGGGTCTATCATGTCTTCCTCTTGCCCCCTGTCTTGAATCACCTATTCTCGAGGCCTTCTATCTTCTCTCCCTCCATTAGTTTGATTTTTTCTTCTCTAAGGCTACCATTGGTTTATCTGGGGTCTCGAAGGGGCGGCCTGGTTCCTATGTCCTTGTCCTCAAAACTATCCTTCCTATTCACACCTGTTAAACTCCATCCTTAACTGCATGCAATCATTTGTGTCATGGTCGTAATCCCTGTGATGATCACAGTATTTATATTTTTCTCTCCGAGCTGCAACCAAGTTGAGAAAACTCTGCAAGGGTGGGGGTGTCCAGAACAACCCTTTATGTATGCTTAAAGTATTTGCAGGAGTTCTTCCTCTAAGCGTTGGAGGCAGTGGATTATAACTCTTGAATGGAGTTCTTATAGGTTTGACCGACCTTTTTCCTCTATGCTTTACATTTCTTCCTGCTTTCTCTACAAGGTTATCTCTTTTCTTTCTAGTTACCTCCTCTACCCTCAAATATTGTTCTACGACCTCCAGAATATTTTGTAAAGTCTTAGGGGTATTGGTCCTCAGCTTCTTGTATAATTACAAGTCCTGCAGCCCCAGCAGGTACCCCTGCATTACCTTATTCTCCGTCATTTTTATCACCCCCAAACTCTCATCTACATACCTGTGATAGAAGGGTTCCATGTTTTTTCCTGCCTTTTGCTTCGTCTGGTAGAGTTCTAATAAGGTTTTGGTAAACTTTTTCTTCTTTGCGTACTGGCTCATCGATGCTCCGCTGAAGTCCCGATATGATCGAAGCAAGCCCCTTGGAAACTTATTAAACCACTCATGAGCCTTTCCCCGCAAGTAGCTACCTACCAGCTTGCATGTCAATTTCCCATCAAAGTTCCTCAAACTCATCAAGCCCAAGAACATCTGTATGAACTCTCGAGGGTCAGTTTCACCACTATACGTGGGAAGTCCTTCCGGGGGCTTCACTTCTATTGGCCATTAAACTCCAGTGATTACCGAGCTGAAAGGAGACCCCACAGGCTGGCTCAAGGGGCCGATCAATCTATCAAATTCCTTTATTAATGGATCACTTGCATCCGAGGAAGGTTTATGCTACCCCCAGGTAGGTTTAGCCCCCTATCATGGTCACCCGATTATGGAATATAGAGAGGTTGGGTTCCTCCATGTCCCGTGTTCACCCAATGTTGTCCGAGATTCGGGTATGCTGGCGGTGGGAGTGGTTGGATATAAGAATTGTACAGCCCCTAACTGATTCCCACACTCCCGTATCCTTGCATGCCAGAAGAGGCCATTATTCCATATGTTGTTCCTGGACGGGACAGGTTGATGATAGGAGCAGATGGGGCTAGCGAAGGTACCACATATATGAAACCTTGGGAGTAACCAGGAATAGAAGGCTGGGGCCTAGCCTCTAGAAGTTCTCTAGCAAATCCCTAATAAGGGTAGGCTCTCAAGGGTTGAGAGGCCCACCCCGTAGTTATTCCCAAAGGTGAGGGCATTAATGCCCCCATGACCATATCATCCCTTAGAGGAGGGGTGATTCGATAACTGGCCGCAGCCAGGACCTGAGCTGCTCGTTCCACATCTTGATTCGGGGTCGCCCTCCCTACATTCTGATTTCCTTGCCCATGTTGACCATAAGCTTCCATATACAAATCTCCCAAAACCTCTTTAAACCTTCCATTCCTTGAATCAGCCACCCTTTCGAGCAAGGAATCGATGTTTCCTTGTTTTTGATCTCCCATCACTTCCAGCATCCTCGAGGGCATCGACACATCATTCTGGACTAGCGCCATGGGATTTGCGCCAACTGCCACTGAGGTCCCCCTCCTCGTAGCCTACACCTGTATTAGGCTCCGCTCGCAACTTCGTTCCCGTCGTTTGAATGTTAGCCATTTCACGTTCCTCGATGCAGGCATCATTTTTTCCTCCTGGATTTACTGATGTTAACATTAGTGAAGATCCAGCCACCGTACCTATTGTCCTCAACCTTTCACTCCTTCGAACTACCGTGGACATAAACTCCCAAAACCCTTGATCCAGCTTAGTATTCCCACAGACGGCGCCACTTGATGCGTCTTAGACCACAAACCGGTTCGTGGGCCTGAGTTCTTCTCAAACTAACCTGCAATTAAACTATCCCTGGGGTTCTAGGGGTCAGCACTCTGATGCTTAAGTTAGTCCAAGCGTCCAAATATGATTAAGACAGAATGAATCATAAGTAAATGTGTACCTTGTATTTATAATCCATGTCTTAAATAACATTCTCCTTAATTATTGCCCTTAATTACCCACGAATGCGGTAATTAATTTAGAGTACTAAATATTTCCCTAACTGGGATGCCAGACCTTCGGCCCAATGGCATTCTTGGACTTAGCCTCTATCATTGCTAAAAATAAAAGTATAAACTAAATCATTAAAATAATTAACGGGCACTCTAAATACATGAGCTAATATATTTTGGCCGATTTTATCCTATATGTGCTTTGTTGACATCTTCCTTTGCCATTATTCAAGTCATGCGATTAAATTTCTATTTAGTGTGTTTAGTAAATGTTATTGATAAGTTGTTATTATTGCGGAAAAAAAAGTAATTCTTAGTGTGGTACAACTACACTTTTAATATATAGACTAATGACAAAACTCCTGTCACATTTTAATAGATATTTGGAAAATAGTTTCGGAAAGAAATACAAAACCTTGATTAAAACTAATTAATTGAAACGATTAGCAAACATCATAAACATATGAATATTCTATATATTGGCGGCTTGTAACTTCAGTCACCATATGTGGAAACAAACATCCACGGTAAAATGGTTAAAAGAATGGGATTCTAATACCAAATTCTTCCGCATTTCAGTTAAGGCTAAGCAAAATAAGCAATACATTGCTTCAATAAAAAAATCCCAAGGCTCTTGGTTAATTGTTCAAACTGAAATTGGTCAAGAAGCTGTGTTTTTTTCTCTAATCTTCCCACTAAAGAAAATGAAGATCCTTCAGGTAGTCATACAACCTGGCTAATTGAAAATATTCCACATATGGTGACTAAAGAAATGAATCAGAATCTTTTAAAAAACAATTACTAGTGAGGAACTATCAGAGGTACTTAAATTTATGGATTATGATTCAGCCCCAGGTGCAGATGGCTTTTCAGGAAAACTTTTCAAATCATGTTGGGAAATAATCAAAATGGATCTTCGGTTGGCTATAAATGATTTTATACATGAAAATTCAATTCCAAAAGCCATCTCCTCCGCTCTCATGACCCTAATCCCTAAAAAAGATGTAATTTCTTCTTTTAAGGATTTCAGACCTATAAGTCTTTGTAACTTTTTAACAAAATCTTCTCAAAGTTACTCAGTTGCAGACTTAAACCCCACATGCCTTCTCTGATCTCTCCTGAACAATCTGCTTTTGTTCAGGGAAGAGAACTATCAGATAATGTGTCATGAATGTAGGAAATTACTAATTTCCTGAACTCAAAGAACAGAGGTTTCAATGTCATTTTCAATTTGGACATGATAAATGCCTTTGACCGAGTTTCTTGGCACTTTTTGTCAAGTTTTCTAATCAAAATGGGGTTTCATATTTCTTTTATTAACCTTATATTGGGAAATATCCAGGCTGCCTATTTCTCTATTCTAGTAAATTGTGTCTCAAATGGTTTTTTTTAACCCTCTAGGGGTCTTAAACAAGGGGACCCCCTCTCCCATAATTTTGTTTACACTCCTAGCTGATGATTTTTCAAGAAACCTGAATTTTCTTTTTCAATATGCAAATATTGAATATTTTAAACTGCCATTTTCTATGATAAGAGTTTCTCATCTTGCCTTTATAGATGACATAGCTGTCTTCATAAAATTTTCTAAGAAAGGATTGAAAATCCTTCTGCTATTCCTAAAGTCTTTTGAATTGGCAACTAGTTAGAAGGTAAATTTTGACAAATCAAATTTCTACCTCTCAAAATTTACAACCCCAAGAGTTAAGAATAATATACTATCTCAAATTGGGATGTCTGAGGGTTCTTTCCCATTCAAATACTTGGGATGCCCCATTTATTTGGGTAGAAACAAAAGTATCTACTACCAGAATTTAATATATACAGTTTCTTCAAGAATACTTAAATGGCAAAACAGATTCTTGAATCAAGCTGGAAGGTTGGTTTTAATAAAGCATGTGCTCTCAATTATTCCACTCAATCTTTTAATAGTATTAAAACCAACAAAGGGTGTTCTAGACAAGCTACATGTAATCTTTGCTAAATTCTTTTGGAACATAACTGATAATGGCATTGGTAACAAAATAGTTTGGAAGTCATATTCCAATTTGTGTTTCCCAAGATCAAAAAATGGACTAGATTTTAAAAACCATCATGCCATGGTTCGGTGTTTTCCACTTAAATTATGGTGGAAACTTCAACAATGCCAATCATTATGGTCTCAATTCATGTGGAGTATCCCACACCATTTAAAAATCTCAAAGTCATGGAAAGAATTATAGGAGTTTCTGATCTGGCCATGAACAATACTTTTTTGCAATTGGGTAAGGGTGTCGTATCCTTTTAGGCCTAACTGGTCTAATTTTGGACCATTGTCTCAATATGGTTCTCTTCTCAACTTATTCCTTTTGCTGATGCTTCAGTTAGTGAATTTGCAGAGAATCAAACTCTTCTATCTGAAAGTTTGATAATTGGTTTGCCTACTCATGTTTTAAATTTTATGAAAACCAGAGTGATGCTTTTCCATGATTATAAGGATCTTCTGATATGGAAACCATCAGAGAATGGTTTCTTCTCTGTTAAATCTTCTTATGAATTAACTAGAGAAAAAAAAATGTTATACCATCTTTTAATTTTCTATGGTCAAAACTTCTACCAAAGAAGATTAGTGTTTTCACATGGATGTTATTGAATAGGCTATTGGCTCTACCAGATATATTAGAAGATTTTAACTTCCAATTACCATAAAAATTATTGTTCTGTGAGTCTGATTTTGAGGATTTACACCGCATTCTCAATTCTTGTAAAAAAAATTTAAAATCTATGGTGTATGATAAATAGAACTTTAAGCATTCAAAATGACAGCTTTAGCACTCTCTGGGACAAATTTTATTTTTATTGGAATGTAAAGCACAAGAATGCTGATCTCCTAAGCCTCATCAAAATTATTCCATGCATTGTAGTTTGGTTTATTTGGTGTCCTAGAAATAATTTCTCTTTGAATCCATCAAACCAAACACACAGTCAATGATTAAGAAGATCCTGAATCAGTTCCAAGATATCTTTTATGCTCAGAAACTGAGATTTTCATGGAGCCTTACTTCTGGTTTCCCAGTTTTACTCTACTCTAAAACTTAAGGTTTAAAGGGTAACATCCAAGAAAGAATCATTAGATGGAAACTTTCCAAGGTTTTTCAACTAAACACTGATGGTTCAGTCCTGAGTAATGGTGATTCTGGAGCTGGAGCCATACTCAGAGATTCACTAGGAAAGGTTATTTCTGCTGCTGTAAAATACTTAGGAAACAGTACTTCCTTGATGGCAGAAATGGAAGGGCTTAAGTTAGGCCTGGACTTAGCTTTGAAAAGTGAATGCTAATACTTAGAAATTGAGTGTGATTCATTGCTGCAGTTATTAGAGACATATGGAATATGGCAGAGCAGTTTCAATTTTCTATTAATCATATCTTTAGGAAAGGCAACAGTGTGGCTGATAGTTTAGCCAAAACTGCAAGCTCCAAAAAGGTGAGTTAATCTTTTGATCATCTCAATTTACCACGTAAACTTAGAGGACTCATTTACCTTGATGATATTTCCTTCCCATATTTCAGAAATTCATGACTTATATACGGTTGTTTAAGCTTCTTAGAAAAAAAATTTACTGCTCTTCTTATTTTCTGATGATAGGTACAGAAGGCCAATGCTAGATCTCGTATACTTGGGTTGGCACAAAGCTTGAAGAAAAAGACTTTTGCAGGCTGAAGCAACACTTTGACAATTTCCCTGCTGATGCAACTGGGCAAGACCTCTGCTAATAAACCATAGAAGATATTGCTAGCATTTTGGGCAAGATCTCTTGCTATGTTTCTAAAGTGAATCACTTATAGGGAAGTGTTTTTCTAGGGGCTATTGTGGGAGGACATCCCTTTTTGTCGACACTGGGTGTGGATGCATAAAAATGGTAGGCCATAATAGACTCCGACATTTGTTTTCAATGGTCGTTCTCTTTGTTAACACAGGGGTGTATACACTAGTGTAGGTATGGGGGACTAAAAGTGGTTATTTTGGACCAGAGAAGGCACTTTTAAGGTGCCTTCTTTGGTTCTGCCTTTGATCCTCTGTGATCAAAGGCAGTTCAAAGAACCACCTTTGTTGAACACGCAAGAAGGCGGTTATTTTTTGCCTTTGAAATTCTCCAAGAACCACCTTTGTATCACTTCCAATCTCAGAAATAGTCCATACCCCTTGGCTCCATTTCACCATTCCGGTACTGGAACTTCCCTAGCTTACCATACCGGGTATAGGTTCGGGCAAGAATATTTGGCTCCTGAATCGGGTGTATAATTAGGTATAATGTTACAAACTCGGAACTTGCAATGTAGAGTCAGGTAAATTTTCATGTTCCGGTACTGGAACATGCACATGGTTCTTAAGTCGCATGTCATTTCCGGTCCAAACCTGGTTGAGTGGTTACAAAAAATTGCGTGGATTTAAAACGCTTCCGAATTCGGAAAGAGAGTCAGCCACATGGCTTCTGAGTCCGGAATAGTAGTTCGTGCCTTTGTTATTTTAGGACCAGCAGTTCCAAAATCGGAACTAAATTCGGTTGGAATAAGAATTATTTCATTGTCGTAACCCTTAAAATTAAACTCAAAAACAATATTATATTCAACAAACATTGTACACGCTGTTTGAGCTTACAAAAATGTATAGATAATTGTAAAGAAGAAATTCTCTATACATAGAAATAGATTCAACTACGATTTCTGTTCCACGATGGATTTGTCAATTCCTAATACTACTTCACACTCAATAACATGATCGTAGTTTCAACAAAAATCTATAGATAAGGCTACTTTAGCAACTATCTATAGATAGGAATAGAAAACATGCTAATCCTATCCCTCACAAATGAATGTCTTGAGCATACAATAATTTGCTAAGGTACCACATGGAGCTCCGAGAGTAAGGGATCGTACATGAACTAAATGTCTTTCCAAATAATTTTGGGCATTGTTGATGTTATCTTGACAATACGGCTTAGAATCCTTAGGAAAAATCCGTGCACGAGCTACACCATATTAGTTTTAATGTGCTAGTTCATAGTTCAACAAAAGTTGGCATAAATATTGAAAAAATTATCACCTTATCCATTTCAAGGAAATCTAATCGTATATCTTTAACGTATTCCACTGCATATAACATTACATATTACCCACACTCTCATGCTTACGCTTGTTTCTTTTATTGATATGTAGAGAAAATTATGAGTAAATACTAAATAACAACTTTAAAGTAATTGTAAATGTTTATCGGAACTCATACCTTGATTTGTACTACATGTAAGTGGTTTGTGACATTCAACCCATCGAATTCACTCCTCAAGATATCCACAAAATCTTGTGAAGTTTAATAGTGCAACGGATCCATCCAGTACACAATCTACTTTTCCGGTACAATCAAAATTAGTCTCCAATGTTCACTACACATGAACATGTAATTTAATTAAATATTTACACAAGCACTAACATAAAAAAAAACATGTAGAACATAATGAAATTTAAAACATCCTCTCTCAATGTGAGGTGAAACGAATAATTTCTTATCATTGCAACCTATGCATTTTCGGATGTAATCAATATGTTCTTCCCCTGAACACGGTCATCAATGGACACAAATACCCTATTTCCCTTTGACTAGCAAAGTAATACATGTACCTTAGATATAGCATTTGAAATATCAGAGAGGAACTCACATGAGAAGCAAGTAAAACACAACATGAATCAATGTAATTCTTTAAAAACACACTTACAGTAGAAACAAGGACATGATTGTTTAGTTGACTTGGTCACAGTTGCATAATTTCTTGAGATCACTCCTCAACACAATTATGTCTCATCATCTTCCAAATACACATTCATTTCCTAAAAATGTGTACGTGGAGTTACGATGATGTAGGTTGATCCAATTGCACAAAATGTGGATGAAATGTGGAGAACCCTTTTGGACTTCTGGCTAGTTACATCGGGTTTCTTTTTATCACTTACGTTTACAATTTTTTTTCTTCGTTTGTACCTGGTAATCTTCAAATGACCATCTTTCTTGGGATCGATGTATACTAGTCGTCGAGGCTAAAGAAGGAAAATCCCTTGAGCGATTCCTACCTTCTTATAATCTCCTTCCGGCATTGGTAATCTTGTATTTTGCACTAAGGCTTTCTCCACCATTACCCTTGCAGTTCCATATGGGATTGGAATTGAATGATATTGTCGCATCAATCCGTAGAACACACCGTCTGTAACATGGAGTGGCTTTCCACTTTCACCAACCTCTATAAAAAGCTCACATGGTTGAGAACCCTACATGAAACACATATACTAAACGTTATTTTTCGTTCAAATGTGTAGAGATATGAATAAATAATTGATCTCACCTTTTTTGGGGGGTGAGAGGATGTCATGTTTGGGAGAATTCTATATCCTTGGCATGGGTTGCACTCTCTTGTTGTTCGCCTCCAACTCGCCCGGAGAGTGGTGGGATCCTCTCTATGGTGGCTCCCAATCGCTTGTTAGATCATTAGGATCATCGGCCAATTGAAGTCTAGTGAGTTTGACTAATTTGTGAATTAATATGTCTTGTAGTTCCAAACACTTATACACTTATACACAGTCTCAATTATGGGAGAAATGGCCAAGTTTAGATTGAAGCTATGGTTAAGAGACAAAAAAATAGGGTTACAAAGGAGATGCAATTAAGTACATAGTAGTACCTTGCATTACATACATAGGGTGGCTTTATAGTCTGGAGGCACATCGTTCCAACAATGCTATTTTATGTCAACCCTAGTCCGACCCACCTTCCCAACCCAAATTGACCACTTAGCACGTTATTCCGACAAGCACAAGTCATTTGCATTGAAAACCAAAGGGGTCAATTATTTTCTTGTAATCCTCCGCTCAAGCATTCTACAATGTGTTTTCACTATACCTACGACCACCGGATCCTCCTCCTCATCATCCTCTTCCTCATCCACCATTGTTTTGGTGTTCCCTTCTCTAGAACTTAAATAATCCTCATGACTTCTTTTTCTTAGACATTGTTCGACACACTATCAAAAATATATTTTTCGAACACAATCATTATATGATTAATTCTATGCAACACTTAAACCAAAACTATACCCACTTTCCAATGCTTTCTTTTATGCACACAATTGACATAAAATATTTCCACCAATATAACAATAATTGCTACACAATATTACTAAAAATAACACAAGCATGCAGCGAGCCCTAGAACCTCAAGTACAAATTTTTCCACACAATATTAAGTATTTGAGAATGGAAAACATACCTAGAACTTAAGTAGAAGATGATGAAAATCCAAATGCCTTCATTGAACAACCATCAAAACCCTTGTACATTTGTCATTAGCTTCAAATCAGCCAAAATGTTTGCACAATCAATCTCCATTGTAGTGATACGGAGTTTTTCAAATGAAAAGACAAAAGAAGGGAAAGATTTGATGGATGATGGTGGGTTTGAACATTTGGGCAGGTACGGGAAGAAATAGGTTGGAAGCTCCCGCCTTGGTAATAAATTAATTACCCCCATTGGATTTGGCTTTAATACCTTTTAGGGTTTGCTTGTCAGATAACTTCTTATTGAGGAAGCCTATCACCTCCTCATATTTACTTACCCAGCATACTTACACAATTATAAGAGTTTTGTGCTTTCAAAAACTCGCAGATGACAACCTTCCTCACTCAGAACTCATTGCTTGTATAAACCTCCACTCCAAATCGACCATAAAAATCTCTCAACAAATTCAAAATCAAACCCTTGTCTCCACCATTCCAAAATTAGAAAGAAAAAAAAAACATGCACATCATCCAATCACAATGTCCGGGATAAGGGGCACCGGAAGGAATAACGGGTATGGAAATGCTTTGACCCAGAGCCATGAACCATACACAAGTATATGGCAGAGTTCTGAGTTTTTTTAACCAAGTGGCGGAATAGAGTTTTAAGTTTTTTTTGAAGATTTTCATATATCTCACAAAAATGATACATCCACCTCAAGAACATAGGGCTACACAACTTGATCTCACAGACCAAATACACAATCAAATGGACCATTATGTCAAAGAATGACGGGGGAAAGTAAATCTCTATGCGACACAACACTCCAATTATCATTGATTACAAATGGTCAAGCCTTCAGTGACTAATGTTTTTTGAACATATAGACTTGAAGAACAAACAAAGTTTTGTATTGCACAATCCAACGTGAGGAGGCAAAGTTGCCCCAATGGCAATAACATTCAATTCCTACATCAAACTGTGGCAATCGTGTGATTTCAATCCAACCAACTTACACTCTTCCAAAGACACACATGAGCTTATATTAGATGAGTAAGCATTGGGCACCTTCAATTTGCTCGATGTCCCACAGTAGGATTTCTTCTCTGACTGAGACATGGAATATTATACAGGTGAAAGATAACAATCATAACCACTCGTCACCGGCCCCAAACCACTCTTGATTCCCATTTCAACCAAGTCAAGCGGAGCCTTCAAACTATCCTTTGTTTTACTAGGGGTATTCAATAGTGTTCCAGTCAACGAATTGAACACATTATTCTTAATATGCATTACATCAAGACAATGTTGTACATCCAAAAACTTCCATTAAGGAAGTTTGGAAAAATGGAGCATTTCTTCCAACTACCTTCACTTTGAACTTTATGCTTCTTCTTCACGAAGTCATTAGCCAATTCCTTAACTCTCTCAGAAACCTCAACGCACTTAAGTGGTACTGGTGCCACTCTCTCCTCTACTTTTCCGTTAAACTATTTCTTCGCTGATCTCTATGGGTGACCATCCAGAAGGAATCTATTATGACCTTGATATATGGTTTTACAACCATGCTTCAGTTGACAGAACGAGATTTGATTCTCACACACTGGACAAGCGTAGTGGCCTTTGACTGAGTACCCTATAAATTTCCATAGGTGGGAAAGTCGTTTATCGTACAAAAAAATGCCTTCAATGTAAAATCTTCTCCCACCAAACCATTAAAAGTGCGGACCCTTTATTGAAAAACTTCAACAGATCATCTACCAATGGAGCATAGTACACGTCTATATCATTACCAGGTTTCTTAGGGCCCGATATTATCATCGATAACAACATGTACTTTTGTTTCATTGTCAACCACAAGGAGAGATTGTATATGACTAACATAACAGGCCATGATCTGTGCGTCATGCTCATATTACCAAATGGATTCATACCATCTGTTGAAAGCTCGAGTCTTAAATGGCAGGGCTCTCCACCGAATTTGGGGCACATAGTATCAATCTTTTTCCACTGATCACCGTCGGACGTATGTCTGATCCCATTATCCGCAGGACGATCTCTCTCAGAATGCCAATGCAACAACTTCGAATCTTCTTTACAAGAAAACAACTTCTTAAGATAGGGAATGATAAGAAGAAACCATAAGACTTTAGCTGGTGTTTTTTTCTTCGAACCCAAATCAACATCCGCCCCAACCGCAATGCCTCCTTGCTTTAACTTGTAACATGACTCACCACCGCCCCATATTTTCAATGGTCCTCATCTTCTAAACCTCTGTACAATATGCAAGCATTCGGGAAAGCATGAATTTTTTTCAACTCCAATCCCATAGGGCAAAGAACCCTTTTCATGGCATACGATCTATCAGGCAACAAATTGCCTTCAGGAAGCAATTCCCTAACTAGTTCAAGCGTTTCTGTCATACCTCTGCCCAAATTTGGCTTTCAAATTCATCATTCGCAAAGTGGCATTTAACGCCGAATGCTTAGAATCGGTGTACATTGGCGTCTTCTTATCATTTTGCAAAGCTTCAAGGAATTTGGGTTTACCATGGAATTCTCAAGCCACATCCTCCACCATCTCCTCAAATTCATCATTTACATCTAAATTGTAAACCTCTTTACCGCTTACATCTTCAAAACTAGACTTTACAACCTCTCTGTACCACACCCAAGACATGTAAATAGTTTGAAACCCTAAGATTTTTTTTTTTAATTGGAAACCATCCGATGGATGGGAGGAATTTATTAGGCTCCTCAAACCCAAAAGAAGTGCTACAAGTAGAGTTTTTACAAAAGATCATTCATGATGATCTGGGATCCAACGAAGCCCTCCAAGCAAATAGAAGATTGCTTCCAAAAGCGCTATGAATAGTCCAATCTAGGCTAACTGAAAATGCGAAATTACAGATTGGTAGTCTTATGTCCATCTGGCATGAGTAACACGAACATGGTCAGGGAATCGAACAATCGAAACCCTTATTAGTCAATGTTATTCATGCCAAGAAAGACACAAGATCACCTTAGTGTTCATTGATTGTTGCCATCCTCAAAATCTCCTATCTTCGAGCAGTACTTCCTCTCCTCTCCTATGAACTAACTCATCCCTTGCTTCAGATAGTTCAGAAATTCTCCTGTGCTCTGACCGTGTTTCCTCTCTTGTGAGTCCTCCTTTGCTTCTGATGTATCTCCGAACCTGAGCCGGATATCTGCAGAAAAACGAAAGACAGCAGTCTCCATTCCACAACATTTATATACATTATATCCAAACCAACTACCAGCTTATGTGTAATCTGAGTTCCCGTTTGCAGTTGTTATTCTTATCCCCTGAACTCCAATTTTATCTAAATGAATCAAGCCTTTAAGGAAAGAAGGGGCATTGCTAATGTGAAAGACTCCATTTAGGGATTCCTCCCTTGCATATTTGGCCAAAAAATCAGCCACAGTATTAGCTTCCCTAGGAGCATATGTTATTGGATTGTCTACATGCAACAGATTCAGTTGACAATTAAGTGAAAAGAATCTCCAGGGACCAGTGTAAGGATCATGAATTGCTTTAACTGCAGGTTTGCAATCTGTCTCTATAGTACTGCCCTTAAAATCAAGTTCTAAGCATGTCTGATATGCAAATTGAATGCCTTCCATCTCTGCTAGTAGAGGAGATTCAGATTTAAAAGTTTTGGCTCTCATATGTATAACCTCTCTCCTCCAATCTCTAACTATTACTGCACAAGATGAGTCTCCTCCTGTTACCCATGAAGCATCAGTATTAATCTTATAAGCACTTTTTGGTTTATCCCATCTAACTGCAGTAAGTGTGTGCCTCTTTTTATTTTTCTGATATATGTGGGGGATAGTTCCAGCCTGTATAAGTTCCTTAAACTCATTCAAATTGCCTTTCAATGGGTTTGCAGTAAAAATTATGAAAATCAGATCCTTTATGTACTGGAAGCATGCATCTATTGAGAAAGTATGATTATCATATAATTTTTTGTTCCTGAAAACCCAAAGGGACCAGATTGTGGCAATGAATGCAGCAGTATACACCTGATGCAGAATCACAGAGCCTGCCCTTATGTTGAGATAGTATTCCACTAAATGTCTAAAGCTCCTAAATTCAGGTGTGTGCAAATTAAGCATGCAATTAACTTTATCCCATACTGCTGCAGCCTTAGAACAGGAATTAAAAAAATGGCTGATAGAATCTGAGTGATTAGAGATGAGAAGTTCACATATCTTCTTGCTTCCCAAATATTATACATCATTCTTACAATCCTTACATAGGCAACGTGCCCGTACAACACCATTATTTGAAGCATGTTCAAAGGAAACCACAATAAAGGATTCTACCAAAGGGATGTAATCGGGTGATTTTCTCAAATCTCTACAGAAAAATTTTAATTCTATCCAGAGTCAATCACCTAAAATAAAATCCAATCAACATCCAATTAACATAAGCTTTCAAAATCATCCATGAATGGCACAAAAGGAACAACATTAATTCAATGAACTAAAATAAAGTCTAAAAAATATCTACTCATATGATTTGTACACGATTACATATCTAATCCAATGCACATGGGCATCTAGCTTAGTTGTTCATCATCTCCAAACCCCTTTTGTTAACACAACCATGAACTTTCTATCCACATTGACCCAAAAACATTTTTTAACCACTAACACCGGTTCCAAGTCCGCAAGCTGTCACCCAAAACCCTACATAAACGTTTGACTAAGTTCCTCAATCAAAACTAACACACAAATGAATTACGAAACCGTAAGAGTTTTATGCTCTTCCTTATTGGGATAAACCAAAACTTCCTCAATCAGAAGTACTTCATGTGGATGTTACGAGTTTGTAACTACCTTCAATTAAAGGTTGTTTGGAAGAACTGCCTTTAAATTAAACCGCTCAAAGGCAGTTATAACATGAACTGCCTTTAATTTTATTGGATCAAAGGCGGTTTTAAGAGAACTGCCATTGAAATTCATTTAATCGCCTTTAATCTGGTGGGGGCCAAATCAACTGGCTTACGAGTTCGGAAGCGTTGAACTAAGGTGGTTCCTGGCTTTTTCCATGGAATCACCTTTGAAAGCCGCCTTTAATCAAAGGCTATCCACTAGTGATACAAAGGGTACGGGACAGAGCTTGATGTACATAGCTTCCCATTAGCTTCTTTTGATGTACAAACTCTTGAGCTTATTTTGCATTATTCATTTAGGGCTTGGGGATCCTAATACACACCATCTCACTGTGGTGAGATTTTAATTTTTAAAAAACTTCTATCATTATATTATAGAAAATGAAAATGTAAACAAGTCAATAAAATGAGACATGTCTTTTCTTCAGATCTCTGATTTCTTTTTCAAGCTATTTTGCACAACCTTCATATGTATCAGAGTATCTCCAATGTATGGAGTGTCATCCATATTGTTTGAATGATTATTAATTTTATAATATTAGACCATTACTATTATTATAATTATATTTAAAATTTATATTTTTAAAATTATGTAATATTTACCTATTTTTAAAATTGTGTTATATCAAATTTGGGGGATATTTATTAGGTTCCCCAAACCTATTTTGAACCAAAAGATGTACAATGATGTTTTGGAAATATTACATTGAAAAAGCAACCTCGTTGCCCTCAAAAGAAAGATCTAATACTAGTGGACTAGTGGTTCAGAAGGAGAGGAAGTAGTACTTGGTGGCTTGAGGTCTCGAGGGGTCGAGGCTCAATGGTTCGAGGTTCGAGTGCTTGAGTGCTCGTTGGTTCGAGTGCCTAATGGCTCGAGGGCGGCAGGGCTCGAGAGTTTGAGTGTTCGAGGGATCCAGGGCTCAAGGTCTCCTATGCTCGAGGGCTCGAGAGCTTGAGTGTTTGAGGTATCCAGTGATCGAGGGCTCCACGGCTCAATGGTACGAGAGCTCGAGGGCTTGGGTACTCGAGGGCTCGAGTGAGAACTCCAGTAATCGAGGGCTCCAGTGTTCGAGGGCTCCAGTGCTCGAGGACTCCAGTGCTCGAGGGCTTGAGGACTCCAGTGCTCGAGGGCTCGAGGGCTCCAGTGCTCGAGGGCTCCATTGCTCGAGGGCTCGAGGTATCTAGTGTTTGAGGCTCGACGGTTCGAGGGCTCGAGTGCTTGAGTGCTTGATGGTTCGAGTGCCTGATGGCTCGAGGGCGGCAGAGCTCGAGAGCTTGGGTGCTCGAGTGGGTCCAGTGCTCAAGGCCTTCTACGCTCGAGACCTCGAGAGCTTGAGTGCTCGAGGGATCCAGGGCTCGAGGCCTCCTAGCTCAAGAGCTTGAGTGAAAAGAGTTCCATCTAGTGTATCTTTATCTTTGCTGCTGCCACTTGATTCGAGTGCTCACAGTTGGTGCTGACGAGGTTCAAGTCCTTGATGGTTTGTAGACTCGAGGGGTTAATGGTCAAGTGCATTACTGGCTCGAGGTGTCGAGGGCTCGAGGCTCGATAGTTTGAGGGATCGAGTACTTGAGTGCTCGATGGTTCGAGTGCTTGATGGCTCGAGGGCGGTAGGGCTGAGAGCTTAAGTGGTCGAGGGATCAAGGACTCGAGGCCTCCTAGTCTCGAGGGCTCGAGAGCTTGAGTGTTCGAGGTATCCAGTGCTCGAGGGCGCCATAGCTCGATGTTTCGAAGGCCCCAGGCTCGAGTGCTCGGTAGTCATCACGAAAAAGTATAACCACAGCCCTTGAAACTGGTTAGATGCCAAAATAGTAGCTTGGAAGCCTTTCAATGAACAAGGTCAACTTGAAACGATTCCAAAGATCAGTAGCCAAAACTGGACTTATGCTTCCATAGGTAGAAACTGGGAATCCGCCATGTGAAAGCGCAAACGAGATTATCATAACCCCCATCTTATTTCTTGTCAACAATTCAGTTCAATGTCCATGCTATATCCCTGCAAAAGAAATAAAAAAACTCCAGCAGTATCTATCCTCTAATAGTATGCTTCTATGTTCGGATGTAAGGGAAATTATTATTGTCCAGGTGAATAAGGCCTTTGATGATTGGTGGGATGTTAGAGATGCTAATGGTTGGTTGTGAAGGGTGAGTAGGTTTATGCTTTGAGATTGCATCAGCAACTGCATTACATTCCCAAAAGACATGCCCGAGTGTAGCCTGCTTAAGTTCAGAGTGGATTTCGAAAGCTAAGACATATAGAGACCATTTGGCATTTCTGGGATTGTTTATCATGTTTACCGCAAGCATGGCATCTGATTCCACTATGTAGGAACAGCCGGGGTCCAAACTAGGGATGCTCCTAGCTGCAGCTTGGATAGCTTTCATTTCAGCCTCTAATGGTGTACTAGTAGTGATAGTTAAAGATTGAATTAGGCAAGGCTTACCAGTCCAATCTCTAGCTATAAGGCCAATTGTCGACGCGTTGGAGGACCAGGATGCATCTACATTCACAGTTATGGTGTTCTGTGGTGGCTTCTTCCAGAAGACAGTGGATATAGAAGGCTTAGGGGGGGTCTCAGGGGTGGGATTAGAGAGGAAATAGGATAGCTTCTATTTAGATACATATTGGAGTGACCAGGCTTGGCTGAGAAAGAGAGGAAAATAAGATCTCTCACTTCCCTACTGATTAGAGCTTGTGAAAACTTTTTGTTGTCATAATAAAAGGCATTCCTAGCTTTCCATAATTACCAACATATCAGAGATGACAACATCCTACATATATCCCTATGAACCTTAGACAGTTCAGTATTATTCCAAAATGCAAAAAACCTTAGTGTCAGGCTATCTAAGGCTTGTAGTTTAATCCCAGAATATCTGAAATATTGTCCCAAACATTCTGAGCCAAATGGCATGAGGTGAAAAAATGCTCTATTGAGTCCGGTTGATTGCATGCAGGACATTTCGAAGCTAAACTTAAACCACATTGGACTAAGACATCATCAAAAGGTAGGAGACAACAGCAATTTCCATGTGAAAATAGATATTCTTTTTGGCAGTCTGGGGTTCCAGATGTGTCTAGTGGCTGGGAAGTTACCTAGTTGCTGAGTAAGGGCCCTATAGGTTGATTTGAAGGAGAAAAAGCATGTGTCTTCCAGTTTCCATATAAGTCTATCCTCCCTTTCAGTGTTAACCTGTGCAACCTGCAAAAAAACTCAAAGTGTCATGTTCCAGATAAGGGGAGATATGTTGCATTATCTGACTTTTTTCTCTGATGAAGTCAGCAATAGTGTAGTAGTAAAAAGGTGAGAGGACTAAAGGTGGAACACATTTAGAAAGGGGACCATTTGGACACCAATTTGCATTCCAACAATTACTCATTCCTTTTCCATGTATAATGAGAGAATTTTCTTCTGCAAAGGAGTTAATACCACATATCCTTTTCCAAGTATGAGACTTCTTTTGGGACTGTGGTAAAGCCCATAACAGTTTGGACCACAAAGTTGTTCCCAATTGGCTTTTCCACCACAGTTTGGCAGAGCATGCATCTATTATTGCTCTTACAGATCTAAATCCTAAACCATTCTGGTATCTATGTGTACTCAGATCAGCCCATTTTCTCCATATTTTATTTGATTTACCCTCTGTTTCTCCCCAGAAAAATCTTATCATTTTCTTTTCTAATGCCTTTATTATCTGTTTGGGGGGCTTTAGGACAGACCAGATATGTTGTGGGAGGGAGTATAGACAAGATTGAATAAGCACCATTTTGCCTCCCAGGCTTAACCATCTGTTTTTCCAGTTCAGGAGCTTTCTATCTACAGCTTCCAACAAAGGTTCAAAATAAATTTTTAAGGTCCTACCTTTGAATATTGGACATCCCAGGTACTTAAATGGAAAGACTCCTTTCTTCATTCCTAGAATCAATTTTATCTGATTTAGTTTAACAGTTGTTGCTCTTGAACTAGCATAGAAGTCAGATTTATCAAAGTTTATCTTTTGTCCAGAGGTTAGTTCAAAAGTTTCAAAAAAAGCTTTGATTCTGATTAGATTAGATTTAGAGGCTTGTAAGAAGATAATAGTGTCATCAGCATAGCTCAAGTGGGATGCAAGTGTAATGCCTGAGGGAAGCTGATAGTAACTGAGTCTTTTATTCATGAAAATAAAAGATAAGCTTCTGGAGAAAGCTTGAGAGAAAATATTGAAAAGAAAAGGGAATAGAGGATCACCTTTTTTGATGCCCCTTGTAGCTCTGAAAAATCCAACAGGGTTCCCATTAATGAGGACTGAAGAATAAGCCTGAGAGAGGTTGTTCATTACAGCATTTAAAAAACTCCCTGTGAAACCAAACTTACTAAGAACCTTTTCCAAGAAAAGCCAATTTACTCTATCAAATGCCTTTCTAAGGTCTAGCTTTAAAATACAGTTTGGAACCCTATTTTTCCTGTCTAAAAACTTAATCATTTCCTGTAGGTATAGTACATTATCTGAAATGTCTCTATTTTTCATAAAAGCTGTCTGATTTGGGGAGATTAAGTTTTCCATATAGGGTTTCAATCTTTCCATTAGCACCTTAGAGCAGATTTTATTTGCTACATTTGAGAGACTAATAGGCCTACAATCATCAAAAGAGGAGGGTGTCTGCTTTTTTGGGATTAATGCTATCCATGTACTACTTATTCCTCTTGGTATTTTTGAGCCTAACAAGAAGTCATTTACTGCATCTATTAGGTCCTGTTTAATTATATCCCAGCATTTAGCATAGAATTTTGTAGTGAAGCCATCAGGACCTGGACTACTATTTCTGTTCAGACTCATTACCACTATTTTTAATTCCTCTTCTGAAATTGGTTTAGACAAGGACTGTTTGTCCTGGGGAGATATTACTGTTGAGATTTGGCTGAGAAAGTGGGAGTAATATGTGGAAGGGTTGGGTTAGTTTAACTCAGAGAGCAGATCAGAGTAAAAAGATATAGCCTCTTCATGTATGTCAGCATCATTATCTAACCAAAGTCCTTGTCTATTTTAAAATTTTGAAATGTGTAGCTTGCAGTTTTTTTTCCTGAACTGATTTATGGAAAAATTGAGTGTTATTATCTCCAAGTTTGGTCTAGTTAATTCTTGATTTCTGCTTCTAGTATTTTCTTTTTCTTTTAAAGCTCTTATTAGCAGTGCCATTTTCTCATTTAGCTTAATTAGATCTATTTCTGAATGGGTGGAATTATAGCTTATCTCCTGGAGTCTTAGATTTTCTTCAGCAATTAGTACATTGGAATCAATGTTTCCAAAGGATTCCTTGTTCCAGATTTTAATTACCTTCTTAAGTCTAATTAGTTTAAGATAGAGTCTGAGCATTCCTTGATGTGGGATCGGTTTGGCCCAATTATTTTTAACCAATTCTGTAAATTCCGGTATGTTGAACCATGTATTTAGGAATCTAAAGGGTTTAGGTGGGAGGGAACTGTGGATGAGATTTGTAGAAGAAGGGGGGAGTTGTTTGAGGATTGTCTATTTAGTATTTGAATGGAAGAGGCTGGGAATTTGGCATTCCATTGCATAGTACTCAGACCTCTATCTAATCTTTTGAAAGTGAGATTTCTCAGCCTAGAATTAGTCCATGTGTATAGATCCCCTACAGTATTGATTTCCTGGATTCCCTTAGAGGTTATCCAGCTATTGAAATCTCTTATACTGCCTAGATTGGGGGTGAAAGGTCCTCTATATTCTGTAAGTGAAGAAATTGTGTTAAAATCCCTTATAAAGATAGTTTCAGAAATAGGAAGGTGACTCAAATCATGCCATAGAACCTTCCTTCCTTCCCTATTCCTAAGGCCATAAACAAAAACAGCATCCATTTCAATTTTTGTTGTTACATGTGTAACTTTTACATGTAAGAATTGCTCATGTTGTGAAAGTAAGGCAACATTTAAAGAAGCATTCCAAAAAAGCCATATTTTTCCATTTTCAAGGGGCAGGAAATGAGAGTATCTGAGTTTCTCCATAGAGGAGTGACATTTACTATTATCATGCATAGGCTCTATTATACACAGTAGCTCAATCTTTTTTTGTTTAATGAGGTGTTTCAACCTAAGCATTGAAGTCTCTAAACCCCTAAGGTTCCAGACTAGAAAATTAATGGTAGTGGTGTATGTCGTTGTTCACCTGATTTATGGCTTTTAGTATTTGATCTCAGCATCATCTTGTTTAACTGATTCAGGTAAGTGTTTTTTCTAGATTTGGACTTACCTGTAGAGTTCACATTACCTGTTAATTGGGATTGAACAAATATCGGCCCAGGCTTTGGAATTGTGTCATCCAGGAGAGGTTCTTCTTTCTCCATCTCTTCTAGCAATGTTTGGTGTGGAGGGTGTTCCAGTTCTTCCTCTGCTTCTGGGGGTTCCTCTATGACCTGCAGAACAGAAAATCTATTTGCCATCTTTCTTTGTTGAGAAAGTGGGGGATTCGTGTGAGAGAATTTGTGAAAATTAAGCTTTTGGGACCCTATCTGTATATCATCTTTAGCATAAATATTTGGAGTCTTTTTTTGGCTTGGTTGTGTTGTTGCATTAATCAATTCTGTGGTAGGTTATTTTGGAACAGCATGGGGAGAGTCTGTGAGGTCAAAGACTGGAGAGGGATGGGGTGAAGGTGTTATATTCCCTACAGGACTAATTTATTATTGTGTTATGTTTCTAGCAGAGCTAATTTCCAAAGACTTGGGTTTGTAAGAGGATGGTTGCAGTGTAGGGTTTGTAGTGGATTTTTTATGCACTAACTGATCTTTGAATTGGTAGCTGTTTGTAGGTTGTAGTTCATTGGCCATGTTAGGTATCTTATCAAATCTGTTCCCTGTGGGTTGCCATTGTGAAGCTGTATTATTTTGGCCTAGAGCTCTGCACTGGTTCAGTGAGTGTCCCAATTTAGCACAATTTCACAATACAAAGGTATGTCCTCATACTCAATGGTATATTTCCTATTTTTAGAGACATAACCTAACCAAATGAACTGATTTAGGGGTTTCTGGAGGTCTATCTCCACACAGAGCTTGATGGCTGATGGCCTAGTTAGCATCTCAGTAGCTAAATCTTTTTTGATGAAATTGCCTATAATATTTCCAATAGCCTCTATAGATGAAGTATTGTAATAGTAAAGAGGAACTTCCCTGATTGTGCACCATATTGGGACGATTGGCGATTCCTTTTGTGTGGAGAAGTCCGGCGACCATTTGAGTATCTTCATGTGAACTCCGTTGAGGCTTCACATTCCTTTGATCCAGCAGCGTTGATAGTCATTTGGGAGTTCGAAGCGAATCAGTATATGCTTGTAGTCAAGCGACCCCAATTGGTATTTCCCGAAGAAACCTACTGTCTTGAAGGCTCCTTCCAGCTGGTCCATAGATAATCTCCCCTTGGTGAATTTACCTACTAGGGCGTTCGTATAGTGAGCCAAAAGTGTGGATATATCATCGTTAGAGTATAGACAGGCGGGTTCACCGAGGTGTTTGGATTTTGGGGTGATCTCTGGATTGTTTGGTAGGGTTGATAGGAGTGGAGGAGCTTTTGATTGAAGGGCTGCGATGAATGATTTGGTATTAGAGGTTTTTGTTTTATCCGCCATGGATTCCGATAAACGAGCAACTCTCTCGACAGGCGAGAGAGAGCCGTTAGCAGCGGTAATGTGACCGTTTCCGGTCGCTACAGTAGAAAGCAACTTTCAGAAAGGATGAGAGGATGAGAGAGAAGAGAGGATTCGCTAAGATCTTAAGGTTGAACTGATTAATGATACTGTGTATTTAAGAGATTGAATCCAATTCTACCCTACATTAATTTATAATCATATAATATTTTAAAGAATATAATACCTACAATAATAGATTACTATATAATTTGATTTTATGTTTAAAAACATAATTTAATTTATTTTAATTATATCTTCATTATTTTTATTTTTAAAATTTAAATATTCAAAAATTTTAACTAACATATACTATATGTATATTATTTTATTACATCCATCAACCTATCAATTTCTTGAAGTAAATAGAATTTGATAAATTCAATCTTGTATATGTACATGTTTTTGTGATTTTGGTCTATGTATTTTATTATTTATGTATGAGAAATTTATTTTTTTGGTGTTATTTGAACGGAAAAACGGTGTATACTCCCTCTGTCCCAGCCAAATTTGCACGGAATTTTTTTCACGGTCTCCAATAAACATGTTTGACTGTAAATATGTGTAGCTACGAACAATAACAACACATTAAAAATAGATATTTAGAAACTACATGTTACGAAGAATCTAACCATATTTCACACGATAAAATTATTGTTCATATATGTATTCAAATACGTTGTCAAAGTTCGACATCTTTGACTGAAAAAAAATTTATGTGCAGATTTGGGTGGAACAGAGGGAGTAGTTTTTTTTAAATATAAGTTTTATCATTTGTAAATATTGTATTATCATGCATTTAAAAATAATAGTAGTGAAGGATTTTTTTTTGTATGTAGATTTATTTTTCATTTATTCTGATTGAATTTACAATAATTTTTTTAATACATGCACTAGTGGAGGAAGGCAGTTATATCGGACCACATAAGACACTTGTGAAGTGAAGTGCCTTTGATTCTGGCAGCTCCCAGACTTCCCGGCGGAGGAGCAACAACATACAGTAAACATAACGATTTGCAAGCACAACCAATAACAACATCAAAATTGTGTTGTATATGAAAAAAGACAACAAAACTGTAGAAAATAAGGGTAATTATGTGTGTCTTTATTCATGAACTCGGGATACATTATATCATGATACCTATACAAACTAGGAAAAGGTAATATGATATAATTACAATTACAAGTAATATTCTAATTCCTTAATAATACTCCTCAAGTTGGAGCACGGGGAAAAAAATGCCCAACTTGCCAAGCAAGGAATGAAACTGGTTGTGTCCGAGAGCCTTAGTGAACAAGTCTGCAGGTTGGTCGAAAGTGCGAAAATGCTGAGTAACAATAGTGCCAGATTGAACGAGATCCCAGATAAAATGATAATCAACTTCAATGTGCTTTGTGCATTCATGGAAAACTAGATTTTCCACAATATGAAGAGCAGATTGACTGTCACAAAACAGTCGCATAGGAGAAGAGTGCATAACCCCTAAGTCTTTCAGTAAAGACTTAAGCCATAACAACTCACAATAGGTAACAGCCATAGCACGATACTCTGCTTCAGCAGAAAACCGAGAAACAGTAGGTTGCTTCTTAGTCTTCCATGAAATCGGAGAATCACCAATCATCACAAAATATCTGGAAAGATAATGCTGAGTAATTGGCATGCAGCCCAATCCGAATCACAATAAGCATTTAACTGTAACATACTACGATAAGAGAGAAATAAACCTTGACCGGGATGGCTCTTCAGGTAGTACAACACACGAACATCAGCTTGCCAGTGAGGAACACAAGGAGACTTCATGAATTGCACAAGGGTATGAACCAAATAACTATGTTCAGGATGAGTAATAGTTAAATATATTAGGCACCCAACCAGATGTCTATACTGCTCTGGGTCATGGTAGGCTGGAATTTCTACACGTGCCAAATCATGTTGTTGCTCCATCAAAAAGTCAGTCGGTTTAAATGCAGATAAACTTGTGTGTGATAAAGTGTCCAAAGCATATTTTCTTTGCGAAAGAAACATCCCCTCTGGTCTTCTAGCAATCTCAATGCCCAAAAAAATTACTTAAGTAGACCAAGGTCTTTCATATGGAAACAAGAACTCAAGTATTTCTTGAACTCAGAGATGAGCACAGAAGAACTACTAGCAATGACCAAATCATCCACATAAACCAGAACATGCAAAGAAACGGATCCATGGGGAAATACAAACAAAGAGTAATCTGCCTTACTATGAACAAAACCAAATGTTGGTAAAGCCTGAGCCAATTTGGCAAAACCAATTTCTAGGAGTCTGGCGAAGATCGTAAAGAGATTTCTGAAGGCGACATACCTGACCAGGAGGTACAACATAGCCTGGTGCGGGTTGCATAAAAACCTCTTCATGAAAATCACCATGCAGGAAGGCATTATGGACATCTATCTGATACATTTCCCAACCATGAATGACTGCAACAGATAAGAATAGGCGAACAGAACTCATCTTCGCAATCGGAGCAAATGTCTCAGTATAATCAATTCCTTCAACCTGGCGATTCCCGAGAACTACTATGCACGCCTTGTGATGTTCAATGGTACCATTTGACTTAAATTTCATCTGGTAGACCCATTTCCAAACAATTGCCTTCTTATTCAGAGACAGAGGAGCCACAGTCCAAGTCAGATTGCGCTCAAGTGCAGTAAGCTCTTCAGTCATAGTGTCTCGCCAATGGGTATGCTGTGAAGCCTCGAAATAAGTGGTGGGATCTGCACTAGATGTTACTACACCCAAAAATCTAAAATTCATACTAGAAAATTATCACAATTTATATAATCAGTAAGAGTATAGAGAACACATGAGGATAGTGACGATGCATGAGTGAACGTAGACGTAAGAGGGAGGGTCTTCAGTAGTAAAAGCACAGACATAATCATCACAATTATAATATTCCAAGTAAGGAGGTGATCGGCGAGCATGAGTACTCTGTCTGATATGGGGCAACCCAACAGTGGAACCATCCAGAGCCGGAGATACTGCAGAAGGACACTATGCTGGGTGGTCAGAACCGACGATATTCAGGGTCAGAGAACAGGCATAAGCTGGCAAAAACTGTCCAGCGGAAGAATTTTGATAGCGGTCAGCTGTGAAGGACCGTGGACGATCGGCAGTGGTAGACCGACGGCAGGCGTCGGTGACGAGCGGATGGTAGGCGTCAACGATCGGTGGCAATGGATCAGCAGCGACCAGAGGTAATGTATCGGCGGTGACCAGCAGCGATGGATTGGCTACGGCCGGCGGTGATGAGCAGGTGGCGGATGTCGGTGACAGACCGGTGGCTGACGGCGGTATGAGGAGTCCAGTGAAAGCCGATTGTAAATGACCGATGACGGCCGGTGGCAGTAGGCCGTGCAACTCCGGTGGGAAGGAGGAGACCGGTGGTGAGGTGGTGGTGCCGCCGGGTTCTTTAGAAGAGTCCAATGTCGGAGTTGCAGAATACGGGAACTGGTCTTCAAAATAATTGACATACCGACTGGTAAAGATCACACAAGATTCAAAGTTAAAAAATGTGATAGCCTTTCTTTCCGGCAGGATAACCAAGAAATAAACAACGCTAACTTCTTGGTGCAAACTTATCACGATATCTAGGAACATGAGCGACAAACACAAGCACCCAAAAACTCTTAAGGATGAGTAATTAGGAGCTTGCCCATAGAGCAACTAAAAGGGAGTACAACCATTATGATGCTTTGTTGGTGTCTGGTTAATCAGATAAGCAGCAGTAAGAGCACATTCTCCCCAAAAATCAATAGGAAGACTGGCTTGAAACCGTAAAGCACATAGCACATTGTGTAAATGGTGATGCTTTCTTTCAACTCGACCATTCTGCTGCGGTGTGTCAACCATAGATGTCTCAAAAAAGATCCCAGATGCAGAAAAATTAGATCTCAAAGGCAAAAAATCAGTTCTGTTATCAGCCCGAACACATTGTATGGTTCGACCTCACTGGTTCTTCACCAAGGCACTAAATTCTAAAAATCTTGAAGCTACTTTTGATTTAGCCACTAATAAATTAACCCAAATAGCTCGGGAATAATCATCAACTATAGTCAAAAATAAAATGCACCACTTGAAGATGGTGTTCTATAAGGATCCCAAACATCACAATGAATTAATTGAAATAGTACAGTAGCATTTGTAGAACTCAATGGAAAACTATGTCTAGTCTATTTTGCTCTATAACATATAGAGCAAGGAATAAAAGTCTTATTAGTGCTAAAATCAAGAGACCAAAGAGAAGACAACACCGTAGAGGAAGGATGTCCAAAACACTGATGCCATAAATCAGAAGAAGACATGGAAGCAACTGCCGAAACAGACTGCGAGATGGGAGGATGATCACGAGTATCTAGCAGATAAAGCCAAAACCACCACCCCCCTTTTTCTGTTCACCCACACCAATCATTTTCCTCGTACTGATTTTCTGTAAAATGTAATAATTTAATAATTTTCAGTAAACAAAGCTAGATATTTCAAGGTGGATAACAATCTAGAACATGATAATAAGTTGCACCGCAAAGTAGGTATATATAGCACATGAGTAAGTGTGATAGCACCAAAGCAAATAGACCCATATTGGGTGGTGGATGACATAGAGCCATCAGGTAAAACAACATTCACAGTATCAATAGTAGTAGTAAGATCAGTTAGAGAACCTTTGTCACCATTCATGTGATATGAGGCTCCCGAATCAAGTATCCATGGTAAATTAAACTTACTGGACTCATTGTCAGTAAGAGAATTAAACTAATTAAATAAATGCATGGTCTGCTCCAGTGGTCATCAAACAGAGCGGGGCCAAAATCAGATTGGGTAGGGATGCAGCCAGGGGAAGTCGCCGCCACTAGACTAGATGGCGATATGGCAACGCCGGTGAATGGTGGTGGGAGGGGAAGTGTCATGGCAGAACCTCCGGTTACAGCGGTGGCGGTCGACCGAGAGGCTGTCATCGTCTTCTTAGCGGCGCTAGCTTTCTCCTTCAACTCCTTGAACCATTCAGGTACACCAAAGATCTGGAAGCAGGAATCCTTATCGTGACCCTGGTGATGACAATGTGTACAAACAAGATTCTTGAGGTCAGATGTAGAAAGAACAACTGACGAAGAACTTGTAGGTGGTGGGCATCGTGCAACATACACCATGGAGTTAGAAGAGGGCTCACAAGCTCGAATGACAGCTCTATGATCTTCTCCTAGGCTACAAGGGCTTACACTTTCATGACAGGTGCCATTGGATCAATGATCATGATATGTGATCGCAAGGTGTGAAAGCCTTCGTCAGGACCAGAGATGAATTGCTAGATCATATCCTTCTCTCTCTCTCTATTGGAAGACTCTCGCAGAAATATTGCAATGGCATAATACCTTACTTTCTTCACAGTCATAAACTAGGGGAGGCCGCATGCAATGATAATTTACAAATAACTTCTTCAGTTTGCCAAAGTAAATGTCGATGGGCTGACCGTTCTGCCTATAACTCTGAATAGCCTCTTGCACTTGCAAAACTTTCATACCATCCCTAAGAATAAATCGAGCCTTCAGGTCATCCCACGGTTCTTTAACTATGGTAAAAGAGCTTTTAGAAGATATCAACACCAAATCCAGGGTTTGCACTATCCAGGAGACAAGAGTAGCATAACCCCAGGCCAATCAGCAGCATCATGATGACCATCCTAGGGTTTGGTAATGGATCCATCAATGAACCCAATTTTGTTCTTGGCAAGGAATGTGCGGCACATCGTGTCAGACCATTCAATGTAATTTTCTTGACCTTTCATCATGTTTGGTATAAGTTGTAAACCTAGACCATCGCCAGAGCCAATAAAGTAAGGATCAGTCGATATACGATCAATAGGTATAGTAGTCCAAGGGCCATATTGCAATTGTAACTGCTTCATTAAAGTCGCAATCACATCATAACCGCTCATTAATTGAAGTTTCAAAACCTCAGGAGCAGGATCAATACGGGCCTGCTCTTCGGGATTTCTTTCGGAGTCAGATATAGTGTAAAATCAAGTACAGATCAGTAGTAAGTACAATAACCGGTGGCAGATCGGATCAGCAGGACACACCGGCGTGTTGAACCAGCGGCAGCGTATAGAGATTGGTTCACCACGCATAGAGATCAACGGTGGCGTGTGAGAGTTGGCAAGCTTTAGTGTTGGCACAGTGGCGGTGTGAAGAGGAATGAACTTTCATTGGCGGCGGCAGGAGCTCGGGAAAAATGGCAGCAGGATTTTCTTTTAAGGTTTCAGGCGAGCGACAAAGATGGAGAGCTTCAGCGGCGAAAGGCTTTGATGCGCTGGAGGGCTTCAGTGGTGGAGGCGGGCAGCGAAAGCAGAGGGCTTCACTGGCGGAGGACTTTGTCTGCAAAAGGCAAGTGGTGTTGGAAGAGGGCTTCAATGGCGGAAGGGAAGCGGCGGAGGAAAGAAAGTATGGTAAAAGGCAGAGGCTTTTGTTTCAGATAGAAAGAAAACCAAGGCTTTTGTTTCCTTAGGAAAATTTAAGATAGAAATGGCGCAGATCTATTGCCTTAGGAAAATATTTGAAGGAAGGATGAAACCCTAGTTTGCAATATATACTTGGGCCAAAAAACCTAAAAACTTCACCTCATTAAAGGCGGTTCTACAATCGAACCGCCTTTAATTGATGTCCATCAAAGGCTGTTCTTTGATCATTTTTTACCCGCCTTCTATTGGGTCCAAAAGTAGTTCCGAGTTCATAACCTATTCGAATCTCAATCAAAGGTGGTTCCTTTAAAACCCACCTTATATTGTTGTCTTTAATCAAGGGTTTTCCACTAGTGATAGATTTTAGCATCATGTATAAAAAAAAAAATTTAATCCTACGCTGATTTGGCAAATAGCTAGCCTCAATTTGAAAGTTTGAGCAGTAACGCTTGAATTTTCATCCATGTCACTATGACTCCCTTATTTGACCATTGGATTGGATATTAAATCTAGGCTTTGGAGAAATCATTCTTACTTAGCAAGAAAAGTTCAGAATCCCACACTAGGGATACTCCCAGCTTCTTTCTTTAAAGCAAGATACTTTTTTTCCTTTTAAGCCACCCACTGTCGTTTCTTTTCAAGTGATCTTGTGAGTTGTGTTTGCTCAACTTTGAGATATAAGATATCTGGAAAAATCTTTCTTTACTCGATTGAAGAAGCCATCTAGGCAGCACATGTACAGTAAATAGGTCATGGAACCTGTACCGGGTACGGTTAAAAAGCATCCCAAGGATGATTTTGACTTTTTGAGTACGGTTAACTTGGTACGATATGGTCAAGGGTACAGTCAATAATGTTGGGTACGATTTGGGTGTGTTGTACCCAATTAAATTTGAATAAAAAATCAAAATTTAAATCTCAAACTAAAATAGAAAGACACTGCCTCAGTCTCTTGGTGAAAATGCATTTAATTCAATGGAAAACGTTGAATTCTTAGAGTTTGGTAGCCTCTCACTTGATAAGCCCGACTTGGAGAATGAGTTTTTTTTGTTGAAGATTGATGTTTTTCATTCACTTTTTATGCTTATTTCTATGATTTATTTTGACTTGGACAATGAACTTTATTTTGTGTTTTTCTTATTTTAGTATTATTTTTTAAGACATTGAACTATAATCAATGTATTTTATTTGCTAGTTATTCTGATAAATATCATAAGTTTGAACCACATCTAGTTTTCATTTATTTTAAATTGTTTACCATATAAAATTATACTTCCCTTGTCCCAAAGTAAATGACACATTTGTTTGTCGCTCGCTCTTTTATGCAAGTGGATGTAGCAAGGAACATGTGTGAAAAAGTAGGGATGTTTTGGGAAAGCAGTGGATCCGGTCCAAAAGTTGTTGAAGTTAAAAAAAACATTGTCAAAATTTTACAACATATTATTTACCATTTTTAAAATGTGTTATTTTCGTTGGGATGGATGAAAAAAAGAAATTGTGCCATTTTATTTGGGACGGAAGGAGTATTATCTTTGATTTAGAAATGATTAATTATTAATATATGTATATATATATATATAATTTTTATTTATAATTGTACCCATTTCATACCCGTACCCCCTAATTTTCAATTTGCCATTTTTCGTACCCAAAATCGTACCATTGCTACTTAGGAAGTCATTCCTCCATTCACAAAATTTAAATCTTTGTGAATTTACATTTTTTTAAAAAGCAAAGAAATTATATACTTGAACTAATGAAATAAAGACAAGTACAAACACAATATCAATTTTCAATTTTCAAATTATAGATCAAACTTTTATCTAGTGGTGTGATGATTTTTGTTATGCTTGATGTCTAAATATCACATACCAAAAGAATAATTCATACCTCTTTTGATCGAAACTAATACCTAGTATTTACCTTTTGTAAAGTGGGTCAAGAACACTATATATTTAGCATTGCACATAGCGATACAAGTGAAAGAATTAGGCTTATAATGGCAGCAGATCAGTTGGGGAATTATGAAAGAAACCTTGGAAAGGTGATGGAAAACAAGGGCGGGTTACAGTGGAAGAGGAAGAGTTTGCTACGAGGAATCCTTGTTGATTTTCAAAAAAATCAATTGCAAGAGGCATGCCAACGTTGTTGAGGGCGCAAGACTGGGGATAAGTACCTTGAGTGGTGGACACGAGAACTCTCGTAACAGCATAAATTAACTAATTCAACATCAATATATAGACTATAACCAGTGATGCTACTATTGGTGAAAGAGTCGAAGCCCCTCCTATTGCACAACAATGATGCCATATAAATTTGCTCAATCTGGAACCACAAACAAAAGTTTGGAAAAATAAAAAAAAAGAAACACATTATGTTTACAGAAATCCTAAAATAAATGACAAAAATAACAGAACTAATACCAAAAATCTTGAGAAAATGCTTCAAACAATCAACTAAAAACAATGCAACAGTTGCATAATTATATACACTTAAAATTGCAAAGTGCATAAATGAACAAAGTCAATAAACATAAGAAGAAATCCCATATAGAAACGAACATTAAGAGAAAATCACATACACCATAAGCCAAATGAATTGAAACAACAAGCAAATCAATATTACAATGATGGGAAAAATTAAACACAAAATGTTGGTGGATGCACAGCAGAATCGCTCTCAATGTAAAAGAATTGATCCCAACAACACTGTTAACGAAGCATATTGAAAGAAATTCAACGGAACAACTACAACTGGTACTACGGGCGAAAAAAGTGCGAAAAACACACACATACTGTTCTCTTCCTCCTCTTCTCCTCTCTTCCTCACTTCACACTGATAACGGTCATATCCCAGAATCTCTTCTGGTTCTGGTTGCAAACGATGGCGTCTCCGACGCCTTTTCCCCCTCCAGATCATCCCCCACCGGTTAACAAAAGCTTTCTTCAATCTCTCAATTCGAAACCCTCTCCTCTCTTAGCATCCCTCCCTGACACTCCGAACCTTCACCCATTACGGAATATAAGGGTAAGATCGCCTATATTCTCCCTCCGGATGAAGGCGATCTCCTGGCTATGCATTATCAGAATGCATTGGTTGGAAAGTTCAACAAAGGGAAACCTCCTATGGAGTCCCTAGTCACTGCTTTCAAATCAATTGGTTTCAATGCTAAATTTCAATTAGGTTCAATTGACTACCGTCATGTCTTAATTCGTTTTCAGGATAACGAGGACTACCAGCGCTGCTGGATGAAAGGTCAATGGATGATACATGGATCGATGATGAAGGTACAGAAATGGTCCCCTGATTTCTCTCCGACTGCTGAATCTTCAATAATCCCGGCCTGGGTAACGATTCATCAACTTCCAATTCATTTTTATAACACTTCGGCTATTATAGGAATCAGTATTCAGATAGGTAGGTTCCTGAAAATGGATGCTGCAACTAAGGCTCTGACTAGACCCTCTGCTATTAAGGTCTGTGTAGAAATTGATCTGCTGTCTCAGCTTCCTTCTACTATTGTGGTAGGAATTGGAAATAAGGTGGCAGACTATCCTATAAAATATGATCAATTGCCCTCTTACTGTTCTCACTATAGGATAATTGGACATAGTCACCTAAATTGTAACTTCTTGCACCCAGAACTGAGAAAAAACAAAACAAAAAAAGTTGAAATCAAAGAGACTCAGGTTAGGAAACCCCCAGCTCAGAATCAAATAAAGACTGACTTAGGCAATCCCTCAAAAGCCATAGTGGAAGTAGAAGGATCTTCAACTTTATCAGTGTCACAAAAGGAACCTGATTTTCAAATTCAGGAAAAAAACTCAGCCTTAATGATGGAGAAAAAGCTTAATCCCCTCAAAGCCAATCAGTTGAAGAGAAACACCCCTTTTTACTCACTAGATGACATTTCAAAGCCAATCACAAGCTTCTTTTGGAGGAAAAAAAAATCTGAACCAGCTCCTATTGAAGATTCTTTAGGTCACAACAATGTGGTCTCAATATCAAATGCTTTTCAATCTTTGAATGATCTAAATGATATGGATAATGTGGTTAAAGAGGATGATATTGTTGACATTTTCCACGAGTCTTTAGAATCACAGGATTTATCTGATCAGACCACAAGTGTAGAAAATCCTGTTCTGGTATCTGAGCAGGCCAATGAAGAACTGGTAGTGATATCCTCTGAAGCAGTGCAAGAGGAACCCTCTGTCCATCTGGCCGATCTAGTACCATAATCTACTATTCAACCCCCTGTTCCAGGTAATAATTTAGATAACACTCATCAGGAGGTAGGCATCTCAAACTCTGAAACTAAGGAGAAATCTGAGGTTATTTTGAAACAAAACAGCAAGGCTACTGTAAATAAACAAAGGAACCTAAGATCATCACAAAAAGCTACCCCAGCTAGTGTTAAATTATAAAATACACCAAATTTGGTAATATTTTAGTCTGGAATGTTAGGGGTTATGGCACTTCAATTGATAGATTAAAGGCTCTCAAAATGAAACATAAGATAGATATTTTGTGCTTAATTGAACCATGGCATGATAATCAAGATTTGATTAATTTGAAGCATGTTTTAGGTTTTGAAAATGCTCTCTATGCTCGGAATGCTAAAATATGGATCCTATGGAATCATAATTTCAACATAGAAAGTTTACAGGAGTCTGACCAATTCATAAAAACTAAAATAATGGAAAAAGCTACCTCTTCTTCCTGGAACTGTTTCTTCATCTATGCTAGTGTCCATAGATATTTAAGGGAATTATTATGGTCTGACCTACAATCTTCTGATTCTGATCCAGCAATTTATATAGGTGATTTTAACATTGTAGTCTCTGTAACTGAATATAAAGGTAGGAAGACCACTCCCAGGAAAAGTATGAAACAATTTAATGACTTTATATCTAATATGGATTTGCATGAAATACCTACTGTAGGTAACTCATACACATGGAGCAATAACAGATATCTAGATAAGTGTAAGGATCTACAGTTTCAGAGACTTGATAGAGGACTGAGTAATTTAGAATGGTTTGAACGCTTTCCCAATAGCTCCATTCATGTCCTAAATAGACTAACCTCTGACCATTCTCCTCTATTACTTTCAATCCAATCTGCTCTAGAGCAGGTTCCAAGGCCCTTCAGATATCAAGAAATGTGGGCTAACAGAGTAGAATTTCAGGAACTGGTAGTTTCCAATTGGAATTTGATGTCTCCTTTTCATGGAATGCAGAATCTGGTTCATAAACTTAAGAGACTAAAGACTGTAATAAAAGATTGGAATAGATCTAATTTCGGCAATGTGAATCAGAATCTTTTAAATTCTGAGAATAGAGTTAATGATCTTGAGATACTTTTCTAGCATTCACCTGATGCTGCAACTCTAATGGAACTCACAAAGTCTAAAGCTGATCTTCTGAGAGCTCAGAAAGAACACAACATTTTTCTTAAACAAAAGACCAGGCTTAATTGGATAAAACATGGAGATGCTAACACTAGTTTCTTTTATCATTCCATTAGGGAAAAAAAAGCTAGATCACGAATTAGAAAAATTAAAGATGGAAATGGTAATTGAATCTCAAATCCAAAACTCATCAAGGAGGAAGGTGTTAGGTTTTTCCAGGAATTACTCAATCAGGATGTTTCACAAAAAGAGGGAACCTATCATAACCATTTTCTTAATGAGATTCCTAAACTTATCACAGAACAACAAAATCTGCTGCTGCTGAACCACTTTAGCTTACAGGAACTTCAATTTGCAGTTTTTAATCTTAACAAATCTAGTGCTCCGGGCTCTGATGGTTTTCCAGGAGAATTTTACACTCACTTCTAGGAAACCATTAAACAAGATCTCTTGACTGCTGCAAATGACTTCTTAACAAATGGTAACATTCCAAAAGCTATTTCAAGTACTTGGCTCACTTTAATCCCAAAAAAGCCAATCCCTATAACCTTTGCAGATTTTAGACCTATCAGCTTATCTAACTTTGTTAATAAAGTTTTTTCTAAACTGCTGCTGGAGAGGATTAAACCTCTAATGCAAATCCTGATCTCTCCTGAGCAAAGTGCTTTCATCAAGGGTAGGGATATCTCTGACAATGTGATTCTGATGAAAGATATGACCAGATTATTGTCTTGAAAATCTAAAGTCACTAATCTGATAGTTAAATTAGATATGCAAAAGGCCTTTGACAGGGTCTCTTGGTCATTTCTAAATTCAATCCTCCTAAAATTTGGGTTCCATGGTAAATTTGTAGGACTTATAATGCATAACATTGCTGCTGCTCATTTCTCTGTCCTAGTTAATGGAGTAACATCTGGTTTTTTTTCTTCTTCTAGAGGTATCAAACAAGGGGATCCTTTATCCCCTTTCCTGTATAACATTCTATCTGAAGCATTTTCTAGAAGTTTAAAGAAAATTTTTAGTGATGGTTATCTGCAATACTTCAGTCTCCCCACTACATGCTCTCCCCTCACACATATCATGTATGCGGATGACACTGCTGTGTTTTTTAGCAACAGGCCAAGTAACCTGAAACTTTTTAAACAATTTCTGTTAGCATATGAGAGCACATCTGGACAAAAAGTTAATTTCTCCAAATCTGAATTTTTCATAGCACATAACATCTCTCCTCAAACTGTTCTCTCAGTCAAGAGGATATTGGGAATGGAGAAAGGTTCTTTCCCTTTCAAATACCTAGGAGTACCTATTTTTGCTGGTCGTAATTTACAGGTTCATTACCTTCCAGTATTAGAAAGAATGGAAAAAATGATTAATAATTGGAAGAATAGATGGTTAACTTCAGCTGGAAGGATCATTTTGATAAATCACTGTCTCCTTTCGATTCCTATCCATATTTTTGCAGTTTTAAGGCCCCCTAGGATAATATTTAAAAACATGGAGCGAACTGCATCTAGTCTATTCTGGGGAAAGTGTGAAAATAGTGAAAGGAAAATTTGGAGATCATGGAAGAAAATGTGTCTCCCAGCTGAGGAAAATGGCTTAGGCTTTAGGGACCTAAATGCAACAGTGGAAGCTTTTTCATGTAAACTATGATGGAAGTTGCAACAAAACAATACCCAATGGGCTTCTCTTCTATGGTCTTTACCTGAATCATATAAAAAATCCCACACATGGGCCAGGATTAGAAGAATTACTGCCACAGCTAACAGTGCCTCTAGAGTCATTTATGGAGTTGGGGACTGTTCTTTTTGGAATGCTAATTGGATTGGCAATGGAGCCTTATGTTACAAATGGCCTGAATACATTGAGCTTCCTTTTGTAGATATATCTCTAAGGTCTTTCATTAATGATAAAGCTTCTTTAATACCACTCCTGGAGCCACATTTGGCTACCAACACTATCTATACTTTGCAGGTTGCTACTTTGGATCACACACACAAAGACAAGCTTGTCTGGACCCCCACCTTGGATGGAAACTTCTCAATCAGGTCAGCATACTCAATCTTCAGACTTAGAAGACCAGTAATCAGAGATTTTTCAAAGGTTTGGACTTCTTTTCTTCCTGGTAAAATGTCTGTATTGCTATGGAGAGCCCTAAATGGCATATTACCATTTGACAATATACTTAACAGGTTTGGTTTCTCCTTTGCTTCTAGATGCCCTATTTGCATGAATCATTCTGACAACCTTGAACATTATTTTAATTCATGCACATCTTCAAATTCTGTATGGCTAAGGGTCCTTTCTTTGCTACAGCTACCTTCACCTGGATTCAGTAGTTTAAAAAATAGAGTAGAATTTTTTTGACATACACAGCTGACTCCAAGATACATGATAACCTGATTTCTGTTTCCCTAGTTGCTACAATCTGGTTCTTATGGATTTATAGGAACAAAAACATCTATGAAAACAGAGTTTTTTCTAGCTGAAGCATGTTTCCTTGACATCAAAGGGATGATTTACCAAATCTTTACTGCTCATCAATTTTATGGCAATATAGAAAAGAACAAGAGATGGATTTAGGCTAAAATCATCCCCAAAATTTTTAGAAAGAAGAAAAAATTAATTTCGATTGTCAGTTGGCAAAAACCACTAAGTGGCTACAAAATTAATACGGATGCATCTTGGAAAATGGGTGTTTTATCCTCTATTGCAGTGATTGTAAGGGACTGGAGGGGGGTTTTGATCAAAATGAGAGTTAATTCATTTCAAAGTACTGATCCTTTACATGCTGAACTTTTAGCTATTCATAGTGCTTATGAAATCTGTTCTGAACTCTCTTTACATAACTGCATTATTGAATCAGACTGCTTAACTGCAGTCAGGGGGATTATCCTCATGCTGTCCTTGGAAAGTTTTCTCAATCTGTAGTACACTACACAGGGCACAGCTCACAATCCCAATCCAGTATATCCCTCGGGAAGCTAACCATCCTGCAGATTTTTTGGCTAAATTTGCTATGGATAATCATCTCCACGGGGATGTGGATATCATGGCAGTTCCAAATTTTCTTCAAGGTCTCCTTTCACTGGATAATTCTGGATTCCCAGGGATTAGAGTAGGAACAAATTAAGACACTCATATGCTGTCATGGCTAACACTTTGATTCAGGATAATCTGTCTAATTTTAAACATACATCTATCATGTTTCTTATCTTTTGAGTTGCTGTACTCCCCTTGCCTTTCCCCATTAGTATAGTTTCTGTTGTTTTCTTTCCTCATGATTCTCAGGTACCTAAGGATTACACCGGAGTGGACAATATATATTGATGCTGACATTTTGATACTGCCGACATTTTGATGAAGATGATGCTGCAAGTTATGGGAAGCTGAGAAGATCTTCTACTCATTTCTTCTTAAGGACAAGTCTGGATACATACTTTCCTCACAAATGGTTGTTTCATCTTATCTCCTTAGGTCTGAAGATCATTGACAAACTGGGGTTTCGATTCTCGACTCCCCGACCCGTTCGTGATATCCCAGTACTTAGGAATTTAAGATTGACCCAATCTGACACATAGTTTACCTTATCCTTGTATAGGGGGTTTCACTACTTTTGCAAGCAATTTTTAATTACTTCAAGTGCTCTTCGGGCTCTTGGATCATCAATCGGATGACCTTTTGTAAGGAACAAACTCATGACGCTAATTTTGGTCTCATTTACATAGGTTTGGGGAGCCTGATATATTTCCCCCCATCCTCGGATGGTTATGCTTAAAAAAAGAAAGAAATAAAATGCATTGTCATCGTATTGTGCTAAGGTCTGTAAAGCAGGAGAACAAGGTTTCGTGCTTTCAACACCACCAATTAGGCAATTTTAACCACCTAACCTTGTTCAACTGCTTTAATAAATTTATTTAAAAAACTAAAGCAAGAGTACATAACTTACTGATGTGGTAGCTCCGTCAGGTAGAAATGCCGTTGTTCACCTTGTAAACTCTTCTTCCTGCAAAATAGATTCCGGAAGTGATTCAGGGGAAAAAACTCCGACGATCAAGTCAGTCTTCTCTCTAAAGAAAAGGAATTCCTCAGTTTAGTGGGACTTAACTCCTTCAGCGTTGTTCTTGCTATATTTATAGGAATCCACTATCGTTAGCCTAACTGATATTTGCTATTTGGGTTGGGCTTACATCCCAACGATGATAATTATGGGTTAGGTATACACCATAAGCCCCCCACAAAGTCTAATGAACATGAAGCGATGACTTCGCTTGCTTAATGTGTATGAGTTGTTTTAATTTGAATGTGTGAAACTTAAAGAACACGTTCGTGATAGATGTAGTTGCTACTGTCTACGCTGCGATGTGTTTCTTGCTTCTTGGCTCTCGTTATGTCTTTTTACTTTCGAATTTTGAATTTTAAATTTGAATGCCAGTCCTATTTTTCCTCTAATGCAATCGTGTTGAAATATTTGATGGATAGCAGCCGGATTGCCCTCTTTCCTTTATATTTTTTATGTCGTTCCAATTTTTCCTCCAATGTCGTTATACCTTTCCATTATAAATAAATTAATGTTCCCAATACGTGTCACTATTCAGTGTACATCTCTTATCCCCTTTTTCGTCGGTGTCTCGTATTCCTAAAAAGGTAAGTAGCTTTTTGTCAGGCTATATAATTATTCCTGCTTTGATTTGACTTCTTTCACCTTTTCAGCTCCTTATATTAAATTTCCTCACCCTTTTGGAGTCTTCCTCTTCTCTTCATCCCCTTGTTTGTTCAAGAAACACGTTGCACTCAATACCCGTAAGTTTTCTTTAACATCTTTTTTCTTTTCTGTAAATCAAGGTCTGATTTCATAAGCTTTGCGTTGTGTTTCTCCCTTACAACATATGTTTTCTCTTGCTTCCAATCTAGAATTTCTTCAATCACTATCCTTCCTTTCTTTTCTTCTTCTTGCTATGTTATTCTTTCTTGGATTATGTACTGATTGTGTGTAATATTTTTATCTGATTGGACTCAGTTGTGTTCTGTCAACTCTGATAGATAGCCATTTCATCTGTATTTTAGGAATAATGTCTGCATCCATGTTTATCCCTATTGTTGGTGAATACTCAATGAAGAACGTGTCAGATGCCAATGTTGACTCTGGGGAGGATTCCGACCATCTCACTAATTCCTCCACCGTCAGTAGTGTAATTTTTTTCTACTATTTGGACCATTTAAAAAGTAGTTTTCCTTTCTTATCATCCTACAAGCATAAAGCCCCTAATCGCTCTGTTAGTGTTCGCAATCCTCCCCCTGGATTTATTTCTTGCGACTTAGATTATCTCAAATTTGGGATGCCTTCCCTCTTCCTTCACATATCAATTATTTACTTAACCACTTTCAGGTAGCCTTACCCTAGCTTCATCCTAAGGCCATCTCTATCTTTATTGTATTTTACCATGTCTGCGAAGCCGCTCAAGTTCCTTTTTCGATTGACCTATATTGCAGCCTTTACAAGTTTCGTAAGGTGAAAAAAATCACCTGATGAGTTCACCCTTTAATCAGTTATTCCAGATGTTGAGTTTGTTAGTGGGTTTCCTAACAACTACGGACTGTGGTAGAAAAAAATTTCTATTTAAAACTTTGTAATGATAGAGAGCGGAGTCTGCGAGTTTGGAACTTTAATGTTCCCAAATCTAAACTTCCTAAGGCTGTGGTTCTCCTTAATGCTAGTTTTGTTAACACTCAGCAAACATACGATCTCTCTTCGCCATGTCGATTGTGAGGGTGAAAGTGTTTGTTGTTTCTTTGTCACTTCTTTTCACCTGACCTACTGCTTCATCTTTGTCTTGTCACTATCTTACTTTTTTTGTATGCTCATTTAACATACTCTTATGTGATGGATTACAGCTATGGATTTAGCTAAATAAACCATCGAGAGGTCTTTTTTTGCAGTGATAATAATGAACTGGAAGACCCGACTACCCAAACCAGTAATGCTCCTGTGATCAGCGTGTCTCAGGAAAATGTTGTCGTGGCGAACATCAACCATCTGTTACTGAGATTATTGGTGATGGTGACGGGAAAGATGTTGGTCAACAAACAACTGATAACTTCCAGAGAAGGAGGAGAAATGACCAGACTAGTGGATAGTCGAGTACCTTAGAGCCCCCCTAAGAAAATGGGGCATGTTGGCCATTCTCATGCAAAGCTTGTACCGCGAAGCTAGGATCTGATGGTAGAGGGAACCATCCCGGCTACCTTGTATAAACTCTCGCTCCATGAAACGATAGTTGTGGTATGTGTACTTGACTTGATTTGATGATGTTCTATTGATGTGTTTAACTTTTGTTTATCTATGTTGATATCAAGGTTAGGGTAAATCTACAGCCTGTCAACGAATGAATCACAAAATTTTCCAAGTTAGATGGTTTACTTTTAGAGAAATGTCAGGCTACTGAGGAGAAGTGTACGGCAATTACTGTCTCTCTTGAAGCTGGTGAAGAGAGAGCACAATCTGCTGAAGAACGTGCTCTTGTTGCTAAGAGGGAGGCTGACAGGTTGTGGGTAGAGTTGGAGAAATTGTGAAAAGATGGTCCCACCTCACCCACATATCCTCAAGTTCTTGTTGACCGGCTTGTAAAGACCAAATCTTTTTACAAACTGTTCGAGGAGGTTTCTTCTACCACTCGCAAAGTCGGATATTGTGAAGCCTTGGTGGAGCTGCGACGACTGAACCCCACTGCTAAAGTTAAGAATCTTCTGAAACTTACTAAGTATGGGGCTATATTGGATGAACATAAGGCTTCCCTTAACAAAGGCTTCATAAGCAGCATCACTGACGGTGGTCATTCTTATGCTTTGCTATCTCACCTCATTAGCCTTCCATGTCTTCCTTTCGTAACTGAGTTAAAGGGGTGTGAGGTTGATTATTTAGAGGACCTTTCATTTGGCTCTCTCACTATTATGCCACCTCCTAATTCTGATGTTGATGCAGTGACCGAGGCCAATGCGAACGCTGAGGTCCCTGCTCAGGAATCTTGCAAAAAAGATCCTGCTATCATTGTCCAGACTTTGTTAACCTCGACCTCTGAAGTTAGTTGATTCTTAGTATATTGGGTTTTTGGATTTTAATTATAATTTAAGACAATATTCTGGTGTATTTCTGTACTATTTGTATGACTGTGATTATTAATTTTGGTTTGCCCTTCTACTTTTATGACCTCTCATTGCACATACTTATATGCACGGCTTTGATATTTTGGTTGATCATAAATTTTTTAAATGACTTGACTTTCCGGGACATACTGATTAATTTCCTAATCACTACGGATTTTTTCCACATGATTTTCACTGCCCTATTAGATTAATTCGAGCTACTCAGTCTCTAACCAAGGAATATGATGAGCTTGTTTCTTCTGATCGCTTCTCTCGTATAGAATCGCTTCCCTTATGTATTGGATGGAAACTTCCTATTTCCAATCCATCTCCATCTTATTCCACAACATGTCCTTGCAGTAAGTTTGTTCCCGATGGTTATAATGTTGAATTGCTCAGTAAGGATATTGTTCCTAGTTTAGTTGGTCTTGAATCCGCTAGTGTGTACATGTGTTCTCTTAACCTCCCTGCTCGTGATCATGAATGTGCATTATCTTTAGGCATTTGTCTGAAGTACATGCTCATAGGTATTAGTGATCTCGAAGCGAAGTGGGAGAAAACTGTAAAGAACACCCAGGATGTTATGCGTGATTTACAAGGGATGTGCAGCGAGCAGAATAGTCTTATTCACCATTAACAGTTGACCATGGTGAAGATGCTTCAAAAACATGAGGGAGCTAAAAATTATGCCACAAGTAAGACTCGCAAAGCCCTCTAGAAGACACTGATCATTGACAAACAATGTAGTCGCCTTGATGACTTGTTTGATCAGTTTAAGAAAAAGAAGGATGATCACCTTTCAACTTCTTCCATCGAGTGGCAAAGCAAGTCTGATGAACAGTTTGCTATAAACACGCAGTTACGAAGTGAAAGTGAGTAGCTCCACGCTGAGTGCGACTGGCTTGATTCATCTATTCACCAATTTGAGCAAGCTTGTGTTGAGTACAAAGATAAACTTTAGGCTCTTCCTTCGTCATCTCGTAGGGCTATTAGTCGTGGAGATCTTACTATGGAAATTTTTGGGCAGGGGATTAAATTGTATAAGGTTTTCTAATTGCATACGGCTGAGAGTAAGAGATATGAAGAAATTGTTAACGTTATGAGTATGCAGCTGGATCGCGAGGTGTTTGGACCTCAAACCAACTTCAAGGAATATTATGCTAGATATCTTGATCATATGGAGAGAAGGGGTTGAATACGCCATCTTTCTTATTTACACATGAAATTGTGTGACCATATAGGTCATGAAGAGCGTGCGGTTGAAGAAATTGGCATAGGGCTCAGCATTTCCATCTCGAAGTTGAGTGCGATCGTCGTTGTGGTGATTCATCCTCTTCTAGATCATCACAGGTATCTAGGAGTAGATAGATCTTTTGTTTTAAACTACTTTGTTCTTCTTGTAATGGTTCAAATAATTTTTCTATGACTTTGTAAACTTTCATGTTCGCTATTACTTAATAAGTTATCTTCAATGAATTCTTATGTGGACATCTTCCTACAGGTTGTATGAGTATTGTGATTGAGTTTGTAAAGTTGCAAGATCTATAGCTTGCACTTATCACAATAGATATTAGTTTTTTGGCACTTCATGTCTTTTGCACGATCTATAGCTTGCATGGTCAGTATAGCGAAACTGCCAGATCCATTGCTTGCCTATTTAAGAGCTTTAGATTTTATGACGTTCAAGATATTGCTTACTTGTGTCACTATTTGGGAAAATGTTCCCTTGTGCAAGGCCTATAGATTGCGATAGTTAGGTTTACGACTGCGATAATGTTGCCTTGGAAACAAAGGAACGAATGCAATCAATGATAATCCATAGTTTCTATACAACTAGATGCTTCCTAAAGTTTACCCCAAATCTAGACATAGAACCTTCTTAAATTGATCATGTGCAATGTATTGGGAACAGTTGGATTTGTGAGCCTTCGTAACCTTGTAAGGTCCTTCCCATTTTGGGCATAGCTTTCCTCGTTCTTTTGCCAGGCTTGCCTCATTCTTCCTTAACACAAGATCACAATCTGAAATCTTGTTTATTTAACCTTATGATTGTAAGCTATATCCACTCTTTCCTTATACTTAGCCTCTGTAATCATTACCAATTTTCTTTTTTCTTCCAGTTTGTCTAAATCCAACCTCATCATGTCCGGATTATCCTCCTCCCTGTAATTGCATACTCAGAGGCTTGAATGACCAATTTCTATTGGTATCATTGCTTTATGACCATAGACCAGACTCTATGGTGTCTTCTTCATTGGTTCTCAAACGGTCATTGTGTATGAACATAGGATGTTGGGTGTCTCATCCACCCAATAAGTTTGCTTTCCCTCCAATCGCTTCTAAATTCCTTGAACGATGGCCCTGTTCGTTACCTCTATTTGTCTGTAGGCTTGAGGGTGCGCTACAGATGTGAAATTTTGAAGAATATCCAGCTTTGAACACCAATCAGTGAAGGTATGAACTGTGTACCATTGTCCGTGACAATAGTATGTGGTACCCCTAAGTGACACACTATATTCAGCCAGAAAAATGTTCTCGTTAGCTTAGCTATGACTCGTCTTAATGGGTTTACCTCCACCCACTTTTTGAAGTAATAAATTGCCACAATTAGAAATTTGGAATTGCTCTCACTCTTTGGGAAGGGTCCAACTAGGTAAATCCCCAATTTGTGGAATGCCCAAGCTTCATATATACCTCTCAAAGCAGTCTATGGCTTATGTGAGAGTGAAGCATTGATCTGGAAACTTTTACATTTGAGCACAAATTTATACGCATCGTCAAACATGGTCGGCCAGTAGTATCCTGCTCGGATGATCTTCCTTACCACCGTTCTTGCTCCCTAATGTGTTCCACGCATCCATTCGTACACTTCTATTAGAATTTCCCTTGCTTGTACGAGTCCTACGCATTTTATCCATGGTGATAAAAAGCCTTTCTTGTATAAGACTCCTCCTTCATAGATGTAGTTGTGAGATCGCAACTCCAACTTCCTAGCTTGTATGTTGTCTGTTTGTAGCTTTCTTTTTGTGAGGTACTTTATTAAAGATGTCATCCAACTTACTCATTCTGCTTGGACTAATGACACAGTTTTGGTCACTATGCTTCTGACTGGAATGACTTCCACTCTTACATTTTTGTGTTCGATCAACGAATCGAACCTAGCAGTTGCCAACTTGCTTAGCGCATTCTCTTTTGTGTTTTCGGATCTAGGCACATGCTAGATGTCGAAGTACTCAAGCTAGGTGATGAGCTGTCGAACCCTCTGTAAGTGTTTTACCAGTTGTTCTTCTCTCGCTTCCTAGGCACCCCGCATTTGTTGGACTACTATTTTGGAGTCACTGAATCCTCAAATTCTTTTGACCTCCATTCTGATCGTAAGGTCCAAACCACATATTAATTCCTCGTACTATGCTTCATTATTTATAAGCAGGAAGTCAAAAAGGAGTGAATATATGTGCTCACCACTTTCCGGGTCAACTAGCGGTAATCCTGCACTGCACCATTCCTTGATGGAAGCTCCATCTACAAAACACTTCCATGCAACATCTACCCACTTTTATTTTCCTTTATTGACTATAAGGTTGTTGCATGTGTTCACGTCTTGTGCTTCTTCGCTCGTCACCTTCACAATGAAATCTGCTAAGGCCCAAGCCTTAATTGTTGTCCTTGGCTGGAATTGGATCTCACCATGTCCTAGTTCGAGAGACCATTTGGAAATTCTACCATATGCTTTAGGTTTGGTTAAGATGTTCTTGATTGGGAAATCCGTATAGACGACGATCCAATGACCATGGAAATAAGTTCGCAACCTTCTTGCTAAGTATACCAAAGCTAGAGTTAGCCTTTCAAATGGCAAGTACGCCCTTTCTACACATGGTAATATTCTACTAATGTTGTAGACTGAGACTTTTTTTTAACCTTCTTGGTGCACAAGAACTGAACCTACTGCGTTATGCAAAACTGCCAAGTATAGTTAAAGGGTCTCCCTAACGACTGGTGACTTCAATGTTGGCAACGTTTGAAGCTGCTCTTTTAAGGAATCGTATGCTTTTTGACACTCCTCATTCCACGTAAACTTTTTTACTTTCTTCAAGACTTCGAAGAGTGGGAAGTGTTTCTCAGCCACCTTTGAAACAAACCTATTGAGTGTTGCCAACGATCCCATTAATATCTACACCTCTTTAACTATTTGTGGTTGGGGAAGATTCACTATAGCCTGGATTTTCTCTGGGTTAGGTTCGATCCCTTTGGAGGATACCCTGTAGCCTAAAAATTTTCTCGCACCTACTCTAATGACACATTTCTTAGGATTGATCTTCATCCCAATATTGCATAATGTATCTACAGTTTCTTTCAAATCTACGGCAAAGTCACCTACCCTTCTGTTTTTGATAACTATATCACCAACATATGCTTCCACATTCTGCCATATTTTCATGTGAAGTGCACTATCGACCACTCTCTGATATGTTGCTCCTGCATTTTTAAGCCTAAAAGGAAATTTCACATTGCAGAATGTTCCAAAGCTTGTTATAAATGTTGTCTTTTCCGTGTCTTCTGGATCCATCGGTATTTGAGTGTATCCCATATACGAATCCAAAAAGGCTAGAACTTTGTGGCCAAAATTTTCCTAGACTAGCTGATCGATTTTGGCCAGAGGACGATAATCCTTTGGACATGCCCTATTTAAGATAGTGAAATCTATGCACAGTCGCTATCATGTGTCTAACTTTTTTACCATCACTGGGTTCGCTAACCACTTTAGGTAGAAAACCCCCTCGATATACCTACCTAAAGCAAGGCTATGACTTCTTCTTCAATTGCTTTCTGGCGATCACTAGCAAAGCTACGATGCTTCTATTTGACCAGCTTAACCGAGTTACTAATGTTCAAGGAGTGGGTAGCGATGCTTGGGTCAACCCCTCCCATGTTTTGGACCCTCCGTGCAAATATATCCCTGTAACTTCCTAGGATTTGCATGACCTTCTTCTTTGCTGGTGATGGGAGATTCTTTCCTACCTTGATACACTTGGAATTATTGATCTGCTTCATTTTACGTGCATTAACCGATGCATTTGACATACTTGTTAGTTACTTTTACTTAGTGGATTGCTAGTATTAGTTGAGTTTACGTGTCAAGGGGTTTAGATAACCATGTTTAGTTTTATTGCCTAAATCCCGCATATTGTAGACTTAATTAGTACTAATAGACATCTTGTATCCACGAGCTTCTTGATCTTCCTTATGATTATCTTTAGTAGGTCGCTCGTGGGTACTTTTAGTTTACATTCTATGTGAAGGCCGTTTGTAATGGCAGTAGAAGATATTGAAGGTAGTCAATAAGGACGGTAGTAGAGCGAAGGCCATTCACCTCTATAATGGTAGTAGACAAAGTTCACGATCATCAGTGCATGGTAGAAGGAGATTAAATTCGAAGATAGTCGGCTACGTAGTTTATAGCGGCCAGCGGAGAAATGGGGAATCGTGGTCCGATGAGTTGTACATCAGTTTGAGAACGTTCCAAGAATAATTAGCCTTCAAGAATGGTTCCATTGGATTCTTCTTCTTGAGTACTATAATATCGACAATTAAAACTCTCAAATCAAACTAACAGTTCTCCCGTAGCAATGGAAACTAGTTTAGCTAGTCAAAGCACCAAGAGGTCAGTGCGAGTCATGCATGGTTTAGCACCAACGGCCCGCACCAGAGGAAATGCTCCATGCCAGAGGAGACCAGTGTGATGCACTGATGTAACCCACACCAGACACGATGGGTCGCAAGCAAAAAGTCAAGAACCCCTCCACACGGCTAAGTATGGGCGTAGGATGTCCCATTTTAGGCATCCCACGCCGTTCCAAGTCCATTTTGTCAAGACCAGCCAGCGGGGTGTGGGAATTCACACGGCCCGCGCCAAATTTTATGAGCGAGCACCATCACTGACCACGACTCGCGCTAATGGCTACGAGCACGGATTAAAATTTCATAGTTTCACTATCCTGACCACAGTCCATGCCAACGGCCAAGGGCTCAGATATGGACATCAAATTTCTAACTCTGATGGCGTCCTGTAGGAGATGAAGCGGCCTACGCTAGGAGAGAATGTAACCCGCGCTAACCTCCTCGCCCCATGCTAAGATGAAGATTTATGCCACGTTGAAGAACAAGCATCCCGCACTCATGAAGCAGTGCGACTCATGCCAGGCCTGGCGTCCCATGCCAAGTACATGCCACGGGCTGCATCATCCGTGATGGCTCGCACCGGGCGGAGGCTGAGCTAGGGTTTACCCTATTTTGGGCCTATTTTTAGGCCCAATCTCCTACTACTATATATAGAACCTTATTCTACTAGGTTTTCATATTTTATCATAGCTTAGATTCATTTTTAGAAGAGTAGAGGAGATTCTCTCCTTTGGAAAATTTAACTTTCCATATTTAATTTTGCTTTGATCCTAAGATGTAGAATTCAAGTATTTATTTGCATTCCATGTTGAGGGAGTAGTTTCCATAGCTTGGGGATAAATGTAGTGACTTGATTTCATCTATATGCCTTTTGAGATTCTATAGTTCATCATAATTTTGTGTTATAATATTATTGTGATTTGCTTTTGAGTTTGAATGTGTGAGTATTACACCACATATGAGCACACACTTTGGGTTGTACTCATGCTAGGTGAAAATATCGATGCCCCCTTGCGAAGAGAAACCAGGATGTTTGTATGGGTAGAGGGGAATGAGTCTTCATGAGTGTGTGCACAAGAGAATCGAGGTTACACTAATCCACTTCCCATCATACTAGTCTTAGCTGACTTCGTAAAGTTGTCTGAGAGGTTCCGAGTAGAGATATTTTTGGTGTAGTAGCAAGCTAGGGTTACAAGAAACCCTAGTATCACAGATACCCTTGGGCCTAATTGATAGGACCCGGGGGGGAGTAGTTGCATTCGTGGTGGAAGCCTAGGACGTAATTGCATAGGGAAAAAAATTTTGTACTCCCCTAATTATGATGGAGGTGTTGATAGAGGGTTGCGAGAGCACCCGTCATGACTGGGATAAGGAAGTGTATGCCATCGGCCACACCACGTGTTATGGACACACTATTAGGTTTGTTTGAATCTTTATGTGAAAGAGTCAATAATAGAAGAATTAGATTGATCAAGTCACTCCATGATTTCCCCAAGTGCTTAGCTAATATTGTAGTTGTGTTTTTACTTTGCATGTTTTGTAGTTTTAGATTGAAAATCCAACCCCCCCCCCTTTTTGTATGTTTGCTTTACTAGTTATTCCTTTCACTCGTACGGATTGATGACCAGTACGAAGTTGTGTTTTAGGTTGGTACATTAGACCTAGCATATCTGTGGACAAACCCAAGACTTACCGCTAACTACCCCTTAGGTAGCGTAGCAGTAGGAACAGGTACAGAACTATAAATTCTATCATCTGACCGCACCACCTCCAACCGGGTTTAGAGCTATGGTTTTAACGACCCGGGGGGAGGCAGGTCAGAATTTTGCCGCCGCTTCTGGGGATGCTATCAGTCTAGGTATCAACTTAGGCATAGCACACTAGTAGACTAGTTAGTCTAGCTTTCCTCTGTTTGTTTGTTTATGTTGTTGATTCTTGGTTTGAGCTGTTGTTATAGTTATTTTATTGCTTTTTTATCCATTTTCTAGTGTTGTATTTAGAAGGGTATTGTTGGTCCTAGTTTATGGTACACACCTAAACCACTAATCTAGGTGTCTTACACTACCCAACTGAGAACACAGGTGGTTGGAGAAGAAAGAGGCGAAGAACTAGGGCACAAGTTCAACATAGGCAAGAAATAGTAGTAGAAGGTTCGTTAGAGATGGTGGAAGACAACGGCACCCTACGGGAGATCATGGCACTGAACTTAGAGAATCAACCTCTTTGCATCACCTTCCCGCCATTACTTTCCAATGTGAGCTGTGAGCTAAAGAGTGGCAAGATCCATTGCCTTCCTACTTTCCATGGATTGGCGGGGGAGGACCCAAACAAACATCTTTCATAGATCCATTTTGTGTGCACGAACATGAAGCCCCTGGGAGTGTCTGAAGTTGAATACAACCTTAGAGCCTTCCCGTTCTCCCTTCAATGTAGTGCCCAGGATTGGCTCTACTACTTACCACTGGGGTGTATTGGATCGTGAATGGATATGAAATTGAGAATCCTAGAAAAATACTTTCCGGCATTCAAGTCAGCTGGGTTGAAGAAGCAGTTGTCGAACATCACCAACGGTGCCACTGAGAGTATGTACGTATATTGGGAGCTCTTCAATCAAATTTTGGCAAGTTATCCTTACCACTCATTTAAAGTAAGAGACTTGGCATATTACTTCTTTGAGGGATTGTGCAACAAATACATGCGGATAGTAAATGCCGTATGTAACGGTTCAATAGCGAACAAGAGCCCAAAGGATGCAATGGCACTTTTTGAAGAAATGGTGAATGGTATGTGGTAATTTGGCACTAGATTGAGGGCGAAGGGCTTGGATGAACCCACACACTCACCTAAGTTGGAGGAGCAAGTCTAAGCTCTTGCTTCCATGATGAAGGAGCTTTTGTAAGGAAAAGTGCATCAAGTCAAGTGTGTGGAACCTCAACCACAATTCTGAAGGATGTCCCAAATTTGTAGATGATCTACAAGAGGTGAAGGAAATTGACTTCAACAGTCGAGAAAGACCTTAATTTGCTAGGGATCAACCACAAGGGTTCCGAGGGAACCAAGGAGATGCAAGGTCGGACCCCTATGCAAATTCATTCAACCCAAGGTATAGAGATCATCCCAATTTTAATGGAGGGGGGATACTAACCTCAAGGGTACCGGGGAGGAAAAGCTCCACCTTAACTATATCTTAGAGGTGAAGACCCTTCAAACAATCGTGCTTCACTTTACAAGTTGGAACAGGATGAGATCTTGGAAGCATGAGATCTTTGTGGAGCAAACAAGGCGAGAAATTGAGAACCATGGCAATATAGCTTTCTCAAGTATTAAAAATCTTGACGTTCAAGTCGGGCAACTTGCCACCTCGGTAAGCCGACTTGAGGCCAGGGAGTCCGGAAAACTACCTTCCCAACTGGAGGTGAATCTGATGAATGTAAATGCTTTTAAATTGAGAAGTGGGAAGGAAGTCCACGAGACCAAGAAGAAAACAATACAAGAAGATGACAAGGTAGTGAAGGCTACCAAATAACACTTCAAAGAATAGGAAATTATGGTCAAGAAATCAACCTCCAAGGAACTTCCACCACCCGAGGCACAAGTCACCATTCCACCTCCATTTCCAAATGATTTTAGAGGATGGCCAAAGGTGGTGACCGATGATGCAAGCATTTGAAAGGTATTCGAAAAGGTCAAGGTAACCATCCCTATCTTGGAATTGATTGAACATGTGCCTTCATATGCTAAATTTCTTAGAGTTGCATGCACAAAGAAAAGGCGCAGGCCAATTAAGAGGTTAGGACTTTTGAAAATGGGTGGTGTCTCTGTTTTGAATCGTAAGAACTTGCCTAAGAAATGCGATGATCACGGAATTTTTTCTATCCCTATCTCTTTAGGTGTAAAATTGTGGAACATGCCAAGATAGATCTAGGTGCATCCATTAATGTTATCTCGTTTAGTCTATATGAACACCTAGAAATAGGTGAGCTTAGTGATACTAGAGTAATTGCCCAACTTGCCAATCATTCCCAAGCTAGTCCCCATGGACTAGTAAAGGATGTGATGGTGCAAGTTGGCAAGTTGGTTTTTTTGGCGGATTTTTATGTCTTAGAAATGGCGCACAGCGGAAGTGCACCCCCAATACTTTTGGGGAGACCTTTTCTTAAAACTTCTAAAACTAAAATCGATGTCGACTTGGGAACCTTAACTCTAGAAGATGACATGGATAAAGAGAAATTGTATATCTATAAGTCTAGGCATGATTCAACAAAGTCGTCTTTGATGTGAAAAGGTGTTACCTTATGTGATGAGCATGATGATTCTTCTTGTGTGACAAACAAGCATAAATGTTTGAGTGAGTCCCATGTTGATGATAATGATGATGATTTCGATGAATTGCATGATGCAATAGATAATATGTCTGTGCTAGATTGTTTTTCTATACAAACCAAATTGCAGTGGGAAAGGGAGATGGCTGAGAGTTTAAAACCTCCTCGACCTCTCCCAATCCCCAAAATGACATTCACGGACTCAATGATGGCAAGACATGGTGATTCATTCCTATTGGCGGACAAAAGGTCTGAAGGTAAGGATTGCTCATTGTGGAGACCTTTCCACGATGATGTCATCATGGGTGGAGTCGCTGATGGAAATTCTAGAGACCCACCAGTAGGTGTTTCTAATAGAATGCATGAGAAAGAAAATAAGTCGCGAGGACGACAATAAATATACGGTGTTTGTTTTGCTTTCATGTTTTGATTAGTGAGTAGATAGTGTTTACATGAATCTTGTTGTGCTATGTGGATTTTTGTGATGAAACTCTTGTTAGTTTAGAAAGTTGAGTTTGAGACTCGTGATTGTGTTTAAATGGAGTTAGATTGTACGGGTGACATAGTCTTTTGAAAAAAGAGGGAAAAACTAAGGATTGAGGGAAAACCTTGGTGGATGCCTCAAGCCAAGTAGGCTGGCGCGAGGCTATCCTTTGTGCTGGGACTAGAACGGCACGAGGCTATACCTCATGCCAGAGGTTGGCGCGAGGCTATGCCTCATGTCAGGAGGTTTGGCACAAGGCTATGCTTCGCGCCAGACACCCATTTTGTGCACTACACCAATTTTTCAATTTTCTTTGCTCTGATAATGTACATTTTTGAATATTCTAATTCTCAAATTCAAATTTTCATTTTTGGTAGAATTCCCTAATTCCTTAGGATTTTTGAAAATATTTCCGAATCCCCTAGAACTAATTGGGTTGTACTATTGTCCCCTAAATTGAGCATTTCAAAATTCCATTCTTATCCTAATTTTACCTCTCGCCCTAGTCATCTAGGCTGAAATTCCATTTCCATAGTACATTTCTTCACCTAATTCTCTCATTTGACACATTCTTTCTTCTCAAGAAACACTCACTCTCACACACTCTTGGCGAACTCGAAAAATTGAAGATTTTCTTCCAAAAGTTGGCAATTTTTGCTTCTTCTTTTGTGGGTCTTGCAAATCATAGCTTCAAATTTCAGGTAACCCATTGAACTCTATGCTTATATGCTTTATCTGACATTTTGGCGGTGTAATTTGAAGCATGAATCTTGAATGAGTGTGTTATGAGATATGTGTTTGAGTTTGAGTTTGTATGCATGATCATATGTTGAAGAGAATGTTAGGAGGTTTGATGTGCTATTGTGCTTAAGATATGATCTTTAGTGTTGGGTGATTTGGGGGAGAATAAATCTTGGTTGCATGATTTAATTGATTGATTGATCTTTTGGCAGAGTATCTAGGTCATCCGGTCACACAACGGCTTTAGCTAACTTAGGGAGATCGGGCACAAGGTACAACATAGAGAAATTAGCAAAGGCCTCCATGGTGGGACCGACGACATCGGAGGGTAGGTATGTATGGCTCTATGATGGAGCGAGCACGTGTAGCTTTATGATTCTTCCTCAGCCGGAGCGCACCGCCATTGACCATGACACATGCTTCAATGACCTACTTATTTTGCTCGACCGGAAGTTTAAGAGAGAGGTTTATAAAGTTGTGGCCAACCAGGAGTTAGATGTTGAAGAGGTCGAGGGCGAGTCCTCTCCGAGAGCCCCACCTAGTCGCTCTCGCTTATCTACGGACACCATTGACCACTTGCATTCACTTGGGGACAAGCTTTCGAGCTCTACTCAAGTGTTTCAAGAGGTAGTCCAAGCGATAGGGAAATGCGCTCGCAAGTGGAAGATCTTAATTCACAAATGGATAGCATTGAGGCCACACTACTAGCAACCAGGTACATAGATATGAGCTTTGCAAGTCACAAGGATGAAGGCCCTTCGGGGCCGCGAGAGTGAGTACCACTATTCTCCCTACCTCACCTATGTTTTGACATGATTTTTTGTGCATTGGACACTTTGCATGGGCAAAGTGTGGGGAGGGAGTAGTGTGCACTTAGGGAGTTTTCATTGTCAAATTTCCTTGGTGCATTTCATGATTTGCTTTGGTAGTTTTTCATGTTAGTTGATTTTATTATTTTTTTTTGTTGAGGGATGGTTTTGGATGAACATTTGGTGGTATGACATGCTATTCTAGGGATTTCTAGTTTGCATTGGGTAGGACGTTTTAGGAAATTGGTGGTGTATTTTTTATGTGTGACTATCTTATGTAGTATGAAGCCCACTTTTGGGTCATTTTTGTGCTACACAAAAAAAATTGGAAACCTTAATACAAAAACCTGGACAAGTCAAAACCCCGAAAGGGCGACTTGGGTAACATTAGGAAAAGTCCAGATAGGTCAAAAGGCCTAGGTAAAAATGAGAGGCTAGACCCAACTAGGCTTACGAGCCTATGCAAAAATGAGAGGCCTTGTAGGAAAAGGTGAGAAGCGAGTTCCCTTTGTGTGTTAAAGTTAGGAAGAAAAACCAAAAGGGCTCCTAGGTAAAATGAGAGAAATTGAGCGAAACCAAAAAACTAAGTTGAATGCATGCTTCTGTGGAGTATTTTTTTTTTGAAGACTACACTTTGATTGGTTTTGGGATCATTTTGGGAAAAGTAAGCTAGCTTAATGGGAGGTCGTCATCGTACCTCTCAAAGTTAATATTTATAAGCCCTCTTTGCTATACAACTAAGTAGATAGCGGCAAGTCGGGGTGGTCCATGAAGAAGGGGGATTTTCTCAAGTGTTTAAGCTCAAATGGTTGATATTAGGCTAGGAGTAGATATATATATATATACACATATAAAAGCATGTAAAGGGGGGTTGGTTTTTTGGTGGTCCTAAGTTATGAAAATTAAAAGACAAGACAACTAGCAAAGTCAAGAAACTATGCTAAGTCATCAAACAAAACTAAGAAAAATGGTTTTAAAACTACAAAAGATAAAGCCTTGGGGGCAATCGATATCCACTTCAAAACCTAATGTAGATCATTGAACCATTCACTCATCCTATTATAATTGTTACCTATGGGGAATGCTAATGGAAGATCAAGAATCATTCCTTCTTAAGAGTAGTTTGCAAAGACAAACAACAACCATTTGCAAACGTCATTGATGATCACCCTAGACAAACAACAACCATAGGGGTATTTCATCAATGGCATTATACACGAAGGACCATAGATTTGACAACGACAGGCCTTCTACCAAAGACATAGCCATTTAACCAAACATAGCATTCATTAGGCTAAACCTAGAATAAACCACATTCAAGGTTCAACCTTTCATTGCATCTATAGGATAAATATGAGAACAATCCACATTAACATACTGATCTAGCAAGAATCACAACACATTATGCGCAAGAAGTTCTAAGTTCATGTTCCTAGATTTTTGTGCAAAGAAGCTAAGGAATTCGTCACTTTCCTAACACCCTAACACTTCAATCATACGAACACTTCCTATTCTCAAAAAACACATAACATAAATGAAGTGAAACATAGAATTAAGACCACATGAATGCTAAATAACAAAGGCTTCAGAACGAATGACAAAATCTATTCACTGCCTCCACTAATCATGCATTTACAGAAGATTAGCCAAGAACAATCGACATTCATTGACTTCTCTCATTTTCCACCTAAAAGAAACATGACAATGAATTCAACATCATCACATTCATCTAGCAATGATCAACACATCAACATCATTAGGAAGCTCTAACTCATGCTCTTGGATTCCACATTAAAAGAGGGGAGAATTAGCTACTTTCTACCAACCCTAACAAGTAATCATAAAAGCAATTCGTATACTCAAGCTTCCAACAACATCAATGTCATTAACAATTCACATTCAAAGCTCAATAAATGCATAATAGAAAAATCACAACATAGAAATGGAAGCTTCAATCCATTGCTCCCAAGATAAAACTAAGATAGACAATTAAAAGACATGATTAACCTACAAAAACTAAAAAAAGAAAGAAAGAAAAACTAGGGTTTTAAACCCAGAAAAATGCAGGAAGAAGAGGCTGTCAAAAAACATCTTGAAGAGGAGAGGATAAGGTGAGTATTTATAGTGCCAAAAGCAAGAACGGTTTCCGACCCCTCTTCTGTCGCGAGTCGCAACGTACTCGCGACAGCTTCGCGACGGAATCCAAGTCCAGCACCATGTCTTCTTTCTCCTTTTTGTTTCATATCCTCCTCTTCTCTTCACTTCTTCAATTCTTCAAATCTTCAAAAGCTCAATTACAAGTCTTCAAATCTTCAAAGGTATTCTTCAAAGTCTTCAAAGTCTTCAAAGTCCTCAAACAAATTACCTTGTCACACAAAATTCTCCAGAAAAGTTATAAAAGTGTAAAAGTCACTTTTAACCCTCCTTAGAGAACTTCAAGGCAAAATGTCACATTTAGAGCACAAAAGTGTACAAAAGTAAATCCTAAAAGTCCTAATATAACCGTATAAAATGGGCACATCAAACCTCCCCGCACTAAAACCTTACTCGCCCTCGAGTAAGAAAAGATTTAAGCACGGGAAGGAATTCATATGTCCACTTCCTAACTAATATTCCCCCAATCAACACCTCACAAAAAATATCAATATCATAAATCCCAAAATCAAAGCTCAAATGAGAATTTTTTTCAAACACACAACCCCGATCCCTAAATCTAACCAAACCTACCACTTATCAACTCACTACCCATAAAAATGTTTCAAAGTCCCGAATTGATAATCCCAAAGTCCAATGATATAAAATGAAGTTATAACCATAAGAAAGGTTCAAGCACATACTTCGCTCCATACCAATATATCAACCAAAACGAAGAATAGAAGAATCAAGAATTTCATAACCCTACTTCATTTTTCAACCCACTAAGTTACCCAATCCCAAGAGGTCTCTAGATGTTGAGCTACCTGATCCATCCGTATGACAATTGTAACCTTATGAATCCAATGCCGGCAAATGAATGAAATTATAGCATTTTTCTTTTCTCTTTTTTTTCTCATTTTGCCTAGGAGCCCTTTTGGGTTTTCATCCTAGCCACACATCATGCTTCTTTGGCTCAAGGTTGTCGCCGTACCTCTCAAAGTTAATATTTATAAGCCCTTTTTTCTTACTATCTACAACTAATTAGATAGTGGCAAGTTGGGGTCGTCCACAAAGAAAGGGGATTTTCTCATGCATTTAAGCACAGATGGTGAATATTAGGCTAGTAGTAGATATATATATACACACACATATAAAAGCATGTAAAAGGGGGGGGGGGTTTGGTTGTTTGGTGGTCCTAAGTTATGAAAGTTAAAAGATAACACAACTAGCAAAGACAAGCAACTATGCTAAATCATCAAACAAAACTAAGAAAAGGGGTTTTAAAACTACAAAAGATAAATCATTGGGGGTAATCGATATCCACTTCCAAACCTAATGTAGATCATTGAACTATTCACTCATCCTATCACAATTGTTACCTATGGGGAATGCCAATGGAAGATTAACATTCATTCCTTCTTAAGAGTAGTTTGTAAAGACAAACAACGACCATTTGCAAACCTCATTGATGATCAACCTAGACAAACAACAACCATAGAGGTATTTCATCAACGGTATTATACACGAAGGACCATAGATTTGACAACGACAAGCCTTCTACCAAAGACAACCATTTAACCAAACATAGCATTCATTAGGCTAAACCTAGAACAAACCACATTCAAGGTTCAACCTTTCATTGCATCTATAGGATAAATATGAGAACAATCCACATTAACATACTTATCTAGCAAGAATCACAACACATTATGCGCAAGAAGTTCTAAGTTCATGTTCCTAGATTTTCATGCAAAGGAGCTAAGGAATTCGTCACTTTCCTAACACCCTAACACTTCAGTCATACGAACACTTCCTATTCTCAAAAAACACATACACCCTCCTTCCCAAATTAAATGGTATGAGAGAGAATTTCACGCTCATCAAGAAACTTGTCTAATCGTTAATATGTTTAATTACGTATAATTATGGCATACAAAAAGTTACTTTTCAGAAATTACGTGGTACGAAGAATCAAACCATATAACATATGATAATATTATTGTTTATATATCTATTCAAATATGTGGTCAAAGTTGGACAGTGAATAGTGACATTTTATGAAGTGTGCAGTTTAATTTGGGACAGAGGGAGTAGCATAAATGAAGTGAAACATAGCATTAAGACCACATGAATGCTAAATAACAAAGGCTTCAAGAACGAATGACAAAATCTATTCACTACCATCAATAATCATGCATTTATACAATACTAGCCAAGAACAATCGACATTCATTGACTTCTCTCATTTTCCACCTAAAAGAAACATGACAACGAATTCAACATCGTCACATTTATATAGCAATAATCAACACATCAACATCATTAAGAAGCTCTAACTCATTCTCTTGGATTCCACATTAAAAGAGGGGAGAATTAGCTACTTTCTCCCAACCCTAACAAGTAATCATACAAGAAATTCGTATACTCAAGCTTCCAACAACATCAATGCCATTAACAATTCACATTCAAAGCTCAATAAATGCATAATAGAAAAATCACCAAATGGATATATATATATATATATATATATATATATGTGTGTGTGTGTGTGTGTGTGTGTGTGTGTGTGTGTGTGTATGGTTCTTACTACATAGAAATGGAAGCTTCAATCCATTGCTCCCAAGATAAAACTAAGCTAGACAATTAAAAGACATGATTAACCTACAAAAACTGAGAAAAGAAAGAAAGAAAAACTAGATTTTTAAACCCAGAAAATTGCAGGAAGAAAAGGCTGTCAAAAAACTTCTTGAAGAGGAGAGGATAAGGTGAGTATTTATAGTGCCAAAATCAAGAAGGGTTTCTGACCCCTCATCCGTCGTGAGTCGCGGCGTGCTCGCGACGGACTCCAAGTCCAGCACCATTTCTTCTTTCTCCTTTTTGTTTCATATCCTCCTCTTCTCTTCACTTCTTCAATTCTTAAAGGCAAGTAAATGATGGGGGTGGAGGGGTTTTGTTTTTTTTTTGTCCTAAGTTATGAATTTAAAAGACAACAACTAGCAAAGCAAGAGAACAATGCTAATCATGCACAAAAACTAAGAAAAGGGGGTGAAAACTACAAAAGATAAAGCCTTGGGGGAAATTGATATCCACTTCCAAACCTCATGTAGATCATTGACCCATTCACTCATTCTATCACATTTGTTACCTACGGGGAATGTTATCACTTCCCATTCCAATATCAACATTCATTCCTTATTAATAGTAATTTTCAAAGACAAACGACCATTTGCAAACCTCGTTGACAATCACTCTAAGAAAACCACACAATAGAGAAATTTCATCAACGGCATTTCACATGAAGGACCATAGATTTGATAACATGCCTTCTACCAAAGACATAACCATTTAACCAAACATAGCATTCATTAGGCTAAACCTGGAACAAACCACATTCAAGATTCAACCTTTCATTGCATCTATAGGATAAATATGAGAAAAATCCACATTAACATACTTATCTAGCAAGAATCACAATACATTATGCACGAGAAGTTCTAAGTCCATGTTCTTGGATTTTCATGCCAAAGAGCTAAGGAATTTGTCATTTTCCTAACACCCTAACACTTCAATTATACAAAAACTTCCTATTCTCAAACACCCCATGGCATAAATGAAGTAAAACATAGCATTAAGAACACGTGAATGATAAATAACAAAAGCTTTAAGAACGAGTGAAACAATCTATTCATTACTTTAACTTATTGTTGTGAAGATAAATCTTCTATCCTTCTTAGATAGTATTTTGCAAGAGTGAATTCGACATCTCTTGTCAAACCTCACCATTGAATCCCTTAGTTGAAACACAACTAAAACTATCCCACTGATGGCATTGAGCATGAAGAATCAACAAGCTTGACAACACTTATAAAAACTACACTGTCGCTAAGCATTTAACCAATTCACGTATTTACACAAGATTAGTCAAGAGCGATCGACATTCATAGACTTCTCTCATTTGCTACCTAAAACAAAAATGACAACGAGTTCAACATTATCACATTCATCCAGCAATTATCAACACATCAACATCATTTAGAAGCTCTAACTCATGCTCTTGGATTCCACATTAAATAAAGGGAAAATTAGCTACTTTCTCCCAACCCTAACAAGAAATCATACAAGCAATTCATATACTCAAACTTCCAACAACATTAATGTCATTAACAATCCACATTCAAAGCTCAATAAATGCACAATAGAGAAAGCAATAGATAGATAGAAATGATTCTCAAGACATTAGCAAGGAAGTCTCACTCAATTGCTCCCAAGTAAACAACTAAGCTAGATAATGAATGGACATGATTAATCCTACAAAAACTAAGGAAAGAAAGAAGAAAACTAGGGTTTGAAACCCAGAAAATTGCAGGAGATGGAAGGGGCATAAGAGAGAAAGGATAAGGTGAGTATTTATAGTACAAAAAGCAAGAAAGAAGTATGGCGATGGTTTCATCGCACTGTGTAACGGATGCAGAATCCAATACTTTGATTTTTTTTTTCCTTCTTTTTGTCTCAAGTCCTCCTCTTCTCTTTACTTTTCTTCTATCATTCAAGTCTTCAAAAGCTCAAATGCAAGTCTTCAAATCTTCAAAGGTAATCTTCAAAGTCTTCGGACAAACTTCTTCGTCATGCAAAATTCACTAGAAAAATAATAAATGCGTAAAAGTCGCTCTTAACTCTCCTTAGAGAATTTCAAGGCGAAATACAGTATATAGAGCACAAAAGTGTTCAAAAGTAAACCCGAAAAAGTCCAAAAATACCCATATAAAATGGGCACATCAATTTTGCATACTTAATTGGTACTAATGGACATCTTGTATCTACGCGCTCCTTGATCTTCCTTGTGATCATCTTTAGTAGGTCATCCGTGGGTACTTTTTGTTTACATTAGAAGGTCGTCTGCAAGGACAGTAGTAGAGACAAAGGCCATTAACCTCTAGAATGGTATTAGATGAAGGCCACAATCATCAATGCATAGTAGAAGGAGATTGAAGCCAAAGATAGGTGGCTATGGAGTTCATAGCGGCCAATGAAGAAATGGGGAATCGTGGTCCGATAAGTTGTGAATCAGTCCGACAGCATTCCAAGAAGAGCCTTCAAGGCTTGTTTCATTGGATTCTTCTTCTTGAGTACTATAAAATTGACTATTAAAACTCTCAAATCAGACTAATGGTTCTCTTATAGCGAAGGAAACTAGTTCAGTCGTCCGAAGCACCAACAGGTCAACGCGGATGGTGCATGGTTTGGCACCAACGGCCCGCGCCAAGGAGACCAGTGCGAGGTACTGATGCGATCCGCACCAGACACGATAGCCTTGAGCACAAAGTTAAGAACCCCTCCACGCGGCTAAGTATGGGTGTGGGAAATCCCATTTAGGCGTCTTGTGTCGTTCCAAATCCATTTTGTCAAGACCAGCCGGTTGGGTGTGGAAATTCACACGGCCCGTGCCAAAGTTTCTGAGAAAGCACCATCACTGACCACGGCCAGTGCCAATGACCATAGGGGCAGATCAGAACTTCAAAGTTTCACCATCCTGACCACGGCTCGCGCCAATGGTCACGGGTGCGGATTAGGACCTTAAATTTCCACACTCTGGTGGTGCCCCGCAGAGACGACGCAGCCTGCGCCAGGAGATAACACGACCCTTACCAACCTTCTTGCCCTGTGCCATGATAAAGATCCCTGCAACGCTGAAGAACAGGCGCCCCATGCCCATGAAGTGGAGTGACCCGCGGCAGGCCTCGTGTCTCACGCCAAGTATATGCCACAGGCCACGTCATCCGTGATGCTTCGCGCCGAGCGGCGGCTAAGCTAGGGTTTACCCTATTTTGGGCCTATTTTTAGGCCCAATTTCCTACTACTATATATAGAACTTTAGTCTACTAGGTTTTCATACTTTATCATTGCTTAGATTCATTTTTAGAAGAGTAGAGGAGATTTTCTCCTTGGAAAACTTTATCTTTTAATCTTTTATTTTTCTTTGATCCTAAGATGTGGAATTCAAATATTTATTTTAATTCCAATTTGAGGGAGTAGTTTCCATAGCTTGGGGATAAATGTAGTGACTTGATTTCATCTATATGCCTTTTGAGATTCTATAGTTCATCTTAATTTTTTGTTCATAATAGTATTGTGATTTTCTTTTGAGTTTGAATGTATGAGTATTACACCACATATGAGCACATACTTTGTGCCATATTCATGCTAGGTGCAAATATCGATGCCCCCTTGGGAAGTGAAACCTTGATGTTTGCATGAGTGGAGGGGAACGAGTCTACGTGAGTGTGTGCACGGGAGATTTGAGGTCACCCTAATCCACTTACCATTGCACCATTTTTAGCTGACTTCTTAATGTTGTTCGAGAGGTTCCAGGTAGAGATAGTTTATATGTAGCAGCAAGCTAGGCTTACAAGAAACCTTAGTATCATAGATAAAGTGGCTACAACCCTTGGGCCTAATTGATATGACCCGAGGGGAGTAGTTGCATTCGTGGTGGAAGCCCGAGACGTAATCGCACGGGGGAGAATCATATCTAAAACAATGGTCGGACCTTGTTGTACTCTCCTAATTATGATGATGGTGTCGATGGAGGATTGCGAGAACACCCGTCGTGACAGGGACGGGGACGGGAAAGTGTATGTCATCGGCCATACCACGTGTTATGGACACACTATTAGGTTTGTTTAGATCTTTATGTGAAAGAGTCGAGGATAGAAGCGTTAGATTGATCAATTCACTCCATGATTTCCCCAAGTGCTTGGCTAATGTTGTAATTGAGCTTTTACTTTGCATGTTTTGTAGTTTTTAGATTGAAAATCCACCCCCCCCCCCCTTTGCACGTTTGCTTTATTAGTTATTCCTTTCACTCATACGGATTGACGACCCGTACAAGGTTATGTTTAAGGTTGGTAAATTAGACCTAGCATCTCTATGAACAAACCCAGGGCTTACCGCTAACTACCCCTTAGGTAGTGTAGTAGTAGGAACAGGTGCAGAACTATAAATTCCATCTTTTGACCGCACTGCCCCTAGCCGGGTTTAGAGCTACGGTTTTAACAACCCCGGGGGGAGGCAGGTCAATTATCTTGGTCATCAAAAGTGAGTAGCTCAGTTTCTTCCCCTAAATCTATTGTAGATTCCATTTTCCTAAGTGGTCGAACCTTGGACACAGTGTTAACCATCATGGTTTTCTCTATACTTTTCCCAGTCTTCATTGCGATCATCATGCATTGCCTCACTGTTTGTTGGTTTTCCCTTATTGTTGCTATTCCAGTCGGAGTTAGGAATTACTAAGTGGTATGGGGACCAAATCGCCTTTGTTGCATTCATTTAGAGCCTTCCAATGATGGCATTAAACGTACTTGGCACATCCATGACCACAAAATCACACATTACCATACAATGTCCCTCGTTGTCCCCAATGGTAACAAGCAGTTGTATGTTTCCTAATGGTGTTTTTGCTCGCCTTGGAAATCCAACAAGGGAGGACGTGGACTTCTTTAATTCCATTTGCTTAAACCCTAACCTATCAAAACAATCCACAAAGAGTATTTCAACCACGCTTCCATCATCCACGAATACCTTGTGAACTATTGCATTGCCTATTTCAGCGACGATAACCATTGGGTCATTATGCGGCAAAGCGTTAGGGACTACATCTTCTTCGGTGAATGTGATTGCTTCATCTTGATAAAACCTCTTATTTCTAGGCTCTTATGGGGGGAATATCTGGCCTTAGCTTTCCATGAATTGTTAGATAGCGATTCGGTTGATCCATGCATAGATAGGATGACTTTTTCTAGAACTTCCTCTGCCATATCATCGTTGTAATCTACCACTACCGTCATATTCTGATTCTTGGCCAGTGTGCATGTTGTTCCTTGGTTTCTTGCTACAGGGTTCCCTGCTTTATTAACTTTGCCATACCTTCTTCCCCCTTCTTCCTTCTTATATTTTCTCAGGTAACCATTCCTCAAGTTTTCCTCAATTTGCCTCCTCAAATTCCTACAATATTCTATATCGTGGCTATGATCTTTGTGGAAGGCGCAATAATATTCCCTAGGCCACTTTTCTGGGGGTGCTATCATTGGTGGTGGATTGCGAAACAGCTCTCTATTTGCTTGCCATATGTCTTTTCTTGACTTCGTCAAAGGGGTTTTTTGGATAGATGACGCATGTATCCCTGGTTCTCTTCCTTTAAAAGGGGTGTTGCCCTTCCCTTGCTTCATGAACCCCTTCTGTGAGTCCTCAATCGTTCTTTTTTCTCCTCGCTCTCGCTTTATTTTGAAATTGTTTGCTTCTTCTGTCCGAATATGCTGCTCTATCATCTTTTGTAATTCTCTTGGATTTTTGGATTTTTTTGTTAATTCCTTGTAGAATTCTCCAGACTACATGCCTCCTGCAAACGCTCCCAATGACTATTAAAATGATAGACCTCAAACTTTCATGCTCTCAGTGACGAACCTGTTATGATACTCTACTAGAGTTTCATCGCTTCGCTGAGATATGTTGTTCAAATCCGCAATTATTTTTGTGAATTTTGTTTCTGGTAGAAACGTCCCAAAAATATATTTGACAATTACGCCTATGATTTGATACTTCTATTTGGCAGATCCTCGTACCATGTGATCGTTGTTCCTGATAGGAAAATGGGGAATACCTTGCAAACCAATTCGATGTTCGCGTCGCAAAATCTCATGTTATTTTGGTCAGAGTGTAGGAACTTTTTGGATGTATGGTCCCGTCATAAATTTTAACGTGGAGAGGAATTTTGAAGTCCTTGGGAATTTTGTAATCTCGAAGATGCGGTGTTAGGGATGACTTGTGTGCATCGTCGTCTGCCACTATATCTCGTAACTCCTTCTCGTATTTAAGATTTTTGTGCTCTTGACTTATTTTATTATCCATTCCCTGAAATTTGGGCTTGAGTGTTGTCAAAACTTATTGTAGAGGTTCTCTCTGTTCGCTTCCAAAAATGCTGCGAACACCCTCCTTTCTTTCTCCTGGTTTGTGTTAGGAGATTCTGCTTCTGCCTCATCCTCTATATCTTTCCTATTATGTTCCCTCTCTCTACTATGGATATAATCATGGTCTTGTGTGTTCTTGTTGCGCCTAGGTGTATGTTCTTGGGTCTGATGGTTATGGTTTTTCTCACTTTTGGTGAACACCATTGTTTACCTGAAGGATCTTAGAACCGAGAAAAAGTTTTCGATCCCCACAAACGGCGCCAAATGATGTGGTTGCTTCGTCAAGTAGAAACTCTGTTGTTCACCTTGTAAACTCTTCTTCCTGGAAAATAGATCTCGGAAGTGATTCCGGGAAAAAGACTCTGACGAACAAGTCATTTTTCTCTCTAGAGAAGTGGAATTTCTCAGTTTAGTGGTACTTACCTCCTTTAGCATTGCTTTTGCTATAATTATAGGAATCCACTATTGTGGCTCCGCATTTCTCTCTTCTTAGATTGTGAGTTGTACCATGATCCCTATATATCCGGTTTGTGGCTAAACTTCCTGATCATGTCTTGATCATGTTCCCGTCTTTATCGATTCGTGCTCGCCTGCTTTCGACCAGGCTCCGATTTTACGGTTTGTTAGCCTAACTGATATTTGTTGTTTGGGTTGGACTTACAGCCCAACAATGCTAATTATGGGCTAGGTATACACCACTTACCTATATCAATTACAACTCTCAACAATTATATATTTACCAGATTTGTGTGAGACAGTCTTATACAAGGATATGATGAGACAATCTTATACAAGGATATGATGAGACAAGGAACTAATTTACAGTTATTGAGTTTTAGAATTTTTATGGAGTAAGTTATGTAATTTTCATAAATTTTAACCAACTACAGGAAGCCTCCTGTCCTGCACGAGCACGCGCATTTCCAACTTTCAATTTGGAAACGTTGCACACTTATAATTTTCTTTAAAGCATGTACAATGGGGGTTTCGAAGTGATTCCAACTCAAAACTGAAACCACTCTGAAACCCAATTAAAACCATGAAACTCTATAATGGAAGTTTTAAAGTGGTTCCAAAAAATTGAAACCGATCAATGAATGGAGAATTCTGTAACAGCTCCCAACTCTCTAATCGATCAAATTCACGTGAGCTAATCCCCAATTTACAGGTTTTGCTTTTGTTTTTGTCATCCCCATGCAACGTGTAACTCCATTTTGTCTCTCCCACTTTTTTTTTTCCTGCCACAGTTAAACTTATATATTATATGAATACCCTTTTAATCTATCACAAAACTTGACTAATTTATCAGGTTAAACTTCCATACATGCGCTACAGATATAGCCTCTCCCCATCAGGTTTAACAACTAAATTACGATAAGAAGACTGAATATTCATTGCCGTGAAGTAGAAAAACTAATCACATTGCAAAACTGCAAATGATAATTTAAATAACTTCTCCAGCTTCCCCATTTTGACGTCATCTATAACTGATGGAGCCTCCAAATTTATCGGCACTATTGCTTCCAATGTCTAATCCACAAAGTCATTGTGCCCTGCCCTTTTCTCGGGCAGGTCCCTCTCCTTTGCCTGCTTGAGCATTGATCCACCAGGGTGGTCATTCCGTGATCAGCATGAACAACAATTGCAATATTCCCAAAAAGAGGCCGCCCGCAGCCATGGAGTCTCTGATGTCAAAACATCTCCAGTCGATGATATGTCTCCGGGCTACCGAATGGTTACGAGAAGGTGCCGATTGACACCTATGCAGACGCCGAAGCTCCAATAGGCGAAGATCTAATCGGCGAACGGATTTAGGCGATGGGAGCTGATACTCTGAAGGTCTTTTGCCGGAAGGCATCGCGACAGCACCGCTCAATTCATCAACTTCGAATTGCAGTGAGAATCACCGGAGAAAGAAAAACACGCAGCAGAGTTGGGAAGCATACGATTGATTGATACAGGCGGTTTATTGTAATATTTCTATGAGTCTGCCTCTTGAAACACGGTTTTTCCATAAGTCATGGAAAACCCAAGATTTAAAGTGTAAATTAGAAGAAATAAAGATAAAATTTTTGGGTTGCATGAATTGGGTTATAAAATTTATAACTACTACATGTTGCATAATAAATTTTTAATATTGCAACTAAAATCTTTTACCTTTTATTATTCTAATTTAATCTCGTCTTTCCATAAGCTTATGGAAAGACGATCTTTCCCAAAACTTTGCCTTTTTTTATTCGTAATAATTAGTCTCTCAAATGTAATATTTTTTTTATCTCAATTTTTTAAAATTAGTTTCTCTTATTATTTAATTTTAGATCACAAAATATTTAATATTTTTTAAAAAAAGAAAATGAATTTTAATAAAATTACTATTAAATTTCACATTTCAATTTATTCTGGGTAGGCAAATCTATTTAAATTAATATTGAATGTAAAATTAATGAGTAGGATGGAGATAATCAAGTGAAGTCCTTAAAATGGTTGCAAAGTGGTTTTAACCAATGTGGAGAGAAAAATGGAATGATTTCTTTGTGGTTTCAGTTGATGGGGTGAAGAGAGAGATTGAATATTTAATAAATTGAAACCACAAGAGCGATTGCAGATCGATTTTACCATTGTACATTGTCTTAGTCAATCTAAATTGTTTTCCATTTTTTGCTTGATCTTTAGTCTTTATTTTTTCCCTCTTGTAAACCACTTTTTTTATTAAAAACAATAAACCTTTTAATATGAATATATTTATATTAAAAGGTTCATTTATATATATACTAGTTTATATGTTTAAAATATTAGTTAATCAATTTAAGAATTTTGTTTAGACTTTTATTTTTTTGCAAGATAATGATATAGCTTACTGCTGATGTTTTTTATAAAAAAAAGGAATTAATATAAATTTTAATTCAGAATTTTATATGATAAGATGGCAGTTTTCAGTTATTAGTTCATGTGTTTTGAATGTTTAATAGTTATAAGATCTTTTTTGAGCTTTAGATTTTGCAAGATAATGATTGAACTTACTACTAACAAATGCATAAATTAGTTTTTGCATTTAGCATGTTTGTTATCATTTAAAATTTTGCCAGACCACAAGATAGGCACAACTCTTTATCATATCTAATTCAGCGTCGTTTATTTTTTACAAGGGTGAGACAGTCATGCGCACATGAAGTTGGTGCCTAACTTTCCTCTAGGCGCGTGTAGTCCACATTGTGAGCCTACAATATATTGCCATTACATTGCTAGCACCTAGTCAACACCTACTTATCACCCCAATCAACATCGAAATTCAACAAGATACTTGAGTTACGAATCATTTTGATCGAACCTAGAGTCAATGGTGTGACGTTTTGGGTCATGTTGCTTCTTCTTGCTCTAAATTGCACAGTGATCAAAGTGATGGCGGGACCAAGATTGTAAAATCTCGCATGCAATCTCATCTTGCCTCAAAGGGCCTTTATCACCAGCTTTCAAGTCCCTAACACCGGAACAAAATGGTCAAGCTGAGCGGAAGCACTGTTATATCACAAAAATGAGACTCCCCATGCTTTTCCATTTCGGTTTGCATTATTCCTTTTGGTACGATGAATTCACTACAACTGCCTACACTATCAATTGACTGCCTATGCCTGTTTTATTTTATCAGTATCCGCTCTCCGTTATTTTTGGAAATACGGATTACTCCAACTTTCAAACTTTTGGTTGTCGAGCATTTATGTATTTGCGTCCTTATGCTCCTCATAAGTTGGAGCCCCAGAGTTTTCCATGTATCTTTTTGGGATGTAGTTCTCAGTACGAGGGTTATCGGTTTCTTGAACCTGCTATGAAGAAGGAATATATTACTCGGCTTGCTCGCTTTGATGAGCTATTTTTCCCAAGTTCTCATCTGGGTTCTGTGGCTTCCCCCCATTCACTTGATGTTTCAGCATTCATGAAGCCTTCTTCAGTGATATATGAGGTTTTTTAGCCATCGTCATCAACCTCATTACCTACAGTCCTTAATAATGTTACCTTTTCGCCTCATACGTAAGCTTCATCCAACTTAAACATAGGTGTCGAGCTCCACCATCCAGCTCTGACTTAGCCGTATACGCAGGTTATCTCTCCTCACGGGGCGCTTGGTTCGCATACCTCATCTTGCGCATCCATCGATGTGCCGCCATAAGACACGCTGCCTCCCCATTCCTCGGAGCAACCGAACACATCTTCCCAGTCTGCAGCTTCCTCGGGTTCCGTGACTGCTCTGTGGCGTGACCCAGTTTCTCACCATCTGATGGTCAATCTTTCTTGCACTGGCTTCCTAGGGTATAGAGATTTTTATGATTACAATATTTTGGTTTTTTGAGTGCTTTATTTGCTAAAACCAAGCCATGAAGTTATCGCTTGGATGTTAAAGATCCTGATTGGGTTGCTGCTATAAATACTGAGATGGATGCGCTTCAAACTCAGAAGACGTGGAATTTAGTTCCTCGTCCTCCTCATTTTAATGTTATTAGTTCAAAATGGGTGTTTTGTTTGAATTACAAGGTTGATGGCTCGCTTGATCCTCACAAAGTGAGACTTGTTGCGGCAATGTTTTTCGCAACTTCAAGGTTTTGATTATGAACATACTTTTAGTCCTGTTGTGAAGACTTCTACAGTTTGTACTGTTTTATCTTTGGTTATTCTTCATCAATGGACGTTACGTCAATTGGATACTAAAAATGCTTTTTTGAATAGTGTTCTTGACTCACCAGTTTATATGGAGTAGTCAGTAGGTTACAATGATCCTATACGCCCAGGCTATGTTTGTTGTTTGCGCAAGGCCATTTATGGTTAAAAGCAAGCTCCTCATGCTTTGTTTAGTGGTTCAGTTCTTTTCTTGTTGGCCCAGGTTTTGTGTGCAGCTGGTTCGATACATCTTTATATGTGTTTTCACGGGGTACCTCTTTGCTATATTCATATTTTTTTGTTGATGATATTATTCCTTACATGCAATAATGGTTCTCTCATCCTTAAGTTTATTGATAGTGTGAATTGTGATTTTAAGATCACTAATTGACCCGCCTCCACCCGGGGTCATTAAACACATTGCTTAGAATCAACCCGAGTGGAGGATGGATCAAAGATGAAATGTATATTCTGTACTCGTTCTCACTACTACGCTACTAATAGGGTAGTTAGCGGTAAGCCTTGGGTATGTCCACAAACATGCTAGGGCCTAAGTATCAATGTCCACAGATACGGGTCGTCAATCCGTACGAGTGAAAGGAATAGCTAGTAAATGCAAACAGGGGGGAGGGATTTTCAGATTAATAACTATAAAGGATAAAAGAAAATAAAAAGTAATCTATAAATCTAAGCACTTGGAGAATCATCATGAGACATGAATGATTTAATGTTCCAATCCTCAACTCATTCACATGTAAGATTTAGAAAAACCTAATAGAGTGTTCATAACATGTGGTGTGGCCGATGGCATACACTTCCACGTACCTGTCACGTCGGGTGCGCTCGCAATCCTCCATCGAAACCGCCATCATAATTAGGGGAGTATAACAAGGTTTGGCCGGTGTATGTCTGTTTCTCCCCGTGCGATTACGTCCCGAGCTTCCAGCACAAATGCACTAGCTCTCAATCACTTATCAATTAGGTCAAGAGGTTGTTGGCACCTTATCTATGACACTAGGGTCTCTTACAACCCCAGCTTGCTACTTTTCGATATCTCTACCCATAACCTCTCAGACTACTTTAAATAACCAGCTAAAAATGGTGTGATGGCAAATAAGTCAGAGTAATACTCGACTCTCCCGTGCACACACCCAAGCAGATCCATACTCCCTTACCCATTCAAACATCAAGGTTTCTCTTCCCAATGGGGCATCCATAAATGCACAAACATGAATATAGACCAAAGTGGTGCTTATATGTGGTGTACTATTCATTCAATTCAAACATTGAAGAACAAGTCATAATAATATTATGAACACAAATACTAGGATGGATCTAATGAATCTCACAAAATAATTAATCAAACATGTCTACAATTTATCCCCAAGCTATAAATCTATTCCATAGATATGGAATTCAAATATAGATTTGAATTTCACATCATAGAATTAAAGCAAAAATAAAAGGAAAGAAAAGAAAATGAGAGTGTGTTTCTCTCTCTAATACAAGATGAAGTCTAAAAAATTATCTAACATCTACTAGCAAAGAAGAGAAAAGAGAAGGAAAAGAGGAGAAGAACTCTAGGAAGAGAGAGCTCTCCTCTTCCTTCTATCTAACTAGAAAGAGAAAGAAATCCAAATTATGCCTACTCAGGTTTTCCTAGAAGACTAAGGCTTCTATAGATATAGTAGTAGAGGATTGGGCCTAAAGATAGACCCAAAATAGGAAAAAATTAGGCCAAAACCCTAGTCACCTTTCCCTCTTGTGGCAGAATATTTCTCGAATGAACTGCTCAAATCTATGAACCTTCTGGAGTTGAGATTTAGTGTGTTGGATAGAGTTCGGAAAGATGAATGTTTTGATGTATGGTAGAGGGAAATCGAATGAAAATTTTGAGAGTTATGGTCAAAATAAGGAGAAGCCCTAAGTCAGCCACCGCATGGCGCGAGCCGTCGCAGATAGCACGGCCCGTGGCGCGTACTGTTGTCCATGCTGGCGCGGGGCACAGCATCTAGCATGGGCCGTGAGGCATAATTCGGTGCAGGACGTTGGATATGTTGCGGGCCGCCTCGAGTAATCTGGTGCAGACTGTGGCCTTTGATGCGGGCAGCTGTTAGCGCCCTTGATTTGGAACTTTTAATCCGCAGGATGCGGATCTTGGCGCGGGGCGTCTTCAGGAGTATCGGTCTGCTCAAAAACTTGGCATGGGACGCATGATTTTCCACACCCTGCCGGCTGGTCTTGGCATCTTGGACTTGGAATGGCATGGGCCGTAGAAAATGGGATAGTCAACTCCCATACTTAGTCGATTTTGAGTGGAGTGAGACTTGTGCTTGCGGCCTATAGCATTTGGCGCGGACCGCACCATGCCTTCATATCAAATCATTTGGCATGAACCTTTGCTTCGTGGTGAGTTATTTTGGCTTCAGCCGACTCCTCTGGCGTGAGCCGTTGGTGCCAACCATGAATGGCCCACGCCGACCCGTGGTATCTTGGTCGGCTGAACTTGTTTCCTTCGCTGCAGGTGAACCGTTAGTCCGATTTGAGAATTTCAGTAGTCAATTTTATAGCGCTCAAGAAGACAAATCCAATGGAATCAGCCTTAAAGTCTAATTCTTCTCGGATCATTCAAAAACTTTAGCGCAACTCATCGGACCATGATTCACCATTTCTCCCTTGGTCATTTTGAACTCCAATGCCGCCTACCTTTGGCTCCATCCTTCTACCACCATGATTTGATGTTCGTGTCCTTTATCTACTACCATTCTAGAAGTGAATGGCCTTCTATCTCTTCTACCATCCTTGCAAACGGCCTTCAATATCTTCTACTGCACTTATAAACGGCCTTCACATAGAATTCTATGTAACCAAAAAGTACCCACGGGAAACCTGCTAAAGATAATCACAAGGAAGATCTAAGAGCCCATGGATACAAAATGTCCATCACTATTAATTAAGTATACAAAAAATGGGATTTAGACAAGAAAACCAAACATGACCTTCTAAATCCCTTGTCATATAAACTCAACTGATACTAGAAATCCACAAAATAAAACAAGCTAGAAACTATGCCGAATGCAACGGTTAACGCATGCATAATGAAGCACATCACTAATCTTGGCGCCCTACAATATTTCTTGGGTTTGGTGGTTGTTCCCACTTCAGACGACTTATTCCTTGGCCAAGCAAGATATGCCAAGAATATTCTTTTACGCGTGGAAATGCAGGATTCTATGCCACTTGTCACACCATTAGTGACTTTTTCACAGCAAGTTATCAATCCTTAGTTGGTGCACTTCATCACTTAACAATCACATGTCCCGACTTGTCTTATACCATCAATATGGTCAGTCAATTTATACAGGTACCCACTAATGACCATTTTCAAGTTGTCACTTGCATTTGCGCTATGTTCATGGTACTCTTCATTATGGTTTGCACTTTCACACTAATTTTGTCCGCTCTTGCAGTACTTGACCACTTTGATGCCAATTGGGCTCACTATGTAGAGATTCATATATCCACATAGGGTTACGCCAGCTTTCTTGGCGGTAATCTGGTTTACTGTAGTTCTATGAAGTAGCTTACGGTGTCTCGCTCTAGCTTGGAATAAATATATCGTGTTATGGCCAATATAGTAATGGACCTAGCTTGGTTGATGAATCTTCTCAGTGACTTACATGTGTCGATTCGTGTGCCACCTTTGTTACTATTTGATAACAACAGTGCTCTCTTTCTAGCCCTGAATCCAGTTTCACATTAGAGAGCCAAGCACATTGATATTGATTACCATTTTGTGTGTGAGATTGTGTCTTCTAGAAAGATGGAGGTATCTCATGTTTCCTCTGACCTTTAGCTTGTAGACATATTTACATAGGGTGTATTTCAACCTCAGTTCGAGTTTTTGTGTTCCAAGCTCTACGTTGCTAGTTATCATACACTTCACTTAAGGGGGGATAAATAGAGTAATAGAAGGAATAGAAGAAGGACAAGGAAAGAATTCTTTTCTGATTGATTTTGTAATATCATATTTCATGTATGATTTGTACTTTGTACTCGCCTATAAATATGAATACACACAGCTCCAACAGTGGTGGGTTTTACACTCTAATATGCGGCGTGGCAATGTCCCAGAAAATGTAGACTAATTTAAGAAGTATGCCCCCACCAACCCAAACATACGGAAGAGAGGTATATATATATATATATATATATATATATATTCGAAGTGTCAAATCTGCTTCACGCGGGATGAATATGTTGAACTTATGAATCTCAAATGTAACTTTGCAAAGAGAGTATGGCGGAGCTGTAGATTAGGGCTCGATTTTAACGAAAGGAACCCCAAACACTGGGGGATTAGTTTGCAGAATGGCTTACTAAAGCACCGAAGGATGAGAATAAAGAACCTGCATGCTTCGTATTATAGGCAATCTGGTGCGCACAAAATGCAATGACAATCGACCACATCACTACAATGGACATTGGAGGCGATTTGAGCACTCACTGTAGGGCGGCATATGCATCACAAACAAACCTTAGCCTACAAAACCCAGACATAACGGCCTATCAACTCTAAAAGTAAATGAATCAACAGGAAAATCCATTCAGAGAAAGCATAAAGGTGGGGGATATACAACTACACTGACTCACTAAAAGGAAAAAGGGATTGCCATCTATATCAGTGTTGACACAAATAAAGATAGACACGACTTTCTGCTCAAAAATAGGGAACGCGGATGTGCCCACATAAGGTACATATATCCATAAAGTGGCAAGGCTTCAACGCTACACAAGCCCCATGGTGGTCCAAACAGAACTAGTTGCAACCCTAAGGCGATGAAAGAGGCAAGCGATAGAAGAGAATTGACTACGAAAATGGCTTAGTTATTTAAATGGACTATGAAAACGTGATGAGCTACACAAGACAGTCCCATCCATCCCACTAGATGTTAAATGTATGGTCAAGGAAATACATATCTTAATCATAGTGCTTATTTTTATTTTTTGAAACAAAATGTCATATCCTTATATTAGAATACGGTGGTCTCGACCACTCATTACATCATGTGTCGGGCCATAGTGCTTATTAGGTTTATCATTGTTAAAATAAATAAACTCCTAGACTCCTAGTTACCGAGACACATTCATTCGAATGTTTGAGTTTTGATACCATTATATCCAAAACAAAAAAAAAGTTTGCGTTGAAGCATTTTATTGTACTCCCTCTGTCCCAGCCATATATTCACACTTTCCTTTTTAGGTTGTCCCAGCTAAATCTGCACATTTTCCATATTTAGACATTTTCTATACATAATAAGACCAAATTACCCTTAAAATAAATAAAAATTACACACAAACCTAACCCTACTTCCTCACCCATCCTTTCTCCCTCGAATCTCTCCCGCTGAACATTTTTCTCTCAAACCTCTCTAGTCTCTCAAGTCTCAGCCTCTCCCCCATCAATCTCGGCCGCATCTCAGCACTCGCGGCCGTGTCTCAGCCTCTCTGCCGCGTCTCAGTCTCTCCCCCATCCATCTCCGCCGTGTTTCGGTCTCTCCCCCATCCATCTCCGCTGTGTTTCGGTCTCTCCCCCATCCATCTCCGCCGCATCTCAACCTACCCATCTCCCTCCGCCGCACCTCATCCCCACCACGTCTCCGGCTCCATTTTTGCCTCCGTCGACCGTTTCTCCTTCCCGGCTTATCCGATTGCTTGTAGATCTGGAGCAAGGTGGATCGAGTCAGATTCGATTCTTTGATTTTCCAGGTTCGATTATTTGATTTTGAATTTCGGGATTCGATTCTTTGATTTTCCAAGTTTGATTCTTTGAGTGTCAAGTCGGGTTTGATTCTTTGAGTGTCAAGTCGGGTTCGATTCTTTGATTTTCCATCGATATGGGTTGAGTGTTTATTAGGCAGGTAAGACGAAGGAGAGAGAGAGAGAGAGAGAGAGAGAGAGAGAGAGAGAGGCGGAGGAGTGGCAGAGGGAGTTGAAGAAGTAAGGGATGGGAAGAAGATGATGAAGGACAATTTAGTCATTTCACATTTCCCAAATTAAATTATGAACTTCCTCTTTCAGTAGGTATAGCTGGGACCAAGGGAGTACGTAAGTTGAAAATGAAAAAAAAACATACCAAGGGCCAAGGGCCAAGGCCAAGGTTCATTTCGAGTTTTCAGAGTCCTCGAACGGTCCCATGCATTCGAGACCTCGAAGAACCCTTGTACCATTCCAGGCTTCTGAGGTCGAGAACCTATTTTTCCGAGGGATCTTGATAGAGGTTAAGCTCAAGAAGGCCATTGGGATGAAGATGTGGAAGCCTAGTTAGAAGCATATTTAATACCCTAACATAATTACCGTATTCGTGGGTAATTAAGGGCGATAATTAAAGATAACGTTATTTAGGACACGGAGTATAAATACGAGGTACACATTTACTTATCATTCATTCTATTTTTCAGTGGGTCTCGCTAGCGGCTTAAGGAAACAGAGTCCTACAGAGCAGGGCCAGGGTCTCCCTAAAGGGACCGTTACTCCCTCAAATCAGGCCTCCATTTCATCGAATCAGGCCTCCCCTCCCACGGTAGGTGGTGGAAGGCCTACTTCGACCATTGATGATGGCCAGCCTCTTCATAATAGGAATGTTTGCCAGAATACAAGGGCAGATGACAGCAGTGTTGGTAATGCCTCTCCAACACCATTAATAGGAGCTCACATCGGAGAGAATGCCCATCAACAGTTGGCACCCCCTTCGAGTGATGCGGTGTCCATGTCCCGCATTGAGCATCATCTCTCGAGAATGGTCTCTAACCCTAAGGTTTTCATATGTTCCTTTGAAAAATTTATTTTAGTGTTATTTTTTCCTAACATTGATCTAAGTTTAACCATTTTGCTAGGTCTCCCAACTTTTCCACGAGGCCATTGAGAAGATGGAAGCTTTTGCCTTTGCTTGTACTTCTGGCCATGGTTCTCTTGAAGAAAAGGTCAGCAAAAAGGATGCTGAAATTTTGGAGTTGAAGAGAGTGCTCGAGGAGAAGAATAGGGATCTCAAGGAAAAACAAAAAAAATGGAAGATGAGAGGCGGAATGTTGATGTCGAGTGGTGTCAATGGACACTAGAGAAGGATACCCTCGAGAAGAGGGTTCAGGCTGCTGAGAATCCATCCTCGCTGATTCAACTGCTCGAGGCATTTAAAAGCAAACTTTTGAATAGCTCCGAGCTACTTCAACTATTTGTTGATATCTTGGGGTGGCCAAGAATCTCGGCTGTAGCGAATTAGCTGAGGAATTCCTAAAGCCTCAAGTGTCCGCCTCCCTGTCGGAAGAACTCGCTAAGCAGGTGAATGATCTAGTCAACCCAAAGCTCGAAGCCACTCTGGATGCAAAATGGGATGATTCAATCCAAAATGACTCCCTTCTGATGGATTTCATTAAGTCAAAAGGGAAATTCTTCACTGCTGAGGAGATTCAAGCAATCCCCCTTTCAGAGGCCTTGGATGCCTCTCCCGAGGAGAACTCAGTAGTCGGCCAAGTGGAAGAAATGATTGCATCCACCTCATAAGAGGATGATTCTAGAGTTTGTCTTTGATTGTAACCTTGTCAATTAGGCCCCCCAGTTATAAAAATTTTTTGACACTTCAATATAAGAATATCTTTTGCCATTTTTAGGACTTATTTATTGGTTTTACCTTTGTTCTCTTTTCGTAGTTTAACTCATTGAAGAGAGTGCTAGAAGGTGCTTGTGAAGAGCTTTTGAGTGTGGCGTTTAATAGCTGTTTGTGTGTCTCACTCAACTCTTTTTTAGTGCTCAAAAAGAGTTGAGTGAAACACACAAACAACTATTAAATGCCACACATGATTTATCTAATTGTAATCGAAAGAAGGAATCTTTGAAGGACAAGCTCTACCAGCTCAAAGCTGAAATGAAGTTGTGGTAGTCTAAAGACTATCCAACCTTTAAAAGGTTTGTTAGGGATTTCTCGAGCAAAGAATTTAATTGTACATATCCTTTAGAGGTGGTCGAAGGCCATGATCCCACAGATAAAGACTTCGAAGAGCCGATGCCACAAATATATTTAAATTTTGGTTCTTTGAAGTTATGCATTGCTATTGCGACTAGGCTTCCAGTAGTGGAAGGGTGCCTAATTAGTTGCATGGGCAAAAATTGCAGACTAGTGGACCAAAGGGAGTTACTTGCCGAGCAACATCTATTGGCTCAATGCAAAATAAATAGCCTTGAAGAGAAATTGCTCGCTTGGAAGATAGCTAGCGAGGACCCCCTTTCTTCAAGCAAACCCCATACATTCCCTCGAAGGAGCCCCTTGGTTGAGGATAGTTCTTTTGTATAATCCCCCTTGTTCGATAACTCACGACTCATAGGGGAGATCGAGGCCTGGAAGGTACATGCCAAAGAAGTCAAGGAGAGTATCGCTAATTTTGAAGAAAGAATTATTGTACACAAAGTAAGACTCCATGCCCACATGCTTTCTCATGACATTCCTTCCTCGTATTTAATTGGAAATGACCAGCTTCTAAAATTTCTACTCAATGCTGGATGGAGGAAGTTAATGTCAATGAGAATGGAACTCCTCGACAGAAAAAGGCCTTTGACCTTATTCTTGATTGGTTAGCGAAACCGAAGGTAAAGGGATTCACCACATCGAGTTATCATTCTGTTCTTCGGTCACAAAGATCTACCATTAAAGAAGGTGATAAGAATATTTCCCCCTTGAGCAAAGCTACCAAGGGATTCTCCACAAAATGTTGTAAGAGTGTTGGGTCCTCCTCAAAGGGCCCACTCAAACCTTCTACAATGAAGCAGTGTAAGTCTATTTCTCCCCTGGATCCTTCCGAATATCCAGTGGAAGAACAGATGAAGGATATTTGATGAGCCGCTGGTATAAAGCTTGAAGAGCTCGAAGAGATAGAAGCAAAGGTGAAGGGGCTAGCTCCTTCCATTGAAGATTTGTTTTAGTATAAGTTCATGTTCATTTTAGTATAAAAATTGTACTTCTATTTATCGATGAAGTTTTAATAAATAGCATGTTTTACTTTCACCCTTAGGAAACGCAGATCAGGTTTCTCAAACCCTTGTTATTAGCGTCAGTGGGGTTAAGAGATTGTAACAGGATTCACATTGCTCGTGCTATACTTCCTCAAATATTTTACCCCTCGAATTTGAGTGCCACACGCAACTTCCTTAGGCAAATATAGTATGAATATCTTCTATAAGTAGGAATTAAAAAGTTCAGAGACACAAGCATTTTACCCAGGTTGGGTGTTTCCACCTACATTTTGCTAATTTTGTCCACTAGTTCATCATTCCAAGATTACAAAAGTAGCTCATTAGTGCCACTTAAAAGCATACCACCTGAATCTCAGCCATAGCTGAAAATATCATCTAGAGTGCCACTTAAAAATAACCCGCTCGATCTTTGGCCGCTTAAGAGCAAACCACTCGAACATCATCTACTGTGCTGCTTAAGAGAAAACCACTCGAACATCAACTAGAGTGCCTCTTAATAGAAAACCACTTGAACATCAGTCGTAGCTTGAAATACCATCTAGAGCGCTGCTTAAGAGCAACCTGCTCAAACATCAGCTGTAGCTGGAAATATCATCTAGAGCGCCGCTTAAGAGTAACCTGCTCAAACATCAGCCAGAGTGCTACTTAAAAGCAACCCACTTATCATAGCTGGTAATACTTTCTCAGGTTGGTGATGTTCCACCTCCTTGGCACTCGAACCCCATTCATCTCTTCGAGAACATAGCTTCTTCCCTGGTGCAATTCGATCATCCTATAGGGTCATTCCCAATTTGCATCTAACTTCCCTTCAGGTTCCTTTATGTTTTCCCATTTTTCCTTATTACCAAGTCCCCTGGATTAAAAGAAAACCTTCTTCACCCTTCTGTCATGGTATCTTCTTACCTGTTCTTTGACTTTAGCCTCATGTAAAGAAGGTAACTCTCTTTTTTCCTCCACCATATCCAAATCCAGACATCGGTTCTGCTGATTGCTGGTCTCATCTGTAGCAACCATCATCCTTGGGCTAGGAACACCTATTTCAGTAGGGATTACTGCCTTCGGGCCATATACTAGGCTATAAGGCATTTCACCAGTAGTGGAAGACTCAGTTGTCCGATATGCCCACAACACATTGGGTAATTCCCATATTTAATTACCTCCCGCCCCCTTGAGGCGTGCTTGTATTCCATTTACTATTGTTCCGTTGGTCACTTCCACTTATCCATTGACTTGGGGATGGTAAACTGATTTCACCTTTTGCTTAATTTGATATTCCTTGCACCACTTCTTGAAGGGATCCTGAGCCAACTGTGTTTCGTTATCCGTAATGATTGTCCCTGGGAATCCAAAACGGCACACAATATTCTTCCAGCAGAAGGAAATGACTGTTTTTCCTCTTATGTTCGTCAGGGGCTCAGCCTCTACCCACTTCGTGATATAATCAACGGCCACTATTAGGTATCTAAATTTTCCTGGCGCTTCTGGAAAAGGGACCACCAGATCAATCCCCCCACTTATCAAATGGCCACGAACTATAAATGCCTCTCATCTCTTCCTGGGGAACATGTGTTATAGGGGCATGTCTCTGACACTGGTGGCAAGCCTGGATGTATCGATTTGCATCTTCAAACATTGTCAGCTAGTAAAATCCCGCCCAAATAAGCATCCTCGCTACAGATCTGGCTCCCCAGTGGCTACAGCATACCCCCTCATGGACTTCCCTTATGAGATAATCAACCTCATGAGTGTTAATGCATCGAAGAAATGACTGCGGATGACCCCTTCTGTATAACACTTCTTCCTGCAACACATACATTTGAGCTTTCAACCTTATCTTTCTGGCATCAATTGCATTTTTCGACTGGACACCCTCTCGAAGATATACCACAAACGGTGTCATCCAGGAGTCTTCCGCTTCCACTGCCATAACCACAAGTTCTTCGAAACTTCATTTTCTCAAATTTTCCATGAGTAGTTGCTTCTGGGATTGGGTTCTCAAATCCGAAGAAGTGAGCTTGCTTAGAGAGTTTGCTTTATGGTTGCTTTCCCGCAGAACCTGCATTAAAGTGTAAGATATAAATGTTTTTAATAGGTTCTTCACTACCTCGAGGTATCTTTGTAGGCTACGCTCTCTGGCCTCGTATTCCCCATTCACCAGCTGAACCACGATTTGAGAGTCACTGAAAACCTCTAGTTCCTCCACCTATAGCTCCCCTGAAAGGCGCAATCCAGTGATCAATGATTTATACACAGCCTCATTGTTAGTTGCTTTGAATGTAAATTTCAACGCTAAGGGTAATCTCTGCCATTGGGACTGGTTAACAGTACCCCAGCTCCACTTCCTCCTCAATATGTCAAACCATCCTCATACAACTCCCATACCTTCTTTTGGCTCACTCCCACCTTTCGAATGGGATCCAAACACACCTCGAGGGGCTCTGTAGTTTCCACTATGAAGTTTGTCAGCGCCTGACCCTTAATCGCAACTCGAGGTTGATATTGGATATCATGCTCTCCCAATTCCACTTCCCTCATCATTCTTCCTAAAATCTCTAGCTTCAGTAGAATCTGTCGAATAGGGTGGTTCATGAGCACCACTATTTTGTGTCCCTGGAAATAGGGTCTCAATCTTCTAGCTGCATGTACGAGAGCTAGAATCAACCTCTCGAGGACAGTATACCTCATCTCCGGCCCCAGCAAGGCACGACTTACAAAGTAAATTGGATGTTGAACCTTTTCTTTCTCTTTTACTAGGGCAACACTGATTGCCAATGGCAACGTGGAAATGTATAAGTACAGCGTCTCATCCTTATCTGGTTTCATCAAGGTAGGTAGTGTCCTCAAGTGTTTCTTCAACTGTTTGAATGCCTCGTCGCATTTGCCAATTCACTCAAGTTTCTTTGCTCTTCTAAGGACATCGAAGAGGGGTAGGTGCTTCTCCGCCCCCTTCAATAAGAACATGCTCAATACTGCTAGAGACCCTGTAAGCTTTGTACATCCTTTATTGATTGTGGGGTTTTCATTGTCTTCAAAGCTTTAATCTTCTCCGGGTTTATATCAATACTCTTCTCCGAGACCATGAATCTGAGGAGCTTCCACGTCCCTTCACCAATACACACTTAGACGAATTCAACTTTAAATTAGCCCCTCAAAGCCCACAGATCCTCCAGGTCCTTTAAGAATTCTTCGTGACTTTTTCTTTTGACAACCATGTCTATATATTTCCATTTTCTTCCCCATCTGCCCCCTGAATAGTTTATCAACTAGCTTCTAGTAAGTAGCCCCAATGTTTTTTAAGCCAAAGGACATCTTCTTATAGCAGTAAGTGCCTACATTTGTAATAAAGGATGTTTTTTCCTTGTCTTCCTCCATCATGAGTATTTGATGATACCCCTTATGCGCATCAAAGAATGCCAGAATCTGATATCCAATGATGGCTTCCACTAATTTGTCGATTGGTGGCAACGGGAAACTATCTTTGGGGCTTCATTTATTTAAATTGGTAAAGTCTATACACATCCTCCAGGCCCCATCATGCTTTGGAACTATAATTGGGTTAGCAATCCACTCGGGGTATAACACCTCCTCGATGACGTCTACCCTCAACAACTTCTCCACCTCTTCTTTAATTGCTTCAACTCTTTTGGGAGCAAACATCATTCGCTTCTGCTTGACTGGCTTAATCGAGGGGTCAATGTTTAGCCTATGCAGTGCGAGAATCGAAGGTACTCCTGTTAGGTTAGAAGTACCCCATGAGAACACGTCTCCATACTCTCCCAATAAGTCTCTCGATTTCTCCTTGACATCTTCGGGAATTAGCTTACCCACAACTACGGATCCCATATCCAGGTGCAGCATGGATGCCTACGACCCGAACATGAACCCGTAGCAAACTGAGCAGACCAGGAAGCCCTGCCGCTGCGGTGACCACCAAATCATCTACCTCTAGCAGTATGTAAGCCATACGCGTCACCGCCCTTATCGTTGCATGTCCCATACACAGCCAATCAAGGGCTGTTCTCCAGCTGAATGTGGTAGGCCCTGCTACTGGTGCTAAATGCCCCTGTGAATTCCTCGAAAAGCTTCATGGTTTTTGGCACGAGAAAGAACATCGATATATAATGGAGTAGGGGACGCATTAATCAAATGGGCAAAAAAATCTTTGAACTTGGGGCCAAGAGCAGTTAAAAACCATATAATTTGATCATCATTTGTAACAAGAGGGCCCATAGCAGACAACTGTTCAAAAAATTCTCTAAATATAAGATGGAGTTTATGAACTGTACCAGTCTTACATATACCATGGGCATTAGCACGAAGACAAATGATGGTGAACGTTCTATTTTTGTGAAAAGTAGCAGCGATATTATCCCAGATCTTTTTAGACGTTGAGCAATCTGAAATTTCAGCCAGAGCCTCAGCTGTGAGAGAAAACTGCAAACTGCAAATACGTTAATCCTCCATGATCCACTGATCATATTCAGCCTTTTCCTTCAGAAAGACTTCCCATGGATCTGTCTTAGAGCCGCTGTCCACAGAAGTTATTGAGTCATAGGTAGTAGTGGTCTCAGAGGCACAAGAGTGGTTGTCATCAACAAACCCAAAGAGGCCATGGGGTTTGAGAACGTATCCTGCCTGACATTTCCAAAGAAGATAATTTGACGATGTAAACTTAATTTGCATCATATGGAGAAGAATGTTGTATGAGAGTTTTTTTGTCGGCCATTTTGAGATAGAAGTGCATCAGGAATACGCCAGAATTTGATCAGAAAAGGGAGAGAGGGGTAGGGTTTCGTTCACCAGAAAAGAAAAAAAGAGGGTGGCGGCCGAATTTGGAGAAAATTATAGGGTTTTATGTTTAGGACCAGAACTTGCTCTGATCATGGTATTTTTTAGGAATAATAGTAATAAAAATTCTCCAGAAGAATAGATTTCCCGGTAATGATTTCATAGAATAATCATAAATATATAGAGTACAAGGCACAAAGAGGTTGAGTTATACTAGAATTCTAGCCCCAAAATATACGCTGGAATCAAATAAATATCGGCTAGAATAATCTGTAAGTCTTCTATCCTAACACCCCCTCAAGTGAAGCATCAGATGTTCCAAAATGCAAATCTCAGACTTGAAGAACTCAAATAAGGGACGAGGAAGCCCTTTGGGGAAAATTTTAGCCAACTAGAGCAAAGTAGAGACATGACGAATGCGATGCTTGCTAGAAGCCATTAGCTCATGAAAAAATGATAGTTGGGAGGTCGTCGCCATGCCTCTCAAAGATAGTATTTATAAGTTCAAATTACAGCTAACTACTAAATAGTAGCTAATGGTAATACGAGGTCGTCCACAAGGAAAATAAGTTTTATCGAGTGTTAAAGCATAGTTAAAAGAACACAAAGAAGTCACTCTACGTATGTGGTAACCAAGTGGGGGGTTTTGGTTTTAAAAAATAGTACGACTACTTTAAACTACTAAATCAACAACCAAATAGAAAGAGCGATGTAAATACGATCACAAATAGCACTAATAACTTAACTAAGAATGTAACGTATCTTGGGCGCAATTGGTTTACATTTCTAGTCATCCTTTGGTCATTGACTAATTATCTTATTTTTATGTATTAACCACATATTGTGGAGAACTTGTCAACACCTTTCGAGTGAAGACATTCCTCCCCTCTCATTGGTTATAGTTAGAGTGAGCGATCGGCACCACACAATAACCCTTAAGCTCGGGTCACTCTAGTTGATCGCCGTCATAGACCTCCCAAAGAATAGCAATACACATGGAGACACAACACAACTACCATTATGTCCTACAAGCGAGAAATATATAGATAGCACAAGTATATCTGCTAATAATGACTACGAGGAACGGCTTTCATGCTAATCGTAATTAGTGAGCCATGTTGATAATTAGTCAAACTCATTCAAATTCATCCCAAGTCTAAGAAATTTCATCAATTAACAATCATAATTAGTTACCACTTCCAATTATAACCTAGCGTTGATCAACAACAATCACATTGATAAAAAGTCAAAGTCTTCTGGGTTTGACTAAAAACCTAGCAAATAATCAACCCACAATCATCAACTAGTTGATTATCCTAGTCTGAATTATGCATTATTCTTACAAGAAATCACAAAACATACTTAATAATTAAAGTACAAAATAGGATAAACCAAGTCTCATAATATCATACTAGAATTGCTTACCAATTGCTCCCAAGGTGAAATCTGGCCTAGATAATGAAAACCCATAACAAATCTACAAGAATTCATTGAAGAGATGCAAAAACTAAGAAAAGGTGAAGAAAACTAGGGTTTGGAGGCCCCCAAGTTGGGCTCACATCAAATGGGGAAGAAGGGGCTATTTATAGTCTAGGAATTAAAGGAGAAAAGCAGCATAAATGGGATGCTGGACCCTTTGTCATTGACCGTGCACATTTTTCATTGACCGTGACAAGCTCTCTGCCTAACTTCTACCACCTCTTCAATTTGTACGCACTGCTATGGGAGAACTGCTGATTCGATTTGGGAGTTCTTATAGTCAATTTTATAGTGCTCGAGAAGACAAATCCAATGGTACCACCCTTGGAGGCTGGTTATTCTTGGATCGTTCTAAGAACTCAAATAAAACTTCCGGATCACAATTCATACGCTTCTTTGTCTTCTTACTTCAACCCTTCTATCTTCTACCATGTTTTGGCTCGTGGCCTTCACTAAACCACTTCGAAGTGCTCACGAGAAATCTACAAATTAAGCTCACAAAAAGGAATCTAGAGCTTGTAAGGGCCAAAAATCCATTAGACTAAACATAGGTTACAAAATGAAGGATTTAGATATGAAAACCAAAAACGGTTATCTAAACCCCTTATGATGTAAACCTACCTAAATCTACCAATCTACAACAAAAAGATAACAAAAGAGATGTTAAATATTTTTGGAAAATACATCCATTTGACATCTTATCAAACCTCCCCGCACTTAAACCTTTACTCGTCCTCGAGTAAACAAGAACAAGCAAAGATCTAAGCGTAAACTAGCATGCAAAAGTTTCCCAAAACATCCAACATCATAATCCTAGACTACCATAACCCCCAAGACATAAGAATCACTCACACTCTCACATCCCAAAGTCTAATATAATATAAACAACCATCATACCAATCAAAGTTGGGGTATAAAATACAAGTGTAGAACTACCTTACTTTACCAAAGAAGCCACCAAATAGACAAATCAAGAGAAGCATAAAATTTTTCAATTTCTCCCATCTCATTTTTCCTAGGAGCCCTCTCAAAATTTCATCCTAGCTTCATACATTTTTTTTCCAATGCTCACCCTCATCTTTTTACACACCATTTGGCCTCTCATTTTAGCATAGGTTTCCCTTTCGAGTTTTCAACCTATTCGGGCCTCCCACTTTTGCCTAAGTTTCCCTCTCGGGTTTTCAACTTAGTGGGAATTCTTTTGTTTTTAAACAAAACAAATCAAAGTAGAGCATATGTACACTACAATACAATACAATGAGATATATTTTTCTTAACCTCTCCACACTTGAAGCACACATTGTCCTCAATGTGAACCAAAGGACAAGATAAAGAAATAAGGGAGAAATAAAAAAAATACTCACAAATAAGACCTTGAAGGTCCTTCCCAGTGATGGAAATGCTCACTTCTTAATGAATGTTTTTTTCCATATTCTCGAACTCCACCAAATATGGAACTTCAACTCATCCAATACAAATCCATAACTATGCAAGTCTTGATCAACACCCTCAAAAAGCAATAACTAGTAGTACTCATATATGGTGGTTTTGATGGTGGTTTTTTGGTAGTGGATTGTGGTGGTATCTTTGTGGTTTTGGGTAAGGTCTTGTGGACATGATTAAGGATTTTTTTTTCAAGAAAATGAAAACACTAACTTAACTTAGAAGCTCGGGTTGCCTCCCGAGAAGCTCTGTATTTTTAAGGTCATTAACACGGCCCTAATGTTATCCATATGGTGAAGGTTTGAACCCCTTCACCATGAGCATCCAAAATACAGAGCTTGGCATAATCATTTAGCTCCCCTATTGTCTCCTCCAAGAATTCAAAAAATGGGGGAGTTGGTTCAATTGGTGGAGGAAGGGGTGATGATGGCAAGAATAATGAATATGGGACAATCACCTATTCTTCAACTTCTTTGTCTTCCTCAACCAACTTCTCATCCCCTTGGAACATAAATTCATTTCTCAAGGTGACCTCACTCAGTGTATCTTCGAGTTTAGCTTGGGATGGTGTATCTTCATAATATCGAGCTTCCAAACGGCTCACGGATGATATAATTTGGTTAATTTGGGTCTCCAAACTCTTGAATCTTGTGGAAGAGCGGTCCTTCATGTTCGCAGTTCTAGTTGCAGTTCGATCTTCCAAGTTAGCAACCATGTTGTTTATGGCATGCATGAGCTTCTCATACGAGCTTGAACCTCCTTCTTGAGCATGGTTTTGGGACATGGCATAAGGTCATGAAGGCCAATCATATTGCCCGTAGTGTTGGCTTTCTGGTGCATTCCCATACCATGAATCTGGATTACCACTATGCTCCAGATTGTAAGAATCATAGTATGGATACCATTCTTGAGCTCCTTGACCTTGGAAACCAACAACTCCAACCCCTTCATAGCACTCCTCATGATACCCTTGGTTTTGAAAAAAAAGGTTCTATTCTCCTCGTAGGGCTCCCCTTTCAACCAATAACAAAACTCGGTAGGATGATCGGAATGACAAATCCTACCAAAACTTGCTTGTTCTCTTCTCATCATGGGTTCCCTCAAGGTGAGATCTTTCAATTTTTCTTCTTTTTTTCCCAAAAAATTGGAATTGTAGTGCAAGGATTCTTGATAGAAGTACACTAAGAACTCAAGAAATACACATTCTAAACAAAAACAAAGAAGCACAAAACATTTAGGGTCGTAGTGCAAAGGTTCTCATTTCTTGGAACGAGCGTGTACCATAAACCAAGAAAAAAATCAATACGTCCTTCCGAAAAACAACAAACACATAACAAGCAAAAACTATGAACAAGCAAGAACACACAAAGAGAAACAAAAAACACAAAGAACTACACTAAAACTCAACATAATATGCATTTTCCCCAGCAGCGGTGCCAAAATTTGGGAGACCATCGCTATGACTCTCAAAGATAGTATTTATAAGCCCAAATTATGGCTAACTACTAAATAGTAGCTAGTGGTAATACGGGGTCGTCCACGAGAAAAAAAGGTTTAATCAAGTGTTAAAGAGTAGTTAAAAGCACACGGAGAAGTCACTCTATGTGTGTGAAAACCAAGTGGGGGGGTTTTGGTTTTGAAAAATACTACGACTACTTTAAAATACTAAATTAACAACCAAGTAGATAGAGCGATGTACATATGATCACAAATAGCACTAATAACTCAACTAAGATTATAACGAGTTTTGGGCGCTATTGGCTTACATTTCAAGTCATCCTTTGATCATCAACTAATTATCCTATTTTTATGCATTAACCACATATTGTGGAGAACTTGTCAACACCTTTTGAGTGAAGACATTCCTCACCTCTCCTCGGTTATAGTTAGAGTGAGCGATAGACGCCACACAATAACCCTTACCCTTGGGTGACTCTAGACGATCGGGGTCATAGACTTTCCCAAGAATAGAAATACACATGGAGACCCAACACAACTACCATTATGTCCTAAAAGCGAGAAACATATAGATAGGACAGGCATATCTACTAATAACGACTACAAGGATCAGCCTTCATGCTAATCGTTATTAGTGAGCCACATTCATAATTAGTCAAACCTATTCAAATTCATCCCAAGTCTAAGCAATTTCATCAATCTACAATCATAATTAGTTGTCACTCCCAATTATAACCTAGCATTGACCAACGAAAATCACACTGATAAAAAGTCTCAGTTTTCTGGGTTTGACCAAAAACCTAGCAAATAATCAATCCACAATCATCAACTAGTTGATCATCCTAATCTAAATCATGCATTATTCTCACTAGAAAGCACAAAACATACTTGATAATCAAAGTACAAAATAGGATAAACCAAGTCTCACAATATCATACTAGAAATGCTTACCAATTGCTCCCAAGGTGAAATCTAGCCTAGATAATGCAAACCCATAACATATATACAAGAATTCATGGAAGAGATGCAAAAACTATGAAAAGGTGAAGAAAAATAGGGTTTAGAGGCCCCCAAGTCGGGCTCACATCAAATGGGGAAGAAGGGGCTATTTATAGTCTAGGAATTAAAGGAGAAAAGCAACATAAATGGGATGTTGGACCCTTTATCACAGACCATGCACATTTGTCACTGACCATGGCCCCTGGCCGTGCACATTAGTCACTGACCGTGACAAGCTCTCTGCCCAACTTCTACCGCCTCTTCAATTTGTACGCATTACTATAGGTGAACTGCTGATCCAATTTGAGAGTTCTTGTAGGCAATTTTATAGCACTTGAGAAGAAAAATCCAATGGTACCACCCTTGGAGGCTAATTATTCTTGGATCGTTCTAAGAACTCAGTTCAAACTTCCGGATCACAATTCATCCACTTCTTTGTCTTCCTTCTTCAACCCTTCTATCTTCTACCACGTTTTGGCTCGTGGCATTCACTAAGCCACTCTGAAGTGCTCATGAGAAATATACAAATTAAGCTCACAAAAATGAATCTAGATGCTTGTAAGGACTAAAAATCCATTAGACTAAACATAGGTTACAAAATGAAGGATTTAGATATGAAAACCGAAAATGGTCATATAAACCCCTTATGATGTAAACCTACCTAAATATACTAATCTACAACAAAAAGATAACAAAAGAGATGTTACATGTTCTGGAAAATGCATGCATTTGACGTATTATCAATAGTCAATGTCAATATGCTTAGCCCGCGTGTGAGCAACAGGATTTTGAGCCTAAAAATGGAATTGTTGTTATCACAGAGTAGTAAAGGGGCTCTAGAAAGAGGAAAATGAAGATCCCAAGGAAGGTGCGATAGCCAGACAACCTCTACCACAGTGTTAGCCAAGGCTCGGTACTCAGACTCCAAACTAAAGTGAGAGACACATTGTTGCTTCTTGGCACTCCTAGTGACCAGATTGCCACCAATAAACACAGCATAGCCATACATTAAGCTACGAGTCTCAAGAAAATGTGCCTAATCAGTGTTGGAGTAAACCAATACCTTAGAGGAACAGGCTAAAATGAAGGACAGACCATAGTGAATGGTACCACGAACATAACGAAGGATACGGGTGGTAACTGCAAAATGATAATCTTAAGGGTCCTGAAGGTATTGACTGACAGAGATAACTGCAAAGGCAAGATATGGGCGAGTAATAGTGAGATGATGGAGAGCACCAACCAAGGAGCGATAGAGTGTGGGATTGGAAAACTTTCCAATAGTGGCACTTGAAGCTAGGATTGCGGAAGGAATGGCGTGGAAATAGGGGCGGCATCAGTCATCCCAACACGAGTCAGAATGTCCCAAGCATACTTTTCCTAGCCCAAGAACAACCCCAGGGAAGTTGACTCAACCTCTAAGCCAAGAAAATAGTGTAGGGAACCCAAATCCTTAATGGAGAACTTAGCATCAATGCGAACAATGAACTTGTGGATGACAGAGGGATAATTTCCGATGGTAATGATATCGTTAACATAGACCAGAAGATACAACAAGGTGTCTCAACGAGAAAAAAAAGAAGTATGGATCAGCTGATCTGCAGAGAAAACCCTACTAACGAACATAAGTGCTAAACCGCTGAAACCAAGCTCGGGGGGCTTTCTTGAGCCCGTAGATAGCCTTCCATAGATGACCCAGGTGAGCAAAGTCCTTGTAATCAATAACTGGGCCATATAAACTAGAGCTTCAAGAACACCGTTGAGAAAAGCATTCTTAACGTCCAGTTGGTGAAGAGGCCAGTAACGTATAGTAGCAATGGCAAGAACCGTGCGAACTATGAAAGATTCAATCCTCAGACTAAAAGTGTGATCAAATTTGAACCCTAGAATATGAGAGAAACACTGGACGATAAGGTGGGCCTCATAGCGATCAATATCTGCCATCAGGATGATACTTGAGACAAAAAACCCCTTTGGAGCCAACAACGTTCACATATGGAAGACGTGGTACCAAGTCCCAAGTACACCGATGACGAAGAGTAGCCATTTTTTCATCCATGGAAGCAACCCAGCGAGGATCCCAGAGAGCTGCATGATAGTCCCGAGGCGATTTGAGTGATTAAAGAAACCAGAAAACCAAACACTTTATCATTATAGAAAGACTTAGGATGCCGAGAACCATCCATTGTCTTGGTGGTCATCTGATGTATGCGAGGTGGAATTGGCTCAGGTAGGAAAATCTAGAGCAGGAGTGGTTCAAGGCTGGGGCAATGGTGCAGTGGACGGAGTTATGGGTATCACAACCGGAGAAGCCAAAGGTAGTGCTAGAGTGTCAAGATCAGAACAAATCATGCAAGGTGACCTAAGAGAGGGCGATGAAGCACGATAGCTAGGTGGAAATGGCCATTCATCTGAGGGATCTGTAAATGAAGAAAGCTCCAAATGAGAGGTAGAGCAAGCATCCCGTGAAGAGGAGGCATAAGGAAATAAGGTCTCATCAAATTGGATATGATGTGAGACATTGATACCCCCAGTAGATGGATCGAGGCACTTGAACCCTTTGTGACGAGAGCATTAGCCAATAAACACACATGGAATGGAGCGAGGTGCAAACTCATGAGGTGTAATAGCACGTAAGCAGGGATACACACGACAACCATATAGGTGAAAAAGATAATAATTCGGTGCAGATCCAAAAACAACCTCAAATGGAGACTTGCCACTAATTAGGCACGTTTTCTTACAGTATAGATTGTGCTGCATGATAGTCCTTCTCCAGCGAGGATCCCAAAGAGCTACAAGATAGTCCTTCTCTAAAAACCCCAATGATACATTTTTATAAGCTTTGCTCATATCCAGTTTCATCGCTGCAAATCCCTGTTTGACATTTTTATGTTTCCACATGAATTCAATTACCTCGTGTGTAAGGAGAACATTTTTCGTAATATTTCTCCCCAGGAAGTAACCATTTTAGCTCTCCGAGATCAAAGAGGAAATATATTTATTCAATCTGTTAGCCAGTCCCATCACAATGATCTTGTATTTGACATTGCAAAAAATATATGTTAGTTTACAGTCAGCAGGTTCCCCCGGTATTTTCTTCCTTAGAATTAGGATTAGTTAGGTTTTATTACAGTATAGATTGTGCTACTTCATTTCCAATTATTCTCCAGTATATCTTTTAAAAGCTAGCTGGATCTCCCTGTGCTTTCGATGGATTAATCTCCTTTGAGCTGGATAGATTTATACCAGAATCGAGAGGCCTCAATTCGATGCTCCCATGTCCACTCTTTAATCCAGTGATACCATTCTTTCATGACTTGGAAAAAGAAGTAGAAAGAGGTACCCCTTTGCAGATGAGGGGACGATAAGGTACCAGGTCTAGAATCTACAAGTAACAAAAAAAAAGTAGAAACACGTAAGGAAATAAAAATATTTCATTAATAGTGAAAAGGTGAGAAGTACATTAGAAGCCCTAAAAGGAATAGTTCATACCTCTTTTCCTACGCTATGATCTTCCTAGGTAGAGCCCGTATGGGTAGGCCTGTGTCGGGACTTTAAAACAGTCAGGGAGTCTGGTTCGCTCCACTTCTTATCTTCGTCCATCTACAGATGGTGGATTTCCTCCATCAATAAGTATTTTTAGGAGGCTTTCAAGTGGTCCAACAATGGGAGTTTGATGCCCCCATCCTGGACAGACTTCCCCCAGAGATGATTCAGCTGCTCCGGCTTGGTGTTGTTCTTATGGACGTCCAGCATAGTGGCGTACTCGGCAGGAAGCACCTTGCAGATGGAGAGGACTAGGTTATTTTGAGTGAGACCCAGCAAGACCTTGGAAAGGGATGAGAAGAAGTCCCGGAACCCCCCGAGTCTTCACAAGCTTGTTGGTATAAGCCTCGGAGACAGAGACCTGCTGTTCAGGAGAACAAAGGTTAGCCAACTTGGTGTTTTCACTGGCCAGGGTTCCATTAAATGGCATGGACTTTGAAAGCTTAAGCTCTAGCTCCTTCAGACTGCCATCCTTTTCAAGGCCATGCCTTTCCAACACCTCTTTGTGCTGGGAGGCTATCTTTATTAGTTTTGGCTCATTATCGAATGCTACCTTGTTTAGCTTTGCCTCATGATAAGAGGCTAATTTCTCCCACTCCTCTTTATAGTCGGAGGCAGCTTTTCTCAACTCTTCCTCAAGCTCGCGCACTTTGGCCTCAGAGGCTTTGATTTTGGCAGTGGCCACTTTGGTTTCCTTGGCCTTTGCCACAAAGCTCTAGAGAACAGAGTCCAGAGTGGCTGAGATGGTGACCACCTTGGGACAAAATCCAAGGTAGGATCAATCGCACCCAGAGGGTTGGGGTTACCCTCCCTCAAGAGATGGCCAACTTGGGACTCGGTATTCTTAGAGCCACAGACTTGGGAGTCGATAATGAGGACATCAAAAGTTCGCTGCCTCTGGGGGAGGGGCTATGCAAAGAAACGTCCTCCTGATGCCATTTTTATTTATAGAGTTATCATAGGCCCCTATCTGGACCTTCGAGGGAGGCTCCATTCGAGTTGGCCCCTGGACCAGGGGTTCGGATTGAGCTTCCATATAGGTTTCCTCAAAAACTGTCTCGACCTCCTCCTCATTTCCGAGACCGAGCAAGCTAGTGAAGTCCACTGCAGAACGCAAAAGAAAGATAAGTTATGAAAAGAAACAAAGGGGGGGTAAAGTAAAAGAAATCAAAGTAAAAGCAATCAAAGTAAAAACAATCTAGGATGTCGCAAACACTTTTGCAAGGTGGGGAGGAACTCCTAGGATGGGCCTCTTCAGCATCATTTGCTCATAAGGGCTCCGAGTCAGTTTCGACAACCCTTGCAATGAGCTTGGCAGGCTTCGAGGGGGCAACTTTGGCCTTCTTTATAGCCCCATCATCAGTCATCAAAGGGGCCTTCCTCTTATTTTCTTACGGTTATCACCCTCAACCACCTTATTTTCCCTTTTATCAAAACTGGTTTCTGATTGTAGATCCACTCATAAACCTCCTCCGACCAAACATAGCCACAGTTCTTCAAGATGTCAACGAGTTCACTTAACAGCCAATCCTTGTCTGCTACTACATTCTATGGAGCAACGTAGTTGGCAGGATTCTCGTACTTTGGATTCGAATTCCACCCTGGTACGAAGTATTCTTCTGCCTCACTCTCAAAGGTGTATATGGGGGCTTTGTGCCACCCTTTGCAGTTCGAGGAGATTTTTATGGGGTGGTCCAGAGACCTTTTACCAAGGGTTATGATCCCACTAATCTTTGTATCCTGCCGTCAGCTATGTGCACCACAGGTTTGCTAGCGGAGATATAGTACAAGGATCTAAAAAGTTTGTAGCTAGGGGTTATACCTAGGCTATTACATCGAGTCATAAGCACCATAACTAGGAGCATGACATTCGAATGAAGTGGGCTAAGTTAACCTGATGCTTTTCTAGAAGATGAGAGAGGATGTGGGGCAAGGGAAAACAAAGCCCAAATCAAAGATGGTGCTTGTAGATGGCACACCTACCAGGCCTCGTATCCCTAGGGTTTTATCTTCCCGAAGGACCTCCAATCGCAAATCCTCTGGAAACCTAATCCAAAGGGGTAAAGAAGACAGGAAATTCGAGATCTCCTTAGCAATCGGCTAGAGGCTCTCAAGAACTGAGTCAGAACTTTCTCGAAGAAGAAAGGGTGCCTCCTCCTTATCCTCTTGAACCCTGGCCTCCCTCGGAATTCTAGATCTCCATGTAACCCACTTGCGATGGTAACTTTTAGGTGGCGCCGAGAAACTGGCAGAGCTTCCTCCGGCTTCTATATTAGCTGGATCCAGGCCCTTAGGCTCTAACACAGATTAGAAAGCCGAGGGTTGGACCCCTGACACATTAATTCGCGCAAACAACATATTCGAAGTTAACCTGGAATGAACCCTTAGCACATTATCGGGGCACAAAAATTGTACTTGTAAAGCATTATGAGGTCTCAGATAGTAAAACCTTACTCAATCACCAATCGAAGATGCCCTATCAAAAGGGGAAAACATCGAGTTTGCATGTGTGAGCACGGATTCGAACCCGGAACCTTGGGATAAATTCCCCTCAACTTTCCAGGGGCTTATTGATAATGTGTAAATACGTACTGGGCTCAAGTGCTTAGTACTACCGACTTAGGTCCATAGCATTACCCTTTGGGTAATGCCCTTTGGGCCGGCTCAAAGGAGTAGTACTTGCTCCACAAGCAAACAAAACAGTTGCCCTACTTTCCCACATATATAAAGGCTAAAGGTAACCCTACACACTCAACTATTCATTCCTAATGACACCTTTGTAATTCTGTTTGCTTACTTGACCATCGAAGCCTTTTTTCCGCCAGACACCTCCGGGGGCTTTGTTTTACAAATTCAAGCCACGGGCGGCAACGCAGTGGTGGAAGTAAATTGGGGCCCATCTAGGCCTCTTTTAAATAATTTTTTTATTGTTGGCATGCATCTGGGCATTGTTGAAAACTCAGGCGCATGCAAGTCAAAGATAAGATTTGTATTGGTGTCCCTAATTACTCCTAACTACCAAGAATAGTAGCTAGTGGTAGGTTGGAGGTCATCCTCAGAGACGAAGGGGTTTAAAAGATATTTTTACGTAGTAGCGCACACAAGCGTCACCAAATGCAGAGGCGGAACCGGGAATTAGTTTTAGGGGGTGCCAAAATTATACATAAATTTTTTTGTTCAATTTCATCTTCAACGAGTTTAGTTGTATTATGTTGTTTATCAATTTCAATAAACTTGTCCATACATTTTTTTTGCTAAGAAGCATTATGTGATTTGTTCTCTCTTTAGCATATTTTGAGAACAGACCCGACACTAGGAATAATTAAGAAGTCAAATTTTAAAATAGAGAATTTAAACACTTTAAAATACACAAATAAGTCATGAAATGGTATAATAAAATGAAATATCTTCATTGTTTTTTTTACCTGTTTCTTGATATCTAATACGAAAAAATTTTGTTTTTTTAAAATAAATTTGTGTCTTTATTTCTCGAAAGATATCACTACATTTATTTATACTATTTTGAAATTAAGAAAAAAATAAATCAATCAAATGATCTTAATTTGAACCAATTTATGTTAATTAAATCAATTACTGAAATTGTTTCTAAGTATAACTTGGACATGTAAGGTAATTTGGATAAGGAAGGAATTCTATTTCTTGTTGGACTCCATACTAAAACAAAGAGATTCCTACGTATCTAAACAACCTGCGTTAATTTCATCTGGGAGGAGGGTTCAACCTTCAACAACCATTGAAAATCACTAAATCTATACAAATACTTACGGTAAAAAAAGTTGGAGGGAATCAGGCCCCCTGATCCTCTCAATGGCCCACCCTTGACCCCAAATGTCTGTGTTCGTAACGGCCCACCCTTAGTTCCGCTCCATCATCAAACTCTCACCTCTCCCAATATAGCTAGTGGTGAGCTTTACACTGCCCCTCTAACCCTCACTCCCGATGTTTATAAACCCAACAACACGGAATGAATAAAATTCAGTAGTAGCATGATTTACTGAGACCCATCATGAACATCCATTCTAAACTTGTCTTGTGCCAGTATGAACATTAGTACCATATATATTATCATTAGGGGTAGCGTCTAGTTTCTAAGAACATGACCTTCAGAATTGACCTGTCCTCAACAAGATTAATAAGGTGGCTGATATCTACACAGTCCGTGCCAGGAAAAAAACTAAAGTCAACTCGGCTTAGAGCGTTTGATTCTTTTCTTAAATAAGGTGGAGTTTGTATACCAAATTCGTATCCATCGTTTCAATGTAGAATACCACAAGGCACTGTCATCGATCCAATTGGCTTCAGTTCTATTCTCTTAATAACCTGTTAATCTGCCCAACTCGTCTGTTCCCAGTGTTACTCTCTCTCTTGTATTACTCGTGTTAATTATTATGTTGTAATTGACTGTTGATTATATCATTGTTGATTTTTTTTCATTTCATTTGTTTTCCAGTAGTTTTGATGATGCTTGCAAGGTATTCGATCGAATGTTCAAGTTAATTAGCTAATTATTTTTCCCTCCTGTTGCTCGTAGGGCGGTCAGACATACACATGCAAGCCAAGAAGATGAACCACAAAATGTGCAAGCCGTTGAATCAGGTAATGTTCTCCATAGTTTAGATCTTGCAAGCTCAAATGATACTCCACCATCAACTCTGCAACTTTGCTTCAACTGAGCCAGGATACTAAACCAAGAAATGTTCTACTTCTGATGACTGAGGTTGCAGGTATATGCTATGAAACTCCTTATTCTTTTGCAGGTGTTGGTTCAAATTTTAAGTAAAAATGGGATTTTGACTATGATGTCGATACCAAGAAATATAAGCTCTGAATTTAGCCTTCGCTTTTTTCCAAAGCCCGGAGGAATGTATTTGCCTCTGTTTTGCTACTTAGGTAATCCCCCTATATATAGTGTATTGTTACACTGGCCGAATATTTTGTCGGCATATTGGGTAGATATGTTAGGATGTGCCCACATTTTCTTGTAAATATTTGTTAATGGCTAAATCCTCTTACAAAATGTAATTGGCCATTGCATCATTTGTACATTTTCATGTGACTGAAGGTAATTAGCTTATGGAAGCCTTGGCCACACATGTGTAATAATGTTGTTTTTGTGATACCTTAGTTCCGTTAGCATTTAAATAAGCTGGTTCTTTTGTTAGTGTAGTGTTGTTGCGTGTGTAAATATAAGTGTTCTTCCTTTTATCCCCCTTTCGTTGTCATCATAAATCATTAGTTAGGTCTCAGAAAAGGTTAGTGTTCTTTTTCATTTACCATTTTTGTTGCATAAAGTGGAGATGCCACCTCTAATTAAACTAAGTGCACACTAAGTAGCTGAAGCAACTTCAGGTTGATGATGTTCCTACTTGTACTAATGAGAAGCAGCCTCATGTTGATGTTCCTACTTGTGCCGATGAGAATTATGTCACTCGCGGAATAGTTCAATACTTGAAGAGCCTGGCAGTGATCAGATTCTACTAAATGCATTGCAGATGGAAATAAGTTTGTGTGCTTACAAGGCTGTGATCATTTATGTTTTAAAGATTACTTACCCATTGAGATGAGCGGGGGTATTCATCGGTTCCCCAAGATGATCAAAAAATTATAAAGAAGTTTACAAATGAAGAGTCATTTACAAAGCATAGCTAATGTGAATCACTGCCTAAATAGATTAAAGGAAAAATAGAGAGCAAAGGAAGTGTTTTCCAACTCTCGATCCTCCATCCCCTGTGTCGAATCAAGGTTGGCCAGACTTCCTTTGATTTCCTATAATCTTCTATCAAAAGGATTGATATCCATCAAGAAAAGACATTTTTTGAGAGCTAACGAGGGAGTCTGAAGTTGGGATATAACAACTCCCTTCTTGACAACAACTTTAGTTCTTTTATCTCTAGAATGGATTAGGTGGATGTGTTTGAGTGTCTTTGGAGTGCCAATTTAGAGTGGAATCTGCCGAGTAGTTAGCTTCTCTAAGAACATGAGCAAAAGAGATATTGGCTTCTTCCTTCATTTTCCTGATTTGCCTCGGTAAGTGGATACGTTTCCATGGTTCTTTGCATTGAGAATTCAGGATCTTGCATTCCCGACTGAGCAGCCCGTGAAACACCTGCAAAGATAGCCAAAAGTTGAGCATGTAGTACAAAAACCAAGGTTGTGATCTGAGATATAGTATGGATTATAGTTCCAAATCTGTTCCTCATCACACAACCTATTCCAGTTTTATTCCCAATGTAGGTTGCATGACAATTAACCTTTATGCCATTATCTGGTGGGACCCATTTAAAAATTAATGTAAACCTTTCTTTTATTTTCTATTTTTAAAAGGGAGCCATACCAGCATATAGCAACAAGTGATCAGAAATAATCTGAGAGAAAACTGAGCATGAATAGAGAAAGTAAGCATGGACATTTCAGTTGTCTCTACCAGGGCTGGGGAATTGAAATTGTTAATATTTTCAATCATTTTTCTCGTTCTCCCTTTCTATAACTCCTAACATATCATCATGGGAAGATTAACCGATACAGCAAGCCTTGACTTAAGATGTAGCTTTCAAAATCCAGTAGTAATGCAATCTATCAAAGATTGCATGAAAATAGAAATAATAGATGCTAAGGCTGCATGAAATCTATTCCACAAAGCTGAAGCAACAGGACATGAGTTGAAGAAGTAAAGAGTCACGATCATCACAATATAAATTTTTTAGACCTGAGGATATGGTAAGCAAATTTAAGGGTAAAATTACCCGATTCAGTAGCTTTCCAGATCATGAAGGCCTTATGATAAGAGATGTGAATATGCTTGGATATGGCAATTAGAATGCTGGAAGAAACATATGGTTGAAGTTCATTCAATCAGCGTTGTTTAGAATGGATAAAAGCACATACTTGTAGAAACTTCAAAAGAGGGTCCTGATCTTGAAACATATCCACAAGAGGGCATGAACCTACCCAATTAGCAGCCCAGAAGTTGGATGATATTTGACCTATGATTCTTTGGGGACCAGGTTTCAACTATGGAATTAATCTCCATGTATCTAGTCCATGTACCAGAGGTCCTGATATATTTAGGAGTTAACCACATGAACCAGGCCCAATGGGATTGCGTTTTCCACCGTAGTCTGATTGAAAAAGCATCTACAATGGTTTGTTACATGTTGTGGTATAACAGAGAGAACATGATTAACCAACACTAACCTACCTCCAGGTCAAATATACCCGGTCCGTTCACTTGTCGGCCTGGCAAAAAATAATCTGGTATTTTAAAAATTTTTGGGCTGGGTACTCGACCCGTAAATTATATATATTTTTGTGTCGTAAAAATATTCGAACCCGGTACCCGGATACCCAATAGTTTTTAAGTTTATTTAAGTAAAATTTATATTTAGTGATTCATTTTGTTGATGGAACGTGATTTTTATTCATTTACAAGTCAAAATGAACCACCTGAAAATGACTTTTGAAGTATTTTACTTAGTTCACAGAGGATTGGTTCTCAGTATCTTACACATGAAAAAATGAGGAGACAAGTAAAGAACTTGCCCAGAAACTCTTGTTCTGATGGGAGTTATTCCCCACTCAAAGAAAGTGCCCAAGAAATTTAGTGTGCTCAAAGATTTTTGCATCTATAACGTATACACAAAGATGGATTCTCTATATTTTCCTAAGGGACGAAGAGTACAGTAGAGCACCCTGAGTCTGATCACAAATGGTTAATTTGTAGATTATATAGATAACCGCTAGCTTCCAGTACTATGAAGCTTTTGAATTATGCTTGATCGTAGCTCTAGCACTAGCCTGAAGCAGAACTCTTTGTAGTTATGTTTTTATAAGTTTCACTGTGTGGTCCATTGGTACTCTTTACCGGGTACCGTGTTACCCGGCCCGAATATTCCAGGCACCCGTATTGCGGGTACCCGGTTATTGCAGGTCGGGTCACTGACTGCATTTTTAACTACTCGGATATGCGGGTACCCGAAAGTATGGGTACCCGATTTCAAACACCCCTACCTCCAGGGGATAATCACACATTTTCCAGTTATTTATCCTATTAAAAATGTTATCGATCAGTCCATTGAAGTGCTGGTTCAATTTTCTACCTTTGTAGATGAAAAACCCCAAGTAGGGAAAAGGGAAGATGCCCTTAGACATTGCGGTAATGTGTCTAATATGAGAGAGTTTGGCATTGCTTAATTTTCCTAAGAAGAAAGAGATTTTTGAAAAGTTTACTTTCTGGCATGTTGCTAGTTGATAAATTTTCAGAACTTCCATGATGTTTTGAAGAGTTTTTTTGGTTCCTTCGAGGAATAAAGCAGTGTCATCAACAAAGGAAAGCTGAATGATTTTGTTGGCTGCTCCTGATAAATTAAAGTGTTTCAAGTTACCAACCTGGAATTGAACTTTAATGTTTCTAGTTAGGAGTTCAATGAACGAAAAAGGGATGGTGGATACCCTTGGTTTAAACCTCTAGAAGGCTTAAAGAACCCCAGAGCAGAGCCATTTATTAATACAGAACACCAGGCAGAATTGAGATTGTTCATAAAGAAGATGGGGATTTGGATTTGGATTTGGGGGTTAAGGGTATACATGATGAACCTACTGCTCTGGGGATAGGGTGGCTAGATTGAAATTGCAGGATAGCTTTCCACACATCAGTTTTAATGATGTACCAAGCATTTCTAAAAAACGCTCATGAAAATCCATCAGGGCAAGGAGCAACATCAGAATTGAGATCAAATACTGCTTTCTCAGTTTCCTTTAGGGTAATTGGTTCCATCATGGTTGAGTTTTATGCCTCAGTGATGACTGGCTGTATGGATCTCATTAGGAGGGCCATATGAGTGGCATAAGGATATGAATTTTCATCAGAGAGGAGATCAGAGTAGTATTCAGCTACAGCTTGGCCTATGTTCTCTTAACCTTGGATCCATTGGTTTTCACTATTTTTTTAATAAGAAAAATAGTGTTTCTCTTTAGGGGAATTATGAAAATGGTTCATGTCCCTATCTTTGAGCCATCTTGACCTGGTTTTTGCTGCAAGAAGGTTCGTTCTTCAATCAGTTTTCGATTAAGGCCCTAGCTTTTTGCAGTTTGGCTCTGTTAGTTCCATTATAACTTAAGTCATATATGGATTCCAACTGAATTATGTCTTGTTCAGCCCTTTTTATGTTCAGCCATATTGCCAAAAAGAAGTTTTGTTCCATTCTTCAAGAGCAAATTTAAGTCTTTTCAGTTTAAGAGCAATCCTAATCATGCCTTTTTCATTCGTATCCTAATTCCAGCTCTGTTAAACTATATTCAGGTAATCTTTCCTTAGCATCCACATTTCCTGGAACCTAAAGGGCTTTGCGGCTGAGGTGTTGGGGTTTGAGATCTGGAGGAGGAGAGGGAAGTGGTCAGAGGGGGTCCTATTTTGAGGATGTGTACTGACGAGGTATTAAATTACTCCGTAAATTTAGAATTACCTAAAATTCTATCCAGTCTTTTTGATGTGGGGTTTCTGTCCATGATGCTGAACCAGGTAAAAGTATTGCCCACTGAGTTAATTTCAAAGAGGTTTAGATCATTTATGAATGTGTCAAAATCCATCATTGAATTAGGTTCAGGGTTACTCTTTCCTAAATATTCAGTTAGGGATCTTATAACGCTAAATCACCTCCTAAGATGGTCGCTACGGCAACGTCGATTTCATCTATTTCTGAGTACATTTCCAGTCTTTCAGCTCTACTATGAGGTCCATAGATGATTAGGGCTAGAATTGTCTAATTAGTCATCTTAATGGTGATCTGAATATGTAAGAAATGATTATGCTCCTGAATAAGAGAAGAATCAATTCTATTGGAGAAGAAAATCCCGCGAATGTCTGAAACCTTTTCTATTGTGACTTATTCTCTTATCATTTAGAGCCTTAGGTTCAATTATTCCCAGCATATCTAGCATGTGTTTTTTGGAGTCTTTTTTAAGAAGTGAGAAAGCCACGAACATTCCAAATAATAGCGTTAATAATCATTATTAAACTTCTTTTTTAGGATAATTTGGTGATCCTTTTGGGAGCACTGAAGAAGGTTTGATTTTCCTGTGTGAACTTCGTGGACATCATCCTCATGTTCTTGTTGGTGTAGATTTGCAGCCAGGCTTTGGTCAATTTCTTCAAGTTCCTGGTTCCAAATTTGTTACTTTGAGTTGGTACATGAGAGATGGAGGCTTTAAAATCCCTATTGACACGTTGCAAAATATTAAAGGAATTGAAATCAAAGGATAGAGGTTTTTAATTCCTTGTGCAGATAATACTCTCTACACAAGGAATTGAATACTCAAATGTTGGATATCACAGATAGAGGTCTCCTTCTTGGTGGCATTAGAATCCCGAGTGTCATGAGTTTTCTGCTCTAAAGTTGTTTGAGGCCTGGGGTCCCGAGAGTTTGCGTTTTTTGTAGGCACAATGGGGGTTGGTGTTTGATCTAGAGCATCTTTCTCTTTCCATTGAGAAGCAGTGGCATTTTCCTTCCCCCGGTCCTATTAAGGTTCCCCAGGCCTATGTAGTAACCAAGAGTACATAGATTTTGATAGTGTCTTACATAACGGCAATATATTTGCCTCAAGAGAGAAATCTATAATTCTACATCGGATTTGGAATGTAGGAAAAATATATTTGGAAAGGTAGTTACGATTCCAAAAGGAAGAATCTCCACCCCATGTGTTAATTCTTCCCTTTGGCCAGGCAACACCTTTCATTGCAATAAAAAACAGCCCGGTCCAGGTTCTGATGGTGGAGATCCAAAGGCCAGCAGGGTTCTTTCTGTGAAGAACAAAAGTTCTTGCCACTTTCTTGCATGAATACCTGAGGAAAGCAAACAGGAAGAAACAGAAGTCTCTATTCTAATTTTAAAAAACTGCATTACATTTGAGATGAATACTCTGATATGTGTCAAAACATGGAGTAAGAGATAGTAAAATTTCAAGCACCTACTCTAATCACAGGAAAACCACTGCTATCAAGAGTTAGCAGTCCCCTAAGAGAAAGGGGGGCTGCCTGAAAATCTATATCACCGTGGAGGTTATTTTCTAAAGCATATTTTGCCAGGAAGTCAGCAGCACTATTTGCCTCCCTAGGGATATGTTGAATTGGGTATTTGTGGTGTTTTAAATTAAGGGAGCTGCAGGTGGAATAAGTTCTCCAAGGGGAACTCATGGGTTTTGAATACCCTTAACAGCCATTAAACAATCTGATTCCAACACACAAATATTTAGAGCTAGTTCAGAGCAAATATCATATCCACATTGAATGGCGAAGAGTTCAGCATGTAAAGGAGATGGAGAATGGAAAGTATTTGCTCTCATTTTAACCACATTCCCATTCCATTTCCTTACTATCACAGCAAAGGAAGAAAGACTACCTCTAATCCATGTAGCATCAGTATTAATTTTATATCTGGATTGTGGTTTCTTCCAATTCACAGCAGTTACTGATTTTTTTTCTCTTTTGAAAGATTTGAGGAATAATATTTGCCTGAGTCCAGTACTTATGCTTGTCTAAACTGCCTATCAAATGGTAGACTGTGAAAATTTGATAGATCATGCCTTTGATTTCATGAAAGCAAGCAACTTGGGAGAAAGATTCATTTTCAAAGATAATTTTGTTCCTTTTAATCCAAAGAAACCAGATTGTGACAAGAAGGGCAGCAGTTGTAATGTTTGACTGAATCTTGGATTCAGCCTTAAAAGAGAGATAATACTCAACTCTACCCTTCAAATTTCCAAAATCTGACTGTTGTAGCTTTAAAAGGTCATTAACACATTGCCATACAGCAATAGAGGATGGGCACGAGTTAAAAAAAATGTTCCAACGTATCAGAGTGATTCTGACAGAGGGGACATTTAGAGGCAAAAGAGAATCCTAACATACATAAAATATTATCAAAAGGAAGTAATCCATTCAGGGCTCTCCACAGGAGAACTGACATTTTTTTGGGGATGAAAGAGGACCAAACCTTATTGAAGTGCCTGATTTTTGCCCTTTTCTGTCTGAGGATATTGTATGCAGACCGTATGGAGAAATTTCCGTCAGTGGCTGGCGTCCAGACGAGCTTATCCTCATGAGAGTACTCCAGCTTCGCATCCTGCAAAAGGGCACATAGATTGGTAGCCAAATGTGGCTCCAGTTTTGGGAGAAGAGAAGCTTTGTTATTGATAAAAGACCTGAGTGAAATATCCTCGAAGGGGATATTCCTCTCATGAGGCCCCTTATAAAACAGAGCTCCCTCTCCTGTCCAATTAGCATTCTAGAAAGAGCAATCACCATTACCATAGATTACTCTGGAATAGCTGTTTGCCTTAGCTGTGATATAACATATTCTGGACCATGTGTGAGATTTTTTATAAGAGATAGGAAGCGACCATAATAGAGAGGACCATTGAGTAGAGTTTTTTTTGCAGTTTCCACCATAATTTACATGAAAAAGCATCAACAATGGCCTTTAAATCCCTGAAACCTACTCCATTTTCTTCTACAGGTAGACTCATTTTTTCCCAAGACCTCCACTTTTTCCTATCAGAGTTATCTGAACTCCCCCAAAATATACTGGATGCCATTTTCTCCATTTTTTTAAAAACTATCTTTGGAGGACTCAAAACAGCGAAAATATGCGTGGGAATTGAAATAAAACAGTGATTTATCAATATAATCTTACCAACAGTGTTGAGCCATCTGTTCTTCCAGTTATTGATTGATTTCTCCATTCTTTCCAGCAGAGGTTAGTAGTGTACCTGTAGATTGCGGCCAGAAAAAATAGGGACTCCTAGATATTTGAATGGGAAGGGACTCCTAGATACCTGTAAATAGCATGACCTATCTTAGAGCATTTCTTACCGTATTCAGGCAGTAGCATAAGGTTTGTTATTAGACAAACATCCTAGCCAGATCTTAGATGTTTTTTCCTTGCATATATCTAATAATAGATGGCCTAGTGAGGTTTTTAGTTGGGGCATCAGAAAGAACAACTCACCCAGGGATATACCAATGTCTTTCAAAGCCTTAGGATGGAAGAAATAAACAGAAGGAAATTCTACAAATAATCCATACTAGAGCTAGCGAGGACTCTTCATCGTAGTCGAAGTTTTTTGTCCATTTTACTACTCCCTCCAAGCGACCATGTTCGCTTTAGCCAGCAACGATGATAATCCTCCTCCATGTTGAAAGTGATTCTAACATGGCAAGCATCCATGGTCGATAGATTAGTTATTAAGGTTGTGATCAGATTCTACTAAATGCATCGGCAGATGGAACAACTTTGTGTGTTTACAATATGGAGGTCTGGCAAGCAATAAACAACTTTTGGTGCTTATGGAGGTCTGGTAAGAAATAAGCAATAAGCGAGTAACGTAAAGACGACGCTATAACAAAAACAGGCTATTGGGAGGCTAAAATGTGTCTCAATAGGTCTCTATTGGGACGCTTCCATTATTAGGACACTTTTGAAAAGCATCCTATAAACGACCCGCTATCGTGAGTCCCTACATATCGTGGGTCGCTATATTAAGCGACATGATAGATAAGATGTAGGTTCACTTTTTTTGTGATTTAAAATTGTATATTGGGTCATTTTTTTGTATCCTAATATAAACATATTGACCTTTTTTTGCATCATGAAATTAACATATTGGGACTTTTTTTGTGATTTATAATTATGTGTCAGGTCGCTTTTTTGTGATTTATAATTGTATATCAGGTCACTTTTTTGTATCCTAAATTTAACATATTAGCTCTCTTTTTTTGTGATTTATAATGTATATAGTGTCGCTTTTTTGTATCCTAAATTTAACATATTGGATCATTTTTTTATTTATAACTATGTATTGGGTCACTTTTTTACATCATAAATTTAACATATTGGGCCACTTTTTTGTGATTTATAATTATATATTGGGTCTTTTTTTTTTCATCCTGTATTTAATGTTGCAAAGACATTTACCCACAACCTAATCGTGAGCCAAATGAATACATTTTGATGCCAAAGCAATACCAAAGTTGTTGCGTGCTCCTTGATCTTCCCTTTGGGCCGACAACGTTCTTCAGCTTGGGTTCCCCTTCATGTAGCAAGACAGCTCGGATCTAGGTCAGATAGTCCGGTGCTTTACCGAGCCTGCTCCGATGATCTTGTAAGAGGGAGATTTTCTATGGTTTTATGTTTGAGTGTAGCAATGAAAAACGTCCTTGGAAGCATGTATTCATTCCAGGTTATATGGCATTTTGGTGGATGACAAGACAGCTCGAGTCACGTCAGACCCCGCCTATTGCTTCCTTAGCTGTCTTCTAGTGGGCCTCCGTCTCTGGGATGTAATAGGCTTAGTGGGTTAAATAGGGAGATGTGTTAATTCTAGCTGCTACAGCCTGCTTGCCTACCTCTCGCCTCCTGTTGAATTCGTCTTTTGCGAGAAACGACTGCAGTAATTATTTCTTTTTTATGCTCGTTGCCTCGTTATTCATTCCCTTACGCTATATGCCTCGAATGTTGCCACGTTTCATCTCTGTCTGACACCATTACATTACTTATTGCTGTTTCTTTGCCTATTTCCAAGGGAAGTCACTCATCATTTGCATTCCTTTTTTCGTGTATATATGTCTCTGATTTTGTAAGATTCTTCCACAGTCGTTTCCCTTTTTCGCCAATCCTTTCGCTTAGTCTCCTCTCTGCTCTTCACCATTTTCCCAGCGTCTGTCGCGGTACCTTTCTCCTTTCTCCTCTGTTTTCTTGCATTTCTCTGTTATCTTTTATTTTCTTTTTTTCAATATGGTGTCTATTGTTGGTCCTCTAAGGCCCACTCGATAGTGATGTGACTGCCGGTGGATGTCGATACATTCACGACTTTGCAAGGTGGTCCACGAAGAGAGATACGATGATCTCAGCAATCGTATCATTATGCCAGTGTCGGGGGAGATAGTGTTGGACGTCCCTCGGGGGATGGTGGACGTCTATCTGGAGACCATCAAGAATGGTGGTTTCCAATTCCCCCTGTCCCGGTTCTGTCAATCTGTCCTAGGATACTATAAGTTGTGTTTGAAAAACCTTCCTCCAAATTCCCCACACCTGCTCATGGGTTTTGAGATACTTTACCCGTGTTCTGGTTTCACTCTTTCAATCCCCCTTTTTAGAGCCTTTGCACACCTGCTAAAATGCCTCCCAATTGGTACTACTTGAAAATTTTTCCCCGATGGGTTCAAACCCCTGGTTGATTTTCCTACTCGCGTCGGTGGAAACGACGCTTCATATTTGTGGATGAGGAAATAGTGATGGGGCCGGAGATTCATACAAGCCCTTTTCCTGCTGGTCCTCTCAGGACGAGGACGGTGCGCCCTATCACCGTGGAGATGGCTGACAGTCGTCAGTTCATCACAGTTCTGGAGGACTTGTCTGTCAAGGTGAGCTTTGTCCTGCACGACTCCATTCTACAAGCTGTAGTACTTCCCTTCCTGCCCATCGAGATCGTACCTTTGGGTGGTCCTGGTGACCTCATGGGTATAGGCTTTCAACCTTTGTTCTCTATTTGTTCGTTTATTTCATGTGCTGCTTTACGTAATTTTTTCCCTTTATCTGTCTCTTAACCTTTTGTTCGTTTCTTTTGTTTCCATGTATGTTTATAGCAAACCTAATTGGTGGCATGTCGCGCCTTTCTCACCGCGGGACTTCCAGCTGCACCTCTCCCCAGGTAGGTGATGTTGGGGGGGGAGGTGGACCATCCTGAAAGTGTCATTACCTTGTCTGATATTCCCGCTCCTGTACCCATGTTTGTGAATCCTGAACAAAATGGACAGCTAGAGCGCAAACATCACCGGTATACTTTTCGATCTGTCGACGTCGTCCCGGAGACTCCTCCTACACTGGTTGCATCCGCCCATGTTGTCTCTCCGTTTCCTGCTCTTGGTCCGTGTTTCTGGCTCCCTGTTCCTTCCATCTTCACTCCTCCTCACTTGGGAGCATCCAATTCCCTTGCTCCTCCTGGGTCTGAAGCCATCTGCGGTCCACTTGCCCAATCTGAGTTCCTTGCTCGTGTTGTTTCTCCCAGCCACTTCAATGCTTATCTCCAGGATAGTGCCTTCAACATTGCCTCCTTTGTCGATGTCACCGACCGTCATGTTTCTGCCGCTCTCGAGGTTATAATTGTGTCTTCTTCTCCCAATTGCATACCTTTCTGTACTTTCCTTACTTCCATGTTTGTCATAGCTTTGCTTTATGATGATTGCCTTGTTTTTATGTCTATTTTGTAGAATTTGTATGCTACCTTTGCCGTCCAAATGGAGATGCGAGAGATGGCTCATCGGCTAACCGATGCTCTGCAGCGGGTCGATCGTGCTGAGAAGTCTACTAAGGAGGTCTTCTCTTACTCGCAGCGCATCCGTGCTTGGGCCGCCTCCCTGGAGGGAGATCAGGAACTTGAGAGAGGGGTAACAGGGTCTTTGGTCTGAGTGGTGAACAAACTTGAAGCCGAAAACAAGGCTCACAAGAAGTTCCGCTATTGCGTGTTCACTCGTGGTTTCATCAGCGTCTATGCAAAGGTGGCCCAGAGTCTATGTGTTTCTGAGCTCCTAGTTGCTGCCTTGTTCAAGGCTTTTGACTTGGACTCCACTATAGCTGATCCATAGAAGCTGCATGCCAAACTTAAAGGGGTGTTCGTTCCTTTCAGGGAGCACAGCTTCTTCGAGTACTTCTCTCTACTCAACCCCGAGATGACCACCGCAGAGCTTGACGCCAGGAAACCGAATGCAGCGGCCGCATAGACAACAGGTTCCTCGTCTCATGCTGGCGGTTACCAGCAGGTGGCAGGAGGCGAGCCCAACCAGGACGTAGGTGACACAGCGGCGCAGCAGGATGAGAACGACGTGGGAAAGGTTCCAGATAGGGGCGAGCTCAGAAAATTAATTGTCTTTTCTTGAATGTGTTTGTGATGATAACAACAAACAATTTATTTTCTTTTGCTAAAAAATACATGTGAATCTGTAAGTCCCCATAAGGGGCGTATATTATGGCAAGGGGTGCCTTTTCCCCCTCTTTTTCTTAACTAAATAGGAGCGCTTTCTCCTCCTTTTTCTGCTTATGCGCTTGTAGTTGGGGTATAACCCTCTCTATACCTTTTTTTAAAATATGGATGGTGAGTGCTGGAACGATTCTTCTAGACAGCTTTTTCCATATGTTTTTTCAAGCTTTCTCCAACTAGGGTGCTTTTCCTTAGTTCGTGGCCTTTGCCACTTTTCGAGTTTGAGGCCTTTGCCTCAGACTCTCATCAAGTTGAAAAGTTGGCCAACAGCTCCCTACCTGTGCAAGGCTAGGGGTGTTTTTCATCAACCCTTTTGGGCTGGCTGGCATACACATGACCGTGTAGGGTCAGGGACGCTTTGCGAACGAGTTCCTTTGACTCATTCTCTTTCTTTTGTGCTGTTGATGTTGATAGATCTTCTAGCTGTCGATCATCGTGGTATCTTTACTTCTTTTGGCTTTGCCATTTATTTGACTTTTTAGTTAACAGTTGCACTTCATTTCATACATCAACAAAAAAATACTTGCTGGGTTGTTATGCAAAATTCCCTCGAATCATTCCCCTTTTGGGCTTACAAAAGACTTGATCCACTAGGAATTTTTCCCTCTACGCACAAAATAAACAGATTTCTAGCAGCCTTGAAAACCAGAATGGTACCTTTCTACGCATAATACTTCCTGTGGTTTGCCATGTTCCGGGTGCGCGGAACTTGCTTCCAAACCATCGTCACCACCATGTATGCTTCTTTGCCCAGTACTTCAACAACCTTGTAAGGCCCTTCCCAGGTCGGTTCAAGCTTTTTTTTCTACTTATGCCCTGCTAGCCTCGTTCTTTCTGAGGGTCAGCTCTCCATGCTTCATGCTTCTCAACCTGACCTTACTGTTGTGGTGTTGCTCTATCCAGGATTTGTATATGGCTTCCTTTAAAGCCACTCTCTCCCTGCATTCTTCCAGTTCTTCCAAATTTCTTCTGATAGCCTCTTCATTGTCTGCCAATGCTAATGGCTCCGCGACCCTCCTGCTGAGCACTACAATTTCAAGCGGAATGATTGCTTCTGTACAGTAGCACAACTTGTATGGTGATTCTCCTGTTGTTTTTCGGGGGTGGTTTTGTAAGACCACAACACGCTCGTCAACTCTTCTTCCTATTCGATTTTATCTTCTCCTAACCTTTTATTCAGACCATGTAGGATGGGCACGTTGATCACTTCTATCTGCCCGTTTGCCTGGGGATAGGCCACAAAAGTGAACTATTGTCTGATGTTCAACACCTTACCCGAAGAGCTAAACTGTTCTCCGGAAAACTACATGCCGTTGTTGATGACCATGATCTGTGGGATCCCAAATCTGCATACTATATTTCTCCATATGAAATTCGCAACCTTTCTTTATGTAATGGCGGCAACAGCCTCGGCTTCCACCCATTTGGTGAAATAGTCTATCGCCACTATCAAAAACTTCTTCCCGCCCATAACTTCGTGAAAAGGCCCCACTATGTCTATTCCCCACTATGTCTATTCCCCACTTTTCAAAAGGCCAGGCTGACATGATGTTGGTCATCTCTTCCATAGGGAGCCTGGGTACTAGGGCGTGTTCCTAACATCTGTGGCATTCTCTGACCATCTTTTTCAGCATTTGCTTTCATCCTCGGCTAGTAATATCTTACTCAGAAAATCCTTAATGCTAACGTTCGAGCTCCCTGATGACTATTACAGCTTCCCTCATGCAGGTCCCTCATGGCTACTGATAAATTAGTCCCTGTGCACCTAAGCCACGACTCTACGTAGCCGCGCATATATAACAAGCCATCCTTAATTGCATACGGTAAGGAGTTCCTTTTCAATGTCTTATCTACTTTTTCATCGTCCCGTAGGATCCCAACTTCCAGGTAAGCTCTTAACAGAGTCATGTAGTTCTCTCCTGCATCATGTACCGCTACTACGACTTCCTGATCTATGGACCTTCTTACCGGCCCTTTCATCGAAATAGATTTGGTTAGATGAGTGTGTGCCGACGAGACCAGCTTCCTGAGCGCATCTGCTCTGGTGTTCTATGACCGAGGGACTCTGATGATACTGAACTCCTCAAACTCTGCTGCTACGCTCCTGACACTATCCCTGTACTTCATCATGGCCGGCTCCCTGTACTGGTTTACTACTAACATTGAATCCCCAAACCCTTGCAACTTTCAGGCTCGCATCTTTTGGGCTATCTCTATCCCAGCTATCAGTGCTTCATACTCGGCTTCATTATTTGAGGCATGAAATTTGAAATGGAGAGCATAAGTGGTTTCCACCCCTTGAGGGTCAGACACAACTAGCTATGCACCTGCTCCTTCTACTCTTGAGGCTCCATCCACGTGAAGGCTTCGAACATCGGGCTCTGTCATACAGGCTCCCTTGCCTGTCACAGGCTCCCTTTTCTGTTCTCTCTCTTCCTCTTTGGGGATAACTGCCAGGAAATCTGCAATCAAATGTCCTTGTACCGCTTTCTGTGGCTCGTACTCGATTGTGTGCTCTCTCAGCTCCACCGCCCACTTCACCAGCCTCCCCGAGGCCTCGAGGTTTGTGAGTATTGACTTCAGTGGTTGGTTTGTCAGCACCACCATCGGGTGTGCTTGGAAATACTGGCGCAACCTCTTGGCTACGTACACCAATGCCAGCGCCAGCTTCTCTTATCCTGTTTCCCTTTTCTGCACCTTGCAAGTCTCTGCTCACATAATAAACTGGCCTCTACACTTTCTTATTTTCCCTCACCAAGGCTGCACTGACTGCCTCGTCACTAGCAGCCACGTATAGATACAACGTTTCTCCTGGCTGCGGGCTAGTTAACACACGTAGCTTTTTCAGGTGTTGCTTTAATTTTTTGAAAGCTCCTTCATCACGTTCCCTCCACTGTACTGCTCCCTTATTGTCCACACACCCTTTCAAAGTTTTTTTAAAAAAGGAGTGCACACTCTGCGGCTGTGGAAAGAAACAATTCAAGTCAACCAGCTTGCCGTTCAGGCTCTGGATTTCCTTCACAGTTCTGGGTGACTTCATCTCTAGGATAGCCTTCACTTTCTTTGGGTTTGCCCGTAGCCCATCATTCAACACCATGTGTCCCAGGAACTTGCATACCCATACTCCGAATTGGCATGTAGTTGGGTTTAGCTTCATGTCCGTCTCTCGGAATCTTCTCAGCGTCTGGGCTACATTTTCCACAAAATGGTCTTATCGTTTACTTTTTATCACCATGTCGTCGACGTACACCTCCAAGTTTCTGCCCCATATTCCTGGAATATCTTATCCACCACCCTTTGATATGTGGCTCTTGTGTTTCTTAACTCGAAGAGCATCATGCGATACCCAAATGCCTCCATTTCCGTAATAAAAATGTTGTTTTCTCTACAACACTTTCTAACATTGGGATTTTGTGATATCCTTTATTTGCATCTAGAAAACATTTAATTGGGTAATTAGTAAGGACGTTTACCTTTTGGTCAATAATTGGAAGTGGGTAGCAATCTTTGGGGCAGGCCTCATTAAGGCTTGTATCATCCTCGCACATCCTCCAGCTGCCGCCTACCTTCTTCACCAGGACAGGGTTGGCCAGCCAGCTTGTGTATGGGATTTCCTTCAATATCCTTGCTTCTACTAACTGCTCCATCTCTATATTTACAACTTTGTTCCTTTCCTTTGGACATCATCTCCCTCTTCTGTTTGACATGTCGGTGTTCTATCGCCACTTTCAGTTCATGGCAGCCCTCCTCTTTGGGGACACTGGTCATGTTCTTTGGATTCTATGTGAACGCTCAGACATTTTCCCGCAATGTCCTTACATATTCCTCCTTCACTTTGGGAGGTAGTCTAATTCCTACCTGTATTGACTGTCATTCCCCCAGTTGTACTATCTCTAGCCCGACCCTAATTTTGATGGGTCATCCTTGCATGCCACCATAGCCACAGTTCTAGGCCTTTCAGTCTGTTTCCCTTGCTTTTGCGCTTCCGTATTTCACTTCTTCTTGTTGAGGGCTATCCGGTGACATTCTCTCGCTTTCTGTTGGTCTCCCCTTACTGTTACTATCCCATGCCTGGTAGGGAATTTTAGCAACAAGTCCAGAGTGGACACTATATCCTTGAAAAGTGCCAAGACTGGTGTTGCATCCTATTTTGGTCATCTTGTAGCTTTGATCCCTTCGGTCTTTGATCTTTCTCTCGGCCTACGAAATAGGTAGATTGAGGCTAGGAAGGCAGGCGCAGGGTCGTGCCTGCTCCGACGCTCTGGTCAGTCTTTGCTACCATGTAGATTATGAATAGTGAATTAATTGTGTAAATCTTACCTTCCAATTACCTAAATCTCTTGTTATATTTGATTTGAGGGCTGATGCGACACCCCGTGTCCCATCCCCCTTGTTTCCATTTTCTTTTCAGTCAAGCCCCGCTTATTTCTATTTCTGGGCCTCACTCCGTGTTGGGCCTTGATCGCCTTCTATTGGCTTTGGCCTGAAGTGTGCCTGGGTTGAATAGGAATGTACCTCGTCAAGTTCCCCCAGTCCAAGTTCCTGTTAATTTAATTAAATGCAGGGTGATGGACTAGACTACTTGACGGGCCCGTAGGACGCATGCAGCATCCCTGTCTTTGCTCCTTGTATCAAGACTAGCCGTCTCATTGGCGGGAAAGTCGGATGGTTCTTTTCTTGAAAATTTTTCCAAACCGCCTAACTACCCAAATAACTCCCTTTCCTATTTGACAGTTGCGCTCCCTGCATGACTTCTCACCACATGTCCGACCTCTGGTGGTTTCCATGTGCACGTCTCTTAAATTGTGCTCTCCCCCAAAGCGGTTCATTATTCCGCTGTCATTCTTGTCCCTAGTGGATTTCTTGGGCCTGTTATCTCTTGTCTTTTCAAATCCCCCTTTCATTTATTTTCCTCTTTCACTTCAGTCTCTCTCTTGCTTCCACTTTAAGTCCTCTCCGACGATCGCTTCATCTTCCTCAAGTATCACCTCCGTCGTTCCCTTCCTTCTCTTTTTCTTTCTTATTTATTTTCTCTGCCATTATGGTTTCTACCATTGGCTCTCCCAAGGGTGAATCTTACTGTGACACCACCAATGCTGAATATCGGTTCGTATGTGCCCTGCTCGAGAGGGCGTTTACCTCGGTGGGATCACCTTCATCGACATTCACAACCAAGTAACCCTGCCACACGTTTCCCAGACTATTTTGGATACCCATGCCGGCATAATGGCTACTTATTTAGATGCCTTGGAAAATTACTGCCTTAGGTTCCCCATATCATCCTTTTTACAGTATGTTCTAGGCTACTTTGAATTAGAACTCACTGACCTCCCCTCGAACTCCGTCTGAGTCATTTTGGGCTTCGAGGTCTTATGTTGTCTTTTGTGTGCTGAGCTTTCAATTACACTTTTTCAGGTTTTTTTACCACTCGGCCTACATGCCCCAAGATTGGACTTTTCTGAAGTTCCGATAAGATGGGGTTAGCTTTTGACTAATCCTCCAACTCGAGTGGAGTGGAAGCGGGGGTTTGTGTTTGTGAGTGAGGAGTTAGTACTAGGCTATGAGGGAACTCGACCTGTCTACCCAGTTAGCCCTGAGCTACGGTGGGGTGCTCGCTCTAACCCCCTCGAGATGATGGCCCTGTAGCCTTTTGTTTCCCGTCTCAAGGTGGTAAATGTGAGGTTGGATTGGATCTTGAGGGATTCTATCTTGCGGGATGTTGGGCTGCCCTCACTTCCCATCGACCTTTCTTCTCAGGATGGCCTCACAGATCTAAGGGGTATTAGTTTTTCAGTTTCTGTCTGCTCGCTGCATTTTGACATATTTTTCTTTCGATGTTTTGTTTCTTTTTCTCTTCGCCTCACCTTGTCTCACTCTGCTTTCATGTTTTCTAGAAATATTGGTTGCTAAATTCCTCAGTGATTTCTCCAAGCTGTCGCATCGTGCTGCCAGCTCTCGTCCTTCGCCGTGAAGCAAGGATACTGCTGGGGTCATGGACTAGAAAGGAAAGATCGTTCATCTCTCCAACACCAAAGCTTCTGATGAAGAGCCCTTACAGAAGAGGTCACGTCACGGCCCTGCCCTGAAGCAGGGCAAAGGTTCAAACTGTGGTCTCGTTGAGGTGATTCCTGAGGTGGTCCTTGAGATGCCAAACTGCTTGCCTGCAGGTCATACGGGGGGCGGGGTGCTTGCATTTCAGACTTTTTAGGTGGTTGCGTTCTCTCCTACGTTCACCCGCAGCTCTTCTTCTTAGGGGCCTATGCAAAATGCTGCCAACTGCACCGAGTTCGTTTTCGAGATTCTGCGAAATCCTCTCTATAATACCTGGCTCAGGGAGCGCTCCCTAAACGTGACAGGGATTCTTTCCCTTTGCTGACCGCTCCATGGCCGCTGTTCTAGAGGTATTGTTCAATTTTCTTCTTCTTTGATCATTGATAATCTTTGTTGTATGAGGCTGTTTTAACTTAGCTCTCCTCGAGCTGGTTTTCAGGTTTTTTTCTCGACTAGAACTATGCACCTCGAGCTTAACAGCTCACATGCTTAGATCAGTGAGCTTCGCTGGGGCATGACCTCTTTGAAGAGGACAAATAAGAAGGTTTCTGACCTAGATTAGGACCTAGAACTGGAGAAGGGCGTATCAGGCTCCTTATTGAAGGCTTAAAACACTAGTCCTGGTTCATTGTACCTAGTTTATAGAAATAGTTTACTTTCCCTAATCAGTGGAATTTCTTACGTGTAAATCTTATCCTTAGAACTAGCACTTGTAGTATAAATAGATACGTACAGAGATGAATAAAATCAACCATTCACATCATATCTTTTACATGGTATCAGTATAGCCTCGTTTTCACATCTCCATAAACCCTCATCATGGCTGACAACAATCAATTCTTCCAAAATGCTCCCGCCTCCTCCTTCCTCTTCACCGCCTCCGACGGCACCTCGGTAAACTTACAATTTTCGGCCCTGGCTGTTCGCTTGGACCGCACCAACTACTTCCTTTGGCACGGCATGGTTCGTTCGGCTATGGAAGCCTACGAACTGGAGGATTTTCTCATCCCCGACAACGCTCCATCCCCGTTCATCACGCCGAAGGAATCCACCTCTACACCAGCTGCTAACCCAGACTTTACGTCATGGAAAAGAAAGGATCGGCTTGTTCTCTTATGGCTCCGATCAACCCTCACAGCCCCTATGCTCGGTCACGTCGCTAGGGCAACATCCACCTCTGAATGTTGGATCATTCTCAAACAAATGTTTCACTCACAACCCAAGCTCGTCAAATGCATCTCAAATAGCAACTTCAGATGCTTCAAAAGGGCTCTCTGTCCATTCTTGACTATGTTGAGAAAAAGAGCGCCATCTTGGACTCATTGGCTGAATGCCTCACGGTGGTCTTCGACAATGACTTTGTGTCCTTCATCATCTACGGGCTAGGCCCTGAATATGGTGCGTTTTGAACCGCCTTAGCCATGCGCACCACTCCAGTCACGTCGAATGAACTGCTTGGCTTGCTGCTACAGGAGGAGCAGTGCCTTCTGGAGTCCTCTTCTGATGTGGCTGTGCCGACGGCATTCTACTCTAACTGCCGCGCACCAGGTCGAGCCCCTGCCACTGCCTCTCGGCCCACTTCGGGGATGGACGACTCCGACGCTGACCGCAGCTCCGATTCCATCCCTCTCAAATGCGACATCTGTGAGAAGCCCAATCACAGCGGGAGGAACTGTCACAATAGGCTCAACATCACGGCCTATCCTCCGACCAACCGCCGTTCAGCTGAATGCTAGCGTCAGTTCCAGTCCTCGGTAAAGACAGCCTACACAGCTTACAGCTCCAGCGGCGGCGCATCTCCGTCGGCACTCCAGGACCCGTGGGTGGTCGACTCAGGTGCTTCACACCATGTCACTGCTGATCTAGTCAATCTGAACCTGATTCGGACTACACTGGAGCTGGCAATCTGTTCGTTAAAAATGGTCAGTCCCTCCCTATTACTCATTTAGGTCACTCTACTTTAAATGCACAGCATGCTTCTAATTCCTTGTCATTAAATGAAATCCTAGTTGTCCCAAAAATATCCAAAATTTGCTTAGTGTCTCTAAACTTTGCAAAGACAATAATGTGTTTCTTGAATTTCATCATGACCGTTGCTATGTTAAGAGTTGGCAGGGAGAGACGTTGCTAAAAGGAATAGTTGATGATGGTCTGTATCGAATCCCAGCCAGTTTGTCCTCTTCCAGCCCTCCTCGCATTTTTGTTGGAGAACGAGCCTCGGTGGCATGTTGGCATCATCGCTTCGCTCACCCACATGAAAACTTTTTACGTAGCCAGCTATCACGTTTCAACTTATCTGTTTCTTCAAAAAATAAACGTGTTTCTATTTGTGATGCTTGTCAGTTAGGCAAAAGCCAGAAGCTATTTCTTCCCTCTAGTCATGTTCCCTCAAAACTTCCTTTTGATTTGATTTATTCTGATGTGTGGGGCCCTGCCTCGGTACCTTCTCTCAATGGCAATAGATACTTTGTTCTTTTCATTGATGACTGCACAAAATTTGTTTGGGTTTACTTTCACACTGCCAAATCTCAAGTCTTTCAGGCCTTTTCTCTATTCAAATCCATGGTTGAAACACAATTTTCTACAAAAATTAAAGCTTTTCAATCTGATTGGGGAGGGGAATATCGAAATGTCTCTACCTTTCTCCAAAATCATGGTATTTTGCATAGAGTTTCTTGTCCCCACACCCCTGAACAAAATGGTGCTGCTGAAAGACGTAATCGCATTATCGTTGAAAAAGGCCTTGCTATACTCTCCCACTCTCATCTCTCAATCTCATTCTGGGAACATGCCTTCCAAACTGCCATCTTCCTTCACAATCGTACCATAACTCCTACCCTCGCCAATGAATCTCCCTACACTCGGCTTTATCATCGCCAACCAGACTATCTGTTTCTCAAATCCTTCGGTTGTCTCTGTTATCCTTACCTTCATCCATATAACAGCAACAAGTTGGAGTTTCGCTATGTTGCTTGCATCTTCGTAGGATACATCACCAAACACAAAGGATACTTTTGCTTTCATGTTCCCACCTCTCGCACCTATATATCCCATCATGTTGTGTTCGATGAGTCTTCCTTTCCCTTTCCTGACCACAACTCCAAGTCCTCCCCATCACCATTCTCCGATATATCCCTTCAAAGTCTGCACCTTGCCTCAGACATTTCCTCCTCACCCATCACTCCACCCGTCACCAATCACAGTTCCCCTCCATCTCCACGTAGTCCTTCTCCTAACCTCAGTCCCGGACCATTACTCAGTCCGTCACCATCACTCAGTTCGTCTACTCCACCCAGTCCCACTCGGCCAATTTCACCGTCTCCGGCCCCTTCTCATCCTTCTACTCAGCCTTCTACTATCAGCTCTCATATAGCTCCCTCACATTTCCCCCGGGCTGCCAACTCTACTCATGGTATGACAACTCGTGCGGAAACTGACTCTCTCAAGCCAAAGCTCTACACTTCTAGTAAAACACCCATTCCCTTCTGATGGTTTCGATCTTGAACCAAAATCCTTTCTTCAGGCCAAAAAGAATCCTAATTGGCAGCATGCTATGCAGTTAGAGTATGATGCCTTAATGACTAATATGACTTGGGACTTGGTGCCCAGGTCATGTGCCTCTAATCTTGTTAGTTGTAAGTGGATTTTCAGGATCAAGAAGAAACCCGATGGTTCAGTTGAGTGCTACAAAGCTCGCCTTGTTGCAAAAGGCTTTAATCAGGAAGAAGGGGTTAACTACTTTGACACATTCAGCCCTGTCATCAAACCCACTACCATTCGGGTGGTCCTCGGTTTGGCTGTTACTCAAAATTAGCCTCTTCGCCAGGTTGACATCAACAATGCCTTCCTCAATGGTGATCTGTCTAAAACTCTATTCATGGAGCAACCACCTGGTTTTGTCTCACCGCAGCAGCCCTCTCATGTTTGCTGTCTTCGAAAAACTCTTTATGGTCTCAAACAGGCACCGTGAGCATGGTTTCAGAAGTTCAACAGGCCCTTCTACGACACGGCTTCAAACCATGTGTTTCAGACACCTCCCTCTTCATCAAACATCATGGGTCCGAAGTCATCTATGTTCTAGTTTATGTGGATGATCTCATCATCACTGGCTCGAGCTCCAAGTTCATTGATGAGTTTGTTGGCTATCTCCACTCGGTTTTTTCTTTGAAGGACTTGGGTGCTATGAATTTTTTCCTTGGGATTGAAGTTCTTCGCAACTCTTTAGGTATACTTTTATCTCAACGGAAATACATTCTTGATCTTCTTGACAAGAGCAAAATGGTTGGTGCAAAACCAATTGCCTCTCTGGCCATTCCGGGTTTGCGCCTCATCATTGGTGGTGATCCTTTCCCAGATGTCTATCTTTATCGCAGCATTGTAGGAGCTCTGTAGTATGTCACCATTACCCAACCTGAGCTTGCGTATTCAGTCAACCGGGTTTGTCAGTTCATGCATCAACCTTCAGAGATTCACTGGGCCGCTGTGAAACGCATACTACGGTATCTCAAAGGCACCATTGATGACGGCTTACTCTTTCGGCCGTCTCGGGATGATCGCCTTGTATGTTTTACAGATGCCTGTTGGGCCTCAGATCCTGATAATTGCCGCTCTCAATATGGCTTTGCCATTTACCTTGGTGGTAATCTCATCAGCTGGTCCTCCCATAAACAACAGGTTGTAGCCCGCTCCAGCACTGAAGCTGAGTACTGGGCGATCGCATTTGCCTCAGCGGAGCTCATCTGGCTTCAACAGCTTCTAGCCGAAATGGCTACCCCTGTCTCTCAGGCTCCTATCCTCCTCTGTGATAATCTCAGTGCTATGTATCTTACTGCCAATCCGGTCTTTCATCAGCAGTCTAAACACATCAAGATTGATTTTCACTTTGTTCGAGAACAAGTCAAAGCCGGGGAACTTGTTGTTCGACATGTGAGCTCTGTTGATCAGATTGCTGACATCTTCACCAAGGCTTTGGGTTCTTCTCGCTTTGATAACCTGAAGTCCAAGCTTCTCGTTCGTACCCGATCGTGAGCTTGCGGGAGGGTATTGAAGACTTAAAACACTAGTCCTGGTTCATTGTACCTAGTTTATAGAAATAGTTTACTTTCCCTAATCAGTGGGATTTCTTACGTGTAAATCTTATCCTTAGAACTAGCACTTGTAGTATAAATAGATACGTACAGAGATGAATAAAATCAACCATTCACATCATATCTTTTACACTCCTTGCAATCTTCCTTAGCTCGGTCTGAGGCCAAGGTTAAAAAGTTGGCTGCTTTCCGCGATTAGGCTTTCACTAAGGGTTTCCTGAGCCTCTATTCTCGCATAGTGAGGAGTGATAAAGCCCCCGAGATGCTGAGCGATGCTTTGAAGGTTCCATCCACCTGAATTTCCAAACTGATGAAAGGAGGTGTTGCGCGCTTGTTTAGGTGGGGCCTTCATTCCTTTCCGTGATCATAGCTTCACAGAGTATTTTTCAAAGCTGCATCCGGGCATGACCCTTGAGAAGCTTGACAACTAGAAGCCTGATGGTGCTCTGGTTGAAGCTAATGCTCTCTCTGCTAGTGGTCCGCATCCAGGCGGTGAAGCAAAAGGAAAGGAGTCGGTTCTGGAGGTCAGAGCAAATGAGGTCAATGGTGCTGGGGGGAACGTTGCTGGTGATGACCGTGAAGGCTTTTTTTCTTCTTTTTAAGTGGTTGTGTGTACTCCCTTCTATTTAGGAGCATAAAAAAATAATTTTTCATGTTTTTTTGTTGTGTCCTGGTTGTCTTGGACATCTAGTAGACGCATACTTTATATTTTGTGTTTGTATTTTCTTTAAAATAACTTGCTTTCTTTGCTTCTTTTCAATGTTGGTGTTTTTGTCCAACTCGGGGGAGCATCTCTTCCCCCATCTGAGTGATGGTTTGTAATATATCACAACACTTCTTATTTTTTGGCTTGATTCAGGCTTATCGCCATGCAGCCTCTTAGGTGCCGGAGCTTTCATTTTTGCCTGATCGGTCTGAATTGCAATTTGCTGGCTGTTGTAGCCAGAGTTGCATTTTTTGCCTGGGTGAGGCTCGCTACTCTATGGCCCCTTAGGCGCCAGAGCCTTTATTTTGGACTGATTGGCCCATGCTGCAATTTGCTGGTTGTTGGAGCCAGAGCTGCATTTTAGGCCTGGGCCAGGCTTATTTCTCTATGGTCCCTTGGGTGCCGGAGCGTTTATTTTGGCCTGATTGGCCCATGCTGCAATTTTCTGGCTGTTGGAGCCAGAGTTGCATTTTAGGTCCTGGTCAAGCTCGTTTCTCTATGGCCCCTTTGGTGCCAGAGCGTTTGTTTAGGCTACAATTCGTTGGCTGTTGGAGTCAGAGTTGCATTTTAGGCATGGGCCAAGCTTGTTGCTCTACGGCCTATTGGGTGCCAGAGCGTTTATTTTGGCCTCATTGGCCCAGACTCCAATTTGCTGGCTGTTTGAGCCAGAGTTGCATTTTAGGCCTGTGCCAGGCTCGTTGGTCTACGGCCCCTTGGATTCTGGAGCGTTTATTTTGGCCTGATTGGCCCAGGCTTCAATTCGCTAGTTGTTGGAGCCAGAGTTACATTTTAGGCCTGACTCGGGCATTTAACTATCCTAATATACTTAGTTCTCCTTCTTGCATTGAAAACTTCAAAAGAGCAACAAAAGAGGTAGCGGGGAGCAACCGACCAGGGGGGCAAAAAAATTGAACCGAAAATTGAATAATCCAAATTTTTATAACCCAAACCAAATTTAAAATATGGTTTTTCGAAAACCGAATTGAGTATACCGATTCTTGAATACGGTTTTTGGTTTGATTTTGGATATTGAAACTCAATCCGAAAATCGACCCAAATACTGAATTGAAACTAAAAAATAAATTAATTACATATGTTATGCTATAACTTTAAAACTCTAAAATTGTTATAGTTGAATTTGTATTGTAGTTGTTGGATTTTTATTTTAAATATTTGAGTTTGATGATGTAGAATGATGATGTAGAAATTAAATTACATCTTTTTATAGAAGTTTAATTTAGTTTATATATTTTAGTTTTTTAAATAAAATTTACCATGAATTTGGTTTATTCAGTTTCAAATCGATTTCAAACCAAAAACCGAAAACTAAAATTTGAATTCGGTTTGGATAATTTGGTTATTCTGGTAATTCAGATTGGTTTTGGTTTTGAGTTTTTTAGGGGAAAAACCGAATAATCCGAACTGAATAAATCAAAAACCGATTAAACCGACCCGACACCCACCCTTAGCAGCCGGTATTTCCTTAGTATCATACCCCTTATGAGTTTACAAAAGATTTGACCCCTTCAGGAACCCCATCTTGCCCGTTAATGTGCTAGACTGTTCAAATACAGACGGTAATACATTTAAGCGTAGTACCTTCTCAGGTGAACAATGTTCCAAGTGCGAGGGATAGGCTTCCATCCAGCGTCTCCAGCTTGTAGGCTCCCTTCCCTAACACCTCAACCACCCTGTACGGGCCTTCCCATTCTGCGTCCAATTTCTTCTTCCCCTTGGCTCTGCTTGCCTCATTTCTCTGCAACGCTAAGTCTCCAACTCTCATGGATCTGGGCCTGACCCTGCTGTTGTAGTGTTGCTCCATCCAGGACTTGTATGCTGCTTCTTTCAGTGCCGCCTTCTTTCTGACCTCGTCTAGTCCTTCCAAGCTCTCTCTGATAGTCTGGCCATTTTCTGCAAAAGGCATCAACTCAGCCACCTTTCTACTGGGAACATCAACCTCTAGTGGGATGATGGCTTCCATTCCGAAACTCAGCTTGTAGTGGGATTCCCCGGTAGCTCTTCTAGGTATCGTTCGGTATGCCCTTAGCACACTCACCAACTCCTCCTCCCAATTTCCTTTTACCTGTCCTAACCTTCGCTTCAACCCGTGGATGATCGTCTTGTTTGTGACCTTTATCTGCCCATTTGCCTGAAGGTGGGCGACGGAGGTAAACCGTTGTTTTATGCCTAATTCAGTGCACCATGATCTGAATGGCTCATTAGCGAACTGCTTCCCGTTGTCGCTCACTATCTCCTGCGGGATTGCGAATCTACAGACAATATTTTTCCAGGCAAAGTTTATGATTTTCTTCCCTGTTATGCTTGCCATGGCCTCTGCCTCCACCCATTTACTGAAGTAATCAACCGCCACTACCAGGAACTTCTTCCTTCCTGCTGCTTCGGGGAACAGGCATGCAATGTCTATTCCCCATTTCGCGAAAGGCCTGGGTGACCTGACGCTTGTCATCCCTACTTCTACCGTCTAGATTCAGCAATGGCCCTAAAATGCTTTCACACACATTCTTTATCATGTGAATGACTTCAAGATTATGAGGAATTAAGTTGTCTTTCTAATAGGGCAAATCGAAGAAAATGCCCTTTTTTTCTAGCCGAAAGACAACAGCTTATTATCTTGTACTAACTTGCCAAATTTCATTTATAACCATATAAATATGCCAAGTTATCTTGATCCAAGTTATTGTTTAGGTGGATCTCTAAGCTCTTGTTTCCCATCGAAGTTACTCGAGTGACTTATGTAACAATGGCCTTGGTTTAGAAAACGACGATGCCCCATGTAACAAAACTTGCCACTAATTTTCCATCATCTCGACTCAATATCCTTATTACAAACAAGACATTCAAGTTCTCCTTTGGTACTCCATCCAGACAAATTCGCATAACCAGGATAATCACTAATAGTCCACAATAGTGTTGCTCGCATTTCAAAATTTTGCTGCATTGACGCATCGTAAGTTTTGATACCTTCACACTATAAATCTTTCATTTCAGATACTAGTGGCTGCAAATAGACATCAATATTGTTATCGGGAGCTAATGAGCCAGGTATAAGTAGAGACATCATGATGTATGGTTACTTCATACACATCCACAGAGGTAAGTTGTATGGTATCAATATAGTCGATCATGTACTATGTACAGTATCCATACTCTTGAAAGGATTAAATCCATCAGATGACAACCCTAATATTACATTCCTAGGATCCATAGCAAATTGAGGATGCTTAAAATCGAAATATTCCCAAGCAGGAGAGTCGGCCGGGTGCCTCAGATTACTATCTTTGGTGCGACTTTCAGCATGCCATCTCATGAATGTTGCAGTTTTTGAAGACATAAACAAGCGATGTAATCCATCTTTTAAGGGGAAAATGGCATAGTGACTTATGTGGAATCTTGCTCTTTTCACCAGTAGGATCATCATCAGAGACTTCCCATCTGTACACTTACGCGTATCACACTGATTCTTGCTCTTATCTTTTCCCCAATACAAAGTACAGTCATTTGGACATGCATCATACTTCTTGTACCAAGTCCCATCCCTTGCATAATCTTTTATGCCTCATAATAAGACTTAAGCAGTCTCACACCCTTTGGAAATGCATCATTCAACAACTTCAATAACAAGGTAAATATCTTATTAGATGTCTTACCCAAACACTTGAGATGATATAAGCGCACCAAGAATGACAACACCGAGAAGTTCTTACAGCCTGGCCATAATTCTTGTTGGGAATCTTCAACCAATTGGTATAATCTCTTTGCTTCTCGATTTGGCTCCTCGGCGCCACTACCGTCACTATCTTCCATTTCAACATCGTCTTCAGCTGCACCATAAGGTACACCTAAAGCATCATGCGGCATCTCTTCCATATTAACCCTATGACACATCTCTTCCGTACATTCCGCAACACTTGCATCACTTCTAAAGGAGCTTTAAACACCCGACTTTGAAGTTTCACCATGAGCCAACCACTAAGTGTAATTCTTGATAAAAACAATACATCTCAAATGAACTTCAACATCCTTTCTTGGTAAACATATCCCATTTTTACAGTTTTTACAAGGGCACAATATTTTTCCTTCCATAACTGTATTCTTATGGGAGAAAGCGAAGTCAAGAAACAGACTTAATCCTTTCATATATCCTTGGCTATTCCCAGCTAGCTTCATCCAAGTCTTATCCATATCAACCAAGATTGACAAAATCACACAACTGTAACACTAAAAGTAAAACGTAGAGGTCCACAAACCTGAAAATGAAGTAGATTAGTACAAATTTATACCAACTTAACTCAAAGTGTACATATTTCTGCATTAAGAAAGTGTAAAAATGCAATAAAATGTAACATAAATGGTCTGTATTCAGAAAGTGCAATGCTTAGGAAAGAACCAATTCGTTTTCTTAAGCACATGATACACTCAAAAATACCCCATGGAAACTGTCACTCATGCCCATAGTCTGTAAACTTAATAGTTCTGAATAAAGGTAAGGCGGCATATGTAAATCCAATAGTAGCTTTATTGACAGCCCCCTTAATTGATACTTTAGCATCAGAACAATGAAGGACTTGTATTGCAGTGGTTCTTATGATAGAAAATGGAACCTAAATTTATGGCACAAGATATAAACCTAAATAGCTCAAGATAATAAGATATGGTCATAAGTTTGTTGAAGGATCCAGGAAAAATCAAAGAAATCAAAGTTTAATATGATCAAAACAGCATAGACTACTAAGTGACATGCAGAAATGAGGATTTACAGTACTAAAGTCCAAAGTAGCATCACGAACATACTGATCACAACCATTATCTTTAGCGCTAAAGTAAAACATAAGATAACACAATGTAACAACAGAGAGATCTTTTCTTTTCACGAACCAGATTACATGTTGCTTCTATTTCATGATCATCCCATTCTATGATTTTTCTCAGAATTTGTTCAGAAAACAAATTAAACACTAAATCAAATTTGTTCAGAAACCCATAAATGTAAATTAAATTTGTTCAGAAACTTTTGTAGCATAATACGGACAAAAGCAGCCATGATTCTATAACCCAAAAAAAATCTGGTACAGCATTATTACATCAAATTGGTTGCATAAAATAATATGAACACCACCTAATCCAGTACCTGACTTTTTACATATTTGAAACTCAACATGTTAGCAGTTAACCAATTCTAGTTCTTCCTGAAAAATGCAGAATACTTGTGAATGAATACACCACAACAATGAACTCTGATAACAAATACAGCTTAATTAACAAGATTTACGTACAAAGTGGACAGCAAAAGGCTACTTCAAAAAATCGTGGACAAAATAAAGGCTTCCAAGATAAGGCCCGGATTCGACTAACTACATAAATCAGCAAAATGACTTGCATCACAATCAATGACCTAAAGGTGAATTGATCCATATGTAATGATGAGTTGGCAGACTTAGTATGGATTGCCAAGTAATAATCCAAGCCAACACAGCTGGATGACTGAATGTTCGTTCTCTGAATTTCTACTTGTCTCAAAACCTAAAGAGACTAAGCCAATTCAAATTTCACTTGCAAGATCAATGGCTACTTCCATGCAATGAATTCATCGACTATTTTTAAGAGTATTCTCACTACTGTTCAAAAGTTTTTGCTGTCCTTTGATTTTCATGTCACTGTTCCATTTTTTTTATGAGTGTATATAATCATCAATCCCTACACTTCCCTTTCCTGCAATACCTCCCTCTTCTAAAATTCTTACCATTAGAACTGAAGGTTATCAGCATTTATACAAAAGGGTTCTAAACATTCTTAGTTAAACAAAGTTGTAGTGGTAGTTAGATTTGAAGAGTTGTGACTGTCTTTTGGATAGGAGAAGGGAGCTCTCTCCGGTCCAGTCCGAGTGGGTGTAAAGAGCTGATAGAACAGCTGCTGAATCATTGGTTCATGAACGCATCAAATTTTAACAATAATAGACATGCCCTTTGTCCTTTCTGGACTTTTATCATTACCAACTCACAACTTGTTCTTTAGTTCAAAAGAACAATTGATTAAAAGATAGAGAGCCTTTCCATGTTTTCAAAAACTGTTTTCCTAAAATAGTCAAACAGCTTGATAATTCTTTAAGTTCCAATGTAAAATTTGAAGCAGATGATGACCTCATAGAGTGGGATAAGGCCTTAGTTGTTGTTTCTACAAATTCCAAAGGAACTCCTATCAGTAACAAGCCACAGCTTCAAGCTGCTTCCATACACAAAGTCAACAAAATTACTACACTATATGCTATCTTTACAGCATCCAAGTCAACAAACTGGTTATTTCAGGATGGTCTTTCAAACTCAGGTGTCAATTAAAAGTTTTACAGGCACCCAAGGCATCATGTGTTATAAACATTATAATTCGGTCCAGGTACACATCAATGCAGACTGGGTTTTTTAAAGCGCAAAGTGCAGCGAAGCGCTAATGGTAAAATTTACCGAAGAGTGAAGCTCTTGCTTTTCGGAAAGAAACGCTTGCAAAACATGTACTAGGATTATTTCATTAAAGACACAACATAGAACTTAGAATAATAACACACTATCATAAAAGACAAATAAAGCTTTCAACACAATACCAAAATCAAAGTTTTAAGGGTGGTAAGAAGAACTAAATGACTAAGATCGAAGAATTCTTAAATTATTATGAGATCATTAAAGGCTCTAGTCATCGGAAAAATCATCATAATCTTCACTAGAAGTACCCCTATGGACATCTCCATCCCTAAACTCCATGTCATCTTCCTTATCATTTCCCATATCTCCCTTGATCTCTTCTTGATGTACCTCATATGTTGCTGTTGCCCTCTGTTTTATAAAACGGGAGTAGGGAAACTGAGCCGCGGAAGTGAAGACGAGGCTGTAGGAAGTGAAGACAAGGCCGCGTCGGTGAAGATGAGAGTAACTGAGCCGATTCTGTTTTTTTTTGTTTAATTTCCTAACTTATTCTAACTCTAATACTATTCCATTTCAGCCCAACTCATTTCATTATAAAAAAAAGAAAATAAAAAGCCCCATTTCAGCCCGTAAACGAAAAGCGTGCTTTTCAGAGCGCTGAGCCAAAAGCGCTGAAAAGCACGCACTTTTTGTCGGCATTAGCGCTTCTCCATACAAAGCGCTCAGGGGGCACTTTTTAGCGCTTTAAGCGCGCTTTTTAAATCCCAGAATGCAGAGTCAGATGTAAACGTAACTGAGTTTCATAATTTAAGCATATATTCTGCAGGCGGATGCCTATCCATAGGCCACCGTCAAATTTGTTCTTTAGTTCAACTCTTCAATCTCAAATATATGCAGGAGTATGTAAACAGTATATAGCCTTTCTTTATTCTTAAATATATTGTTTTGAAGCACCAATATATTCACTAAACAATATATGCAGGAGACAACCATCAAATTAGTCTACTAGGTTAATTAAGATAGTGAATCAATAGACAGTCAAAAGAAAGAAGCAAACTCAGAATTGATGCAGAAAAAACTGAAACCAAAATGTGATAGATGTACAAGCCAGAGCTATTGCAGTAGCACATTAATTCAAAATTTTGAGTAATAGTCCATAAGCAAACAATAAACAAGAACTTTCAGTCACCTCATAAATTCAAATTATACTCAAGTTCAATATGATGCAAAAACTTTCACAAACTCCATATGGGTTTGGCTACCTTAAACCAACAAATCTGTCACTGAAACTAAGTTCTGACTCAAATCAGTACCTGAAATCAACAATTTAAACAGTTCTCAGCCAACAATTCGCAAACACATCTCCCAATTTGATTCACGTACCTGTAAACAAGGTTGAACAACATCATTGATGCAGCAGCAAACTTCGCAACCAACAATTTTGTACTAAGCTCAACCCTTTCTCACCATGAAAAGGGGAAAAAATTCTAAGACATGTTTAAGCACGAACAAAACAAAAAGGGCAGATTGGATAGCTACCAGTAATGCCAAGAAGTTACCCCAGAAAAACACTTAAGAAAAAATGTATCTTAGTCCACACTAAGTGATCAAATGAATATCTAATGTTCCCCACCTTCCCTGCAACCGGAGTTTCCCACCCTCTCCCCACGACCTATAATCAGATAGATCTAAGTTTGCAGCATAACACGCTTTTCATATGCTTCAGTTTAACAAGCAGCTGCAGGATACAAAGCATTAGAATAAACAAAACGGTCTTCTCCTCAATGAAAAGCACACTGTCAACAGGCTGATGAGTCTCCCTCAGTCCATCACAAATGGTATTCATCATCATCCACCACCATTGATGGTTCAAGGGCACAATTGCAAGAAACCATAAGCCACGTAATTTTTTAGCAAACACAGTAATTTAGCTACACTGCAAAAATTCAATTAAAGCAGTAAAGAAAAGCAAGCTCACTAAGCTGCCAAGTCAATTCTACAAGTTTGGGGTATTGCATCGCAGTGAATGGACGTTTATCGAAAGCAACCAAAACCATCAGGGCAAGCACATAATTGCAAGGATAGCGTGAGTTTAAGGCTAACACACCACCAGAATAATAACATTACACCAGTAACAAGAGTAAATTCATAAGACTTCCACTAGCAGCATTGCAACCTACTCAGCTACTTATGAAAGCTCAACAATCTTTGGTCGCTTTTTGGAAGACTCTTTCCTCACTGCTTTACTAGAACTTTCAGGAGCAGTCTTGTCTCCATTGCCACCACCAACATTCCCATCACTGCTACTCTCATAACCGTCATCATCATCATCATCACTACTGTCAGAACCACCAAATGAAAGAGTTGGGTGATGACCAGCCAAAGCGGATTCAGCAGCAGCAACAGCTTCTGGAGTATGAAGATCAGCAATACCCAGCATCAAATCCATCTCAATCAATTCAGACTCATCCCCATTAAGCCTCTCAATATCATACTTCTCGGCATCCTCCCCTGCATCAGCTTGCAGCTTTTTATTAGCTTCTGCCATAACCCCCAGAAAGTCCTTCACTCTCCCCATCACATCACTTTCAGGATCCACACACGTACTGCGTTTCTTAGCTAAACGGGGCTTGAGATCATCATCAGGTTTGCAAAATAGAAGCTTGGACTCTATAGAAGATGCAGAATCCAACTCCAGCAAAACCTTGCTCTTTCCTTGAATCAAAATCAAATTTTAATACACACACTATCTATACACATACATGAATACACAGGCGAACAAAAAGATTGTACCTTTATCAACAGATTTCTTCATTTTTGAACTGTAACTGTGGGATGCTAGGGTTTTTCAATGGTTTTTTGATTGAGCAGTGTTTTTTCGTGAGAAAGGTGTTTTTTTCTGGTACCATCAAATTGTAGGATGTTGGACTGATGTTTGGAGATGCCGAAGGTTATACACCGTACACGTGTAATCACCCTTATTTCATTTATTTATTTTTTACATAACGTAGTAGATAAAAAGAGCTCGAATAATATTCATATAACCCCAAGCAGCAATCTTACCCCAAATTCAGCAGATTCTTCAGTCTTCTTCCCGTCTTTGTCAGGTGAATGTTTTCTCCTCGAATTTGTTCTTTTGTATTGTCTGCAAATACTGTTATATTAATGATAAAGACGACGACGGGACAGGGAGTTAGAATCGCCGGAAATTTCTAGAGTTAAGTGTTTTTCTCCGGACGATTTCGCACGTGCGATTTTTTAATGTTTTGTAACTGGTAATTTTGTTGCATCGAATTAGTTTAGATGTTCCCTTTTGTGAAAATATGACAAATTTAGGGTTTTATATACCAAAAGCTCCTATCTTTGGGGCTTTTTGTTGCTGTGCGAAACTCAATTTGTGTGCTTTTGTACTGTTGAGGGTATCTGTATTCTTTTGTCAAGCTATAATTTTGCTGCAACCATGTTTTTCCCTGGTGTCGAGGTTGGTTTGTTTGATTGTATATGGTGTTTTTTTTTTGGATGTTTGGAAGAATTGAAATGTTCTGGATGTACCTCTAAATTGTTGAGTCATTTTCTTTAGGTAGTCTTTATGTTCAAATTGAGATTTTTCCGCTTTTTGTGATATCAGCTGTTTCTTGTCCATGTTGTCTAAACTCGCTAGTTTCTTATTTGTCTTGACTGATTGTAGTTTTTGTACACTTTGTAATGAAAATTGAGATGGGTTCAGAAATTGTTTGTTTTGAGGACAGATGGGTCGCTCAAGCCGAACTATTTATGTTGGCAATCTACCTGGAGATATCCGTGAGAGGGAAGTGGAAGACTTGTTTTACAAGGTTTGCTGCTTTACTTTTTTGATGAAGAATTTATATTTATTAATTCTGATTGCTTTGCGTCTTAGGTTTTATGCTCATCTATTATAAACTATGTGAACTCATCATATTGCCTGGACATTTAAGAAATAGACATTGAAGGTTACTGTCATGCTTTGTGTTTTGGTCTAATTCTTACATTTACTACATTTGCTTGATCAGACGAGTTACTGGTCAAATTGAATATTCTGTGTATATTAAAAACACATTCAAGGATGCAAATAGTTTCAGGCAAATCTATGCTACTAACGTGCTGCATTGAGATCTGTTTAGGTTCTTATCTTTTTGCTTCTCTAGTATTACTAAGCATGTGGATAAATAAATCCTTGATCATATAGTAGTACCTGCAGACAAATAAGTATTATTGGATGAGATGAGATTAAGTGTGATGCCAAGCTAGGAGCATGGAGAGAGACATTTGAAAAATGTTTAACAGATGGTAGAGTAAAACTGGATATATGAAATACCTCATTATAATAGTTGAACTGTATGCAGGGAAAATTTGCCAAACCTATTACGAATTTACGGTTTCTAAATACTTCATATCTATTGGTTGAAGATTGGAGATGGGTAAAGATATAAGTAGGATTCAAGCATGAATTATGGAGAAGTGCGTTTTACACTTTGTGAGCATATAGCTCCCTGAAAACTGAAAGGATATTTTTTAGAGAAGATACGAGACCAAATTTAATTTTTGGGTGTTGGGGGACTTTAACATTAACTAAGCATGTGGGTAGCATGGATAAGAATTTGGATGTGGGTGTGGAAATACCAGACTAGATAGAGTACAATGTGGAACTGTTACAACAAACTTATTAGGGGACCATCAACCAATGAGAAAATGAGAGAAAAATGTCAAATAATTTGGGCTTGTACGGACGAGGCTCGTAGATATTCTGGTACAGTGAATGAAGACAACGAATTATCAGTTTGGCATTGTATATATTGTCAAAATAAGACCTAGAATATTGGTTAGCTCTGTACTTGTGTCTAGGTCTTTCCTTTATTGCAAGTGCTTGGAACTTGAATGAAATGTCTTCACCTTATTATGATGTTGACTAATAAATGGCACTTTCAGTACTTGTTATGAACAAAAGTTAGAAAAGGGGTTGGAAATAGGTCGGTAAGGATGTAAGATAATGTAGAGCTATGGGCCGTATGGGGACAAGGTAATTAAGTTTGGTCCTCCTACTTAGTATAGGTTCTCTCTTCTGTGCCTATTTGTAGGATAACATCAAACTTCTGTTGTTTTGATGTCTCGTCATTAGTGTCGGTTACAGCTGGAGTGTTTTGTGCTATAAATATAATTGCAAATTTGCAATATTTATTGATGCATTCAAATTCTACTGGGATATTTATTCATTTTAAAATGCTATAGTCTTATCAGTATTCTACTTTTGGAAGGCTATGACTGTCCTGAACCCATAGTTGGTCTTCTGGCGTCACTGATTGGAAATGTGTGTGTGATTTTGCAGTATGGGCCGATCGTTGATATTGATCTGAAAGTCCCTCCAAGGCCACCTGGTTATGCTTTTGTAGAGGTGAGTTTCTTGCTGGCGTTGAAGATCTACTATGTCACTTCCTGGTTAAAATCACTTGATTATAGGCATATGCAAACTTTATGAGCAGTAACTCTTGTCAATGTTGCTTGGTGTTTATTAGTTTTGTTTGTGCTTAGTAAGCTTACCTTTATTGATTTCAGTTTGAAGACTCGCGTGATGCTGATGATGCTATCCGTGGTCGAGATGGCTATAGCTTCGACGGTCACCGATTACGCGTAATTTACCATTCCCTGTGCTTGTTAAGAACGTAGACATATACAGATTTTCTATAACACTACATTGTCCATAATTTTGCAGGTTGAACTTGCTCATGGTGGCCGAGGCTCATCATATGATCGTTACAGCGGCTATAGTAGTGGAGGGAGTCGTGGTGGAGTCTCAAGACGCTCTGACTATCGTGGTAAGCACTAATATATAATTGGTCCCTTCATTTTACACAATGAGGTCAATTGGAAACGATTATAATACTTGAAATTTTGCAGTTTTGGTCACAGGGCTACCATCTTCTGCCTCGTGGCAAGACTTGAAGGTTAGAGTTCCACATAGCTATGGGAGTTCTCTTATTTTTACTATATGTTCTCAATTTCTGTATTTTTTTCTGTTTGGCCCATCTTTTGGTTTGTTTTTTGATCGGTAGAAAGAGGTGGGAGTGGTTCTAGGGATTGTTGCATGTTATTTAAGTCAATGTTTACGAAGCAAGTTCTGGTTCTTTTTCTAGGATCACATGCGCCGGGCTGGTGATGTCTGTTTTTCTCAAGTCTTCCGTGATCGGGATGGTGAGTTCATGAATGTCCATGTGCATTTTCTCATCTTGAGATTTACAGTTGCCACTGTCATATTTCAATTCATAGTATAGTTGATGCATTTTTGGTATGACTTTCTGTATTTTCTATACTGAGCTGGTCATTATTATGACGGTTATGTTAAAGAGTTTAGAGGTAGGTGACTTCTTCTAGAACTTATACTTGGTTGTGGTTAGTTTCAACAAACATGACATGTTACCATAGGTCCTTGATATAATGACACTTTTGGGGAAAGCATGGCTTAAATACTTTGTTATATATATCCAAAAAATTCATTATATTTATCTACATTGAAAATTGTAGGTCTATGTTCAGACTGATCTCCTGCTATCTGTTATCTACCTTGTCGGCTGCGTCTCTTACATGAATACTTTGATCTCTAATGTTTTTAATCATCTTAAGCATGCTCCTTGATTCCTTTGTGCTTTTGGTGTAGAAATATTATTCAGTCAGTGTGTGTAGCTGGATATCACATCTTGATTTTGGCTGATTTTTTTGCAGGCATGAGAGGCATTGTTGACTACACAAACTATGATGACATGAAGTATGCGGTAAGCTGATTCCATGTTATATACTTCACTGTACATTTAAATACATTATTTGGTTTCTTCTCCGAATTCTGGTGTGAGAATTACGTCATTGTTGCGCCTACTCTCTTTAATGCAGATTAGGAAGCTCGACGACTCTCTGTTTCGTAATCAGTATTCTCGTTCTTATATACAGGTAAATGAACGATGAACGTTTGGGATTCTGATTGTCACAGAACAGTGTCTTATCTTTGTTTTATCTGATCTTGTAGGTGGAAGAATATGACCGTGGACGAAGTATCTCCAGGAGTCCTAGTAAAAGTCCTGGTTATTCAAGGAGCAGGAGTCCTGGATATAGCAATATGAGCAGGAGGTCTTATTCGTTTTGTTAGCTTTGTTCCTTTTGTTTGACCGCTCTACATATTAACAAATTTTGATCTTGCAGTGCTTCTCCAAGAGCTAAATATGATCGGCGCTCTCCATCTGTATCTCTTTCAGGGTTAGTATCTTTAAAAGCTCGTTGTGAATCACCTGTTCGTTCTGCTTCTAGGCTGGGTTTTAAAAAGCGCAAAGTGCAGTGAAGTGCCAATGGTAAAATTTACCAAAGCGCTGAGTGCAAGCGCTCGCTTTTTGGAAAAAAGCGCTGGCAAATCATGTACTAGGATTATTTCAATAAAGACACAACATAGAACTTTGAATAATAACACACTATCATAAAAGACAAATATAACATTCAACACAATACCAAGTTCAAAGTTTTAAGGGTGGTAAGAAGAACTAAACGACTAAGATGGAAAGATTTTTAAAATTATTATGAAGTCATTGGAAAAAATCATCATCATCTTCACCAAAAGTATCCCTATGGACCTCATCTCCATCCCTAAACTCCATGTCATCTTCCATATCATTTCCCATATCCCCCTCGATCTCTTCCTCATTCTCATCAACAATGTTCATTCTTCGAGGCATTGATGACATCCTTATCCTCATCCAAAATAGAGCCCATGGTTAAACCAAAGTAAACATAAGAAAAAAAAACAGCCCATAAACTCATGAAACATTGGTCTGAACCCTTTTTTTTTTGAAAAAATATACTTTTTTCGAATGGGTGAGAAGGAGAAGGAAGTTACCTCTGTTGCCATCGATTTCTGAAAACGGGAGCAGGAAGTGAAGACGAGGAAGTGAGCCGCAGTCGCTTCTTTCTTTCAGTGAAGAAGAGAGTTTGACCGATTCTTTCTTTTTTTGCTTGTTTAATTCCCTAAATTATATAAACCCTAATACTATTCTATTTCAGCCCAAAGCTCTTTTCAGCCCAAACTCTTTTCATTTAAGAAAAAAAGAAAATAAAACAAAAAGGCCCATTTCAGCCTTTTGACGGAAAGCGCGCTTTTTTAAGCGCTTCGCCAAAAGTGCTCAAAAGCACGCGCTTTTAGTCGGCGCTGGCGCTTCTCAATACAAAGCGCTCAAGTGAGCGCCTAGCGCTTTTTTTGCGCTTTAAGCGCACTTTTTTAATCCCAGCTTCTAGGTAGCCTGTTGCTTTGCGTTTTGTTCCCCACAATTTTTTCCTTTCAAGTGGCGAAGTGCTTTGGTGCTAAAGCACACTGGCAGCTTGGGATTTCTCAACCATGTCATTACCTGCTTCATGCTGTTACTTTTATAAACTATCATTTGTTTGTTTGTTAGTTCATTTATATTTATTTCACAAGTTTGAATACTTGTGGTAGATAATGTTGCCATGGAGCAGAGCTAGTTTCTATAATGTTAGCAATTCTTAAGTTGTGTTTGAACAGAAATACGCTATATCTTATTTAGATGCTTTAATAAGGAATACCCTTGTCTGGATTGTGATACTTAATTTCTATGTTCTAAAAGTATTGTAGAGATCTATACTTGGAACTTCATGCTGAGGTTGCTTCTATTATTTTATGATATTATTTCTAATGATGCTTAGTTGTTAAGGTACCCCTGTTCGTGACGCTATCATCTTTTAGATTCAACTGTTGGATATGCTTTTCGATCTTCATTGATTTTTTTTCTTTTCTTTCCGGGTTCTACATAATTAATCTCCTCCTGGACTTCAGACTATCTTAGTTTTCCTGTTTTATTTGTGTGGCTATACTTTACCCTTTTTATTTGTTCCATTCCGCTCCAGTATTTATCATCTTCTATGCAATGTAATGCCAATATGATCAGCCTAATTATAATTTTCGCTAGTCTGCAAGTTAATGTTCTGGGAACTGGAGTGATTCTGTCTATGCTGCTATCAGTCAGGTTTTAAGTCCCCTATAGATCACTGTAAATTTGCTCTTCTTTTGGGTAGTTTGCATTCTCTGTTTTGGCGTCTAGTCAGACCCAGCTCATTTTCTAGCATCATTTGGGCTCGAGACATTTTGTTCCACATACCCTTCAGTGGAAGTAGTTCCATGTCACCATTACTATGAGCTTTTCTTTCTGTGGGTTAACTGTTTTGAATTGATATATGGCAGTCTTTTTAACGTTGCCTTTCCAAAGCTCTTTAAATAGGAGGATGGACATATTTCAAACTTTCAGTTGTGGTTTAAAAAAACATCCATATTTCAATCATAAATTGCAATTTTCATTTTGCATGAATTCCACTATCTTCTCAGTCCCCCCTCTGGTGTCACTTAAGCTCCCTTCCTCTCCCCTTCAAAAAGGGGAATGGGGACTGGTTAGTTGCGAAAGGATCTTGCCACATTTGTGGTTGATGATAGCATTATGAAGTTGGCTTTTTTGTTTTCTAGATCTGGATTTTTGCGGCTATCTGGGGATTGCGTGTTAGGGACTTGAGGATGTATGGTGCTCAGATTCACGCAACTCATTTGGTTGTGGGCCCTGTGGCTGAATGCTGTTTAGTTGAGGGCACCTTCGGCATTCCCTGGATGGTAAAATTTGGGTGACTGTTTATTGTGGCAAGTGATTCTAATGGATGATTAACTTCAAAAGGCTAGACCATGGTGATTAATATTAGCTAAAAGCAAAATAGAGTACTTGATATCCAGAACAAAGTTGGACATGCTACTGACACCATTTTACATAGATGACTTTGATTCTATGTGATTTGATATGGACATTCTTGTTGACATGCCAGTAAGTCCATAAGTGAACTAAACTCTGGGAGTAGGGTTGTCTACCAGACTGCTCCAACTTGGTTGCTCTTTGGTCTGGTCCTTCTTAGTTTGAAGCCATTGGTGAAGTGTGATGACTATTAATGTAAAATTGTGTTGGAATGGTGCATTACATTTTCTACTTAAGTGGTGCTAAAGGTTGCTGGTAGATACACCGTTTTCTTGGTAGTGGCATGGATGCTTCGGATCAAGGCTTGGTAAGGCTGTCCTGGAATTAAATGGGTTTGTTTTGGAATTTTTTGCAGATCCCCAGCAAGAGTGAGGAGCCCTATATCACATGTATGTTATTCTTTGGAAATTCTTTATTAATGCTATTTAAAAAGAGGATTTTAGTCACATTCCTGGAGTAACCTTTCATATGTCACAGTCCCGTCCCAAATATGTGAGCAGAAGTCCAGAACCAAGCGATAAGAGCAGGAGCAGGAGCTTGTCCCGGTCACGGTCGCTATCCCCATCTCGATCTCCTTCTGTAAGCTCTCTTTCCACAATGCTGCTATATTTTTTTTAATGTTCAGAATCTCCTTTTATGCTTATTTATGTATGTGGTTTACAGGTGAGATCTGATTGAATCTGGTGAGTTGGATCAAAAGCACTTGAGGAAGGGGCTTGTATGCATGCATTATTCTTAGTTGAGAATAAATTTAAACAAATGATAAAAGAATATGGAACGAAGAAGAAATAACAATGGTGTGCGCTGAGTGATAATATGCTTGTTATGATTACGGAGTCTGATTGTGGTTGGATTATCTACATATTAGCTGTGTGTAATCTTCATTTGACATTGTTCCTTGGGTTCTGAATCTGTCTAATTAGAGTGATGGCCTCTGATTCTTGGTTTGTCATACGTGTGACCAGATCCAGAGTATTTATATCTGACCAGGTTCTTATTGGTAGTGTTTTCTCAGGCAGGTTTATTGAGTTGTAACTTGACAACATGCAAACAATTACATATCAAACATCTCCTGCATTTGTAGATAGCGTGCAGGTTTTGTTTGTTTTTAAATCAAGGCCTGAATGTAACATTGTTCCAAGATGGCCATTTTTTTCTTCATAATCAAACCAGGTCTAGCTTGACCAAGAAAGAGATTTACAGCAAGGTTTGAACGGCAAATCCAAATAGCTCATAAAAAGCACGTTGCAGGCCTTGTTTGTTTTTTAATCAAGGCCTGAATGTAACATTGTTCCAAGATGGCCATTTTTTTCTTCATAATCCATGTCTAGCTTGACCAAGAAAGAGATTTACAACAAGGTTTGAACAGAAAATCCAAATAGCTCATAAAAAGCACGTTGCAGGCCTTGTTTGTTTTTAAAATCAAGGCCCGAATGTAACATTGTTCCAAGATGGCCATGTTTTTCTTCATAATCAAATGAAGTCTAGCTTGACCAAGAAAGATTTACAGCAAGGTTTGAATGGCAAATCCAAATAGCTCATGAAAAACACGTAGGCCTTGTTTGTTTTTCAATCAAGGCCTGAATGTAACATTGTTCCAAGATGACCATTTTTTCTTTATAATCAAACCAAGTCTAGCTTGACCAAGAAAGAGATTTACAGCAAGGTTTGAACGGCAAATCCAAATAGCTAATAAAAAGCACGTTGCAGGCCTTGTTTGTTTTTAAATCAAGGCTGGAATGTAACGTTGTTCCAAGATGGCCATTTTTTTCTTCATAATCAAACCAAGTCTAGCTTGACCAAGAAAGAGATTTACAGCAAGGTTTGAACGGCAAATCCAAATAGCTAATAAAAAGCACGTTGCAGGCCTTGTTTGTTTTTAAATCAAGGCTGGAATGTAACGTTGTTCCAAGATGGCCATTTTTTTCTTCATAATCAAACCAAGTCTAGCTTGACCAAGAAAGAGATTTACAGTAAGGATTGAACAGCAAATCCAAATAGCTCGTAAAAAGCACGTTGCAGATCTTGGTTGATAGGTTCGTAAAAGTCTAGTGCATACAGTAATAGGGATGAGAATAAGTTTCCCAGCTCAAGCAGCATTCTTAGGGAAGGGTAGGTGTTGGTTTGGTTAATCATTTTTTTATTTGTTCGGTTTGGGTTAATCAGGTTGGGCACTAAAAAACCTACAATTGAAATTGAACCGAATATTTTAATATGAAAAATTTTATACAATTTCTAAAGAGAAAGTCTTAGGAAAGGTGGTCTGTTCATAAGTTGACAGACAGTCTATAGTATCTTTTACATTAAATATTATAATTTTTTTATAAAATTTAAATATTTCAAAAGTTAAACCGTCCGTCTCTGAAAGACGGTCTTTCCATAAGTTATGAAAAATCAAGGTTTAAACTGCAAATTAGAAGAAATCAAGATAACATTTTTGGGTTGCATTAATTTGATCATAAATTTATAACTAGTACATGTTGCATAATAAATTTTTAATATTGCAACTAAAGCTATTTACCTCCTTCGCCTCCGACTCGCCAGGCTCCCCCTCCCAGAATGTGCTCACCCCTCTCTCAGCCTCCGACTCGTTGGACTTTCCCTCCCAGTCACGTTCATCCCCTTTCCGCCTTCGACCCGCCGGACTCCATTGCCTCCTGCGCCTTCAACTTCCACCTTGACCCTGCCATGTTCCACCGCATCAGCTCGTAAACCTAGTGTCACTGTGAAGATCTCTGTATTCACAGTCTCTGTCTTTCCAAGGTCTCCATCTTCGTGGCGGTGTACTAGAACTGGTGGGTGAACCTTGCTGTCGCTCGGCACTTCGTGGTGGTCCAATCTGAATGAAAATCTGAATGAAGAAGAAATAAAGTTGGACGACAAGGGTTTTTGGTAGGGGTGGGGGTGAGTGGTAGGGTTTGTATAAACTTTTAATTGTTTAAGGGTGAGTATGTCTATTAATAGGTTAATTTTTTCTTAAGATGGAAAGTGTGCAGATTTACCTGGGACAGACGGGAAAATAAGTGCAGATTCGGCTAGGACGGAGGGAGTATATTAATTTTAAAATGAGTCAGTCTTTTGAAAGATGATCTTTCTATAAATTATGGAAAAATCAATGACTTTGCAGTTTTACCACAAAAGGATGAAAAAAATTGTTGGTTAAAACAATTAAAATTTGGGTTGTATCTATTTGGGTAAACTCAAACGCCTATTTGACTTTTGTTTAGAAATATTACATATTTATAGTTAAACATATAGCCATTTCATAAGAGTTCATTGATATTTTGGCTTTATAAAATCAAATCTACTTCGATTCTATAATCTACATAACTTTTGCTTCTATTGCAAGACAAAATTCCCCGGATAAACAATTATTATTTTACTGTGGACAATTTCTCAACATCTTGTTCATTCGCAATAAAAAAAATTCTTTGGCCATCGGTAAAAAAACTTTTTTTTGGTGAGAGATACTATTTCACCAATCGAGTCACAATTATATAACATATTCATACCTAATGATTTTCAACAAAGTGGTGACGAAAAGTATAACTTGTACAAATCTTCCCCTTTTCCACAAAGTTGTGGTTAGAAACATTACACAACATAAAAATTTATATATTTTACTATAAATATGTAATGTTTCCAACCAAAACTTAAATAGGTGTGTGACTTTACCCAAATAGCTTATGACCCAAATTTGACCCAGATTTTAATTGTTTTAACCCGTGAATTTTTTATCATTATATATTTTACTATAAATATTTAATGTTTCTAATCAGAACTCAAATGTTTCACTTGCTATTACTGCAAAGTATACATTCCTAACTACATATTATTCTAATTAAATATCATTTTTCAATATACCAATGGAAAGATGATCTTTCCCAAGTCATTGTCTTTAAAATATATAAAATATGTAATTATCCGAACAACTTTTGAACAGTTTAATTTCTACATCATCAAAATGAAAATTTCAAAATAAAAATCTTACAAGTATAATACAAATTCATCCGTGATATATTCAACATCTTTGATCAATAGTTTATTTTAAAATTAAGGGTAATATGCAAATATAACCCTATATGTTGGAGAAAGTGCAAATATAACCCTGAGTTGTTTTTTAGTGCAAATATAACCCTAATTATGATACATATGTGCAAATATAACCCTAACTATTATACATATGTGCAAATATAACCCTAAAGCCATTATTTTGGCGTTGACTGACCAGGGTTATATCTGCACTTTCAATTATCGCAGGGTTATATCTGCACTTTCATTTCGCAAGGTTATATTTGCACTTTCATCAATTATATAGGATTATATATGCACTTTTCTCTAAAATTAATCTTCGAAGATTTTATATTGGACGAAGACGAAAGAATGAGTAACTACGTCATTTTCAAAAAACTTAGGTTTTGAGTTTGGGAAATATATTTTAAAATATTAAAACTAAGCCTCAAGTTTATAGCCATATATAAAATTTATTTTAATATTTAACATTATATTATTTATACATATAGGTGTATTTAATTTATTTATATTGTAATTCTATATTCAGGTCAGGTTGTAGATTAAGTTTCAATATCCAAACCAAAAATTAAATTAAAATTTGATTTATTCTATCCGATTATCTGAAAATCATATTTTTAATTTGATCTGAGTTATTCAAATTTGGATTAATCAATTTTAAGTTTTTTTTTCCGCTCCTACATCCGATTGCAAGGTGCTAAAAGGGCACTTACGCTTAAGGGTGAGGAAAAAATTTGAAAACCAAAAATTTGACAAAATACTATGTATGTGTCAATCTACTCTTGGGCGTCGTTGACTTTAATTGTTGACAGGAAGTTTGGCCGAAATTTAATGACATGACAATTTTTTTACAAAAAAGGAAAGGGAGGAAAAAGACAGATATACCCAAACATTTTCCTCTTTTCTTCTTCTAGTTTTTTCTTCCCGCTGAGGTCCGGTTAACCTTTTCTCATTCGGTTGCTGTAACGAAGGTGGAGAAGTTTGTCAATAGCGCTTTGGTGCTCGTGCTCATTTTGAGTTCTTTTCCGACTCAGGCTTCGCTTGGGATGGAGTCAGTGGCGGAACCAGGAGTATATGTTAGGGGGGGTGAAAAAGAGGTTAATTTTTTTTCAACGCTAATGCTAATGGTTTTGCAATGCCAGTGGCGGAACCGGCAGGCGGCGGAAGGCGGCGGCTAGCCGGTGGTGGATCTGCGCGTTTTATGGCTTGGAGTTGGAGCTAAACGTTTGATATATTTCTTTGTTGCCTCTCAAGAGATATATCATTAGGTTAGGCCATAATGACTGTTAGTTATTTAAATTTTGTTTCCCTTCAGCTAAACAAAACGACGTCGTTTCACTTAAGCCAAAACGACATCGTTTTGTTTAGTTATACCAAAAAAAAACAAAAATCTTCATCTTCTTCAATCAGCGCCGCTGCGCAGTCACGGCCACTTCCGCTCGCTCCAGTGCCAATGACTCAAGGGGGCCGGAATTTGGTGGCTTCCGGTGGCTCTAGGCCTAAATTCCGGGCCACCGGATCTTAGGGGAGGCGCTAGCACCCCCTCGCCCCCTAGTTCCGCCGCTGGATGGAGTTGCTGGTACGGAGTAAGCCAACTCCGCCGGAAGTGTACCGCTCAAAGCTGAAGTGGCCAGAGCCTCGCCGGAGATTGTAGAGGGAGTTGTGCGATGGAACTTACTTCGGGTCTGAGGTGGCATTGTGACGTGGTGGAGTAGGCTACTGGACCTGACTGGAACTTCGTCATCGATTCAAGCAACACAGATGGAATTGGTGGGTTGGGCTCCTTCTTGCCAGCTAAGCGATGAGGTGTAGCGTGGAGTTGAGTTGACGAGCTGATGCAGCGGTGGCTGTATCTTCACCAGCAATAGCCTCAGTTGGTGGTGTTGGGTCAGGTGCGCCACCTGTGACTGTGTCGGGCCGAGTAGAAAGCGAGTTGGTTGAAGCGATAGTGTGTCCCCGTCGTTCAGTCAGAGCAAAGCAGAAAGATGGTGGTGCGTGGAGCTGAAGCGCTGGCTGATACTGGGTTGTTGTTGGCGAACTTGTTAGGTAGGTATAGCCAGCAATTGACGCTGCTAACTGAAGGCTTCGCGATGAGCTCTGGTTTCTGTGTCATCACCAAAGGTGAATCTGAGATGGTGGTGGGCAGTGGCGAGCGGAAAGAAGAAGAGAGGTGGCGACGGCCGGGTGGGTAATATGACAAATAGAGGTAAAATGGGAAAAAATCATATTAAGGAATTAGAATATCGCTCGTAATTGTAATCACATTCTGTTACTTTTTTCTAGTTTAAATAGGTATCTTGTACCACTATATAATGTACCATGAGTTTATGAATAAAGACATACAATCATTACTCTTATTTTCTACATGTTATCAGAGCCTAAAATCCTGAAACCCTAATAGAAAAATTCCCGCTACCTTAAAATCCCGAGCTCCCGCTGCTGCCGGATCGGCCACACACGCCGTCGTTGTGCTCTCCACGCACCGCTGTTGTCCACGCTGCTGCAGCTGCTCTCCATCAGCCGCTGCTTTCCACGCTGCCATTGGTTCCGCCACACGGCTGCATCTCTCCAACCTTCACGCACCGCCGCTAGTTCAATGTGCCAGTGTGTCCTGTCGATCTGATCTGCCGCCGGTTGTTGTACCTGCTGCTGATCTGTATATGATTTTATACTATGTCTGCCTCCGAAGAACAAGCTCGTATTAATGTTGCACATGAGGTTCTAAAGCTTCAGGATATGAGTGGTTGTGATGTGATTGCAACTTTACTGAAGCAGTTGCAATTGTAATCTAGCTCTCGGTCTGCTGTACCTATTGGTCGTATGTCGACTGATCCTTACTTCATTGTCTCTGGCGATGGTCCAGGTTTACAGCTTATACTTAACATGCTGAAAGGTCAAGAAAATTACATTGAATGGTGTGATGCGATGTTCCGCACATTCTTTGCCAAGAACAAAATTGGGTTCATTGATGGATCCATTACTAAACCCTAGGATGGTCATCCTGATGCTGCTGATTGGCCTGGGGTTAATGCTACTCTTGTCTGCTGGATCTTGTAAACCCTGGATCCGGTATTGAGATCTTCTACAAGCTCGTTTTCCATAGTTAAGGAACTGTGAGATGACCTAAAGGCACATTTTATTCTTAGCGATCGTATGAAGGTTTTGCAAATGCAAGAGGCTATTCAGAGTTGCAGGTAGAACAGTCAGCCCATCGACATTTACTTTGGCAAACTGAAGAAGTTGTTTGCATATTATCACTGCATGATGCCTCCTCTAGTTTGTGACTGTGAAGAAACCAAGGCACTGCGCCATTGCAATATTTCTGCGAGAGTCTTCTGAGAAAGGGAGAAGGATTTGATCTACCAATTCATTCCTAGTCTCGACGAAGGCTTTCACACCTTGCGATCACATATCATGAGCATTGATCCAATGCCACAGGTCATGAAAGTGTATGCCCTTGTTGCCTAGGAGGAGAGCATAGAGCTGTCATTCGAGCTCGTGAGCCTTCTTCTAACTCCATGACATATGCTGCACGACACCCGCCACCTACAAGTTCTTCGCCAGTTGTTCTTTCTGCTTCTGACCGCAAGAATCTTGTTTGTACACATTGTCATCGCAAGGGTCATGATAAGGATGCCTGCTTCTAGATCTTTGGTGTACCAGAATGATTCAAGGAGTTGAAGGAGAAAACCAGCACCGCCAAGAAGCCGGCGCCAGTTCCTAGGCCTACAGCCACCACCATCGTACACGGAGGTGCTGTCGCGGCACTTCTTCTCCCGCTGCTGTGTCGCCGCCTGGTGTAGTGGCGGCGGCTTCCTCTGACTATGTCCCTACCCAATCCAACTTTGACCCTGCTATGTCTGATGACCAATGGAGCACGACCATGCATTTATTTAATCAGTTTAACTCTCTTACTGGCAATGAGTCTGGTAAGCCTATTTTACCATGGATACTTGATTTGGGATCCTCATATCACATGAATGGTGACAAAGGTTTTCTTACTGATCTTACTACTGCTATTGATACTGTGAATGTTGTTCTGTCTGCTAGATCTGTGTCATCCACCACTCAATATGGTTCTATTTTCTTTGGTGGTGTCATTCTTACTCATGTGTTATATATACCTACTTTGCGGTGAACTTGTTATCGTGTTCTAGATTGTTATCTTCCTTAAAATGTCTAGCTTTGTTCACTGAAAATTATTGCATTTTACAAACAATCAGTACGAGGAAAGTGATTGGCATGGGTGACCAGAAAGAGGGAGGGGTGTTTTGGCTTCATCTACTGGATACTCGTGATCATCCTCCTATCCCTCAGTATCTTCCAACAGTTGCTTCCGTGTCGTCTTCTGACTTATAGCATCATCGTTTTGGACATCCTTCCTCCACGGTGTTGTCTTCTATTTCTTCTATTGATTTTGGCACTAATAAAACTTCTGTTCCTTTCTCTATAATTTATAGAGCAAAACAGACTAGACATAGTTTTCCACTGAGTTCTACAAATGCTACTGCACTATTTCAATTAATTCATTGTGATGTTTGGGGACCTTATTGAACACCATCCTCTAGTGGTGTATTTCATTTTTTAAACTATAGTTGATGATTATTCCCGAGTTATTTGGGTTTATTTATTAGTGGCTAAATGTGAAGTAGCTTCTAGATTTTTAGAATTTAGTGCCTTAGTGAAGAATCTGTGGGGCCAAACCATACAACGTGTTCGGGATGATAACGGAACTGAATTTTTGCCTTTGAGATCTCATTTAATTGCATATGGGATCATCTTTGAGACATCATGGCTGACACACTGCAGTAGAATGGTCGAGTTGAAAGAAAGCATCGCCATTTACTCAATGTGGCGCGTGCTTTACGATTTCAAGCCAATCTCCCTATTGAATTTTGGGGAGAATGTGTTCTTACTGCTGCTTACCTGATTAACTAAACACCAACGCATCGTCTCAATGGTCGTACTCTCTTTGAGTTGCTCTATGGGTAAGCTCCCAACTACTCATCATTAAGAGTTTTTGGTTGCTTGTGTTTTGTTGCTCAAGTTCCCAGATATCGCGACAAGTTTGCCCCAAGAAGTTGGCGTTGTCTGTTTCTTGGTTATCCTGCCGGAAAGAAGGCTATCGCCTTTTTAACTTGGATTCCCTTGTTATCTTTAACAGTCGGGATGCCAATTTGTTGGAAGACCAGTTCTCGTATTTTTGCAACTCCGACATCGGTCCTTTCAGAAAAAACTCGACAGCGCCACCACATCACTGTTGGCCTCCTTCTCACCGAAGTGGGAGTTGCACGGTTTTCTCATAGCGCCGCTCGCTACCGGCTTCTCCCCGTCGTTCACCTCCGGCCAGTTACCATTGTCTTCCATCGGTTGTTGCCTCCAGTTTCCGTCCAGTTGACGTCGTCCAGTCACCACCGATTGACGTTGGTTCCTCATCGCAGACCGCCATCAGTTTGCCACCGTCGGTGTGCCGTTGCTAGCCGCCATCGAGCCCTCATCGCCGGCGTCTTCCCAATCTCCGAACCTGTATGCCGTCGACTCTAATTATCCGGCTCAGTCTCCTTTTACAGCATCTCTGGATCCGGATGGTTCCGCTACCGAGTTGCCAACCGCCTTATTATTTTGTAGATTATGATTGTGTTGATTATGCCTGTGCTCTAACTACTGAAGAACCCCATCCCCCCCTTCGTCTAGTTCACTCATGCGTTGTCACTATCCTCAGGTGTTCTCTACCTTCTTACTGATTATGTAAATTGTGATAATTTCTAGTATGCATTCTAGATTTTTGGGTGCAGTAACGTCTAGTGCAGATCCCACTACTTATTATGAGGCTTCACAACATACTCATTGGCGAGACGCTATGACTGAAGAGCTTATTGTGCTGGAGCGCAATCAAACCTGGACTTTGGCTCCTCTTCCTCTGAATAAGAAGGCAATTGGGTGCAAATGGGTCCATTGGAAAAAGTTCAGGTCAGATGGTACAATTGAACGTCATAAGGCGCGTCTAGTGGTTCTTGGAAATCACCAGGTTGAAGGAATTGATTATACTGAGACATTTGTTCCGGTTGCAAAGATGAGTTCTGTTCGCTTATTCTTATCTATTGCAGTTATTCGTGGTTGGGAACTGCATCAGATAGATGTCCATAATGCCATCCTGCATGGTGATTTGCATGAAGGGGTTTTTATGCGACCCCCCACCCGGCTATGTTGTTCCCCATGGTTAGGTATGTCGCTGATGTGTGATATTTAGTTGTTAATTCTTGGAAGAATTTAGTGCTCTTTTATGTGATTTCTGGTACTTAATTGATTTATTTTGTTGATAGATCACTACTTTTGGAGCAAAGCTGTATTGGAGCGGAAGAGTTATTTTTGGAGCACTATGATGCTGTTCCAGCTATCCTTAGTCGGAATCCTTCATGTGGCAGAATTGTGCTTCGTTTAACGATCACTAAGTTGCTCCGTGAAGTCGACCCGATTAAGGTGAAGCTGATGAAAGGGGGATTGTTATACTCTTTTTTCCCGAAAGGGTTTTTAATGAGGTAACGATCCCGATCCCTCGTTAGGGAGTTTACGGAGTTGCAGTCCAGAAGAAAATCAGTCCAGAAAATTCAGCACTGTGATTGGGCCGTTATGAAGCAATGAAGCCCAAGACTTGGATTAATTATTTATTCCAAGTTAGAATTTAATTGTAATTAGGCTGAAATTAAGTGGAAGAATATTTCTTTTTGGATAAGAATTCTAATTTTCCAAAATTAGTTAGAATTTGGGTTTTAATTTTAGTATAAGTATAATCGTGAGAGGAGGAAAAAGAAAAAAAAAAGCTGGACTTGGTTTGTTTTTGTTTTGGACGAAAAAGAGGGAGATTATTATTCAGAGGATTTTGTTTCCCTGGGCGAGAGAAGAACAGAAAGCAGAACACATTTTTTATTCTCATTGTTTTTTGTTTCCTTGGTGAGAAAACCGCAAGGCAGCATTATTGATTGGTAATTTTTCATTAGTAATTATTATTCCTTCTTATTATTTTTTCGATTGTTAACATGTTTAATTTCGAATTGCTTGTTCTATTTAATTTAATCATGAGTAACTAAATTATTAATCGGCTAGGTTAATTCGATGGTTCATAAATTGTGAGGCTTCGGGTTTTCAGAGATTTAATCCTATGAGTTTTTAATTGTTTATGCCTAAAATCTATGTTTGCTTGTTTGAGTTTGATCACCTCAATCTTGTTAGGCTATGGCTAATTAAGTAGCACCTCCTGTGAAAAACAGATAACAATTATGACTGTAATAACAGGATGATAAACAATTAATTGGATAAACTGCATGCAAATACGTGCTTGTTGTCTAAATTGGGTTCCCTAGTTCTTAAGATCGTTAAGATATAACTAGTTTAGCAAATACTTGCTAGGAATATCTTAATTAGGAAGATCGCGGGTTTAGCAAATACTTGCTCGCGATTGGAAGTTAAGGGGAATTAAGGGGAAATAGCAAATACTGTTCCTGCTTATAACCAATTAATTCATGGGGGTTAAATGACTTTTGAGTAGTTGATGATCAAGGAATGAACCAAAGATTAACCTATGCCGATCCTTTGTTATCCATATATTTGTTCGTAATTTATCTCTGCATTTTTCTGCATTTTTTTGCCCTATTTTTAGCTTAGTAATTCATTAGTTTATTAAACAAATCTCAAATCTTAGGCGTGGTTGCTAAACCAAACCCTGTTGGTAGTTTAAATTTGATAGAAATTACACCGTTCTCTGTGGATACGACCTGCTTCTACTATACTAATCTGTGTGCTAGTTTGCAGTTTATTTGGCGAGTAAAACGACGCTCACCAAAATGGCGCCGTTGCCGGGGAACGGTAGTTAATTTCTATTTATTTTGCTACTGATTTTTTTTTGTTTGTTTTAGTTATTGGTATATGACCAGGTCCCAGGAGCAGGAATTGATATTTGATTCTGAAGTTGAAAAGACAGCTAGGAAGAATTACAAACTCGCCAGGGAGAGAAAGCTGAAAGCTGCCGCAGACCCTCTGTTTGGCCAAACAGAGGTTGTTTCCGAGACAGAATCCAAATCTGAGATTGAATCCGTTCCCGATACTGTAATGGGGGACAGAGGAGAGGCGGATCCCAATGCTGACAATCCGTACATGTGGGAATTAACGGGGCATAGCGAAGAAGACCCTCCCACACCTATTTCTTTGCCAGATGCTGCGACCCCTGTGGAGATAAAGCTTGCACTGCTGAATGTTCTTCCGAAGTTCTATGGGAAGAGTAACGAAGACCCTTACAATTTCTTGAACGAGTTCATCAAGATTTGTAAGGTTCAGAAAAGACCAGCTGGTGTCACAGAAGATCAATTCAAGTTGGTGGCTTTTCCGTTCAGCATGTCAGGGACAGCGAACCAGTGATTTTCAAGCTTGGCTCCTAACTCCGTCACTTCCTGGAATGCGCTCAAGAAGCTATTTTTGGACTATTTCTTTCCAGCCACTAAGACGGATGCCCTGAGGAAAGAAATTTCGAGCATCAAGCAGGAGTATGATGAGCCACTGAGTACATTTTGGCTAAGGTTCAGACGATTGGTAGATCGTTGCCCTAACCATCGATGCACGGAGGGGAAATTGCTACAGTATTTCTATCAAGGATCCACAGCTGCAGACACGGATTTGCTGAATACCGCAAGCAATGGTGGATTTTCGGAAATCAGAGTCAATGAAGCAAAGGAGATAGTGAAAAAGTTGATCAATTCCAAGAAGGAGTATGACACTGATGAGATCCGAATCCTGAAAAAGGTGGCACAAACAGAGCCCTCGAGCCAAGATGATTTTAAGGAGAGGATGGACAGGATGGAAAGGGTACTATCTAAGGTGGTGGATAAGGTTACAGTCGCTAGCACCACAGCCGGTCCTCAAGAGAAACCTTGTGAAATTTGTTGCACCTTCGGCCACGTCACCTTGCAGTGTCATTTCACGATGGATGAGCAAACTGTCCAGGCCAATGCAATGGGGAATTGGAATGAAAGGCAGCCAAAGAGGGACCCGTACTCAGCTACCTATAATCCGGGATGGAGAGATCATCCCAACTTTCGATGGCGAGATCCGGGAAATCCAGTACAGCAACCATATGTTCCACCCCATTGAGCTCCTCCCCCTCTATATGCTCAGAATCTACAACCTCCTCAAGGGAAGTCTATGGATGAAAAGCTAGACATGATGATGGGCATGCTTCAAAACCAGATCCAAACTCGATAAATGAGCTCCGAATGAAGCAACCTGGATTACCATCTCAAGTGCAACTCAACTCCAGAGAGACGGCCAATCAGATCACGTTAAGAAGTGGAAAGGAGCTTGCGCCACTACCTCCGAAGACCGCAGCAAAAGGAGCTAAAGAGCAGTCGGAGCAGTCTGCAGGGGCCTCGATTTGGCCAAACAGAGGCTCCCGGCAGAAAAAGAAAGTGAGGTACAAGGGCATTTTGACCAAACCAAGGAGTCAAATCCAAGGTTGGGTCAGAATGATCCTCCAGTTAAAATTCTTCCTCCTTTTCCACGTAGTTTAGCTAGAAAGAAAGAGGATTCTGTTGATTTCCTATCTATCTTTGGAAAAATGGAGATTAACCTACCTTTCTTGCAGGCTATAAGGCTTCCGCTTGTGAGCAAGTTTTTGAAAGATTTTATTGCAGGGAAACGTAAAGACTCAAGCAAGGTCATAATGGGCGAGTCGGTTTCAGCTGTAATTCAAAGAGATTTGCCTCAGAAGTGCAAGGACCCTGGTATGTTCTCTTTGCCATGTGTTATTGGAAATGTTAAGATTGATTCTGCCATGTGTGACTTAGGAGCATCTATCAATGTGATGCCATTATCTGTTTACAATTCTTTGAGTGGAGCAGAAATGGTAAATACTAGAGTAATAATCCAATTGGCAGATAGATCATGTGTATATCCTGAAGGGTTGTTAGAAAATGTTCTCGTAAGAGTTAATGATTTTGTTTACCCTGCGAATTTTTATGTAGTGAAGATGAATTATGCTAGTGGTAAAGGAACCTCAGGAGTGTTGTTAGGTCGCCCTTTCTTAAGAACGGCTAATACAATAATTAATGTGGGAAAGGGAACTATTTGTCTTGATTATTATGGTGAAAAATATACTTTCAGTATTGATGATGCAATGAAAAAACCCATAGATGCTGAAAATATTTATGCCATTGATGTCATTGACCCTCTCGTCCAAGAATACCTTGAGACTGAATTCTTGCAGGATGAGATTGACATGCTACCACCCACTGATTCAAACAATGAGAAGACACAGAATCTGAGTGATGAGGAAATAGATGAATGGTTGTACTCAATCAGCTCGCAGGAAGAAGTGAAGAGTACTGACGCAGGCCTCTGTTTGGCCAAACAGAGGCTATCAGGGGGTGATATCGAATTTCCCGCAGAATACCTGTATGCTACGACAGGCCTCGATTTGGCCAAACAGAGGCTATCAGGGGGTGAATTCGAATTTGAAAAGCCCATTCCATCCGATATTTCACCACCTATACTGGAGTTGAAGAATCTTCCCCCGAATTTGAAGTATGTCTACCTAGGGGATGATGAGACTCTCCCGGTGATTGTCAGTGCAAGGTTGTTAGATTCTCAAGAGGAGCAGTTGATTGCACTGTTAAGAAAGTTCAAAAAAGCGATTGGGTGGACCCTCGCAGACATTACAGGGATCAGCCCCGACATTTGTACGCATCATATTTTAATGGAATATGATGCTAAGCCTGCTCGAGATGCTCAGAGGAAGCTGAACCCCAACATGCGAGAAGTTGTTCTCAAGGAAGTCCTCAAACTCCTTTCCTTGGGAATTATCTACCCCATCTCAGATAGCAAATGGGTGAGCCCGGTTCATGTGGTGCCGAAGAAATCTGGTTTTCAAGTGGTAAAGAACGAAAAGAATGAGTTGGTGCCTACTCGTTTGGTCACTGGATGGAGGATGTGCATTGACTATCGGGAGTTGAATGCCGCGACTCGGAAGGATCACTTTCCACTCCCCTTCATCGATCAAATGCTGGAAAGATTGGCCGGGAATAATTTCTTCTGTTTCTTGGATGGATACAGTGGGTACTTTCAGATTTGCGTGAACCCGGAGGACCAAGAAAAGACCACATTTACATGTCCCTTTGGCACTTATGCATATAGGAGAATGCCTTTCGGATTATGCAATGCTCCAGGCACCTTCCAGAGATGCATGATGAGCATTTTCTCCGACTTGATTGAGAAGAGCATTGAGGTATTCATGGATGACTTTACAGTTTATGGGAATTCGTTTGAGGTATGCTTGGGTCATTTGGAACAGGTCTTGATTCGATGTGTGAAGCGGAACCTTGTGCTGAATTATGAGAAATGCCACTTTATGGTGAATGAAGGCATAGTCTTGGGACATGTGGTTTCGGAAAGAGGAATTCAAGTGGACAAGGCTAAGGTTGAGAACATAGAGCAACTTCCATATCCTACCAATGTTCGTGAGATACGTGGTTTTTTGGGGCATGCTGGATTTTACAGAAGGTTTATTAAGGACTTTGCAAAGGTTGCACAACCCTTAACAAAGCTCCTTCAAGATGATGTTCCTTTTGAGATGACCGAGGAACGCAGACGTTCTTTTGATATACTGAAGGAGAAGCTCATCTCAGCCCCTGTAATGCAACCACCGAATTGGGATCTGCCATTTGAGTTGATGTGTGATGCAAGCGATTATGCTGTTGGAGCAGTCTTGGGACAAAAGGTAGGGAAAGAGAGCCATGCGATTTATTATGCATCAAAGACATTAAACCCAACTCAATGTAACTATACAACTACCGAAAAGGAGTTGTTGGCAGTGGTATTTGCTCTTGAGAAGTTCAGATCGTACTTGCTTGGATCGAAGATCATCGTCTACACCAATCACTCAGCCTTAAAGTACTTATTCACGAAGAAGGAGTCGAAGCCAAGGCTTATTAGATGGATCTTGTTGTTGCAAGAGTTCGATTGGGAAATACGAGACAAGAAAGGGGCTGAGAATCACATGGCAGATCATCTCAGTCGCTTGGTGAAACCCGAGGATGCAACCCCGATCCAGGAATCTTTTCCCGAAGAATACCTGTATGCTGCGACAGGCCTCCATTTGGCCAAACAGAGGCCCCGGACGGAACCACTGCATGGTAAATCGGCGAAAGATCCATGGTTTGCCAATATTGTGAACTTCATTACCACTGGAGAGATGCCGATTACTCTCAGTCCTGCTCAGAAGTTGAAGTTAAAGAGTGATAGCAAGCATTATATTTGGGATGAGCCTTACCTTTGGAAGATAGGCTCCGATAAAATCATTCGACGATGCATTTCTGAAGAAGAACAAGGTACAATTCTTTTGCATTGTCATTCTTTTGCTTGCGGTGGTCACTTTGGTCCTAAACGTACTGCTCGTAAGGTGCTTGATAGTGGTTTCTTTTGGTTAACTCTTCATAGAGATGCTTATCTTTTTTGTAAGAGTTGTGAAAATTGCCAAAAGACAGGAAACATATCTAAACGTGATGAAATGCCTCAAGTACCCATAATTGTCTGTGAAATATTTGATGTGTGGGGCATGGATTTTATGGGTCCTTTTCCTAGTTCTTGCGGTAATTTGTATATTTTACTTGCGGTTGATTATGTATCGAGGTGGGTGGAAGCAACAGCCACCCGAACTAATGATTCTCAAGTTGTGGCAGGGTTTTTGAAATCTAACATATTCAGCAGATTCGGCGTGCCACGAGCGATCATTAGTGATCAAGGAACTCATTTCAAAAACCGCACCATTGAGGCCCTCATGAAGAAGTATGGTGTTCATCATCGGCTTGCTACCACTTACCACCCGCAGTCTAATGGCCAAGCAGAAGTATCTAATAGGGAGATAAAGCAAGTGTTGGAGAAGACAGTTAATCCTTCAAGGAAGGATTGGAGCAAGAGGTTGGAGGATGCTCTGTGGGCATATCGCACCGCTTACAAGACGCCTATTGGAATGTCTCCTTATAGACTTATCTTTGGAAAGATGTGTCATCTACCAGTGGAGCTTGAGCACAAGGCATACTGGGCTGTCAAGGAAATGAACATGACAACAAGCAAGTGTGAGGAAGAGCGAAAATTCCAGCTTCAAGAGTTGGAAGAACTGCGATTGGAGGCTTATGATCATGCTATGTGGTACAAGGAGCGTACAAAGTTGTGTCATGATAAGAATCTGAGGTCTAAGGAGTTCATGGTTGGGCAGAAGGTGTTACTTTTACAATCCAAGCTTCGGTTGATGCCAGGGAAACTTAGAACAAAGTGGATAGGACCTTTTGTGGTGGTTTCTGTTCGGCCAAACGGAGCTGTACAGATTAAAAGCCTGGACACGGAGAAGACATTCCTCGTAAATGGTCATCGCCTCAAGCCATTTTATGATGCTTCTCAGGTGGCAATAGTGGAAGAAATTCCATTATGCCCACCCCACTTTAATTGACCATATCGGAAATTCTAGCCAAAGACTGTAAACAAAGGCATTACTGGGAGGCAACCCAGAATCTTTTTATTTTATTTTATTTTGTTTTGTTTTCTTACAAATTCTTTCAAATTTTCGTTTTTGGTTAAAAAAAATATAACACGAAAAAAATAAAAATAAAACATTCATAACATATTAATAATGTTAACTCGTTTTTGTTTTTATATGCAGGGATGCAATATGGCGAGACAAGAGTATCTGGGCAATTCTACAACCAATTCAATGCTTGGAGTGGTTTATGGAAATTGTGGGTTCCAATTAGGAAAAGGAAGGAATTAAGGGACTTTGATGCAATATAAGGTATAACACCTTCTTCCTTCTTCCAAGAGTTGCCAAAAATAAAATTCAGAACTTCTCCACCGCTCTCGCCCAAATTCCAGAGCTGCTCATTTTCCCTCCGCCTCTCGCCACCGAGCTTCCCTCCGTCGCTCCGCCGCTGCGCCGCCGAGCTGCTCCGCCGCTGCACCGGCCAGATTTCAGAGCTTCCTCAGCCTCTCCGCCGCTCGGACCACCGTTTCCCAGTCGTGCGCCCAGATCTCCGCCTCTCGCCGGTGAACCCGAGTTCCTCCGCCGCTGCGCCTGCCACCGCGAGTCTCCACCGCCAGCCTGGGCAACCATCCGTCCTCGGAGATGGCGCTGAAGAAGAAGCCGCCGCTCCCACGCGCCGCCACGCACTTCCAAACTGCCGCCAACCACCACCTTGAGCCTGCCGTTGAATCTGCTCCGGCCAGCCAGCAATCATCCATCCCATCACCGTCATTCCCCGGCCATGAGGTGCCGAAATTCTTCACGAAGAAAACTATGAGAAAATCCGTCAAACCGCCGCCACCGACTTCGGCATTGGCGTTGTCCCAGCAGCAAAAACTCACACCTTCAATCCTCATTGAAGCACCGCTAGAGAAACCTTCTTCACCGCCATCTTCTCCGGTGACCGAGGAACTGCCACCACCTCTCGGGCCCAAGCCGACGAAGCTGCCGAAACGCAAGTCCAAGACACCCTCAGCTCCAAAGCGCCGACGTGATCCAGTAATTGATCATTCCAGTGATGACATTGCTGACGCCCAGCCGACTGCGAAACGTACTAGGAGACGGGCGACACAGGCTCACACCGTTTCAACCGACGAGGAGGACCTAAATGCCGCCGAATTCCATGGTTTGCCTCCGGAGATCGTTGTCGATTCCAGGGAGGACCTCCTCCAATTTGATGACCCGAAGCTGCAGGCCAGAGCTTTGAAAAAGGGTAAGAAACAGTGTTTGTCAGGTTTGCGACTAAGTATCTCTTCTTTTAGGACTTTGGGCATTTATGATCAGTTTCTGAAATACTTTGCGGATATTGGTTGGTCTTTGCTATTTGACTTGCATTATGTGACCATGTATACGCCCCTATGTGAAGAGTTTGTGGTTAGTTTTTGCTTAAAGAAACCTGTTTCCCGGATTGATGCTTGCATATCCTTTCGGTTGGGTTTGCACCATGTTTCTATGAGTTTGAATGAGTGGAATGTGGCTTTGGGCTTGGTGTCTGTTGATGATTTATCTTCGGAAGGTTATGCTAAGGCTTTTGTGGGTACCTATAAAGATTTTCCCAATTTTAGTCCCACTGATGCTTGGAAAGAATTGGCTCCTGCTTGCCCTGATTTGTATGATGCTAATTGCTCTAATGTGCATTGGATTGCCGATCCTGTATTGAGAGTGTGTTGCCATTTTCTGTTGCGAAATGTTTTTGGGCGCTTCACCACATTTACGAGAGTCAGTCAGAATGTATTATTTGTGTTGTGGTGTATGCATCATGGGGAGAAATTGAATCTGGGATTTTGCTTAGCTGATTCTTTGAATGAAATTGCAATTCAGTCTACTCGTCATATGACCCTATGCAATTTGGTTGGTGTTTTACTTGACAAAGGTATGCAATTGCGTGTTCCCCCTTCCCTTCCCAAAGTGCCTGAGCCAACCCTTTGTGATTTAGACTATTTGCGGACCAGCAACTTGATTTATTTGGATAACAATGTACCTCGGTTTTCTGCGCCGGGCATTCCTTGCCCGAGCACCACTTCTTCTCATGCAGGCCGCAGTGCTTTTTCGGTACAAGATGAGGTGTTGTCCATCCGTGCAGAGGTGCAATCCTTGCAACACAAGCTGGATCTTCAGGCTGCCCAGATTGAGCGTCTAATGTCATTTTTGGAAGTTCCCCCCATGAACAGCCCTCCCGCATGAGTTCCCCTGTCCCTTCCCTTTTATGGCTTTTCTTTTCTTTTCTTTTCTTTTCCTTTCATGTATATTGTCTCTAGGAATCTTCTCGCTTTTAATCCAAGCTTGCTTGAGGGCAAGCAAGGCTTAAGTGTGAGGAGGTTTAGTTGTCGTTTTTACATTTTAGTGTCTTGTTTGTGTGACGTTTTACATGCTTTGTTTGCTGTTTTTTGTGTGTTTTTGTGAATAAATAATTCTGAAAAAGAAAAAAAATGTTTTTATTTTATTTTATCGAGTCGGTCAAATTTTCAGCATGACAGTGAGTAATGAATTGGCTTTAAAATGGACTAACCTTGCTGGTACAAGAATCATATTAGCAAACTTTTGTTGGTTGATATCTCCCTTGAAATGCTTAGTGATAAACCTTTGAAATTAACCTGAACTTGGCTAAATGATACATGGGATGACGAACAAGACTTTCATGAAAAAACCTAGTAATAAGTGAGGTTTGAGCCTTAAGTAGAGCACTCTCTACATCAAGCTTTTTTCTGAGAGTTGGGGTAACTAAGGTTGATGCATAATGAGTAAAAAAAGAGGCAAATTAGGATTAACCACACATCGTATATAGCCTACCTTTTATATCCTCTAGTAAACCCTTTTGAGCCTTGACCTTTTCTTTGTGTAACCCACTATAAAAGCCTAGCCTTTTCTCTTTATACTATTCTTGCCCCATGCATGTATGTTCTTGAACTGAAAATTTCTGCTCTTGCTTGATATTGCATATTCATGATTCGAGTGCCGGTTTTCATTGAAAAATAGTCTTATGGCACTGTAGAGGTAAATGAGCATGTAATTTGAAAAATTCTGGTCTGGACAGAAAAAAAAAGAGAATAAGGGTGTTGTTTTGCCCAGAAAAAAGAAAAAAAAAGAAAAAAAAAACGAAAAAAAAGAAAAAAATTCCAGACCTGAATTAGTCTTTTAATCAGTCCAGAAAATTGGTTTTTGATGATGTGTATTTGCTGGAAGTTTCTACTGATTTGTTCTTGAACATATGTGCATGTTTGTATGAACCTTAGAGCCCTAGGATCTCACCAATGTTACAACCCCTAGCCCCGTTACAACCTTTAAAGACCTTTTTGGCTTGTTATGTATTGGCTAAGGCTACCGCATGATTATAATTGAGTGACTGTCCTTACTTATTGTGTGATTGAGTGAAAAACGTGAGGAATTCATGCTTGTCTCCTTTTGATCTGTTGATAGCCGGGTAAAGAGCAATGTAGGGGGGATTGAATTGAGTACTAAAGGGGGATGAGACCACCACTTGTTTGTGAACTGAAACTTGAACTTGGAAGGGGGATGTTTGTTGATGAGCCATGAAATGAAAACTTAATGCTAAATTGTTTGACCAAGGTCCGAGTAATAGAGTCTTAGGTGTGTCATGTATATAGTTGGTATGTTATTTTTATTTTTATTTTTTTCTCTTTTCTGTTGAGTCAGAGTCAGTTTGGGGATGGGATTTTGAATGAACAACCTGCTTTGAAATTGCTCATCTCATACTTGAGGGAAAGTATGATTCAAGTGTGAGGATTTGATGTGTGATATTTAGTTGTTAATTCTTGGAAGAATTTAGTGCTCTTTTATGTGATTTCTGGTACTTAATTGATTTATTTTGTTGATAGATCACTATTTTTGGAGCAAAGCTGTATTGGAGCGGAAGAGCTATTTTTGGAGCACTATGATGCTGTTCCAGCTATCCTTAGTCGGAATCCTTCATGTGGCAGAATTGTGCTTCGTTTAACGATCACTAAGTTGCTCCGTGAAGTCGACCCGATTAAGGTGAAGCTGATGAAAGGGGGATTGTTATACTCTTTTTTCTCGAAAGGGTTTTTAATGAGGTAACGATCCCGATCCCTCGTTAGGGAGTTTACGGAGTTGCAGTCCAAAAGAAAATCAGTCCAGAAAATTCAGCACTGTGATTGGGCCGTTATGAAGCAATGAAGCCCAAGACTTGGATTAATTATTTATTCCAAGTTAGAATTTAATTGTAATTAGGCTAAAATTAAGTGGAAGAATATTTCTTTTTGGATAAGAATTCTAATTTTCCAAAATTAGTTAGGATTTGGGTTTTAATTTTAGTATAAATATAATCGTGAGAGGAGGAAAAAGAAAAAAAAAAGCTGGACTTGGTTTGTTTTTGTTTTGGACGAAAAAGAGGGAGATTATTATTCAGAGGATTTTGTTTCCCTGGGCGAGAGAAGAACAGAAAGCAGAACACATTTTTTATTCTCATTGTTTTTTGTTTCCTTGGTGAGAAAACTGCAAGGCAGCATTATTGATTGGTAATTTTTCATTAGTAATTATTATTCCTTCTTATTATTTTTTCGATTGTTAATATGTTTAATTTCGAATTGCTTGTTCTATTTAATTCAATCATGAGTAACTAAATTCTTAATCGGCTAGGTTAATTTGATGGTTCATGAATTGTGAGGCTTCGGGTTTTCAGAGATTTAATCCTATGAGTTTTTAATTGTTTATGCCTAAAATCTATGCTTGCTTGTTTGAGTTTGATCACCTCAATCTTGTTAGGCTATGGCTAATTAAGTAGCACCTCCTGTGAAAAACAGATAACAATTATGACTGTAATAACAGGATGATAAACAATTAATTGGATAAACTGCATGCAAATACGTGCTTGTTGTCTAAATTGGGTTCTCTAGTTCTTAAGATCGTTAAGATATAACTAGTTTAGCAAATACTTGCTAGGAATATCTTAATTAGGAAGATCGCGGGTTTAGCAAATACTTGCTTGCGATTGGAAGTTAAGGGGAATTAAGGGGAAATAGCAAATACTGTTCCTGCTTATAACCAATTAATTCATGGGGGTTAAATGACTTTTGAGTAGTCGATGATCAAGGAATGAACCAAAGATTAACCTATGCCGATCCTTTGTTATCCATATATTTGTTCGTAATTTATCTCTGCATTTTTCTGCATTTTTTTGGCCCTATTTTTAGCTTAGTAATTCATTAGTTTATTAAACAAACCTCAAATCTTAGGCGTGGTTGCTAAACCAAACCCTGTTGGTAGTTTAAATTTGATAGAAATTACACCGTTCTCTGTGGATACGACCTGCTTCTACTATACTAATCTGTGTGCTAGTTTGCAGTTTATTTGGCGAGTAAAACGACGCTCACCAGTCGCCTACATAAATCTCTTTATGATCTTCGTCAGGCTCCTAGAAATTGGTTTACTAAATTGGTTCAGGCGTTACGAGTATTTGGTTTTGTTCAGAGTAAAGCAGATTACTCTTTGTTCATCTTTTCTCATGGATCTGCCTTCTCAGGTTGCTTCTCAGACCGAGAAATGATTTGGTCATTGCTGGTAGTTCTTTTGCGCTCATATTTGAGTTCAAGAAATACTTAAGTTCTTGTTTCCATATGAAAGACCTTGGTATTCTTAAGTATTTTTTAGGCATAGAGATTGCTAGAAAACCGGAGGGGATGTTTCTTTCGCAAAGGAAATATGCTTTGGACATTTTATCAGATACCGGTTTATCTGCCTCTAAACCGACTAACTTTTTTATGGAGCAGCAACATGATTTGGCACGTGTTGAAGGTCCAGCCTACCATAACCCAGAGCAGTATAGACGTCTGGTTGGATGCCTGATATATCTGACTATTACTCGTCCCGAGCTTAGTTATTCGGTTCATACCCTTGCGCAATTCATGAAGTCCCCTTGTGTTCCTCACTGACAAGCTGTTGTTCGTGTGTTGCACCATCTGAAGAGTCATTCTGGGCAGGGTTTATTTCTTTCTTCTAGTAGTACGTTGCAGTTGGATGCTTACTGTGATTCGAATTGGCCTGCATGCCTGATTACTCGTCATTCTCTTTCTGGTTATTTTGTAATGATTGGTGATTCTCCGGTTTCTTGGAAGACTGAGAAGCAACCTAACGTTTCTCGGTCTTCTGCTGAAGCGGAGTATCGTGCAATGGCAGTTACCTGTTGTGAGTTGTTGTGGCTTAAGTCTTTACTGAAGCACTTATGGGTTCTGCACTCTTCTCCTATGCATCTGTTTTGTGACAGTCATTATGCTCTTCATATTGCGGAAAATCTAGTTTTTCATGAACGCACAAAGCATATTGAAGTTGATTGTCATTTTGTCCAGGATCTTGTTCAATCTGGCACTATTGTTACTCAACATATGCGCACGTTAGACCAACCTGCAGACTTGTTCACTAAGGCCTCGAACGTAACCAGTTTCATTCCTTACTTGGCAAGTTGGACATTTCTGATCCTTATACTCCAACTTGAGGAGGAGCATTAAGGAATTAGAATATTGCTTGTAATTGTAATTATATTATATTACATTTTCCTAACTTATATATGTATCTTGTACCACTATATAATGTACCATGAGTTTATGAATAAAGACTTAAAATCATTACCCTTATTTTCTACAAATCATAAAAATGGGCGAGCGTATTTTGCGATATTTTAGATTCGGTCAATACGCAATTCATTCAGCCAACGCCGGAATTAGACTAAAGGTTATAACTGCACACGTCATTATAAACAGTCGTTTTGACATTTTTCTTGTTTTGCAGGTTTATATTGGCACGTCCAGACTAAAATTAGGGTTACACTACTGCAGATGGGGTACATAAGCACCGATGATTTGCCACATAGACACCAGTTATTCGGCCCCTTGGAATATCGGTGCCTAAGTAGGGCAGTGGTGGAACGTAGTTTTCCAGCACTGGTAAATTGTACCGGTGCTACAAAACTCCATTACAGCACCACTCTACTTAGGCCCTTGTATTTCAAGGGATCAAAATACCATTCCTAGTTAATAGGTGATCAATAAATAAATGATCACTAATTATACGGGTGCTCATTTTTTATTAAAAAATTAGAAATAAAAAAAAAATGCTTTCAACCAAGGCCAGAACAACAAAAACTCTCCAATTTCTACACAAACTTAACATTTCTAGCACAAGGAGATTTATATGCAGCAAGTCCGCCAAAGAGGAGTGGATCTGGTCTTTCATAGCATTCTTATTACTCTTGTTCAGCGTGGAAACTGCTGATTCAACATGATTTATCAGCCTTGCAACTGGAAAGGACTAGTCCATAAGAACAATTAAACTTATGTGCTAGATTCAGAGAAACAAGGAAATCCAAGCCATAAGCAGCTTGCGTGTAGCAATGAAATCAACACATTGCATTATGTTGCGAGTTTATCTGCAATTTATGAGAAACGCACATCATGCCACACAACCTTTGGAGGTTGCAAAACTTTTTTTATCAGCACAACTGCTTCTCAACAGGATAAACCTATAGCAGGCGAATTTTGCAACTTTCTATATCTAAGACATAAACATTACAACCTCATACGAATGGAAGAAAAGAGCCCACTCGCGTGCTCCATCCAGTTGTAAGCATTGTAATCTCGGAACAAAATCCCTAACATGCAAAAACACTGCACAAAACATCGACTAACTCGAGTAAAGGTATAATGTCATAGTCCGTTATAGAAATCACATCAGACGCCACAGCGGAATAATTTCCAATAACCAAAAAGGTCCACTCTATTTTCAGCACTATCTTATGTAGCCTGTTCATTAGTCTTCACAACAGATAATCATCAACATCCAACAGAGAATAATAACAAAACAACAAGCGCAAAACTCTAAATACATAAACTTCCATACATAGGCATGCTAGTTCAATACCACCATCACGGAAGACATTACAAAATCAATAATACTATATCAAGCTGTTATCCATTCCTACCAAACAATGATATTAGACCTAGCAAAGTACGTATAGGAAGACCTCAAAACACAAAAACCACATATATATGAGACAAAGGAAGACCTCAAAACACAAAATCCACATAAAACAGAGGTTTCGATGTCTTTTTTCATGAGCCTACCAGTACCAACCCCAGAATTAGTGCATCATTTAGCAAAATTTGCAAAATTGAAGAAAAATAAGGGTAATAATTGTCTGTATTTTATTCATCACTTCAAAGTACATTATATAATAGTACAAAATACCTATTTTAAAAAAATGCTGGGCGCAGCAACTATTGACCGCGCGTGGTTACACGCGCTTCTAGAGGGAATGGCGCATTTGGTGTACCGCGCGTAAGCCACGCACTTCTGGAAGGTGGCGCGCGTGAATCTCACGTGCGCCTGCGTCGTTATGAGCGAGAGGTCCGCCTGTGTCGTTTGTGCAGGTTGGCCGGACGGAGTAAACAAGGTCACCGTGTAGAAGAATCCGCTCATTGGCGGCGCAAACCGAGGCTTGTCGCCGGGGGCGCAAAACTGAGGCGCAAAACCGAGGCTCGTGGCCAGAGTGAACAACGGACGCAACATCGGCGGCGGTCGGAGGTGAACAACGGCGATTTGAGCGGAGGTGGTGGCGAGCTTGTACCGCAGCAGAACGGCACAGGCGGTCGGCGGCGGCGGCGATCTGAGCAGAGGCTTGGCGGCAGGCTGAAGGATTTTTTTTAAGGAACATGGAAAGGTAGTTCGGTTCGGCGGCACGTGGAGGTCACGCGCGAACGACGGCGACAACGTTAACGGAAAATGTAGGATGTAAATTTAGTGTTTAGGCTCTAATACCATGAAGAAAAATATGGGTAATAATTGTCTGTCTTTAATTCATCACCTCAGGGTACATTATATAATAGTACAAAATACCTATAAGAAAATGAAATAGAACCTATTACAAACTCAAGTAATATATATGTTACTTAACAAAAATCTACAATGTCTTATTGTTTACAACCACTATTATGCCTTTATATGATTTTGATTGTAAAAGGGGGTTTTTTCTTTTAGTGTAAGCTTAATAAATATCTCAAATTCTAATCAATTTTCATAAGGATATTTTCCAGAGACAAAAGTCCTCCCTCAACATGAGATTAAATAGTGACCAACAATATGAAGAGAATCAAACAAAGGAAAGCTGCAAAAACAAAGTGATAAAATGTAAAACTCACAAATAAATGTGGATGTGTGTATTCATATATTTAATGAGTACAAAGGGTATACAAGACCTAAACAAACATGAAACATGATATATATACAAAACCAATCAGAAAGGGTATTCCTTTCGTATCATGATTCTAATTGGGAGGTCGTCGTCGTTCCTCTCAAAGTTAATACTTTTAAGCCCTAATGCTTCAAATCTACAATTAAGTAGATAATGGCAAGTCGGGGTCGTCCACGAGAAAAGAGATCTTTTCAAGTGTTTAAACATATATAGGAGTAAACATGCTAGACATATACATACATAGATACATATAAAAACATGTAAACAAGGGGGGTTTGGTTGGTTTTTTATCCTAAATTATCAAATTGAAATACAACAACTAGCAAAACAATAGAACTATGCTAATCATGCAATACAACTAAGGATACGATGTAAATGATAATTAACGGAGCCTTTGGGGCAATCGACTTCCACTTCCAAACTTCCTATAGCTCATTGATTCATTCACTCACTCAATTACATTTATTGTCTATGGGGAATGTTATCACTTCTCAATCAAAGATCAACATTCATTCCTCCTTAAAGAGTAGTTTCCAAAGAAAAACGACGACCATTTGCAAACCTCATTGATGATCACCCTAGACAAACAACATCATAGGGGTATTTCATCAATGGCATTTCACCAAAGGACCAGAGGTTTAATAACAATAAGCCTTCTATCAAAGACATAGTCATTTAACCAAACAAAGCATTTACTAGGTTAAACTTAGAACAAACAACATTTAAGGTTCTACCTTTCTTTGCATCTATGTGACAAATATGAAAACAAACCACATTAACATACTCATCTAGCAAGAATTACCACACATTATACACAAGAAGTTCTAAATCCATGCTTGCTTTTGGATTTTCATATCAAATGAGTTAAGAAATTTGCAACTTTCCTAACACTCTAACATTTCAATCTTACAAATATTTCATATACTCAAACAACCCATGGTATAAATGAGGTAAAACACAACATTAATGGCATAATAAATGCTTTGCAATAAATGTTCATAAATGAGCAAACATAGAATCTTACTACATAATCTTGGAAGCTTCAATCAATTGCTCCCAAGAACTAGATTTAGCTATAAGAGTTCATATTAATTAATGCTAAACAACCAAACATAATGCAAAAGAATTCAAAGATAAAAATGGAAGAAAACAGGGTTAAGAATAGTACCAAAAATGCAGAAGAAGAAGATATGAATGAGAGGAAAGAGAGTGCTATTTATAGTACAAAAATGATAAGGTTATATTATGGCCACATGTCACGACGGGTTGCTCGCGACTCGCCGCCGCGACTCGCGACGGGTTTGTCGCGACTCGTAATTTAACCCTTTTTTCTTTTCTTCTTCTTGTGGTAAACATTTATCTTCACAGTGATTCCTCTCATTTTTCAAGTTTTCAAGGTCTTCAAAACTGGTCTTCGATGGTCTCCGGTCTTCATGTCTTCAAAGCAAGTCTTCGAAAATGTGATCTTTAATGGCCTCCGGTCTTCAAGCCTCCGTGTTCTTCCCTTGTCATGAAAAATCCACTTAGAAGAGGTAAAAGAGCGTAAAGTTGCTCTTAGCCCTCCTAAGAGAATTTCAAGGTAAAACACGAGCTCTTGATAATAAAAGAGCACAAAAGTGACCCAAAGCAGTACTAAATTATGCACATAAAATGGACATATCACTAATTGATTTACATCTCTATTACCCCCCCTCCCCCTCTCGCCAAGCGTAGGACTGGTCGTAACGTAAATCTTGGAACGTAGAAACTCAAATTGAGGACGGGGTAGACCATTCGTAAAGATGTCAGCAAGCTGCAAGTCCGTAGAAACATGAACAACCTTGAGCTTTCCAGAGGACATCATCTCATGCACAAAATGATAGTTAATATCAGTGTGCTTAGCTCTCTTAAGAGAAACAGGATTTTAAGCCAGGAAGAGAGCACTATTATTATCACAGAGCAAGATGGGCAGGGGGCACAACATCACACGTAAGTACCAAAGAAGATTCATCAACCAAGCTAACTCCACAACAGTATTTGCCATAGCACAGTACTCTAATTTTGAACTGGAACAAGAAACTGTAGGCTGCTTCTTAGCACTCCAGGAAACCAGGTTGACACCAAGGAAAATGGCATAACCATACGTAGACCTACGAATCTCTATATAACGAGCACAATCACCATCAGAGTAACCCAAAACAGGTAAAACAGAGGAGTTTGCTTGAAATAGAAGACCATAGTGGAGTGTACCACGAGCATAGCTTAAAATCCAGTGACAGCTTGGTAATGGTCATCAATATGAGTCTGCATAAACTGACTGACCGTATTCACAGCATAGGACAAGTTGGGACGTGTGATCGATAGATACTGTAGCACACCAACCAAAGAACGATAAAGTATGGGGTTTCTGAACGGCTTACTGGAAGAGCTGGATAGCTGCAAAAAATCCATAAATGGAATAGCAACATGCGCAGAGTCCTGCATGCCAGCTCGCACTAAAATGTCCCTGGCATATCTGGCTTGACCAAGGAATAAGCCGTCGGAAGTACGAACAACCTCCAATCCAAAAAAATACTACAGAGTGCCAAGGCGGTAATCTTAAACTCCTGATTAACTCGATCAATAAACTTCCGAATAAGACGACCATCATTCCCAGTAAGAATAATGTCATCAACATAAACCAATAAATAGAGTAAAGAAGCACCTTGTGAGAAAACAAATAAGGAGGTATCTGAAGAACTGCATACAAAACCGAGGCCAATAAAAAAGAACTGAAACGCTGAAACCAAGCACGTGGAGCTTGCTTCAAACCATAAATGGCCTTGTATAGACGACAAACATAATCAGGGCGCATAGGGTCTTTGTATCCAGCAGGCTACTCCATGTAAACCAGAGACTCTAGAATGCCATTTAAAAAGGCATTCTTCAAAACAAGCTGTCGCAATGGCCAATTACGATAACAGCAATCGATAAAAGTATGATCATAATCAAAACCAGGAAACTGTAAAAAAAACCCTGAGCTACTAACCTCGCTTTGTGTCGGACAAGGGAGCCATCTGATTTATACTTCAACAGGTAAACCCATTTTGAACCAACAACATTTGCATGGAAAGGACGAGAAACTAGCTGTCTGTTGAGTGCGCAAAGCATCCATCTCTGAGTCCACATCAACAACCCATTCATGATCCTTGACAGACGAGCGATGACTCCGAGGCTCAGTCTTAGAAAATAAAGCACTCAGTAAACTAGAATTATCATATTCAGAGAAATCCTTGTACCGAAGAGAACCAGTGCACAGGCGAGTAATCATCAGATGCCGAGAGGAGGGGCCCGTAATTTGTGAAGGCATAGATCCCGAGGATGGTGCACACACGCGGCCGAAGTGGCTGGAGCATGAGTCGGCGGTGGCGTCAGCGTCGGCTATGCTGGCGATGCTAGCTGGTGTCGGACACGCTGTTGGTCACCTTGTGGCAAACAAATGCAAGTTTCTGAATAACCCTGAGCTTCCAGTGCAGTTAGAAAATTTAAATTTTCCAAAATAATGGGTGGTTGTGCTGTAGAACATGGCCCAAACACTTCTGATGGAACCAACGAAGGCTCCAAAAAGGTAGAAACATTCAGTGATGAAGAATATGTAATAGTGCCAGTACGGGTAGCTAAACAAAAAACTCATCAAACCAAGCATGGTGATTGATGTACTCCTTCTTTGTAAGAGGATCAAGACATCTATAACCCTTGTGCTGAGAACTGTATCCCAAAAATATACAAGACATACTCCGAGGGGCTAGTTTATGCGTAACATAGGGCCTCAAATAAGAAAAAACTCGATAGTCAAATGGATGAAATCTGAGTAGTCAGGTGTACTGCCAAAAATAACAGAGAGTGGAAACTGACCAGATAAAACTGGACTAGGCAGTATGTTAATGATGTAGATCGCCGTACAGAAAGCATCATACCAAAATGAATGATGAAGACCAGAATGAAAGAGCATCGACAAACCTATCTCCGTAATATGACAAAGCTTCCTCTCTGCACAACCCTTTTGCTCAGGAGTGTAAGGACAGGAAAGCTCATGATGAATGCCCTTAGACGCAAAATGAGTCTGCAAACGATGATTTACAAACTCGGTTCCACCATCACTCTGAAATACCTTGATGGTGGTAGATAACTGATTCTCAACAAGAGCTTCGAATTGCATGTATGCCTCCACAAAATCAGACTTCCGTTGTAGAAGAAATAACTAAGTAAACCGAGAGAAATCATCAATAAAAATGACATAATAAAGGTACCCGGTGCGAGAGAAAATCGGTGAGGGTCCCCAAAGGTCACAATGAACTAAATCAAGTATGCGAGGTGCGTATTTTAAATTATCATTAAAAGAAAGATACTTGTCCTTAGCCATCTCACAAGAAGAACACAAATGAGGCTTAGGCGGCAAATTAGTGACTGATAAATGACCAGTCTTATTTAAAGCAGAAATTATATTAAAAGGAACATGTCCTAAACGACTATGCCAGAGCTCAAATGAGGCTTTGGCTTTATTTTCATTGACAAAAGACACTAAAGCAGCACCACCTTAATCTAAAATGTAGAGACCTTCTTCACTATGTCCTTGGCCCACGAGCTCCCTGGTAAACTTGTTTAGAATAGTGAAAACGCTGTCATCAAAACAAACAACATTTAGATCCCAGGTTAACTTGGAAATAGAAAATAAATTCTTAGTGATATGGGGAACAACCAAGACATCTAATAAAGTAAGGGAATCAGAAATCCGAGAATCACCAATATGGGAAATATGCAAAAAGGCACCATTTCCAAAATAAACACGACGATTACCATTATAAGGAGCGACGCTATCCAGGTTGGACGCAGAAGCAGTCATGTGATTGGTTGCATTATTCTGCATATAATACTGTGGCTGAGTTGTGTCTGCGGTATTTGAAATATCATCGCGGCCAATATAAGAAAACTTGTAGCAGAATTCAGCAATATGACCAGGACGATGACACCACTGGCAGGCGTAGGTGCCATCGCCACGGTCACCCAACAATGGATTCCGGCCACAGCTATGAATGCGGCCCCTCCCCCTTCCTTGTCTGTTACCACAACCTTCCTGCCACGATTAGCCTGTCCGGATGCCTGTTGACTAGTAGAAAAAGCAGCAGGTGCAGTTTCAGAAGTTGACGAATGAGCTTTGAGATGAAACTCCAAAGCCTCAGCACCAGTAATAATAGAGTATAAAGGTGGTAATGGATCTCTCAACATGACGGAATTGGAAAACTCAGAGAATTGTTGGTTTAAACCACGACAAAAAATAATAGTAACATCATCATCATGGAGAGGATGTTTGAGCACACACAGTTCATCAATAATGTCCCTAAAATGAGAATAATAATCCTGAATAGAATGGCATCTTGACGAACGCCGTACAAATGATCACAAAGAAAAAGGCGACGAGAATGAGAATTTTTCTGGTACTTTGTAGCTAAAGCATCCCATACCTGAGCAGCAGTGACCATATCGTCTACTACTAACATTGCAGGTGGTGACAAGGATGAGAAAAGAGCAGCTTAAACCTGTTGGATCCAAGCATCATGAGCCTTGTCATATCAGAATCCTTGTCACCAGTTTCTTTGGAAGTCGAGCTCACAGGGAGATCAGGGCATTTGCCAGAGCCATCAACGAAAACAATCAAATCGACAGTATGAAGAACACAAGTAACCTGAGTACATCAATAAGCATAATTGGAACCATCAAACTTGATGGTGATGCAGCTGATCAATGATGGAAGTGTAATTGGCGTTATCAGGAAAAGTAGAAACAAATCCCCAACACAAAAGAGATATCAAATTGCACCAAACACACAGAAAGCTTGTGAATGGTAGTGGACGACTGATTAAACATTTGTTCAAGGATGGAGCAGCAGCGACGGAACAGCCGGTGGTGGATCCGGCGGTGCGTGAGGCTCATGGCGGCATCACTTGAAAGGCGGAGAAGCGGCACGTACATGAGCGTGCATCGGCCAGAGGTGGGTCTGATCGGCGATCACCGACGAGCATGGTACAACGGCAAAGATCGGAAAAAGTGGTGGTGGGTGGGTGCGGCCAGGGATAAAAAATCACAGGAAAGAAAATATGGTTACTTTTGGAACAATCCAGAGAAGTTTAGACAAACCTAAGTGATACCATGACAGAATGTAAACCCCACAAATAATTGTGGCTGCATGTATTCATATATATAGCGATTACAAAGAGTATACAAGACCTAAACAAATATAGAACATGATATATACAAAACCAATCAGAATGGGTATTATTTTCTTATCCTGATTCTAATTGATTTAGATCTCTGTTACAAAGAACATATTTCACAGAAAAAAGGAAGCACCTTTAACTGAGGTAAGTATTTGTAGAAATTGAGGGACAAAACTCTATTTATGGGCCAGGGGTCAAAAGTGAGTGGATGACCTAGCGCCAACCATAGCTGCTCCGTCATTGCGATGAGGAGGACGAACATCCCATAGGCTATGACGAACAAGATCGATAGCGCGCATGAGATGAAGGAAGGGTTCCAGAAATGTGCTAGCAATGAAGACGGAGATGAACTCAGAAAGGAAGCAACTGGGGACGAATACGAAGAGAGCGAGGTGGGTATGGGTGGGGGTCTCTGGGGAGATGGACTTCACGGCGGATTCAGGCGGGTCGGAGGCGGAGAATCACACACAATGGCTGATCTAGGGCGGGCAATGATCCACCTTTGATGTTAAATAGTCTTAAATTTTTTATATGTTTTTAAAAATTAATGTACATGTGTTCTTTAGGTAAATTTTCAGAAACAACATTAAAAAATGAATTAGTTGTACACTTTTCACTTTACCTATTTCAATTTTATTTTAAAAAATTTTCTCTTGTTCTTCTATTACAAGTACTAAATTATTTTTTTATTTTTTTAATTATAAAAATATGACAAGCTATTCTTCTATTTATTCATCATCACAAAATAAAATACTCACATGATTAATTGCCTTTAGAGTGCGTTTGCACCTTCCTTGTTTTTATAATTTTTTTTAAAGATAATTTGCACGAAAATTTTTGATAGGAGTAATCTAAATATACATTATATACTGCATTAATAATGTACTAATCATGTGCAATAGAATAAAATATTCCTGGTTCAATCCATGATTGTCTTGACGTATTCATTGAAAAAAAATATATCTTATTGAGTTTTTGAAAAAAGAGTTATCAAACGTTATCAAAATATGATTTTTTTTATAAAAAAAATTGTAAAATTATATTAAATTATACTGTTTATACTAAGATTAAAGTTAACTAATGCTCCCTTCGTCGCACTCTAAATTGCTTATTTACTTTTTCACGGTGTTCAATGAGTATGTTTGACCGTAGATATCTCTAATTACCTATAATAATACCATATTTAGAAAGTAGATGTTAAGATAAATTTAACAATATGTCACATGATATTTTTATTATTTATATATTCATTTATATATACGGTCAAAGTTTATAAAGTTTGACTCCCAAACTGTAAATAAGAAATTTAGAGTAGGACGAATGGAGTATATTTCAAACCTATATTTTATTTTCTCATATAGTATTACCTAATATTAATGCATGCTAGCTAGCTACTTATACGATCGACTCATGAATGTCGTCTGGTCGGACAAGCCAATAACTCAAATGCAGTCGATCTTTTCCAATTGAGGTAAGGAATCAAATCAAGTAAAGAAGGAAAAAAAGAATTAAACTGAAAATATATTACGAAGATATTCATTTTTCATGAAAAGACATATAAGATACTCCATCACAACAACGTTTTGTTAATGATAGGAAACAATATTCATACACCTACGTTTACAAAATTTTACAAATTAAAATACTTACAATATGTTGATGATTAATGATATAATCTGCTACTATTAGAGAAAAGTAGGGATAAATAATATATAAAAAGGTTGCTTAATGATATGAACAAAAAATATACTGACATTGTGTTACGGGGTGACTTTGGTCCAAGCTCCCTCTCTCACCTTCGCGGGCTGACCCACTCAACGTAGTGCTGAGAAGACTCTTGTTCCAAGCTCCTTGTAATATATAGTCTTTCAGTACTTGTAAATTACCTGTTACTTTCTTGTTATGGTGTAGCCGGCTAATAGGCATAAGGCCTGTGAGCCCTATTAGTTTTGACCTCTTTTGCTCTTACAATTGGTACTTGTAATTACTTCCATACACCATATATGTGGAGTAATGAACTTCACACCCAGTTACCTCTTTTGCAATATAAGCTAGATTGAGCTTTTGCTCCACCAAGTCATTGGTTTTTACTTGTATTGCGTCCTAAGTACGATGGTGCAGACACTCTATTCGAGTGTTTGTGTTTGCTGCTCAATTCTCATTGAACCTAGAGTTCCACGTCCCTCTAAAGGTCTGGTATGCTATCTAGCCACCCGCTGAGTGCAACGTCCGTGGAATCTAGCTTAACTCTTTACGTTCTAGAATTGAGCTTCTCACGGTTCTCTTGGCCCAAAAGGGGAAACCCATGACAGTTGGTATCAGAGTCTCAAGATCCTTGAGGCAAAGAAAAATTTGGAAGTATGGTTAACAAAATAATAAGATGGCGGAACATGTAGGAGGTGCGAGTAATAACATGAGATCCAACAGGGAACGATTCGAGACCTTAGAGGCAAGGGCCGACCTGTCGGAGCAGGATCTCATGAACATTAGCAGAGAGCTAGAAATTGCTCAACGGGAGGTCCGATTGCTAAAGGAAGCCTCGAAGAATACTTTGGGGAAAAATGATGAGTTGAAGGTAGCACATGCCTTAGCCTGGGATGAACGGATAGTGTTGATAGCTTATGTTGAGGACTTGAAGACCCAGGTGATGGTGCTTTCAAGGGCCTTGACTAACCTACCAGATGGGGGTGGTGCTGCCCAGGCAAGAAGGCCGAATGGAAGACACAAGGCGCAGGAACCGAAGGTATACGAGGGGGAATGAGATGCTAAGTTGTTGGACAACCACATCTTTGACATGGAGGCATACTATGATGCAACAAACACTGAAGAAGATATCATTCAGGTGTCCACGGCAGCTGCGTATCTAGATGGGGATGCAAAGTTGTGGTGGCGCTCGTTGAAGGAAATCATGGTGGAGGGAACCGTTCTTCTGGAGTCGTGGGAGCAAATGAAAGAGATAGTGAAACATCACTTCTACCCACACAACGTGAAGGAACAGTCCCTCTTGAAACTCAGAGCTCTGCAACACACAAGTACCATTCTAGAGTATGTATAACACTTTCGAGCCCTCATGTTGCACCTATATGATCATCCGAAAGATTATAAACTGCATGACTTTAAGCACGGACCCAAGGCATGGGTGAGACTGGAGCTCCAATGAGCCAGAGTGCAGAGTTATAATGAGGTGGTGGTCTTTGCAGAAGGCTTAGTGGATTTTCATGAGGATCCTAAAAAAGAATCAAGGATGGCATGGTGCTAGTTCCCCAAATGTTGGTGGAAAGGTTGGCAAGGTCGCACCGGTATTCGCAAGAAGTGAGGGAAGCACGAACAACCCTAGAGCAGGGGGCAGCATGGTGAAAAGTTCTACGGCTGGGTGGAAAGCCAGAGGACAGAGCTCGAGCTCGAGCAACAACTCAAGTGGGCAATAAAAGTTCACTAGGTGCTACTTGTGCAAGGGAGTGCCTGGACAAACCCACATTTTCAGTGCCTTCCCGGTAGAGGGATTGGAATCTGCCCAAGAGGCTGGGTTTTTGGGATGGCGTAGCCACATAGATCAGGATGGGGAAGAGTTTAAACCAATGGGGGCCATGAGTTATTATTGCAATGCCTTGATGTGTGTGCAAACGCTAGCACCCATGTCATTCGAAGAGAAAGTGGATCGAGCTTTGGCTAAGTGGGAGACAAAGCAATTGGCGACTGAGTCGGTAGACAAATCGGCAGTTGTCTTGATCGAGGATGAGATAGAAAAGGTGCAACCAATGAAGAACAAGAACCAGATCCAGATGTATGTAGATCTCGCGATAAATAGGAAACCCTTAAGGGCCATGATTGAGCTTTTCACAACTACGTGGCTGAGTCTGAGGTGGATTGGCTGGGACTCGTGTTGGAAGAATCGACTGGCAGGGTGAAAGCGGTCAATTCTCCAGCACATCCCATTGTGGGGGTGGTACAAACGTGCAATGTCAATGCTGATAAGTTTTTTGGCTAAACAAGTTTCCATGCCATGAAGATGGATGACTTCAATCTCATCCTAGGCTTGAACTTCTTACGGGATGCCAGATTTCAATATATCCTTACGGGAACTTGCTGATCGTAATGGGCGATAGCCCATGTATAATTCATGCGGTACTTGGAAGGTCTGAGGAGAAACATATTTTGTCCATGCAGTTCAAGAAGAGAGTGGGACAGAATGAGAAGAGCTTTATAGCATACCTGTGTTGGGAAAATCTTGAGGGGCAATCAGGACTGATACATCCCTCGGTGAAACTGATGCTAAGATAGTTTCGCGATGTGATGCCAGATCAGTTGCCCAAGAGACTTCCACCCAAGTAGGAAGTGGACCATGAGATTGAGTTGATCCCAGGGGTGAGGCCTCTGACTTGCATGCCGTATAGAATGACTCAATCAGAGCTTGCAAAGTTGAGGAAACAGCTGACGGAGATGTTGGAAGGTGGGATTGTTATGCCAGCAAAGTTCCCTTTTGGAGCACTAGTTTTATTTCGGTAAAACATGATGGGTCATTGAGGTTCTGTGTGGAATGCAGGGCGCTCAACAAAACCATAATCAAGAATCATTACTCGATACCCTTGATCGCTGATTGTTTTGATCAGCTGTGTCACGCGAATTCCTAAAGATCAACCTGCGGTCAGGGTACTGGCATGTTCGAGTCAAGGAAAGAGATGAGTACAAAACAACCTGTGTGACACGCTACGAAGCCTTTGAGTTTAAGGTGATATCTTTCAGCCTGGCAAACGCTCGAGCTACATTTTGGACTCTCATGAACCAGCTGTTGAGGGATTTCTTAGACCACTTTGTGGTTGTCTACCTGAATGATATAATGGTCTACAACAACACCTTTGAGGAACACCTTGGGCCATTACAAAGGTTACTTGTTACGTTGCAAGAGAACCAATTGCATGCCAAGCCTTCAAAATGCTTATTTTTGCAGAAAAGGATAGACTTCTTGGGACATATTATCAATTTGGGCAAGATAGTAATGGATCCCAAGAAGACAGAGGCAATCACGAGGTGGGGGCCTCCGAACAGTGTTCCGGAGCTTCGGTCATTTCTTGGCTTGGCCAACTACTATCGTTATTTCGTGAAGGAATATTCTAGGTTAGTCATGCCACTCACGGAGTTTCTCAAGAAGGATAAGTCATGGAAGTGGGATGATCAGTGCCAGCATGCGTTCGAAGGTTGAAGGAAACCTTGTCCACAGATCTAGTGTTAGTGTTGCCCGATGTGTCTAAGCCATTTGAAGTGCATACGGATGCCTCAGACTTTGCGCTTGGAGGGGTGTTGAAGCAAGATGGCCACCTGGTGGCCTATGAGAGCAGTAAGCTAAGTGGTTCTGAGATGCGGTACTTGACATACGAGAAGGAGTTACTGGCAGTTGTTCATTGCCTACGTCTTTGCAGACACTATTTGTTGGGTGCATCGTTCGTTGGGAAAATAGAAACACAATTATGAGCCACTTCTTGATGCCTCCAAGCTAAATAGTCGGCAAGCCAGTTGGAAGGAACTACTGGACAAGTTTGATTTCACCCTGGAGTAACAAACGGGAAGGACAAACCATGTCACTGATGCCTTGAGTTGGCAAGGCCACTTAGTGGCAGTCCGTTGTTGGACTATGAGGCAGGGAAACAAAGTTTCAACCTGGATTAGGGATCTCATACAAGAAAACCTAGCATATGATGGAGTCGTCGCTCAGTTGATTGACTTGGCTAAGGAAGGTAAATTCAAGCATTTCTTTCTTGAGGATGGGTTCTTGTACACACGAAAGAACCGAGTGTACATTCTTAAGTTGATGAGGACTGAGGAAGACCATTCTAAAGGAGTGTCAAGATACAGTGTGGGCGGGACATTCGGGGATGGAGCGGACCTTGGCTTAGCTTTGGTGTGACGTGGGTATTATTGACCTTCCATGGAGGAGGACGTGGACCAGTTTGTTCCGACATACCTAATCTACCAGTAAGACAAGGCAGGCCATCAGAAGAAAGGAGGAATACTGGAGCCTCTACTGGTTCATACCTGTCCATGGGAGAGTGTCTCAATGGACTACATCACTGGGTTGCCAAAAGTTGGGGATCTTGCAACAATCCTAGTGATAATTGATCGATTCTCAAAGTATGCCACCTTTATCCATGCACCCCAATACATCTCGACTCAAGAGACAACTCAGCTCTTCTTCAAGCACATTGTCAAGTATTGGGACACTTTGTGCCATTAAGTAGAAAGAATATCAAGCAGAAGGAATGGGTGAAATTTCTGGATGTAGCCCAGTTGTGCTTCAATTCCCAAAAGAGTTCTTCACCCAACAAGAGTTATTTTGAATTTGTCAAGCAGCAACCCTTAATACCTCACACGGTGGATCTTGCTGTGCAATCCAAAGTCCCCAGAGCCAAGAGTTTTTCACTGGAGTGAAAATAGAATGTAGTCGTTTCCAAGAGCGTCCTCAAGAAAGCAGTTGCACGTTTGAAGAAACATGCAGACAAAAACTGTCGTTTCATGGAGTTTCAAGTTGGGGACCGAGTGTTGGTAAAAGTGCCTAACCAGCATTATAGCAAAGCCATTCATAACAGGGATCCTTTACTTATGAGGAAGTACATCGGCCCTGTGACGATCATTAAGAAAGTTGGCAAGGTAGCTTACAAGGTAGATGCCTCCGACGGGTGGAAGACCCATCCAGTACTTCACATGAGCCTATTAAAACCATATCATGAGGACGTGGATGACCCTGGAAGGGGTGAACCGCAGAGGGCAGCGTTCAACATCCCAACTCGAGGGAAAAGAGTTGCGAAAAACACTTTCCAAGTTTGGGATGTGTACCAGGAAAGCAAGAACCAAAATGAATACTTGGTTGAGTGGTAGAGATGTAACGATGAAGAAAACACATGAGAGTAGGCGAGGAACCTTCGGGTGTTTCAGCCACTTCTAAATTCTTTTGGAGATTCTACAGCACCAAGAACAACACCAAAATAGGTGGGGGAGAATGTTACGGGGCAACCTTGGTCTAAGCTTCCTCTCCAACCACTGCGGGCCGACCCGCTCAACGTAGTGCTGAGAAGACTCTTGTTCCAAGCTCCTTGTAATAGATAGCTTTTCAGTACTTGAAAATTACTTGTTGCTTTTTAGTTATGGTTTAGACAGGTAAGAGGCACAGGGCCTGGGAGCCCTAGTAGCTTTGACCTCTTTTTGCTCTTGCAGCTGGTATTTGTAATTACTTCCATACACCATATATGTGGAGTAATGAAGTTCACACCTGGTTACCTCTTTTTCAATATAAGCTAGATTAAGCTTTTGCTCCACCAAGTCAGTTTCTACTTGTGTTGCATCCTAAGTACAACGGTGTGGACACTCTATTCGACGTTTGTGTTTACTGCTCCATTCTCGTTGAGCCTAGAGTTCCACGTCCCTCTAAAGGCGTGGTATGCTATCTAGCCACCCGTTGAGTGCGACGTCTGTGGAATCTAGGCAGACTCTTTGCATTCTAGCATTGAGCTTCTCACGGTTCTCCTGGCCCAAAAGGAGACCTATGAAATGTTGGGGGTAAAAAATTGGTATTATTCAGATATAATCCTATATAATTGAGAAAGTACAAATATAATCCTGAGATAATTTTTAGTGCAATTACAACCCTTGCCATTATACATAAGTGAAAATATAACCCTAAAGCCATTATTCAGGCACTGACTGGCCATTTCCAGCCATTGACCGAATGGAAAAAACCAAAATGCCCTTTGGGCCAAATACAAAATTCTAAAAGACAAAAATACCCTTTCAGCTCTCTGAAACTATCACCGCCTCCTCTGCTCTCTGAAATCACCGCCTCCTCTGCTCTCTGAAATCACCGCCACCGAAAAATGCCTCCGCCACAAAAAAATACTGATATGCCACCCCTTCCAATCTCTTTTCTCCTGCTCACCTCCCGATCACTACAACCCCCCACCCCTACCTCCCCCCAGTTTTTTTCTTCTCCGCAGCCACCTCAACCCTAGCCACATCACCAAAAATTGAGAACTTTGTCCCCCAGAATCTCACCGGAAATCGATGTCTAGGCCACGACGGTTGGTTGACGCTGGGGACATTGCGCCTAATCAAGAGCTTTGCAAAACCCTAGCCACATCTCCTCCGCTGCCGCCTGAAACCGCTGCCATTGTACGTTGTTCCCTCCCACTCACGTTGCCATCCTTCTTCCCTGACCTTCACCACCAACGAAAATCCTAGCTAGAGATCTGTTCCCTCCCCTAATTGAACACCCCACTCTCCCACCGCCGTCGAACACCCCACCTTCCCCCACCGCCGCTCAGCCCACGTCCGCTCAGACCCCATCGCCAATCAACCAAGCGCCAAAAATTGAGAGCTTCGCACCAAAAATTGAGAGCTTTTTCCCCTAGAATCTCACCGGAAATTGATGTCTAGGCCAGGCGGGGACTGATCCACTGGAATGAAGCGGTGATTAACAACAAATCTAGGGCTTTACAGTGATGAGATCGGAGAAAAATGAAAGAAACGAAGAAGAACATATTAATCTTTGTGCTTCAGAGATTAAACACAAGTGAAAGAGACGAGATCGGAGACCCACGGGAAAGAAATGAAGAAGATGAGATCGGAGAAAAATGAAAGAGAGTGAATTGGGGATTTAGGGGTAGGAATGTAATTTCAATGTTTTTTAAAATAATTTTTACTTTTTTACAGCGGGACAAAATAGTCTTTTCAGTGTATTCCGGCCTCCAATTGCCGGAAAAGGTTATATTTGCACATAACCTAAATATCTAGGGTTATATTTGCACTTTCAATTATCGCAGGGTTATATTTTCACTTTCGTCAATTGTGTAGGGTTATAGTACTTTGCTCAAAAACATCCGTTGGTGGCTCAGAAATATAAAGAAAAGATAAAGGCAAAGTCTTTGGAGACAATCTTTCCATAAACTTATGGAAAATGGAGTTTAATTAGAATAGTAAAAGGTAAAGGTCTTAGTTGCAATATTAAAAACTTTTTATGCAATGTGTAGTAGTTATAAAGTTTATAACCCGATTCATGCAATCCAAAAATTTTATCTTCATTTCTTCTCATTTACACTTTAAACCCTGGTCTTTCCCTAACTTACGGAAAGACCGTGTTTCAAGAGACGAACTCAAAGATAAAAGGCTAAAATGGATATTATTGCCAGCCAGGAGGTAAGCCCAGCGGGTAAAAAATGAAAAGATAAAACCGAACCAAACATACCGCAACACCCATCATATAAAAGCAAAGCGCTAAGACCAAGTGCACGGGTATAAACCGCTATCGATTTCTTACCAATTAAATATATTATATTTCTCATTCCCTCTCTTCCACATCACTCTAAGGGCAAGTGCAATGGGTTTCTTAAAAATTAAAAAACCGCTCTAAAAACCAAAAACATCCACAGTAGTGGTTTTTAGGCCGGTTTCTTGTTAAAAAACCGGCCCATAGTTTTCAACTAGGGAACCGGTCAAGAAACCGGTTCCGTCAGGAGATGCAGAGCATCTGGCAGAGAAGGGGGCCGCCATATGTGGCCCATTTTATTTCTGTTGAGTGGGACACGTGTCGCCCAAGCATTGGGCCACGTGTCCCACATGCTGCACTTTGTTTTTTTTATTTAAATCCGTTGACACGTGGCGCCTTCCGGTTGGGCCACGTGTCAAACAGATTAAAAAAATTTGTCCGTTCCATCAAAATAATGAGTGGGACGCGTGTCCCACTTATATGGCGACACGTGTCCCACTCAACAAAAAATTCCTGGTTCCCATTTTTGCAATGGGACACGTGTCCCTATATGGTTGGGACACGTGTCCCAACGCCTATTTAAAAAAAATCAAATTTTTGGAAAAAAAATTTCAGCTCATTTTTTGTTTGAAAAATTTCCAACGGTAGAAATTTTTTTTTTGTTGTAATTTATTGAAATTTTTTTATTTTAAGTATTTATTGTAATTTGTTTTCTCGTTATAATTGGCCTTTCTAATGTCATGTTTGTAATATATTTTTATAAAATCAATAAATCTTTTTCTTTATTATAGATAACAAAATATTAAACAATTTCACGACAAAAAAAAAGATATTTAAATTATTATTATAAAATATGAAATTTATAAATTAAAGAAATTGAATTATTTTATACTTTTTAAATAAAACGAAATTCTATGAATACAAATTATAATGTATTATTAAATTTCACTTTCAATTAATTTTGGGTGAACAAAATAAATAAAATTAAATATTAATGGTAAAATAAATGAGTAGGATAGAGAAAATCAAGTGGGGTCAATGAATAGTCAAAAGTGGTTTCTTACCATTATGGGGATAAAAAAGGGTGGTTTCTTAAGTGGTTTTTTAAGATTAGGTGGATGAGAGAGAATGGGAGAAATAATATATTTAATTGGTAAGAAACCGGTATCGGTTTCTACCATTGCATGTGCTCTAAGAAATCACTTAAGAAACCACTCATTTTCTTCTCCACAATGGTAAGAAACCACTTTTTAACATTCTTGTACCACACTTGATTTTCTCTATCCTACTCATTAATTTTACTATTAACATTAATTTTAAATAAATTTATCTACCCAAAATAAGTTGAATGTGAAATCTAGTAATACATTATAATTTTAAATTTTAATTTCATTTTCTTTTCAATAATTATTGCATATTTTTCAATAATTTTTCTTCAATAATTTTCTCAAAAACCATTTTAAAAAACAAAAATAAAGGATTTTTACATTATTTACCAATTTTTAAATTAAATTCTATAATTTAAAAAATCATATTTTAAAAAAAATTTAAAAAAGGTAGGGACACGTGGCCCAACCAGAGGGTGCCACGTGTCCCATACTTCAAAATTAATGAAATGGCTGAGCTTAGTGGGACAACCGGATGCTGACATGTGTCCCACTTCATGAAAAAAAATTGGCCGCTTGAAGCAGCTAGCAAGCCCACATGTAGTGACTGACAAACCAGTTTTTTAACCGGTTGCTTGCTAGCAAATCGATGGGCAGTTTCTTGTTAAGAAACCACCCTAGAAACCATTACTATGGGTGTTTTCAGTTTCTAGATTGGTTTTTTAAACTTAAGAAACCCCCATTGCACTTGGTCTTAATTGGTCTAAGACCAAGTGCAGTGGTAGAAACCACTACCAGTTTCTTACCAATTAAATATATTATTTCTCTCATTCTCTCACTTCCACCTAATCTTAATAAACCGCCCTTTTTTATCTCCACAATAGTAGGAAACCACTTTTGACTATTCATTGACCCCACTTGATTTTCTCTATCATACTCATTAATTTTACCATTAACATTTAATTTAATTTAATTTGTTCACCCAAAATAAGTTGATTGTGAAATTTATTAATACATTATAATTTTTATTAATAACTTTTTTTATTTAAAAAATTATAAAATAATTCACTTTTTTAAAAAAAGTTTTCGTGTTTTATTTTTCAAATATGAAATGAAATTTCTTTTTTCTTGTCATGAAATTGTTAAATATTTTGTTATCAAGAATAAAGAATAAGACATATTGATTTTATAAAAAAAAATTAAAAAAAATTACATTAGAAAGGCCAATTATAACGACTAGACATATTACAATAAATACTTAAATAATAAAATATTTGATATAGTCCGATCAATTATTAAAAATTGAAAATAGAAATAATAATCTAGTCTAACCAATTATTACAAATATGAAACTGAAATATTGATCTAATCTGACTAATTATTACTAATACAAAACAAGTTAAACATTAAAGAACAAAAAACATGGATGACAGAACCATACCGACATGCTAATTTTGACCACCCAAATATTGGTAAAGATGTTCATTTAGGTCTTTTTTTTCAATTGGTCATGTTTAGCTCTGTTGCGTACTTCCCTCCAATCTTGTCTAAAAGTCAGTAGATCAGCATGCCGCTCAGCTTTGTAAAGCCAAGGAGAGTCGTCCATTTGGTCATAATCACTGGGTTGAACCCGCAACCCATAAGTATCTCTTTCATCTTCGACTATTGTGTTGTGCAGTATGATACAAGCTATTATAATTTCACCCAACGTTTCTATGTTATAGTACCTGGCTGGGTTGCGGATCACGGAGAACCAGGCTTGTAAAATACCAAAAGAACGTTCAACGTCTTTCCTGTAACTCTCTTGACACTTTGTGAACAATTGTTTCTTGGGGTCATTTAGAGCCATATACGCTGGCATGAAGGTCACCCACTTAGGATAGATTCCATTAGTAAGATAGCACCCTATGATCTATCATAGCTGCGACCATTGACTTCATATGGAAAACATGGAGCCCTTCCTTCACATACGTCATCAAACAAAGGTGAATTGTCTAGGACGTTGATGTCATTATTTAACCCCCGCCATGCCAAAAAATGCATGCCAAATCCACGTATCATATGAGGCCACTGCTTCTAATTTAATTAAGGCACACCCAGTTCTACCCTGAAATTGATCTTTCGAACCTACGGGGCAGTTTTTCCATTCCCAATGCACATAATCAATAATTCCTAACATACTTGGAAATCCACGTCCACGAGCTACATGCATCAGTCTTGCAATATCGTCTGGGTTTGCTAGTCGGAGGTATGTTGGAAGGTACACGACAATAATTGCTTTGAAAAAAATAAGCTACCGTTTCTCTGACTGTTGTTTATCCCATCTGTAAGCTTTCATCCAGTTGGTCGTATGCACAACCATATGCCAAATGCAGCATTGCCACCGTGCACTTGTGGAGTGGCAAAAATCCTTGATAACCGATTGCATCGGGCCTTTGTCTGAAATAGAGATCTTGGTTAGTGATATCTTCCCGTATACGATTGAATACATTTTTCCGCATACGAAACCTAGTACAAAAATGTTGATCGTCGTACATTCTTTCAAGGGGTGGATAAAAATATTGGCTCTGGAGTACTTCTTGTGCTCGGAGACGGTGTCTTATTATATGATATATGGTTTTCTTCGGTAAGGTTGAAGAAGTTGAGCCATCTCATCCTCAAAGGTTTCGTACAATTGTCTTGCCATTTCTGGCAAATTCATGACAAAGCTAATTGTCTCAGGATCGGTATCGGGTAGAAACCTGGGAATATCATAAGTATTTGTGTTTGATGATTCTCCAAAGTGAAGGTCATCATCGTTGTTGGGGGGTTAGAGGAAGCCATTGTTGTGTAGAAGAAGGAAAATTGGGTTGATAGAAATTTAGGATTGAAATGAAACATAAGCGAATAACCCCTTTATATAAAACCATCACATGTAAAAACCCCATTGATTTTGTCTAGCTGAATCTTTGAAATTGATGAATTCGACCCGCGTGACTCGATGGGATGTGTAATGACAACCGCATTGAATTTGTCTAGCGGAATCTTTGAAATTGATGAATTTGACCCATGTGAATCGATGGGATGTGTCAATGACAACCGCATTGATTTTGTATGATCTAGTCTGACCAATTATTACAAATAAATCATTACAATCAATTCCGACCATAGACTACCCCAATTAATTTATCTCGTAGTGCTTCATTTGTTGTGCTCAACTCTCCCTTTTGCATCAGAGTATTAAGGAGTGTAGTGTTAGCTACATAAGCTTCGCACTCTGATTGCCTTTTGACAAACTCTTATTGCGCTAGTTATACTCCATTTTAGCTCTTTCGCTATCTGCAATATTTTCAACCTTCTTATTAGCTTCTTCGATTGTGGCCACACACTGCATTCATTGTGATTCCTTTGATTGCTCATCATCTGTTTTTCTTTGCGTTGCCTTTCCCTTTCCCCTTGTCTTGCATTTAGCGGCCTTTACACCAATAAGCCAGGATGGATATTGCATTGTCTGAGCATCATCACTACGGGACGTTGATGGCACCCGTGATGAATATTCCTCTCTATCAGTTTCATTTGGGCCATATTGTGCCATAAATTTAGAGTTAGTCTTGCACAATTCATAGCAATGAAAGAATAGAAACTGTTGGACATCATTTTCACCTGCATACAAATTCATGGCCCATGACTTCATATTTCCTTGGCTGGAGCCACTCCCAATCCGACTATAGTGGCGTGTGGCTTTACTTCCACATCCCACATATTTGGCAATATCGTGAGAAAGTTTTTGCCACCTAGCCTTGCACAGATTCATTGTCCGGTTGCATTTTGCATACTTATTCAAATTAGATTTAATTTTATGCCAAAACACACCAGTATTCTGCCCCGTACCCATTTACAATTGGTGGAATTATCAAACCAAGCGCCGCATAGAACTTTATCAACTTCTACAATCCATTTCTCCCGGTTAATTTTATTCTTCTCATCCTTACTCCCGCACACTAGTGCAAGGTCATCGCTTTCTTCGAATTCTATTATAATATACGAACAAATTAAATATACGAATTTCAATATATAAAGTAAAAAAGAGATGCAACGTAAATAAATTAAATATACAACATTGTTAAATAGATGCAAAGAAAATAAATTATGTACATTTCATAATTTAAATAATATAGCAATAATACTATTTTACATATTGTAATTTAAATACTTTAAAATAAATTATATATTTAAGTTAGCAAAAGTTGTCTATACATAAATGAACATATATAGTAAATATTGTTATATTTTACATATGTTTATATATACGCACATGAACTATTTTACATTTAATAAATACTTTTATCCATTTAAGTAATATATCAAATATACTAATTTTAAAATATAACATAAATAAATAAAGGAAATATAAAATTAATGATGAACTTGATTCTTCATAATTAAAATATAACACATTAAGATAGGGTTTACCATCCGGAACATCGTGACTTCCAAATTGACGCCCATGTCATTTGCAAATTTTTGACCCGATGAACCCCGACCTCCTTGGTAGCGAAATGATCCCGATTCGTTAATTGCCTCAAAGTGCTGGGAATGAAAGTTTGGACTATAAAAGTTTGGGTAGGAATTTTGCAATTGGATGTTAGGATTTTGGGAATAGTGATTCGGGTAAGGAGAGTTTATGTATGCATTTTGGGAAGAGTGATTGATTTTGGAAATTCATGTTCGAATGTTGGGAATTCATATAAAAATTGGGCAGGATGTTTAGCGAATTTTCATAAAATTATGAATTTGGAATTGGACGAACATTCGGATTTTGGAATGAATTTTTGGAATCAAAAGAATTTGGAATTACCTTATCTTTCCCATTTGACGGTCTTTGCGAATCCATTTAAGAGAATGATAACAAAGTGAATATTGGAGACAAATTTAGGAGATGAAAGATTGAGTTAGAAGTGTTGGAATTGAAAGTGGGGTGGTTAAATTGGGTGAATTGGCTCTATTTATAGGTTAAAAAAAGTTAGGGGATGAGAAGAAACAATTTTCTGAAATTTAATTTTTTTTGAAAAATTGTAATTTTTTTTGAAAAATTGTAATTTTTTTAAAAAAATAATCGTTGGGACACGTGTCTCATTTAAAAAACCACATGCAAAAATAGCCGTTACAATGGGACACATGTCCCACTATTTTTGTCGGCACCATACCCTCAGATTTTTTAGTCGTTGAACATGTGGCCCAACCAGATGGCACCACGTGTCAGTGGCTGTAAAACAAAAAAAAGTAAAGGCTGCATGCGGCCGTTTGCATCGGGCCTTTGTCTGAAATAGGGATCTTGGTTGGTGATATCTTCCCGTATATGCTCGAATACATTTCACCGCATATGAAACCTAGTACAAAAATGTTGATCGTCGTATATTGTTTCAGGGGGTGGATAAAAATATTGCCTTTAGAGTACTTCTTGTGCTCGGAGACGGTCTCTTCTTATATGATTTCTGGTTTTCTTCGGTAAGGTTGAAGAAGTTTGAGCCCTCTCATCCTCAAAGGTTGCGTACAATTGTCTTGCCATTTCTGGCAAATTCATTACAAAGTTAATCATCTCAGGATCGGTATCGGGTAGAAGACTGGGAATATCATAAGTATTTATGTTTGATGATTCTCCAAACTGAAGGTCATCATCGTTGTTGGGGGAGTTAGAGGAAGACATTGTTGTATAGAAGAAGGAAAATTGGGTTGATAGGAATTTGGGATTGAAATGAAATATAAGCGAATGACCCATTTATATAGAACCATCACATGTGAAAACCACAGTGATTTTGTCTAGCGGAATCTTTAAAATTGATGAATTCGACCCGCGTGACTCGATGGGATATGTCAATGACAACCGCATTGATTTTGTCTAGCGGTATCTTTGAAATTGATGAATTCGACCAACGTGAATCGATGAGACATGACAATGACAACCCCAATCATTTTGTCTGTTGGAATCTTTGAAATTGATGAATTCGACCAACGTGACTCGATGGGACGTGTCAATGACAACCCCATTGATTTTGTCCGTCGGAATCTTTGAAATTGATGAATTTGACCCACGTGATTTGATGGGACGTGTCAATGACAACCGCATTGAATTTGTCTAGCGGAATCTTTGAAATTGATGAATTTGACCCATGTGAATCGATGGGACGTGTCAATGACAACTGCATTGATTTTGTATGATCTAGTCTGACCAATTATTACAAATAAATCATTACAATCAATTTCGACCATAGACTACCCCAATTAATTTATCTCGTAGTGCTTCATTTGTTGTGCTCAACTCTCTCTTTTTACTTCAGAGTATTAAGGAGTGTAGTGTTAGCTACATAAACTTCGCGCTCTGATTGCATTTGGACGAACTCCCATTGCGCTATGTTATACTCCATTTTAGCTCTTTCGCTATCTGCAATTTTTTCAGCCTTCTTAGTAGCTTCTTCGATTGTGGCCATACACTGCATTCGTTGTGATTCTTTTAATTGCTTATCATCCGATGTTCTTCGTGTTGCCTTTCCCTTTCCCCTTGCCTTGCATTTAGCGGCTTTCACACCAATAGGCCTGGATGGATATTGCATTGTCTAAGCATCATCGCTACTACGGGACATTGATGGCACCCGTGGTGAATATTCCTCTCCATCAGTGTCCTTTGGGCCATATTGTGCCATAAATTTAGGGTTAGTCTTGCACAATTCATAGCAATGAAAGAATAGAAACTGTTGGACATCATTTTCATCTGCATACAAATTCATGGCCCATGACTTCATATCTCATTGGCTGGAGACACTCCCAATCCGACTATAGTGGCGTGCGGCTTTACTTCCACATCCCACATATTTGGCGATATCGTGAGAAAGTTTTTGCCAGCTAGCCTTGCACGACTTCATTGTCCGGTTGCATTTTTCATACTTATTCTAATCGGATATAATTTTATGCCAAAACACACCAGTATTCTTCCTCGTACCCATTATACAATTGATGGAATTATCAAACCAAGCGCCGCATAGAACTTTATAAACTTCTACAGTCCATTTCTCCCGGTTAATTTTCTTCTTCGTATCCTTACTCCCGCACACTAGTGCAAGGTCATCGCTTTCTTCGAATTCTATTATAATATGCAAACAAATTAAATATACGAATTTCAATATATAAAGTAAAAAGAGATGAAACGTAAAAATTATGTACATTTCATAATTTAAATAATATAAAAATAATACTATTTTACATATTGTAATTTAAATACTTTAAAATAAATAATATATGTAAGTTAGCAAAAATTGTCTATACATAAATGAACATATATAGTAAATGTTGTTATATTTTACATATGTTTATATATACGCACATGAACTATTTTACATTTAATAAATACTTTTATCCATTTAAATAATATATCAAATATACTAATTTTAAAATATAACATAAATAAATAAAGGCAATATAAAAGTAGTGATGAACTGGATTCTTCAAAATTAAAATATAACACATTAAGATAGGGTTTACCATCCGAAACATCATGACTTCCAAATTGACGCCCATGGTCATTTGCAAAATTTTTACCCGGTGAACCCCGACCTCCTTGGTAGCAAAATGATCCCAATTCGTTAATTGCCTCAAAGTGTTGGGAATGAAAGTTTGGACTATAAAAGTTCGGGTAGGAATTTTGCGATTGGGCGTTAGGATTTTGGGAAGATTGGTTCGGGTAAGGAGAGTTCGTGTATGCATTTTGGGAAGAGTGATTGATTTTGGAAATTCATGTACGAATGTTGGGAATTCATATAAAATTGGGCGGGATATTTAGCGAATTTTCATAAAATTCTGAATTTGGAATTGGACGAACATTCGGATTTTGGGATGAATTTTTGGAATTAAAAGAATTTGGAATTACCTTATCTTTCCCATTCGACGGCCTTTGCGAATCCATTTAAAAGAATGATAACAAAGTGAATATTGGAGACAAATTTAGGAGATGAAAGATTGAGGTAGAAATGTTGGAATTGAAAGTGGTGTGGTTAAATTGAATGAATTGGCTCTATTTATAGGTAAAAAAAAGTTAGGGGATGAGAAGAAACAATTTTCTGAAATTTATTTTTTTTTAAAAAAATTGTAATTTGTTTTTAAAAAATAGCCATTGGGACACGTGTCCCATTTAAAAATCACATGCAGAAATAGCCATTGCAATGGAACACGTGTCCCACATTTTTTGTCGGCACATACCCTCATATTTTTTAGCCATTGGACACGTGGCCTAACCAGATGGCACAACGTGTCAGCGGCTGTAAAACAAAAAAAGTAAAGGCTGCATGCGGGACACATGTCCCAATGCATGGGTGACACGTGTCAGTAACTGGTTTCCAGACCGGTTGCTACACAAGGAACCATTGGCCGGTTTCTTAACAAGAAGTTGGCCTAGAAACCACCACTGTGGGTGTTTCGATTTCTAGAGCGATTTTTTAAATTTAAGAAACCTCCATTGCATTTGCTCTAAAGCAAAAGGAAGGCACACCACATTGGGGTACAGTAGTACTACAGCAAGAAGAAGCCTCAAAGAAAAAAAGAAAAAGAAAAAAATCCCTCCACTACCACCATTAGATCAAGTGCAATGGTAGAAAACACTATCGGTTTCTTACCAATTAAATATATTTTTTTTATTCTCTCTCTTCCACCTCACTCTAAGAAATCGCTTAAGAAGTCACTCATTTTCTTCTCCACAATGGTAAGAAACCAGTTTTTATTATTCATGTATCACACTTGATTTTCTCTATCCTACTCATTAATTTAGCTATTAGCATTTAATTTAAATAAATTTGTCTATCCAAAATAAGTTGAATGTGAAATTTAATAATACATTATAATTTTTAAAAGAGTTCGTCTCTGGAAAGACGGTCTTTCCATAAAGCATGGAAAGACTAAGGTTTAAAGTGTAAATAAGAAGAAATGAAGATAAAACTTTTGGGTTGCATGAATCAGGTTATAAACTTTATAACTACTACATGTTGCATAATAAATTTTTAATATAGCAACTAAGACCCTTTATCTTTTATTATTCTAATTAAACTCCGTCTTTCCATAAACATATGGAAAGACGGTCTTTTCCAATACTTTGCCTTTTTAAAATTGAATTTCGTTTTGTTCAATAATTATTTCAATTTTTTTCAATATTTTTTCTTCAATAATTTTCTCAAAATCATTCCAAATTTTATTTTAAAAATAATGGATTTTTACATTATTTTACTCATTTTAAAATTAAAGTTTAAAGAAAGCCTTCGTGAGAGAACCTGTCATGGACGCTAAAAGAGCTGTATATATGGAGGAACGACTGTATCAGGGGGTCAAGAAGCTTAGGTTGGCTGAGGAGAAGCTCAGGTTGGCTTACGAGGAGCAGTGTAAACACCTTCGGCTCTTAAGACTGGTGTCGAATCTCACAGAACTTATTATGCCCTTCGGGCTTCAATTACAGAATTAGATGCACATTGGAGGGTTCGCAAGGGAATAGTCAATATGAGATCAACCAATATACGCAAGTTAAGGGATGAGGTGGTGCTACTCCAGGTGGTTGACCTAATTCAAACGATGATAGCAATGTTTGGCTGTCTCCAGGCTATCATGGACTGTGGAATGACAAGCCTCAAGGCTGACACTGGTGGCTTCCGGAGGGAGTCAAGCTCGAGGGCTTGTTGCGAACTTGAGATTAAACTCAAAGGGTGGTCTTCGAGATTCAATGGTTGGATTTGCGTGCAGAGGTGTAGGAGATATTTTGTGACTATCTTCTGCAATATTATTATACCTTAGATAGAATAGAATTCCATAGTTAGAATTCTACCTCAGATAGAATCTTTTTCCTTACTTGACTCTGTAAATTCTGTCAATATATTGTACCCTTATACCATCAATGAAAACATGCGTTCATATTTTACATGGTATCAGAGACAAAATCCCGAGACCCTAAATGTTTCTTACTCTAAATATTTCCTAACTCATAAAAGAACATCGCCGCCGCCACCCTCCCTTCTTTGTCCACCGCCACCGTGCTAGTCACCGTTGTCGCCAATGCATTCTGTCTCCATCCCGCCGCTGCTCTCCACTCTCCGTCACTCTAGACGACTCCAGAGTGACGACTCCGCTCAGGACCACTCCTGCTCCAGACTCGTCCACTCTGAACTACTCCCGCTCCGGACTCGCACCACCGCTCCATTCCACCGTGCAACGCCGCTCTGCACCTCCATGCACTGTCGCATGTGTCCGAATGGATCCGATTAATCAAGTTAGGATTGAAAATATTGATGCCGAGACTGAGGCTCTTGTCGTTCCCATCATCCCTGCCGCCAACCACCCGCTCCAGCTGGATGTTCCGCCGCAGCCAGACGACGCCGACCTGCTCCACCGAGCCCTTTGCCAGCTTCTGCTCGACACTGATGGTTCAACCTCTTCTAGTTCTGGATCCCTGCCTCCCTCCCATCCATACTACGTTCACCCCTCATATCATACAGGTTTGCTGATTTCCTCTACGATCTTGAAGGGTACTGATAATTATAATGATTGAAGTGTTGCCATTTGCCTTGGTTTTAGTTCTAGACATAAGCTTGGTTTCTTGGATGGTTCCATCACCAAACCTTTACCTGGTGAACCTTTTTCTAATATTTATATTAGTTTAAATTCCTTGCTTATTGGTTGGATCGTTCAGACACTTGATCCATATGTTTGTTCTGATGTTACTTATTATGGCTCGGTTAAAGAGCTTTGGGATGATCTGCATCTCCGTTACTCAGTTGGGAATGGCCCACACATGTGTCATATTTGTGGGGACATTTACAACTGTCGTCAGAATGGTCAGGCTGTTAATGCCTACTTTAGTCATTCCAAAAGGTTGTGGAATGATCTGCTTGCTTACATGTCTCCCCGTACTTGTATGTCTTGCCCCGATGCCGCCATTGCTCAGAGTGATCGTGAGAAAGAGATGGTTCATCTATTTCTCATCGGCCTGGATGATGGTTATGCTACTCTTCGCTTATATATTCTTGCACAAGAACCATTGCCTTCGCTCGACAAGGTTTACTCCCTTGTCTCTCAGGAAGAGCGTCAGAAGACTGTCATCTCAGCTCGTGATTCTATCACTTTGGCAGACACCTTGGCCTTTGATGTTCGTCGTCAAGCGCAATCCTATACTCCGAAGTTTCCTGCCACCACTCTAGGATCCACTCCAACCGCCGCCATTGATCATTGGAGTCTTACTTGCACTCATTGCGGCCGAAAGGTTCATGATATCACTACTTTCATCCACATTATTGGTTATCGGGAATGGTTCACTGAGAATCTTTCCCCTGCATCAGGCCAAAGCTGCTACAAAACCCAGAACATGTGCCCCACCCGGTGCATCGTTCGCTGGAGCTGCACAGCCAATGGCCGCCGCCACTCTGCCTCCTACGGGCGACACCGCTGCAGTAGTCTCAGACTCCGATACACCTTCAGCCCAACAATGTCCAAGGAGCAATGGAGTACGGTTTTAAACAAGTTCTCTAAGTTAAATTCTTCTAAAAATCTATCAGGTAAGACTACTTTACCTTGGATTCTTGATACCAGTGCATCGTATCATATGACCAGCGACAGGGATCTTCATTATGATATTGAGCATGCTGCAAATGTTGATGTTATCCTCCCTGATGGTTCTATTTCAACTTCTGTTGAACATGGAAAGATATTTTTTGGAAATATTGTTGTGAATCAAGTTCTTTTTTATTTCGGCATTCCGATGCAATTTGCTATCATTTTCCAAGTTGACACCTACTTTAAAATGTCTTGTTTTGCTTACCGAAATATTATATGTATTATAGGATATCAGCACAATGACAGTGATTGGAGCGGGTGAACAATGAGGAGGGGTATATTGGTTGTTCAGATTGGGAGTTTTTGAGTCTACACGGCCGTCCTTGTCCGTTGCTGCTTCAGTGTCTTCGTCTGCTTTATGGCATCAACATTTTGGGCATCCGTCCTCATCGGTGTTGTCTTCTATCCCAATCATTTCTTTGCATGATAATAAATATATTCCCTACTTGGTATGTGTTCGTGCAAAATAGCCTAGAAATAGTTTCCATGTTAGTTCTGCTAAGGCTAGTCATTTGTTTGACCTTATTCATTGTGATGTTTGGGGGCCTTATAGTTCACCCTCTTCTAGTGGAGCATTTTTATTTTTGACCATAGTTTATGACTATTCCCGAGCTGTTTAGGTTTATTTATTAGTTTCTAAGTCTCAAGTACCATTGAAGATGAAAGAGTTCTTTGAATTTGTTCAAACACAGTTCCACCGTCCCATTCAACGAGTTCAGGCAGACAACGGAACCGAATTCCTTCCTCTCAGATAATTTTTTCTGGAGAAAGGTGTTCATTTTGAGACCTCCAAGGTCTACACACCTCAGTAAAATGGGCGTGTAGAATGGAAGCACAGACATATCATTAATGTTGCTCATGCTCTTCGTTTTCAAGCTCATTTGTCTATCGACGACTTTTAGGGAGAATGAATTCTTACAGTGGCTTACCTCATTAATCACATGCCAGCACCTATGTTAGATGGTTGAATGCCTCATCACTTCCTATACGGTCACGCACCAGATTACAGCCATCTCATTGTGTTTGGTTCATTGTGCTTTGCCTCTCAACTTCCCTAGCCGTGTGATAAGTTTACATTTAGAAGTCGGAAGTGCATATTTCTTAGCTACCATGTTGATAAGAAAGCATGGTGTGTTTACGACTTGGAGTCTCGAACTCTGTTTGATAGCCAAGATGTAAATTTTTCTGAAGACTGTTTCCTGTTTGCGCCCACTTCTGCGAACTCGTCATCAGCAAATCAATCTCCTTCACCTGCCAACTTCTACGACTCTGTGTCTGAGTCATTTAACCCAGAGGAGTCGCCCACTCTCGGTGCAACGCAACATGCAAAGCCGAGCTCGACCGAGGCTGTCCTTCTCCCATAGCCATCTATGGCCGCTCTCCAGTGATCGAGGCCGATAGAGGCTGGTCTCCTTGGACCAGGGCTGATCGAGGTTGTCCTTCTCCCACAGCCGTTCGTGGCCGCTCACCCAAAACTGCGGCCAACTCTCCAGCTGCACCCATCTGTGGCCGTTCACCAAGAATCGTAGCCAGACCACCAGCCGCGGCCATCCGTGGTCGCTCGCCCAGACCTGCGGTCAGTTCTTCTTGAGCACCAGTCGCGGCCGTCCTTGGCCGCTCCTGGCGAGATGGTGCCTGCTTCACCTCTAGCTGCTCCATCTGCTGTACATTCTCCCAGCACTCGACTTCGCCACCCTCCGACTAAATTAAAAGACTACATTTGCACTCCTACTCGCTCCATAAAACACCCCTCTATTGATCCCACATCCTTGGATTCACTGTCCTTAGGTATGCATTACCCCATCGCTGATTATGTTTCTTGTAGTAATTTTTCGGTTTCGCTTTCTAGATTTTTAGCTGCAGTGACAGATGTTGCTGATCCGGTTACCTTTTCTAATGCTTATCACCATGCTCATTGGCGTGAGGCTATGTCTAACAAGATTAATGCTCTAGAGCGTAATAATACATGGGTTCTTGCTCCTGACAAAAAGGCTATTGGTTGTAAGTGGGTTTATCAGACTAAGTTCAAGTCTGATGGTTCCATTGAGCGTTACAAGGCTCGTTTAGTTGTTCTTGGTAATCGTCAAATTGAGGGGACTTACTTTACTGAGACGTTTTCTCCTGTTGCCAAGATGAGTTATGTTCATCTTTTCTTGGCTATTGCTGCTATTCGTGGTTGGGATTTTCATCAGATGGACGTTCTCAATGCATTTTTGCATGGTGATCTTGAGGAGGAGGTGTACATGCATCCGCCTCCTAGTTATACACTTCCGACACCTTGGTTAGTTTGCAAGCTTTGCAAATCTCTTTACTGTTTATGCCACGCTCCGTGGAATTGGTTTGCTAAACTTGCGGTGGCTCTCCGTCTCTTTGGGTTTGTTCAGTGTAAGGTGGTTTACTCCTTGTTTTCTTACTTGAAGGATGGAGTTTCTCTTCATGTATTGGTTTATGTCGATGATTTTATCATTGCTGGTTCCTCTCCTGAGATGATGACCAAGTTCACAGTGTATTTGTGCTCTTGTTTTCATATGAAGGATCTTGGTGCTCTGAAGTATTTCTTAGGCATTGAGATAGCTCGTCGGCTTGCTGGGATGTTTTTGTCTTAGCGGAAATATGCCTTGGATATTTTTTCTGATACTGGCTTATTGGCAGCTAAGCCCACCGATTTTCCCATGGAACAACAACACAATTTGGTGCAAGATGATGGTCCTTTGTTTGATGATTCTATGCGGTATCGTGGACTTGTTGGGAAGCTCATTTACCTTACAATCACCCATCCCGAGCTTAGCTATTCAGTCCATACCTTGGCCCAGTTCATGGTGGAACCGCGTTTGGCGCATTGGCATGCAGCTTTGCATGTTTTGCATTACTTGAAGAGTCATCCTGGTCAAGGTTTGTTTCTATCTGCTAAGAGTTCTCTTCAGCTTACAGCATTTTGTGATTCCAATTGGGCCACTTGCCCAATCACTAGGAGATCTTTGACTAGATATTTTGTGATGATTGGTGAATCTGTAGTTTTTTGGAAGACGAAGAAACAACCCATTGTTTCTCGGTCTTCGGCTGAAGCAAAATACTGGGTTATGACAGTCGCATGTTGTGAATTGTTATGGCTCAAGTCCTTTCTTCCTTCATTGGGAGTGACACATCCTACTCCGATGCATTTGTACTGCGATAGTCAGCCTGCTCTTCATATTGCCGTCAATCCAGTTTTTCATGAGAGGACAAAGCATATCAAGATTGATTGTCACTTTGTTCGTGATTTGATACAGTCTGGTGTTGTGGTTACTTATCATATTCGGATTGCTAGCCAGCCAGCAGATTTGTTTACGAAGGCACTTGGTTGACAGACATTTCAGACTTTGCTTGGCAAGTTGGGAATTCGAGATCCACATGTTCCAACTTGAGGAGGAGTGCAGGAGATATTTTGTGAATATCTTCTACAATATTATTATACCTTAGATAGAATTACTTAGATAGAATTCTACCTTAGATTCATCTCATCTGCTGACTTAAGGTGGCACAGGGACGGCAGATTCATCTCATGTGGACGTCTTTCAAACGTCCCCGACTCGGTGCTGCTGTTATGGTTAAATCCTTCATTTTTTTTTTTCAGTTTTCAATTGTTATGCTACTTATTTTAACTTATCAATATTCTATTATTGCTGTATATATCTTGATAAAATTTGCTTTGAAGCTTCTCTATTCTACTGTAACATTTTGGTTCGTGCATGTTTTAACTTGGCCTCATGTGCTGTTATACAAAGTCGATTAAGACATGTTTGAATTTGATATCCCTCGCAATGTTTATGAGGTGAAATAAAGGAGGTGAATTTAGTATTCCTCATCTAAATATTTTTATCTATTTGGATTATTTTGCAAATGAAGTTATCATAATGTTATAAAAGTTTTCCGTTATATTTGTGATGCTTATTGTTTTGTAATGACCTTGAATATTCTTTAACATTTTAATTACCACAGTCTTGTTTTAGGCCGTTTAAACTTTAGCCCAATGTTTATTGTGCAATTATAAGAAGTTTCATTTGCAATGAATTTTATTTTAAAAAATGCTGATAAATTTAGGGACCTACTGTGCAATTATTAAAATACTATATACAATATAGTATTTTAATGTTTCTTTTATCCTCCTCTTATCGGAAACTGCCTCCTCCCACCGGTAACTCCCTTCGACCGACGATAACTGCTAGAATCTGTCGGATTTTCTCCAAATTTCAGCCTGATTTCCATCGACTCTTCCGTCTACCTCCTTCGCTCTCTCACCTAGCTGAATTTCACAGCAGCGATTCACCCCCTCGGCGGATTTGGGCTTGCAATTCTTTAGGCACAGTGCTGCTCCGACAGAAGCATACTGTCGAGGTTCGTTGCTACTCCAGCGATTGTACGCGAAGAGGCGAGAAGATTCGGCGATCTGGAGCGCGGCGGAGATCCGATGATCTATAGCGTGGCAAAGATCTGACGATCTAGAAGCAGATGCTCACAATTTTCGATGCTGCAACGAGCTTGCGTTCTGCCGCGATAAAAAGAGAGACGCGTGAGATGCACGCGCCCGAAAGAAGAAGATGGCGTGCGTACATCTCACGTGCAACCGGAGGTGACGACGGCGGCAGATGCTAATGGCAGCGGCGGAGCTGAGATGAGCTTCGACGTCTAAGAGGTGAGCTTTAATATTTTGTTTTAATTTTTTGAAAGACTTGTTGAGATTTAGTATTTACTTGACTGAGCTTATTATTAGCAAACATTGTTTGGTCCAGTGGCTAGTACTCACACTAGTGGAAGAGGCTTCATTAAAGTCATTGTTAGAAGGCGGTTCCACGTAATTTTTGTAGAACCGCCTTCCATTGTAGGTCAGACAAGGTTCCGACGTCGGAACTCATTTTAGATCCCATAGAATTCAATGAAAGGCGGTTCAAAAATGATCGAAGGCTATTCTTGAGTAATCGTCTTTGATTGACATCAATAGAAGGCGGTTTTGACTTTAATGGGGTGACTTTTATGAGTTTTTGGGCCTGAGTATAAATAGCTAATTTCTCTCTTCTCTCCCTTAGTAAACTTTTCTAAAGTTTTCCTAACACCCCAAACGAGCTCCAGCCTCCTCTCACCCCTAGTACAATAAACCCTAACTCCTCTCCCTCCACCCCTCGCCTCCTCCTCTCCCTCCGCCGCTCACCCTCCACCATCATCCTCTCCCTCCACCGACAAAGCTCTCCGCCCGTGTGGATCTTAGTCGGTGTTTATCTCTGCTGATAAAGCTCTCCACCTCCGATGATGACAAAGCCCCTCCATCTCCACTGATTCAGATTCGCCAATTAAACCCCTCTATCAAAGGAAACCTCTTCTGCCACCGATGAAGGTATCTTCCACCGCTTCTAATGGTATTCCACCTTCTAATGTCTTCCACCGCTGCTGCTTATGGTCTTGCACCGCCGCCGATGATAGTCTTTCACCGCCGCCGATGATAGTCTTCCACCGCCGCCGATGATAGTCTTCCACCGCCGCCGATGATAGTCTTCCACCGCCGCCGCTGGCGGTCTTCCGCCCACCGCTAATGGTGTTTTCTGCCTCTAATGGTCTTCCATTTAGGGTTTGGATTTTTTAAATAATGTTTACTGTTTAATAATGTTTACTGATCTGTTCAATAATTTTTAGATATGTTTAATTAAGTCCAACTTATTTTTTTAATGTTTACTGTTTGTCCTTGTTCCTCCGCTGGAAAAGTCCAAGAGCTGTCGGAAACCTGTTTTCCGGCTTCTTTTTTTTAGAAGGACAAAAATAGGTTTCAATATTTGAACCTCTTCTGATCCAATAGAAGGCGGTTCCAACTCTCGTTAGAAGTCGGTTGTGAACTGCCTTCCATTGTTACGTTAGAAGGCGGTTCCAAAAACCATCTTTTATCGTCATCAATGGAAGTCACGTCCATGGAAGTCACCTCCAAAGTGACTTCTATTGGCCAAAGGAACCGTGTTTAATAGAGGCGTTTCCACTAGTTTCATCTTGTTGAAGTAAGAGGTCTGGTGGGAAACCTGGGTTCAAATCCCACCAGATCCTTTTTTTTAAAGAATTTTTATTCTTGAGATACTTTAGTTTTTTGTTGATATTTTTAGATTTTTGCTCCCTTCTGTTGATGTTTTTCATTATTCGGGTAAGGTTTATGTGATAAGAGTTCATGTTTTTGTAGTTTTTTTTGTGATATGGATTGATATTTATAGATTTTTTTAATTTTCTCATATTGATGTTTTTCATTTTTGGCTGAGGTTTTGGTAATAGAAGTTGATGTCTGTAGTGTCTGTTTTCTTATGTTGATATTTTTCATTTTTTGGATGAGGTTCAGGTGTTAGAATTTGATGTTTGTAGCTTTTGGGTGATGTAGGTTGACATTTGTATTTTTTTAAAATGTTGATGTTTTATGATTTTCAAAATGAATAATTTATACTCTTGAGGTGCCGCAATTTTTTTTGTTATTGTTTATAGTTTTTTTTCCTCTCATGTTGATGTTTTTCATTTTCTATGTGAGTTTTAGGTGATAGGGGTTGATGTTTGTAGTTTTTTTTGGTGATATGGTTAATGTTTTGTATTGTTTTTTCCTTATGTTGATGTTTTTCATTTTTTGGGCAAAATTTTGATGATAATAATTGATGTTTTTACCTTTTTGGTGATAAAGGTTGATATTTGTAGTTTTTTAAAAATAAATTTGGGATAAGTGTCAATATAATCATATCTACTTGAGTAAGTGCCAATATAACCCTATGATAATTTTTAGTGCAAATACAACCCTAACTAGTTAATGAAAGTGCCAATATAACCCTCAGACCCCATTTCCAGCATTGACCTCAATTTTTCAGCGTTGACTCTATGTAAATTGACTAAAATAACCTTTGGGCTAACTCTGAAATTAGGTGGACAATTTTACCCTCACAGTTTGCCGGACCGCCAGAGTTCGTTGAAATTAGGTAGGGTTATATCAACACATTATGCAATCTTATTGGATTATATCAGCACATTCATAATGTTTGTAGGGTTATATTAGCACAATTCTAATGTTTGTAGGGTTATATCAGCACATCCTTAAAACTTATAGGGTTATATTGGCACTTTCACTGATTATATAGGGTTATATTGGCACTTTCGAATATTGAAAGGTTATATTGGCATTTATGTCAACAAGGTAGGGTTATAAAAGCACTTTTTTTAAAAAAAAAATTTTAAGGTTTGTTGATATTTTTATGATTTTCAGTTGATTTTTTGTTAGTTATAGTCGATGATTTTTCATTTTTTTTGTTGATTTTTTAATATATTGCTGTAATTTTTTACTCCCTCTGTCCCGGGGAACCTGCAGAGGAAGCAAATGTTGCTTTTAATTTTAAGGTTGTGAAATGGCTATTATGTCCTTGTCTTCTTCAACCTTCTTCAGCTATAACTCAGAGCATGTCCAATGGTACGAGGATCTTCCCTATTTTTAGTCTCCATGTGTCGGATTTTGAATAGAGCTTCAATGTGACATAATAAAATATTATTGATTGACGGTAGTTTTTAAATTTTGATCTCCAATGCTACCGTCAGAATTATAACTTTAGTATGATGTGTCAATAAATAAATGGTTAAGACTTTAATGACGGGGTAGTAAAATGATGAAGTTTGGCCAAAAATTTAATGAAGTGGCATGTTGACGGTCTCACTTTGAGCTTCAAAGATTAGTTCTAATTGAAGGAGTCAATTACAATTTAAGCCACGTAAGATTAACGCTTAACATTGACTTATGCATTGGAGATGTTTGTTGGGATTGGGGGTCAGTTAAGATGACGTGACTGTCAATTTTCTCCAAATTGATGATTGCATTGGAGATGCTCTTAGCCTTAATTTTTCTGCCGCAGTTTCTTTCGCCTGCACCTGAACGTCGAACGTTCTTCAACCAAATCAAACCAAAATTTAAACTCCAAATCCAAAAACCATCACTAGTTTCACAACAGAAACACAAGCAGAGCAACCCATCGTCGGACTCGAATCTAACATGTTCAACCCACCGTTAGACACAAAGCAGAGCAACACCAACCCACACCGCTGCCCTCCGGTTATTCCTCCCTGAAGCGCCCCCTCGACATCTACATCCAATTCTCCGGCTTGTTCTTCGCAAGGAGGAAGAGCTCCAAAGCCGCCTGCTTCTACAGCTCGGTCGATGGAGAACTAAGGTCGGAGACCATCTGGGCGATAATTCGTCGAAGTTGGCGAAGATGGAGGAGATGAGGAGGAGGCGGCCCTGCAACGTAGTGGTAGGGAACTCGTCGGATCTGTAGCTGTAGCAGTCGCTGAAAACGGAGGATTGGCCATTGTAAAGGCCACTTAAGGTGAGACCGGAGAAAGTGGTTTGCACCATGTGGACCTCCGTCTCCATTGATGGCCAGAATCGAAAAAAGGATTAGCCAGGCATGAACAAGGTTTGGTGGTAAGGATTTGGGTTCATATTTGAGAATGGAGTGTGGTGGTAACTGGTAAGGGCGGTAAATATCTGATAATGGATTTGGGCTAAAATGAGGGGTTTGGATGGTAAAAATTTTGTGTAAGATTTTAATTTTTTAAGGGTAGATATGTCTTTTGATATGTTAAAATTTTCTTTAAATGGATAGCGTACAGAATTGCCTAGGACAGACGAAAAAGGAAGGTGTACAGATTCGGCTGGGACAGAGGGAGTAGTTGATGTTTTATGATTTTTCGATGATTTATGTTTTTTGTTGATGTTTATAATTTTTAGTTTGCTTATCATATTATTTTATGCCTTTTAAAAACATTTTAAAATTATTTTTTGAATTTGTTTTGCAGATTGCAGATGACGGGTAAATGATAGAAAAAATTGGACAAAAAAACCCCTGGAAAAATGTTAGTGATAGGTCCTTGCAAAATAATTAGAGATATGTCCCTGTAAAACTATTAGAGATAGGTCCCTAAAGGTAGAAAATTATTAAAATTGCATAAAGGACACTGTCTAAAGTTTAGATTGGCTCACGGGAGACCATCTCTTTTAACTAGTTACTAACTAATTAAGTCACATAAACCCCTTAATAAAAATACATCTCAATTTCATATATTAATATTTAAGTACCAATTCATATACTCTCTCCATCCCAGAATAAACTGCATACTTTCAATTTTTTAATGTTCTTAATTAAATTGCAATGGGCCTGAACTTACCCAAATCGGCCGATTTGACAAATGGTGAAAAGACAAAAATGCCCTCAAAGTTACTGGTCTTAAACCTGATTAATTAGGATTATTGGCCCACTCCGGGATGAGTGTTGCCTTTATGTGGAGGCATACATATCTGATTTAAATTTGGGTCAGATATCACATGTCTCACTTTTGCTCTTCCCAATCACCATTATTTCTCTCCCAACGCTCATTTTGGCTTCTTCATCACTCCTGAACGCTCAAATTTACTCTCATTTCTCTCTTCAAAATCATAGCCTCTCTCTCTCTCAACTGCCTCAAACCCAGAAAACCCTATCTACTCCCCTGTCTGATTTCTATCTATTTCATGGTGTTTCTCTCTCATTTTTACGTTGCTTTCAATGCTCCTTTGTGATTAGATGCTCGGGTTGTTGTTTTTATCACAGCTTTTTGGGTTTCCAAGCTAGGGTTTTCATGGGTTGTTTGGGGGTTTTCAAAATTAACACAATTTCTACTTTGTTAATTTTATTACAATATGTTTTTTAGTCTCAATCTGTGTTATGCTCGCTGATTTGGTGGGTTTTGAACTCATTTTGTTGGTTTTTTAGTTGTGGGTTCTGGATTTGTTGTGTTTTGTGTGTTCTTTTTTTTAAAATTTTAAGCACCCTAAGGTGGGGGATATGTATTAGGTTCCCCAAACCATGTAGAAACCAAAAGATGTACAAAGATGTTTGGGATATTACATCGGTAAGGAAACCTCGTTGCCTTCAAAAGAATAAACTAATAGTAGTGGACTGGTGGATGAAAACTGAAAGGAGTAAAGCTTGCTGGGTCGGGGTCCGGTGGTGTGCTCGAGGGGTGATGTGCTCTAGGTGTCGAGTGCCTTAGTTCTTGAGGGGTGGTGTGCTCGTGTTCGAGAGGTCCATAGTTATCGAGTGCCTTAGTTCTCGAGGGGTGATGTGCTCGTGTTCGAGGGCTCCATAGTTCGAGGGCTTCAAGATTCAAGGGCTCTATGGCGTCGGGACTCCATGGGTCGAGGTCTTTCGGTCGCGTGTTTGATGCTCCAGTCTCGAGTTCTCGATACTCCAGTCCCGAGTGCGTCAGTCTGAAGTGCTCGCTGCTCCAGTCTCGAGTGCTCGATGTTCCAGTCTCGGGTGCTTCAGTCTCGAGTGCTCGATACTCCAGTCTCGAGTACTCGATGCTCGAGTGCTCCACGTGCTCAAGTGCTCGATGCACCTGGCTCGAGAGCACGATGCTCCAAGGTCGAGTGGTCAATGCTCCAAGCTCAAGTGTTCGAGTGCTCAATGCACCTGGCTCGAGTGCTCGATGCACCAGGCTCGAGTGCTCGATGATCCAGACTTCAGCAGTGCTTGATGCTCCATTCCTGAATGGTCGATGCTCCAGTCTTGAGTCCTCGATGTCGAGTGCTCGAATCTCCAGTCTTGATTGCTCGATGCTCCATTCTCGAGTGCTCGATGCTCCAGGCTCCAAAATGAGAGCGCAATGCTCCAGGCTCCAGTGTCGAGTGCTTAATGTTCCAGTCCTGAGTGCTCGATGCTCCAAATCTCAAGTGCTCCATGCTTCATGCTCGATGCTCCAGGTTCCAAGGATGAATGCTCGATGTTCCAGTCTCGAGTACTCCATGCTCCATGCTCGATGCTCCAGGTTCCAAGTATGAGTGCTCGATGCTCCAGTCTCAATTGCTCGATGCTCCAATCTCGAGTGCTCGATGCTCCAATCTCGAGTGCTCGATGCTCCAGTCTCGAGTGCTCGATGCACCAGGTTTGAGTGCTCGATGCCCCAGGCTCGAGTGCTCGAAGTCCCAGGCCCGAGTGCTCGATGCTCCAGGCCCGAGTGCTCGATGCTCCAGGCTCAAGCAAGAGAATTGTCTATGTACAATGTCATGATTCAAACTGATATCCTTCGAGGTGTCCAGTTCTCGAGTGCTCTGTAGCTCAAGGGCTCCAATACACGAAGCCACCAAAGCTTGATTGCTCGAGGGTACAAGGGCTCTAGGGCACCTTGTTCGAGTGTTCGATGCTCCAGGCTTGAGGAAGAAGTAGTCTATGCTCAAAGGTGTGTCCCTGCACAAAATGAGAGGAAAAACTCGGCAGTATCTATTATTTAGCAGCATGCTTCTGTGTTCGGATGTAAGGGAAATCATTTTTGTCCAGTTCGATAAGACCTCTAATGAAAGCTGGAATGTTAGAGATGCTAATGTCATGTTGGGAAGGGTGGGTCGGTTTATGCTTTGAGATTGCATCAGCAACTGCATTACATTCCCTATATACATGTCTTAAAGTAGCTTGGTTAAGCTCAATGTGAGTTTGGAAAGCTAAGACATATAGAGACCATTTGGCATATCTGGGATTGTTTATCATGTTCACCGCGCTCATGGCATCTGATTCCACTATATAAGAACATCTGAGGTCCAAACTGGGGAATCATCTAGCTGCTTCCTGGATGGCCTTCATTTCAGCCTCTAAAGGTGTACTAGCAATGGTAGTGAAGGATTGTATTAGGCACGGCTTACCAGTCCAGTCTCTAGCTATTAGGCCAATTGTGGACATGTTGGGAGACCATGATGCATCCACATTCACAGTTATAGTGTTTTGTGGAGGCTTTTTCCAAGAGATAATGGATATCGAAGGCTTAGGTGGTGGTCTCAGATGCGGAATTAGGGAGAAAATAGGATAGCTTCTGGTAAGATACACATTGGAGTGAGCAGGTTTAGCTGAGAATGACAGAAAGATAAGATCCCTCACTTCTTTAATAACTATTACTTGTGAAATTTTTTTGTTGTCATAGAAGAAGGAATTTCTTGCTTTCCATAATGACCAGCATATCAGAGATGGCAACATTCTACCAATAACTCTATGCACCTTAGAGAGTTCAGTATTGTTCCAGTATGCAAAAAAACTTAGGATTAAGCTGTCTAATGTATCCATTTTTATCCCAGAATGTCAGAAGTATTATCCCAAACTGCTTGAGCTAAATGGCATGAAGTGAAAAAATGCTCTATTGAATCAGGATGATTGCATGCAGGACATTTCGAGGCTAAGCTAAAACCACATTGGACTAAGACATCATCAAAAGGAAGGAGGGTGTTCAGCAGCTTCCATGTGAAAATGGAAATCTTTTTTGGTAGTATGGGGATCCAAATATATGTAGTGGCTGGAAAATTGCCTGATTGCTGAGTAAGGCCTCTATATGCTGATTTGAATGAGAAGATACATGTATCTTCTAGTTTCCATATTAGTCTATCTTCCCTTTCTGTGTGAGGTTGTGCATCCTGCAAGAAAGGAAAAGTATCATGTTCCAGATAAGGTGAGATATTCTGCAGTATCTGGTTTTTTTCTCGGATGAAGTCAGCAATGGTGTGATAGTAAAAGGGTGACAGGGCTGAGAGTGGAACATATTTAGAGAGAGGACCATTTGTGCACCAGTTTGCATTCCAGCAATTACTCAATCCTTTACCATGTATGATGAGATAGTTTTCTTCTGCAAAGGAGTTAATACTACATATCCTTTTCCAGGTATGGGATTTCTTATGGGACTGTGGAAGTGCCCATAGCAGTTTTAACCACATGGTTGTACCCAATTGGCTTTTCCACCATAGTTTGGCTGTGCATGAGTCAATTATAGCTCGTACAGATCTAAATCCTAAACCATTATGGTATTTATGTTTACACAGGTCAGTCCATTTCCTCCACACTTTGTGTAATTTTCCGTCCGTTTCCCCCCAGAAAAACCTTGTCATCTTCTTTTCCAGTGCTTTTATTATCTGTTTAGGGGCCTTTAGGACTGACCAAATATGATGTGGGAGGGAATATAAACAAGATTCAATAAGCACCATTTTACCTCCCAAACTTAACCACCTATTTTTCCAGTTCAGGAGCTTTCTATCTACAACTTCCAACAAAGGTTCAAAATATACATTTAAAGTCCTACCTTTGAAAATTGGACATCCCAGGTATTTAAATGGAGAGATTCCTTTCTTCATCCCTAAGATTGATTTTATCTGATTTATCTTAACAGTTGTTGCTCTTTTGCTAGCATAGAAATCAGATTTATCATAGTTTATCTTTTGCCCAGAGGTCAGTTCAAAAGTTTCTAAAAAAGGCTTTTATTCTGATCAGATTAGACTTTGATGCTTGCATGAAAATGATAGTATCATCAGCATACCTCAGATGATATGCAGGTGTGATACCAGTGGGGAACTGATAGTAACTTAGCTTTTTATTCATGAAAATAAAAGATAAGCTTCTGGAGAAAGCTTCAGAGAAAATGTTGAAAAGAAAAGGAGATAAAGGATCACCTTGTTTGATGCCCCTTGTAGCTCTGAAAAATCCAACCGGATTACCATTTATAAGAACAGAAAAATAAGCCTGAGAAAGGTTGTTCATTACAGCTTTTAAAAAACTCCCTGTGAATCCAAATTTACTAAGAACCCTTTCCAGAAATTGCCAATTAACTCTATCAAAAGCTTTTCTAAGGTCTAACTTTAAGATGCAGTTTGGTATCCTATTTTTTTTGTCTAAGAACTTAATCATTTCCTGGAGGTAGAGAACATTATCAGAGATGTCTCTATTTTTCATGAAAGCTGTCTGGTTAGGGGAAATTAAGTTGTCCATGTATGGTTTCATTCTTTCCATTAGCACCTTAGAACAGATTTTATTTGCAACATTTGATAGACTAATAGGTCTGTAATCATCAAAAGAGGAGGGTGTCTGTTTTTTGGGTATTAAGGCTATCCATGTGCTGCTAATTCCTCTTGGTATTTCTGAGCCTAGCAGGAAATCATTTACTGCATCTATTAGGTCCTGTTTGATTATATCCCAGCATTTAGCATAAAATTTTGGGGTAAAACCATCAGGGCCTGGGCTACTATTCCTATTCAGACTCATTACCACTTTTTTTAATTCATCTTTTGAAACCGGTTTGGACAAAGACTGATTGTCCTGGGGCGATATTATTGCTGGGATTTGGCTGAGACAGTGGGAATAATATGTGGTAGTGTTGGGCTGATTAGGTTCAGAGAGCTAGTCAGAGTAAAAAGACACAGCCTCCTCCTGTATGTCAGTATGAGTTTCTAACTTTTATTTTTGAGATGTGTAGCTTGCAATTCCTTTCCTGAACTGATTTATGAAAAAAAGTTGTGTTATTATCTCCAAGTTTGGTCCAGTTAGTTCTTGATTTCAGCTTCCAAAACTTTTCTCTTTCTTTTAAAGCTCTAATTAGCAGGGCCTTTTTCTCATTCAGTTTAATTAATTCTGTATCTGTGCCTATGGAGTCATAGTTTATCTCCTGCAGTCTTAAATTTTCTTCAGCAGCTAATACATTAGAGTCAATGTTTCCAAAAGACTCTTTATTCCAGACCTTAATTACCTTTTTTTAGCCTTATTAGTTTAAGATAAAGTCTTAGCATTCCTTGGTTAGGGATTGGTATGGCCCAGTTATTCCTAACCAATTCTATAAATTCTGATTTGTTGAACCATGTGTTAAGAAATCCGAAGGGTTTTGGTTGGGAGGGAACTGTGGATGAGATTTGCAGAAGAAGGGGGTGGTCTGAGGATTGCCTATTTAGTACTTGAATGGAAGATGCTGGGAATTTAGCATTCCATTGCATGGTACTAAGACCTCTATATAGTCTTTTGAAAGTAGGTTTTCTCAACCTAGAGTTAGTCCATGTATAGAGATTTCCCACTGTATTGATTTCCTGAATTCCATTAGTGGTTATCCAATTATTAAAATCTCTTATACTACCTAGACTAAGGCCCTCTGTATTCTGTAAGTGAAAAAATTGTGTTAAAATCACCTATGAAAATTGTTTCTGAAATTGGAAGGTGACTCAGGTCATGCCACAGGACCTTTCTGCCTTCCCTATTCCTAAGGCCATAGACAAAAATAGCATCCATTTCAATCTTTGTTATAACATGGGTAATTTTAACATGTAAAAATTGCTCATGCTGGGACAGTAAGGCAACATTTAGAGTGTCGTTCCAGAACAGCCATATTTTCCCATTTTGAAGAGGTAAGAAATGTGAATAACTAAGTTTCTCCATATAGGAGTGACATTCATTGTTATCATGCATTGGCTCTATTATACACAACAGCTCAATTTTATTTTTTCTGACGATGTGTTTTAATCTAAGCATTGAAGTCTCTAAACCTCTAAGGTTCCAGACCAGGAAATTAATGGAAGTGGTGTATGTCATTGTTCACCTGATTTGTGGCTTTTAGTATTGGATCTTAACATCATCTTATTTAACTGATTCAGGTAAGTGTTCTTCCTAGACTTGGACTTACCTATAGTGTTTATGTTACCTGTTGATTGAGATTGAACATTAACCAGCTCAGGTATTGTAGTTGTGTCATCCAGGAAAGATCTTTCTTCCTCCATTTCTCCTAGCAGTGTTTGTTGTGGTGGATGGTTCAATTCTTCTTCTACTTCTGGGGATACACATGTGTCCTGCAGAACAGAAAATCTATTTGCCATCTTTCTATGTTGAGAAAGTGGAGGATTAGTGTGAGAGAATTTGTGGGTAAAAAGTTTTTGGGATCCTATCTGTATATCATCCTGAGCATAGACCTTGTGAGTTTTGTTATGGCTTGGTAGTGCTATTTCATTAATCAAATCTGTAGTAGGTGATACTGGGTCAGCTTGGGGTGAGTCTGTGAGGTCAAGGATTGGAGATGGATGAGGTGTGTGTGTTGTGTTACTTACTGGAATGACTTCTTGCAGTGCAATGATCTTAGCAGAGTTAGTTTCCAGGTGCTTAGGTATGTAGGAGGATGGTTGCAGTGTAGGATTAGTAGTGGCTTTTTGATGCAGTAGTTGGTCTTTAAGACGGGTGATGTTAGTAGGTTGTGGATCATTAACAATTTTAGGCATCTTCTCAAACTTGTTCCCTGTGGGTTGCCATTGTGGAGCTGTGTTGGTCTGGGTTAGGCCTCTACATTGGTTCGGTGAGTGTCCTAACTTAGCACAATTTTCACAGTACAGGGGAATATCCTTATATTCAATGTTATACTTCCTATTGTTTGAGACAGAGCCTAATCTTATGAACTGATTTAGGGGTTTTTGCAGGTCTATCTCAACACAGAGTTAGATTGCAGAAGGTCTAGTTAGCATTTCAGTTGCCAAATTTTTTTTGATGAAATTGCCAATACTATTCCCAATAGCATCTATAGATTAAGTATTGTAATAGTAAAGGGGAACTTCCCTGATTGTACACCAGATGGGGACGATCGACTATTCCTTCTGTGTGGAGAAATCCAATGACCATTTGAGGATCTTCATGTGAACTCCGTTGAAGCTCCACAGACCTTTAATCCAACAACGTTGATAGTCGTTTGGTAGTTCAAAGCGGATGAGTATATGTTTGTAGTCGAGCGACCCCAATTGGTATTTCCCAGAGAAGCCCACAGTCTTGAAAGCCCCTTCCAGCTGCTCCATAGATAATCTCCCTTTGGTGAACTTACCCACGAGGGCATTCGTATAGTGAGCCGAGAGTGTGGATATGTCATCATCAGAGTATAAACAAGCAGGTTCTCCGAGGTGTTCGGATTTTGGGGTTATCTCTGGATTGTTTGGTAGGGCTGTGAGAAGTGGCGGGGCTTTCGATTGGAGCGTTGCGATGAAAGATTTAGCATTTGTGGTTGTTGTTTTGTCAGCCATTGTTTCTGGTAAATAAAGCAACTCTCTCGTCAAGGCGAGAAAGAGCCGTTAACGGCGGAGATGTGGCCATTTTCGGTCTCTACAGTAGAAAAATGATTACAGAGGGGATGGAGGAGGAGAGAGATGAAAATCGAAGTGAAAGGGGAAACTGTGTTTTGTGTGTTCGATTTGTTGAAATATACATGGATCTTGAGTTTTGTTGTTCAAAATTGGTTGCATGCAAAGATTTTTTGATTTTTTGAATATTTTGACAAGAAATGCATGTTTATTTTGTGATTATTGTTGGATTTATCGAAGCCTTTTGGCAGATCTGTGACTGAAATGCCTCTGTTCGTGGTGTTCTTTTTGTTTTGAGTTTTTTTTAATCCTATATTTGACTCGATTAGGGTTTCCGTGATAATTTTTAACTTTTTAAAACACATATGATCTAAAAACTGCTTGCATGTGATGTATATTTCTTTTTCTGATACTTTTCAATACTCATTCATGAATAAGTTGCGAAGCTCTGTTGTTTTCTTCATTTTTGTTGCCGAATATGTGACTTAAATGCCCATGTTCTTTCCATTCTTGCTGAATAGAGTTTTTTAATTCTGACATTGGCCTCGATTAGGGTTTTCTAAAAACTGTATATACTCATTCATGTTTATCTGTGACTTATAAGCCCTCGTTCTTGTTGTCTTGATTTTTTTATGTTGTATTTGTGACTAATATGCCCCTAGTGATACTATTTTGTTTCTTCCTTGTGCTTGTTTGCATCTGAAACCCTAGCCTCACCCCTTTCCATAATATTCTTTTTTTCCCTTGTGATTGTTTGCATCTGAAACCTTAGACCCACCCATTGTGTGCACTGTTACTTGATGGATCATGGTGATATGGTCATGGCTGGGCAGGGTAAGTTTGTCCCTTGCCAATCCTTGATTGAATCCGAGTCGAGTTTTGATCCAACAATATTTACTGGGCTTAAAGATATTGATTCACAACCCAATCCTGGTAATGTTATCCCACCCTAGTACCCTATTCTTGATACTGACTCACTTGAATCTTGGGATACCCATGTGGCCACACATTTTAGCCCTGTACCTGAAGCTGCCCTCTACCACTCAGATTCAGATCCTGATTGTGATATAACACAACCCCCCGATTCACATGAATCACAACCCCCTGATTCTGATGAAACACAATCCCCTAATACTAATGAAACACATCCCCCTGATTCTAATGAAACACATCCCCCTGATTCTAATGAAACACAGCCCCCTAATTCTGATGAATCTGATTCTGAATCTTGGTGTGATCCCCATCCTTCAGTGTACTTTAAGGGTAATGAATACCCTAAGTATAGTGAGCCAGGTTTCTGGGAAACGGGGCAGCTTTATATCCTGGTAACTGGCCAAAATATGTGTCTAAAAGTGATTCAGATGGTGAAAAATAGTTTCATTACACACAGGTGTGTATTTCATGTCTTGTTTCAATTCAGTTTTAAATTTGTATTTTGAAATTAATGAATACATACTAACCTTTTATCTCTTAATGCAGGTTTGTGTATACGGTGTGATTGTTGTTTCTTTTTATAGCAAATACTTGATTCTATTTTTATTTGTGTTGTGATAGCTTGTGCGTTACTTGTCTGTGATAGCCTGTGTGCTACTTGTCTATGATAACCTATGTGCTACTTGTCTGTGATAGCATGTTTCCTACTTGTATGTGATAGCATGTGTGTTACTTGTATGTCATAGCCTGTGTGCTACTTGTATATGAAATTGTGTTTTGTTTATGTTTTTATGTTCAAATGTGCAATCACTCATATTCAGGCTCAAATTCAGTTGAAACCTGAGAAACACAACCCCATTTTTCATGTGAATCTCAAGCTGAACCTGAGTCAGGCATAGCATGTTTCATATCAGGGGCAATATGGAGCAGTAAAGTGGGATGCATGTGTATGTGTATATGGTTCATATATGCAGTCATGCAGTGTTGTTAATCAAACATCCCAATCTTAGCTGGGCATATATTAGCTGCATTTTATTACAGATATCATAGCTTGTGAAATTGTTTGTGATGGCATGTGTATCTGCTGGTTGAACCCATGATTAATGATGTAGATGTGATGAATGATTAAAGCATGCATCCATGCTTATTAGTTATGAAACTGATTTGATCTTAACAGGGCATGGTGTGATTAAACCTAGCTCTGAAATTATTTGCTTACTTAACCCGGTATTAGTTGTTGGCCACATATAATGATAGTCTTCGTTCACACTTAGGTAGAAACCGTGTTTGTTAAAAATACATGGATGGCACCCTTGTAGTGTTTGTTGCCTCGTTATTACTGTGTGTGCCCTGCCATCCATTACATTATGGGTTTATTTGTTTTTTCCTCAGTTCTAAAACATGAATTTTTAAAACATGGTTTCTTTTTTCAAAATTACTACATAGAAAATGGATTTTAGCCCTCCCAGCTTTTACAAGGTTTCCTTATAAACATGCCTTAACCAAAACTAACTGGTATGTTTACCCTAGAATTCAATCTAGAAGCACAGCCCTACAAAAGTACACATCCCTTGCATATCTAAACCAGCTTCATACTGATCAGTAGGTCTTGAATGTGGCTTTTTCTCCCAATGGCCAACATGTGGTCCAAACAATCCCTTACTAGCTCTGGGTCTACAATTAAATTGTAGGGTAGCATATCAAGTCTTCTTAGCCTATTTTTTTCCCATATGTTGTAGTTTAAACTCATTACCACCTCTATATTTCATGATTTCCACCATGGCACATTGTAGACTTAGGAAAATCTTATCAATAACCCTGGGATCATATCTCTCAAAAGCATCATACACAGCTTGTAGTAACTCATCTAGGTTTTTACTAGGGTTTTGCTGCTGTAAACTTTGAATTGAGCCAAAAAACCCCCCAAATCTATAATGTTTAGATCGGGTGATTTCAATGGTTGGCACACAAACTGTATATTAAACCTGTCTGAGATGGCTGCAGCTAGGAATTCAGGGTCATTTAGAAATATGTGGGTAGGGGCATTATCTTGATGTATGAAAATGTTTTTTCTTGCCCAAACTGGCCATTTTTCTTTGATTGTTGGTATGAGCTTCTGAAACATCTTGTGTTTTATGATATCTCTAGCTATGGATTATATGGGTGTAAGCATCATGGTTCCCCTAGGCTTATTTACAGTGGTGTACTTGGCTGCTATATACTCCACATATGTAAAAACCCATGTTTCCCATCAAACAATGCATTACCATCTATGTCAAGTAATGGTCTACAACTAAAAACATGAGTTTTGGAATGTAATGCTTGCTTTGAGTGATTCTATGGGGTTCAAGTTCATTGGGACCTAGAATATACCGTGTTGTTGCTATGTCAAGTAGAACCACTTTACATCTATGTGTATGACATTTTCCATTGGCTTGAATTGCATGTTGCACTCTAGTTTTCTTAAGCACCATTCTAGCCTTGATTCTTTGCATGCTACTGTTAGTTTTGGATGTACTGCATTAGTGTGGCTTCTGATCTCATTGCTTGCTATAGCTCTTTGTATGCTGATTTTTCCCACATGCATTTGTGTTTATGTGCTCTGACAGGTTCGCCGGTACCTTAGTGGCACTGCCATTAAAGCCTCCAAGTCAATTGGTTTCTTAATTCTGCCGCAGTGCCCGTGTGTATTTAAAGGGTACACACAGCCTCTCTATTTTGAAGTTGCTGCTTCACCCGCACCCAGATTGTAGAGATGGTCCGCACTGAACATGACCATCTCTGTGCTGCCTCGACTCTCTGATGCTACTCAATCTGCCCATTCTTGATGTGTTGAAGCAGAAAATGGGCTATTTCTTGCCTCTGGTCATATGTTAGGTTTTCCCCAACCGTCACAGCCCCAATGCTCGATGATGATGATGAAGAAAATAAGGGATTATGGTTTTATGTATTTGGCCAGTTCTTCAAGAACTAGCCGAAACTTTTTTCTGAGAGATTTTTTGTTGTTTTGAATGGTATGGTTGGGTGTTGTAATAAATGCCCCTATTTTATAGTTGTAAATGTGAATTTTGGTACTGTATGAACAGTGGCTTGAAATTTTAATTTTGGCTCCAAATCTAAAATTTTGGAACCAAATGTTAGTTTTTGGAGGGAATAATTACAGTTCTCGTTAGGGATTATCATATATTTTAGGGTTTCTGCATAGTACTTTTTCTGTCAAATCAGTGGACAATTTTCAGCTTTTTTTTACTGAAAACAGTCCTTTTTTACCGTTGAATTTTGTAGCCATTTTTCTCTCTCTGCAATTTATTTTGGGACGAAGGGAGTATTAATATCTACTCATCAACTATCAACTATTTACCTAGAATGAACTCTTCTGCATTTTAGCTAGGATCATACTTTTAGTCCTAATTTATTGCGAGTTGAAGCAATTTCTCGCAAGTAGATCCAACTTCTCGCGGGGTTTTTTCCCTTACAAGTCAACGCCTAGTCAGCGCCTTGTGAGCACCCAGTCAGCTCCATTATTATTATTAAAAAATAGATTTATTCCTTTTGTATTAAGGATTCTTTTGATCAACCACGGTGTCAATGGTGTTATGTTCTGGGCCATGTTGCTTCTTCTTGTTCTAAACTGCTCGATGAATGGTGCCAGTTGCAGTGTCAGTGGTGTAAGAAATTTGGTCATACTGCCTCTATGTGTTCTCATTTGGTCTCTCGGCCCTCATATATTGCTTCTCCACCACAGGCTCCTTCTCCCGGCTCTTTACTGCATGCTCACTGATAGCTGATTCCGGCGCAACCAACCACATGGCTTCTTCTCGGTCCGTTCTTAATCGCGTAACTTCTTATTCTGGTAACAAACGTGTTATTATTGGTAACGATCTTGCTCTGAACATTACCCATATTGGTCATTCTCGAATCTCTGATTCATTATCCTTATCTGATATTTTGGTGGTTCCACACATTAGTACAAATTTGTTGTCTATTAGCAAGTTGACTCGGGATATGAATGCAGTTATTTGTTTTAATGATTCTTCTTTCACTATTTCGAAGAAGTTTACTAGATATGTTATTGGAAAAGAACACTGTGATAGTGGCTTATATGTTTTGGATCAAGGAGGTGCTGCTTTATCTGTTTTTGTTGCATCGAGTGCTTCTAAAGCATCTTTTGAACTTTGGCACAGTAGATTGGGTCATGTGCCTCACAGCATCATTTCGTCTTTGAGAAAGTCTGGATGTTTATCAGTTACGAGTTTGCTTCCTAAGCCTCATTTATGTCCCGCTTGTGGATGGCTAAAGGCAAGCGTCTTTTTTTAGTGATAATTTAAAATGTGCACCACACATACTTGATTTAGTTCATTGTGATTTTTGGGGACCTTCACATGTGATATCTCGAGCTGGCTACTCATATTATGTCATTTTTGTTGATAATTTTTCTCAGTTTACTTGGTTATTTCCTCTGCGGCGAAAGTCTGATTTCATGGATGCATACATGCAATTTGAAGCTCTTGTTGAGAATCGGTTTTCTACCACCATCAAGGTATTTCAGAGTGATGTGGAACCGAGTTTGTTTATCATTGCATGCAGACTCATTTTGCGTCTAAGGGCATTCACATTAGTTTCCATGTTCTTACACTCCGAGCAAAATGGTCTTGTAGAGCAGAGAAGAAGCATCGTCATATTACGGAGAAAGGTTTATCGATGCTCTTTCATTCTGGCCTTCATCACTCATTTTGGTATGATGTTTTTTCGACAGCAGTCTACATCAATAGACTGCCTACTCCAATTTTATATGGTCAGTCTCCACTCTCTGCTATATTTGGTACTACGCCTGACTACTCCAATTTTCACCCATTTGGTTGTCGAGTTTTTCCGTATTTGAGGCCCTATGATGCGCATAAATTAGCACCCCGGAGTATGTCTTGTATATTTTTTTGTTACAGTTCACAGTACCAGGGTTATCGATGTCTTGATCCTCTCACGAAGAAGGAGTACATCATTCGCCATGCTCAGTTTGATGAGTTATTTCTCCAGCTACCCGTACTAGCACTAATCAAATTCTTCATCACTGGATGTATATGCTTTTTTAGTGTCTTCGTTGGTTCCATCAGAAGTGTTTGAGCCATCTTCTACAGCACAACCACCCATTATTTTGAAATTTTGAAAATTTTCAAATGTACCGGAAGCTCAGGGTTCTTCAGAATATTGCATTTGTTTGCCACATGGTGACCAGCAGCGTGTCCGACACCAGCTAGCGCCGCTAGCGCAATCGACAACACCGCCACCGCACCGCCACCGCCGACTCACGTGTCGGCCACAACGGTCGCGTGTGTACACCACACGCCGCCTCAAGAGCCGCCGGTGTCTTCATCAAATTTATCGGCCGCCCTTGCTTCTCGAGTGACATCATTACCGCCACCTGCTGGGCCACCGTCGGCTGCCTCGGGTTCTGTGCCCTTTGCTTTGGCCTCCGTGCCATGCTCAGGATCCGGGCCTTCACATGTTGCGGGTGGCAGAAGTGGCGCGTGAGGTACGGTGGTGATATTTTAGGATTTAGATTTTCATGATTTTAGCTCTGATACCATGTAAAATATAAACGTGTGATTTTATTGATGGTACAAGATATACATAGAATATGACAAAATATCTCCTTAACAATGTGACATTAATGAAAAGACCAAATTACCAATTGCCTTCCTTAAATCATGGATATAATTTTTATTTTTCTAATGTCATACATTATTCAATTTGATATTTCATTATAAAGTTTCAAAAAGAATATTGTTACTCAAATTGAAAAGGGTGGGAGAAAGTTTCAATAAGAATATTGTTACTCAAATTGAAAAGGGTGGGAGAATAGCGCTTCAACATGTGCACAAAATTAAGAATAAATTAAAACGGGTAATGAAGACTATGCAAATGGGTAGAATAATTTTTGTGACTACAATAAGTAAAAGCATTCTGGACATTTACAGCTCTAAGGGGTGGTAATAACATGTCCACGGCCATGATTTTCTTTAGCTCATCCGGTGCCGAGATTTCCGAGTATTCAAATGCGGTACCCGTTCTTGCTCCTTTCCTTGTTGGGGGATCTGCTTCTTCATTTGCCTCCCTGTAAATATATGAGACCCAAACATTGTTGCCTGCTATGAGTTGTTCAATCCTCCTCAGTTCCTGGGTGTAGAAAATAAGAGTAATGATTGTATATGTTTATTCATGAACTCATGGTACATTATACAGTGGTACATGATACTTATACAAGCTAGGAAAAGGTAAGTATACATATACAAGCGAGGAAAAGGTATTAGAATATAATTACAATTATATGTAATATTCTAATTCCTTAACACTCCTCCTCAAGTTGGAGCATGGAGATCAGAAATGTCCAACTTGCCAAGTAAGGAACGAAACTGGTTACGTCTAAGAGCCTTAGTGAACTGGTCTGCAGGTTGGTCTAACGTGCGGATATGCTGAGTAACAATAGTGCCAGTTGAAGAAGATCCCGGACAAAATGACAATCAACTTCAATGTGCTTTGTGCGTTCATGGAAAACTAGATTTGCTATGAAGAGTAGATTGACTGTCACAAAACAGTTGCATAGGAGAAGAGTGCATAACCCCTAAGTCCTTCAGTAAAGACTTAAGCCATAATAGCTCACAACAGGATACAACCATAGCACGATACTCCGCTTCAGCATAAGATCGAGAAACAGTAGGTTGCTTGTTAGTCTTCCAAGAAACCGAAGAATCACCAATCATTACAAAATAACCAGAAAGAGAACGCTGAGTAATCGGGCATGCAGCCCAATCCAAATCACAATAAGCAGTCAATCGTAACGTACTACTAGAAGAGAGAAATAAACCTTGACCAGGATGACTCTTCAAATAGTGCAACACACGAACAACAGCTTGCCAGTGTGGAACATATGGAGACTTCATGAATTGCGCAAGGGTATGAACCGAATAACTAAGTTCGGGACGAGTAATAGTCAGATATATCAGGCACTCAACTAGACGTCTATACTGCTCCGGGAGTAGGCTGGACCTCAACATGTGCCAAATCATGTTGTTGCTCCATCGGAAAGTCAATTGGTTTAGAGGTAGATAAACTGGTATCTAATAAAATGTCCAAAGCATATTTCCTTTGCGAAAGAAACATCCCTTCCAGTCTTCTAGCAATCTCTATGTCCAAAAAATACTTAAGCAGACTAAGGTCTTTCAAATGGAAATAAGAACTAAGTATGTCTTGAACTCAGAGATGAGCGCAGAAGAACTACCAGCAATGACCAAATCATCCACATAAACCAAAACATGCAAAGAAACTGATCCACGGGAAAAGACAAACAAAGAGAAATATGCCTTGCTCTGAACAAAACCAAATGCTCGTAAAGCCTGAGCCAACTTAGCAAACCAATTTCTAGGAGACTGATAAAGACCACAAAGATATTTCGTAAGGCGACATACCTAACCATGGGGTACAACATAGCCGGGTGGGGGTCACATAAAAACCTTTTCATGCAAATCACCATGCAGGAAAGCATTATGGGTATCCATCTGATGCAGTTCCCAACCACAAATGACCACAACAGATAAGAATAAGCGAACAAAACTCATCTTCGCAATTGGAGCAAAGGTCTCAGTATAATCATTTCCTTCAACCTAGCGATTCCCAAGAACCACTAGGGGTGCCTTATGACGTTCAATAGTACCATCTGACCTGAACTTCGTCCGGTGGACCCATTTGCTACCAATCGCCTTCTTATTCTGAAGTAGAGGAGCCAAAGTCCATGTTTGATTGCGTTCCAGCGCAGTAAGTTTTTTAGTCGTAGCATCTCGCCAATGAGCATGTTGTGAAGCCTCATAATAAGTAGTGGGATCTGCACTAGATGTGACTGCACCCAAGAATCTAGAATGCATACTAGAAAAATTATCACAATCTACATAATCAGTGAGAGGATAGAGAACACCTGAGGAAAGTGACAACGCATGAGTGAATGCAGATGTAGGGGGGTCTTCAGTAGTAAGAGCACAGGAATAATCATCACAATCATAATTCGCCAAGTAAGAAGGCGGTTGGAGAGCACGAATACTCTGTCTGATATGTGACAACTCAGCAACGGATCCATCCAAAGTCGGATGGTCAGAGTCGGCGGTATATAGGTTCGGAGTTTGGGAAGTCATCGGCGATGAGTGCTCGGCAGCGGCCGGCGGTGATGGACCGGTGACTACCGGTGACGACTGACCGGTGGCGGCCGGCAATAAATGACCGACAGCAGAAGGCGGTAACTAATTGGTGGCCGACGACGACTAACCCGCGGTGATCGATGGTGAAGTATTGGCGGCGATCAGCGATTATTGGCCAGCGGCAGACAACGGTGAATGGCCAACAGTGGATGACGATATGAAAATACCATACGACTCCGGTAGCGGTGAGGAGGAGACCGGCGGTGATTTGGTGGCCGTCGGGTTCGTCTGAAGGGGCCGATGTCGGAGTTTCAGAATACGGGAACCGTTCTTCAAAAAAATTGGCATCCCGACTAGTGAAGATCACATGGGATTCCAAGTCAAAAAGGTAATAGCCTTTCTTTCCGGCAGGATAACAGACACCGCCAACTTCTTGGAGTAAACTTGTCACGATATCTGGGACTATGAGTCGCAAAACACAAGCATCCAAAAACTCTTTATGATGAGTAATTAGGAGCTTGCCTATAGAGCAACTCAACGGGAGTACGACCATTGAGATGTTGTGTCAGGTTCGATTAATCAGGTAAGCACCAGTAAGAACACATTCTCCCTAAAATTCAATTCAATAAGAAGACTGGCTTGGAACCGTAAAGCAAGCGCCACATTGAGTAAATGGCGATGCTTTCTTTCAACTCAGCCATTCTGTTGCGTTGTGTCAACCATAAATATCTCAAAGAAGATCCCAGATGCAGCAAAATGAGATCGAAAAGGAAAAAATTAAATACCGTTATCAACATGAACATGCTGTATGGTTCGGCCCCACTAGTTCTTCACTAAGGCACTAAATTCTAAAAAACTAGAAGCTACTTCATATTTAGCCACTAATAAATGGACTCAAACAACTCTAGAATAATCATCAACTATAGTCAAAAAATAAAATGCACCACTAAAGGATGGTGTTCGATAAGTTCCCCAAACATCACAATGTACTAATTAAATAGTGCTAGCATTTGTAGAACTCAATGGAAAACTATGTTTAGTCTGTTTTTCTCTATAACATATAGAGCAAGGAACATAAGTCTTATTAGTGCCAAAATCAATAGAAGAAATAGAAGACAGCACCATGGAGGAAAGATGTCCAAAATGCTGATGCCATAAGTCAGAAGAAGACACAGAAGCAACTGTTGGAAGAGACTGTGGGATAGGAGGATGATCATGAGTATCTAGCAAACAAAGTCAAATCACCCCCCTCCCTCCCCACCCTCTTCTGTTCACTCATGCCAATCATTTTCCTCGTACTGATTGTCTGTAAAATGCAATAATTTTCTATTAAACAAAGCTAGACATTTCAAGGCAGATAACAATCTAGAACATGATAACAAGTTGCACCGTAAAGTAGGTATATATAACACATGAGTAAGAGTGACACCACCAAAGCAAATAGAACCATATTGAGTGGTGGATGACACCGAGCCATCAGGCAGAACAAACATTCACAGTATCAATAGCAGTAGTAAGATCAGTAAGAGAACATTTGTCACCTGTCATGTGATATGAGGCTCCTGAATCAAGTATCCATGGTAAAGTAGGCTTACTAGACTCATTTTCAGTAAGAGAATGAAACTGATTAAATAAATGCATGGTCGTGATCCATTGGTCATCAGACAGAGCAAGGCTAAAGCTGGATCGGGCAGGGACATGGCTAGAGGAACCCGCTGCCACTAGACCAGGCGGCGACATGGCGGCAGTGGGAGAGGAAGTACCGCAACAGCACCTCCGGTCATGGTGGCGATGGCGGATGACAGAGAAACTGGCGCCGGCTTCTTGGTGGTGCTGGTTTTCTCCTTTAACTCCTTGAACCATTCTAGTACACCAAAGATCTGGAAGAAGGAATCCTTATCATGACCCTTGTGATGACAATGTGTACAAACAAGAATCTTACGGTCAGATGCAGAAAGAACAACTAGCAAAGAACTTGTAGGTGGTGGGAGTCGTGCAGCATATGCCATGAAGTTAGAAGAAGGCTCATGAGCTCGAATGACAGCTCTATGATTCTCCACCTGGGCAACAAGGGCATACACTTTCATGACATGGGACATTGGATCAATGCTCATGATATGTGATCGCAAGGTGTGAAAGCCTTCATCGAGACCAAAGATGAATTAGTAGATCAAATCCTTCTCTCTTTATTGGAAGACTCTCGCAGAAATAATGCCTTGCTTTCTTCACAGTCACAAACTAGGGGAGGCTGCATGCAGTGATAATATGCAAACAAGTTCTTTAGTTTGCCAAAGTAAATGTCGATAAGCTGATCGTTTTGCCTGCAGCTCTGAATAGCCTCTTGCATTTGCAAAACTTTCATACCATCGCCAAGAATAAATCGTGCCTTCAGGTCATCTCACAGTTCCTTAACTGTGCAAACATACTTGTAGAAGATCTCAACACCAGATCCAGGGTTTGCAAGATTCAGTAAACAAGAGTAGCTTTAACCCCAGGCCAATTAGCAGCATCAGGATGACCATCCTGGGGTTTGGTAATGGATCCATCAATGAACCCAGTCTTGTTTTGGCAAGGAATGCACGGTAGACCATTCAATGTAATTTTCTTGACCTTTCAGCATGTTCGGTATAAGTTGTAAACATGGATATCGCCAAAGCCAATAAAGTAAGGATCAGTCGACATACGACCAATAGGTACAGCAGTGTGAGGACCAGATTGCAATTGCAACTGCTTCAGTAAAGTTGCAATCACATCATAACACTCATATCCTGAAGCTTCGGAACCTCAGGTGCAGCATCAATACGAGCCTGTTCTTCGGCGTTAGACATAGTGTAAAATCAGGTACATATCAGCAGCAGGTACAATAACCGGCTGCAGATCAGATCGACAGGATACACCAGCGCGTTGAATGAGCGGCGGCGCGTGTCAGGCAGCGGAATTTTTCTTATCAAGATTTCAGGATTTTAGGCTCTGATACCATGTAGAAAATAAGGGTAATGAATGTATTTATTCATGAACTCAGGGTACATTATATAGTAGTACATGATACCTATACAAGATAGGAAGAGGTAAGTATACCTATACAAGTTAGGAAGAGATAAGTATACATATACAAGCTAGGAAAAGGTAATAGAATATAATTACAATTACAAGTAATATTCTAATTCCTTAACGCTGGGTCATCCTCCATGGTACCTCGAATCAATTTGAAAGCCTGCAATGAGTCAGTTTCCATCGTTATATTACACAAACCAGCATGTATTCCCTTCTCCAAACCTGCAAGAACACTTCAAATTTCAGCATGTAAGGGGCTGAAACTCAAAGTAGGAGATTGAGCTGCTAAAACCAGATGACCATTAGTATTCTAATAACAAAACTCCATCCAGAGATTGATTCAGAAATCCAGGATGCATCACAGTTTGTTTTGAACCACTGATCTGGTGGTTCCCATTTGACTGAGATGATGTTTTTGGCCTTCTTTTTGGTCAGATTTGGGATTAAGCCCATAGCAATAAAATAAAGATCAGTGGAGCAAGAGTAAGGTACAGGATGAACAGAGTATAACAACATGCAAGATTGAGTAATATTTGTCCAAATCTTCATTTCAACCAATTTTACTGATTCAAACAGAAATTCATTTTTCGCTTTCCAGATTTCCCAGCATATCATTGAAGGCATGGACATAAACAAAGAAAATCTGAATTTTGATGGAGAGGAGAGTGTCCAGTAAAAATTTAACCCATCAAAAATGCTTCTAAAATGCAGTGGAGGTAATTCCGTGAGAGAGTGAAATCTATTCCAAATGTTGATTGTCATTGAGCAAGAATTAAAAAAATGTGACATATTATCAACATGGCAGCAACATGGGAACTTTGACATCAATGAGAATTCGGATTTGAGAGTTATATTGTCAAAGGGTGGGGCATGAGAGGAGATTTTGAGGGGCATTACCCTGTTCCAGATCTTATGAAGAGATTGAAATACCTGTCAATGTATCATATGCTGATCTTATTGAAAATTCCCCTGTGTGTGATAATTTCCATATAAGCTTGTCATCCTCTTCAGTATGAGTTAGGGTGTGAGCTCGAATGACCTGTATAACATTATGAGAAAGAGAGGGGGATAGAATAAAGACATTGGTGGATCATCTCCTTCCCAGAAATTAATGAGTGGCACTAAACCAGACCAATTTGCTACCCAAAAGCTGCATGATCCCTTACCAATCACTATCTGTGTGTATGCTTCCACATTGCCCACGGGCGGAGCCAGAATACATATACGGCGGAGGCTGACTATAAGTAAAAAAAAAAACTCAATTTTTTCCCTTACGGGAGGAGGCTGATAATTTTTTTTAAAAAAAAATTACAACCCAAATTCCCTGTAATTTTCTTTTTGGCGGGGGCTCCAGCCCCCTGGTGGATCCGCCCCTGGCATGGCCATTGATTTTTTTGTATCTCTGCCAAGTGTCTGTAGTTCTATGGTTTTCTGGGAGTGACCGCATGAACCTTGACCATGGGGATTTCCCTAATTGCATCTTCCACCAGAGTTTAAGCGAGAAGCTATCTATTGTTGTATCCTGCAAGGTTCTTATCCCTAATCCATTATGGTCTACAAATCCTCTTTCATCCTATCCAGTGTTTCTTTAATTTCTCCCCGTCCTCACCCCATAGGAAATTGCTAAATAGTGATTCCATGTTTGGCATGACGTGGCTAGTTGGAGAGTTTACAGCCAGTTGTGAATGGGCACAGAAGACCGGACATGCTTGATCAAGATGAGTCTGCCCCCCGCTGATAACCAACAATTTTTCCAGTTATTGACCCAATCTTATCAATTTTTCCAGTTATTGATAACCATCATTTTAATGATAAAATTCGAGAAGCTGATTGGCCGGAATTCCGAGAATTGGGCTGGGCTCTGAGTTTTAGGAATTAGGCCTATGCCTCTGGGAACTGGGACTCCTGTGTGCAATTCTCTCATTGCACTCAGTAAATCTTTTTGGATGATATCCCAGGCCTTCCTGAAGAAGATGCCTGTGAATCCATTAGGTCCAAGAGCACTTGTGGCTCCTAAACTGAATACAGCATCTCTAACTTCCTGAACAGATACAGGTTTCAAGAGCTCAATGTTTTGGCTTTCAGTTTCTACAGGTGGTATTGCCTATAATAAGTAGGCCAAGTTTTCCCCTGACACGTCTGAGCTCTCATCAGATAGGAGTGTGGTGAAAATTTACAGCCTCAGTTCCTATGATATCCTCTCCTTCCATCCACTCCCCACCCGAGTTCTTGATTTTTCTAATTAATAATTTCGAGACTTTTCCTGAGACTGACTGGTGGAAATAATTAGAATTGATATCACCACCTGCGAGCCATCTCGCCCTACATCTCTGTTTCCAAAATTTATCATCCTTTATGATGGCTTGGGTTAATTTTTGCTCTGTCCGAAGAAGAGTGGGATATGTCATACTGTTCCTCTAATTTCTGGACTTCTTCTTCAGCTTTTTGCAAATCATCTGTTACATTCCCAAAAGTGGTTTTGTTCCAGATTTTGAGTGCGCTTTTGAGGCTTTTAAGTTTAATCATTAAACCTATTTGACCTTGTTCTTCTATCGGAATGGACCAGTTTTGTTTAACAAGTGGTAGGACTTCAGTCCTGTTCAACCACCTCTTGAAACCGAAAGGGCTCGGGAGATGTGTGATCTGAATTTTTTAGCTGTAAGAGTAAAGGAGCATGATCTGAGGTAGTCCTATTTAGAATCTGGGAAGAGCTAAAATTATATGACTAAGAATTTTCCATTTACCAGCACCCTATCCAGTCTTTTAGATGTTGGTTTTCTCCTCCTGTGATCGCACCAGGTTAATATGTTCCCAACCGTGTTACCTTCCTGGAATTTAATCTCAGTTATGAAGTTATCAAAGTCCCTAATAGAGTTTAGGTTAGGATTGGATGAACCAGAATACTCCTGTAAGTTTCTGATGGAATTAAAATCTCCTCCAAGGATGGTTGGTTCCTGATGGTCTAGGGAAGCAATGTGAATGATCAGGTGTGTGGTTAAAAGAATATACTTATCATTTTCATCAAAGTAAAGGATTTTAATTTCCTCAGAAAAGAAAATCCATATTTTTTGATGAAGAGAGATTGGGAAGGTGTAGCAGTCTTTTATAAGAGTCCCTGTTTTCCATGCTTATTTTTGGTTTGATTATAGCCAGCAGAGAAATCTTATGCTTTAGAATCAGTTTTCAAAGCCTTACCTAATCCTCTTACATTCCAGAAAAGAAAATTCATTTAAAAGGGATGGATTTGGTGTCATTACCCTTTTAGGAGCATCGAAGAATGTCCTCCTATTTTGCAGTTCCGATTGTCCAGTAGAGATTGAGTCACCATGGTGTTTTCTTTCTTGTGCTCCTGCTTAGATATACAATTAGTATTCAAAGACATTAAAGTTATGGGAAGCTGAAATTGAGAGGGTTGAGAATGAAATTATCATCTTTGATGGGCCATGACTCCTTTTCCTTTTGAGGGGAGGGGGGTTCCGTGTTGAATCCCATAATGATTTCTATATCTCCTTCACTCCTTGGCTCAGAGATCCACTCTTTCATGATGCCCATGGTTGTGGTGTGATCTTTTTGTACATCCCTGTCTGATTTGCTGCTGGGAGGAGACATTGTCTCCTGGCATGCTTCCCTTCCAATGTTTTCCTCCTCCTCATCTTGTAGTGTTTGACAGCCATTTCACTGCCATCCTGTGATTCTGATTCCCAGCCTTCTTGTTCTTTCTGACTGTCTTCAGGCTTCTGAGTTTTGGAATCTGTGGTATTGATCAGTTGAAGAGCACTTTATCAGCAGTTGAGCATTGTCCCGGGCCTTCATGTTGTTTTCCAGCAACAGGTTTGGTTTTGTGAATTTGAATCCACTCCATTGAGTAGCAGGTTGTGTCGGCTGTACCCTTTCTTGGTGCCATATTGCCTTTTCTTTTGTTGGATTCCTCCGAGTCTTTTCACCAAGGGTTTAGCTTGAGGCTCATTCCTTTTGCAATTAGCCTCAGAATGGCCAATTTTTGCAAGTAGAGGGGCAGATCATCGTAGGTGATAGGGTATGCTTTATTCTTGGATGAAGATCCCAACCTAATCTTTGTCCTTGCAGACATCTAATTCCACACATAAACGGATTGTTGAAGGTTCCTAGTTGGGGGAACTGAGTACAGCAGTTCGCCTAACGAACAACGCCTCAGGGTGAAAACAATAGGTAGGGAGAAATTCGATTGTAATCCAAACCGGGGCACAAGAAGATTCTTGCTGATAGTCAAAATCTTTAGTCCGTTTGAGTGTACGCATAACATTACCTCCCACCCACCGATGAAGATCTTCATCGAGGTCGAATGTTATGCGGACATGTCCTTTGCAGCAAGGTGAACCATTCCTTTGAAGCCTATAGTTTGGATCTCCTTCCTCCGTAGTTGCATCGTTGGGCAGCCCCTTCCGATAATATGAAGCAACAGGAATGTCGATTTCTTTGTCGGGATATAAGACCCCTTTGTAGTTGAAAGTTGGGTGGAGCTTTGGGAGCCAAGGAGAGACTGGATTGGTGTTTTTTAGCTTGTCGGCAAAGGTATGCTGCCATGTCCGACGTTGAGAAATTACCGTTAGGGATTGTGAGCAGTAATTTGGGCCTTGAGAGCGTTTTCCTAGGGAGAGAGAGCTAGGATGCTCACCACTTATTCTAGGGTTGTATGGTCAAGACAGACACTGCTGCTCTGGAATATCAGAGGGGTAGTGGTGTGGTGTGGTGAGGAAAACCAAAGAAAAGAAAACACAATACCTAGAAAAGTCTTGGCATAAAAATGATAAAGCAAGCAGACAAGCTCTTTCGTAACATCAACATACATTCCAGTGGATATCAACAGCCAATGAGTTCTTCATAACCACATTTTGGAGCTACTCATTGTCAACAATACAGACCCCGACTTCCGAAATGTTTTACAGCTTTTCCATTTCAAATTGTTTCCTACATTCCTTCAGGAGGAAGCCAAAATCCATCACATCACACAATCACTTGGCACATTCAAGGGCCAGAGGCAGAAGATTGTTTCTCAAACATATTGCAGCGTTTGGGTTCTAGTCATAGAAATCATGGAGTCCATTACAGCACAATAAAAAGTTTGTCTATGACCGATTATGAGATGGCATCCTCTCTGATCCGTGCCTCTGACGGAAACTGTTGGCTCTGAGAGTAGCATCAGAACCACCAGCCACTTGATGGAATGGCCCCCAACCCATGTCTCTGTCAATTTGACTCAATGGAAAGGAAGATAAATGATCCCGCTCCCAACCATGGTAGCGGTTGGGTAATGGGTTTTCCTGTTCTGGATAGATTCTCCCAGATGAGCTAGAGGGGAAGAAATAGAACCCACCAGGCTGGTCAGATGATGAAGCGACTGGCCCAACTGGAGGGGGTACGCTCCTGTGACTGCTTGATCGTCGTGATCCAGAAATCACTGGAGTGCGCAATGATGATGAATTGCTGGGTTGCTGAGAATATGCCTGAAGGGCTTGCATGCGATCACGGTTCCGAGCTGCAATTCCAGGGTATGATGGAATCATTGACGACCCAACTGAACTTCCAGCTCTGGCAGCAGAAGAGCTGTAACAACAGTTGAGACATGAAAAAACACGTTTAGACAAGAAAAGGTTGGAAGAAATAGAACCTCCACATGAAATAGAGAAATGTGTTTTGCATGGAGTGAACTTTCTTGTTCAATATTAAAAAGAGAGACCGAGATCAACTTGTATTTTAAATGGTCAAAGTTGGTGCAGTTACTACCCAAGTATATAACTATTTGCATGATGTGAATCAGGCAGTCTTCAGCCCAAGTCATGACAAGCTAATAATGAACAAGAGCTAACCTGTGACCAACAATGAAAGGGTGCATAAAGGATCCCGGTCTTGAAATGTCGGAATTAGTCCTAGCTGCTCTTGGAGCCACAGACAGGATAGAAGGCTGTTCAGCACCACTCATGCGGCTGTTGGTGGTTGGGAAAGGAGTAGAGTGGTGCTCCCAATTGTGATAGATTGATGTTGGCAAAGCATATGAAGTAGTCATCTCATTGGGGACAGATCCACTGTTCCAGTGATTGTTGAAATTAGAGCCATCAGAAACAGCAGCGCCAGAACTTGACGATGAGTGAGGAACTGGTCCAAAGTAGGCAATGTACGGGCATGGATGACTAGCAGATGATATAGCAGTATGCTCAGCAAAGATGGCATGTTGCCCAAGAAGTTCATGATCTACAACAGAGTAAGATTTTAGTTAGTTACTATGACTAGCAACTCCTCAAATATATTGAAGGAAAAAAAAAAAAAAACCTTACATGCAGTAGATGAAAATTCTCCTTCACTGCAAAGAGCAAAAGGCAACATATCAAACAAATATAGCGGGATGTAATATTTAGGGGTAAAAAAGGAATCTAAATTGTAATGCAAAAGCAGACAGAAGGTTCAAATCCAATCAGCCAGCAGGTCGGAATGCAACAGTATAAAATAATAGCATATAGGCTTAGCGTTCAATCCATCATTTCAACTATGATGGTAAACAATTATATAAGTAAATAACATTCGACTTCTTAATATCTTTTCTATATATACATATTATAGGTTCTCAACTCGCAGAAATGATTAATAATAAAAGTTAATTGAGCTACAAGTTCTACAATTACTAATCCTGAAAAAAACTAACCTCATACCACAAAAACTTCCTAATGCCTGGCCTCAAAAAACAAAGTCTAGACCACACAATGTTAAATAGCTGATCTCCCTTATCGCCCAATCATATTCACAGCTAACTCTTAGCCCACAAGAAAATCAGTTAAGAATTACAGTCTCCACATTCTAAGACCAAAACATAACCCAAATATCAATATTTCATACAGCATCATAATCACCAGTTATTTAATCCTCCATAACAAGGCACAGAGTTTACGGGTTTTAAACTTTGATTATGAGAAGTCATAATACCTTCCTCTAACCAGATAACTATTACATTCTTAAGCCAAATACACAATATACCAATTATCAAAATTACCCATCTCTTCTTGAAAAATATCAGTCCAGATATGCTTTGATTCCACATATTGGATGATGTGTTGTATCACACAAAATCAATGATCAGACTTCTTACAATTTTGTCAGATTAAAGAAAAAGAATTATATGAACAGAAATCCAAACATTGGCATAAAGGTAACAGTAGCTAAAAAGTGGGAAGAGAAACATAACAAGATTACAATCAAAATTGCTTCAGAAACTAACTGTACTCACTCAAAAGATGAAGGTAACCTTGTCAATCCACCAAATGGGCACCAATGGACTCCAAAAGACTGCCAAAAAAACATGAACAGATAAAAAATTAAGTTGCCTGAAAGATGAAAGATTAAGATTCTTACATATTCTTATGTAATCATCTAAGATAAGCTATTACAATCACACAACAAAAGATATAAATTGGGTTCAAAGTCTCACTTCAAAGGGGGGTAATTAACTATTCAAAAAAAATCATTCCCAAGTCCCAACATCAATTTGGCTACAACTAAGCCCTTATCCCACTATTGGGGGTTGGCTATATGGATCACATACGATATCAGAACTAAACTGAATCTGCCCAACTTTAACCAAAACAGACCAGATATGTTTCCAAGCCATATGTGTTATCTAATTCTTTGCGAGCCGTTAAGGGTTTTGGTTTTGGATTCCTTTTGAGGGTGATGAAGTAATTTCTCTGAAAGAAAAGAAATTACAAAGCATTACATTACTTGAAGATTTTTTTCCAAAGGGCAGTGCAGCGAAAAGAAGCTCCTCCGTGCAGGAGGTTCAAGAAGAGCAGGGCAATTAAGGCCTTCCCAGAAGACCTGACCGATGCAGCCTTACCAAATAAATTATACAAAAAGCTATTACTGCAGATCGAGCCCGTGATCTCCAGGTAATATAGTAACGCCTTTTACCACTACACTAAAGCCCTTCTAGTTGAGCAATCTAAAGTTGCCGAATTATTATTTATTATATAACAGTTTAAGCTTATTAATTTCAACCAAATAAATGTACCTACAGAAACAAACGTATAGGGACATGCCATTATGGCTCTGGATGGGGTTGGTGGTTTGAAATGACCCAAATTTGGCAGAGCATCAAATCTTTTTTTTTCCTTTTTAAAGATTCAAAACATCAGCAACCATCCCAACAAAAGCTATCCAATCTCTCCACTACTAAACCATCCAGCTTGAATTTTTTTTGGCTATTATTGTCTACAATTTTAACAAGTTCATGGATTAAATGTTATGCTTGAAAATTTTGGGCTCACCGAAGTTATTTCTATACCCAATCTTGCCTGGATTAATTTTTCTATGGTAGATAACACCCCAGAGCCACAGGTTTATGATCATTACAGAAAAGAATCGTTTATTGAGCACATCAAACTTTCCAAGCTCACCTGAGCAACCCAGCATTTTATTTATAACAGTCAACCCCGCCCCTCTAAACTCTAGTGCAAAGGCAAATGATTCCACCCTCTACAATAAAAACATATTACTGATGATATTATAAAATTGCAATATTTAAATATGTGATGCAGCGTAAAGCTAATCGTTAGATTTTTTTCCGCCCTTTTTCTCTTTCCTCTATTGTGACTGCCGGTGGTAAATTACATACAAGCTACTGGAATTATATACGATAATACATTCATCTAGAAAATTATTTTATACCCTTCATAAAAATCTAAAAACTTCTACAGCCTCTTCAGGAATTAAATATCCCTGAAAAGGGTATTTTTCCCAAAAAATATCAGCCAGCAGACCATACAAGTAAAGTAGCTCCATCCAGATATGAAGTATCTTGGTTATTAAAAAAGATATATTACCATTTCAGAGTAGCTAAGCTCATATAGATCTTCATCATGGCCCCAATCATCCATGCTGAATTCGGGTAGCTGACGACTACCATTTGAAAATAGCCACTGACCTCTCTCTATCTTTCGACAGTTGGGGCACTGCATTGCTCCTTTAATATTAAAGGCAGAACCAATGCAATCTGCTTGAGATCATGACACTCATTAGCACGAGAAGATAGTAATCAGAATCTTAGATAGTGGAATACCAGCCTTCTAAATACACACATGATAAAACAATCATGGCTTCAGGGACAAATTTATAAAATGGACTTCGCATCAACAAATTCCAAAGAAGTTGGCCACAGGTAGAGACACGTGTCAACATTTCGCACAACAATAGGTAGAAATAAATTCTACTTAAGTTCATAATCAGTTTATCTGCCATGTTTGTCCCATTTAAACACTTGAGAGACAATCACAGGTTCAGGTACAAAAATTATAAGCATGAATTTCACATCAATAAACTCCAAATTCAGTCACAGATAGCCACACGTCAGCAAACAAATTCCAAAAAAGTTGGCCACAGGTAGAGACACGTGCCAACATTTCGCACAACAATAGGTAGAAATAAATTCTATTTAAGTTCATAATCAGTTTCTCTTCCAAGTTTGTCCCATTTAACCACTTGAGAGACAATCACAGGTTCAGGTACAAAAATTATAAGCATGGATTTCACATCAATAAACTCCAATTTCAGTCACAGATAGCCACACGTCAGCAAACATCATCCACAACAACAGGTAAAAATAAATCCCACTTAAGCTCGCATTCAGTTTCCTATCAAAGTTATACATCTGTCACATTAACTCACAAATACCAAAAGACACGTGTTGGACAATCAGATTCCCAAAAGAAATGCTCTTTCTTGAAACACTCCTATCTTAAATGCAAATTATGTCGAAGTGCGTTACACGAGAGCAGATAAATTGCAAACAACAATCTCGAACCATCTGTCATGCCCTGAGCTAACACGTCGACAGAACCAACGGAGCATCACAATCTAATGGTTAATCAAAAATCATTTATCCATTCACTTAAAAGACAACAAAGTCACAATCTTTTACAGTTTTTAGACCTATCTGACACAGATAAAAAGCCTAGCATCGCAATTCAATGATTAATCGAACAATCTTGCACACCATTTTTTTCATCAAAGGAAGTGCATGACATGACAGCAAACCTAATTGCGAACAACATTCTCGAACCAGCCGTCATACCCCTAACTAACGCACTACATGACAGACCCAATTGCAAACAACATTCCCGAACCATTTGCCATACCTCAAGCTAACACGTGGACAGAACCAACGGAACATCACAATTCAATGATTAATCAAACAACAATTAATCCTCCATGTAAAACAACAAAGTCGCAATCTTTTACAGTTTTTACACCTATCTGGCACATATACAAAACAAACATCTGATTTTTGGTTACTGGAAGCCTAATTACAAAAACGAAGACTTCCACAAACAAAATTATCCTAGCTCACGGAACCAAGACCAACACAAAAGAGATTAAACAAAACTCAACAAATCGGAATCATCAAAAAGCGAAGAATCAGATCTCAGCAAACACAATTGAATTAAAAAAAGGAATAAAGCAGAGCAGCTGACCGAGGTGAAATTGGTGGCCGCAGAGAAGCTTGGCCCAGGATCTATCCCCATTATCACTCACCGCCTCCAAGCAAATAGAGCAGGAAACTCCCGCCGATCCTTTGCCGTCGCCGTCGTCGGGAAGATCCGCACCGTCCAATCCCATCTAAATTGATCACTTATTTAATTACTCGCAAAACCCACCACCAATTAGGCTCTGAATTATCAAATGATCAATACAACAACAAAAATTGAATCAAACAACCCCCAAATTCCTAAATCCTACCCAAAACGAAATCCAAAAATGGGAGGGAAAAAAAAACACGACGATATATGTCTCCTCCCTGTTTTGGGGGTTGACTATCCTCCCGAAAAATCCAACAAGTAAAGCGATATGGATAAACGAGAGCTGGGAGTGAAGGGAGGGCAAAGTCTATGTATGCATATGTATGATTATTGTTGCAGTTTGTTTATTTATTTAATTTATTCAGATAATAATAAAGTGAGAGATAAAGAGAGGAGAGAGAGCGTTTACGATGTTGTGTGAAGAGAGCAACGCCTTTCTTTTCTCTTCTTTTCCTCCTCCCTTCCTTCCCTTCCCTTGTGTGCCGCTGTGTTTTATTATTTTTCTGTTTTATTTCCTTTCACTTTGTGTCTGCGTGTTTTATCTTAAATGGAGTATAAAACCGTAGGTAATTGTGATTTGATACTCGGTGTTATCTTATATTGATGTACTCTTTTTTTAATTTAGATTTATTATGAATAAAATTATTAATTAATTGAATAAAAAATAAAATGAAATTTTTTTCAAATTTTATAAGAAAAAATTATATTAAATACTTAAAAATAAATAAAGAAAAGCACAAAGTTTTGTTTTAAACAAAGTCATTTTATAATTCGTGAGTGATTTTATATTTATTTTTATTTATTAAAATGAGTATTATACCTATAATTATGAAAATCTTATAAAATAAATCTTGACATATGAATAAGAGTTCGTCTCTTGAAAGACACTCTTTCTATAAGTCATGAAAAGACTAATGTTTAAAGTGCAAATTAGAATAAATTATGATAAAAATTTTGAGTTGCATGAATCGGGTTATAAAATGTATAGCTACTACATGTTGCATAATAAATATTGCAACTAAGACATTTTACCTTTTATTATTATAATTAAACTCCGTCTTTCCATAAGCCTATAGAAAAACGGTCTTTCCCAAGACTTTGCCTATAAATAATTAAAATTTAACTTTAAAAATTATAAAAAATGATATTTTTATAATGACAAAGTCTTGGAAAAGACCGTATTTTCATAAGCACGTGGAAAGATGAGGTTTAATTAGAATAATATAAAGGTAAAATATTTTAGTTGTAATATTAAAATTTTATTAAGCAACGTGCAATAGTTTTAAGTTTGACTTGATTAATGCAACTCAAAAATTTGATCTTCATTTTTTTCTAATTTGCATTTTAAAAATTCATTTTTTCTTCAAAGTCAATCTTATAAAAGTAATTTTTTATATAAATCATACTTTTAATGTATAAATTATATTTTTCAACCTACACGTGTAAACACATAATAAACTATATTTGAGTGTTGATGCATGAACAGTATTACATTAAAAATGTGGTAAATTCTTGGAAAACCCCGTTTTTTCATAGAATTATAGAAAGACAAATTTTATTAGAATAATAGAAAGATAAAATATTTTAGTGTAATATTAAAATTTATTATACAACGTGTTGTAGCAATAAGTTTATGACCTGATTAATGCAATATGAAAATTTATCTTCAATTCTTCTAATTTGCAGTTTAAACCTTAATTTTTTCATAATTTATGGAAAGATCTCTTGAAAGAGATGGACTCTAAAAGTATATATTTTAAATTACAAAATACAATATTTAAGTTATAATTGTTATCTAAATTAACATAAGGGTTTATTTTAAACCATTTTATAATTAGAATAACTAAGTTTAATATATTTTTGTTTATTACCTATAATTATGAAAGACTATATTATTTTTTTGGTCCCTAACAGATTATTTTATACCATCTTTTGGTCCCTGGGACTAATACTGCTTCCTTTCAGTATCCAACAAATTCAAAATGCAATTATTAAATGTTATATGCTTGAATTACGATTTTCACTGTAGCTATGTGCGATTAAGTGCGATTTGCCCAAAACGCAAATTTGTCTGTCGTTTCTACTCTCTTCTTTCTTCTTCCCCATATTTCTCTAACTGATAACGGTCGGATTCTGAATTTATCTCCTGTTCATGGCGGCTCCTCCGCCTAGCCGTAGTGGCAACGCTGCAGCCAAGTCGTTTGTTCAAGCATTGGGAACTCGTCAACCTCCACTACAGGCAGCCCTCCCATCTAACCCAGAAATTGTGCCAAAAACTCACTACAAAGGAGATATCGCCTGTCTGGTCTCCCGTCGCGATGCAGAAACTTTGGCCTCCCATTACAAAAATGCCCTGGTGGGTAAATTTGCAAGAGGAAAGCCGCCAATGCCAGCACTAAACGAAGCTTTCAAGTCTGTTGGCTTCAAAGGCAACTTTCAAATTGGCTCGATCGACTACAGACACATCCTAATCAGATTCCAAGACAAAGAGGATTATCAGAGGTTTTGGCTTAAAGGGCACTGGATCTTCAATCAGGCTCCAATGAAGGTACTCAAATGGACAATGGATTTCTCTCCAGAGGCTGAATCTTCAATAGTACCGGTATGGGTTACCATTCCCTATGTCCCAGTCTTTTTCTACAATATTGCTATGCTACAATCGATGGGAAATCAGATAGGGACTTTTATTAAGATGGATGCAGCTACTGCTGCCCTCACTCGTCCTTCAGCGGTGAAGATGTGTGTAGAAATTGATCTAAAAAATAAGCTTCCAACATTTATTAGGGTGGGAATTGAGGAGGATGGTATTGAATATAATGTGGTTAAGCTTCCTTTAGAATTTGATGACATACCTTCATATTGTCACCACTGTAAAACTATAGGGCATGAGGATAATCACTGTATATACCTGCACCCCGAACTTAAGTGAACCAAGTCTCATAAGGTGGACAAACTTCCAAATCAGATGATTTCTGGGGTTGGTATGGTTGGGCTTCAATTAAAGGAACAACAAAGAGCTTCAGATAATTTTCCTATAGAAGGTGCAGACATTCTATACAATGAAATTACTAAGGCAGGTAGTTCTGGTTTGTCTGTAGCTGAGAAACAAGGAACTTGTATCACAAAGACTTTCAAATATGTTCCAAAACGGAAGGAGTCTGCAGTCATAATCATTGATGATGCTAGGGCAACTGAATCTTTAGTAGAGAAGAACAGAGTCAGACTCTCTGACATTATAGTCTCTGGAGTTGATACACAGGTTGGTGATCAGGAGGAAGTAGGCATCTCTTTATCTAATGCTCCTGATCCTGAGACTGGGGATCAGTTAGATATAAATCAGAATAAAAAGACAGATGTGACTCCTAAGGTAGCTGAGATTAGTGAGATCCAAGGAGAATCTGGAGAAGGCAAAAATTCCTTTGTGCAGTTTCCTGAATATCAGTCAAAACATTCCCAGTCTGCTCCACCATTTCCCATCACAAAGAAAGTCTTTGCTAAGGATGACATTCCTAGCAAAAGGGGTAAATCTTTCTCACCTTTCAATACCATTATTGCTGCTAAAAACTTCTTATTCTCTCAGCAGAAACATAGACATAACAGATTCCTTCCACTTGAGGATGATGATGGATCTAGTGAGGAGAACTTTCAAGGAAATCTCACAACCAAGACTGGGGCTACAGAGGATACGGATTCTGAACCTGTGAGAGCTTCTCCTTCACACAGTACTGATACCTACATAAACCAGATCAGCCAGGTAAGTGCCTCCATTTCCCACTCCAAACCATCTAAGCAGAAGAAGGGTAGACAACCAATGACTGCATCAAAGCATAGGAATGAGACTTATTTAACTCAGTTAAATACTATCATGACTAGATCAAAAAGCGCCAATAATGTGTTAATATGAATAATACAACTCTTAGGATAAAATTTTTGGTTTGGAATTTGAGAGGTATGGATACTTCCATGCTCAGACTACAAAATCTTATCACTAGGCATAATTTTGAGCTGATTTGCTTAATTGAGCCAAAACATGACAACCTGCAATGTGACTCATATAGGAAATTGTTACATTATGATAACTGTATGTATGCAATGAATGGGCAGATTTGGCTATTTTGGAATACAGATGTTTCTCTAACTGTCAAATATGATAACTTACAATTCCTTACTATCTCATTGTATAGTCTCACTCTGAACAAAAATATGGATGTCTTCTTTGTGTACGGCCTTAGAACTAGGGATGGTAGGAAATCTCTTTGGTCTGATCTTAAATCCTCTACTCACTCAGATTCTATTTTTATTGGGGATTTTAATGCCATTACATCTGTAAACGAATATAAAGGTCCTTCTACTCCTAAATTAGGTAGTATGAAGGATTTTAATGATTTCATCAATGTAATGGCTTTGGAAGAGATCAACACAGTTGGTAACTTATTTACTTGGAGTAACAATAGACTGAGAAATCCTACTATTCAAAGATTAGATAGGGGTCTTCGTAACTCTGCATGGTCTTCTTCTTTTCCTGCTTCTTCTGTTCAAATTTTAAATGGGTCTTCTTCTGATCATAGCCCTATGCTTCTCACTATTGGAAGTGATATTCCATCTAACCCTAGGCCTTTCAGATTCCTGAACACTTGGTTTAAAAGGAAAGATTTCATGACTGTAATTAAGAATAACTGGGATCTTCCTCTTCATTATTCAGGAATGCTTGGTTTCTGTCTTAAACTCTTAAGATTAAAAAAATAATTAAAAATCTGGAATAAGGAGCATTTTGGAAATATTCATGATAATGTAGTGCTGGCCGAAACTGCTCTTCTGACTCTGGAGCAAATGTATGATCAGAATGCAACTGTGGTCAACCTGATTAATCTTAAGGAAGCTAAGGCTAAATTAGTTAGAGCTTTAGTGGAACAGAAAAGCTTCTGGAAACATAAAGCAAAGATTAAATGGTTAAAGGAGGGGGATAATAATACCAGTTTTTTTCACAACTCGGTCAAGGAAAGAAAAGGTAGATTAAAGATCACAAAAATCAAAAGTAGTAATGGTCAATGGCTAGATAGTATACAGGACATAGAAACTGAAGCCATCCAATACTACCAAGGCCTTTTAATAGATGATAGCTCTCCTGAATGTAATTTTTTCAAAACTCACTTTCTCAGCCAGATTCCTAACTGTGTCACCCAACAAGATAATGAAAATCTTATGCACCCAGTTACAATGTCTGAGCTCAAACATATTGTCCTTGGTCTCAACAAAAACGGCAACCGGGGTCCAGATGGCTTCACATCTAAATTCTATATTAAATCTTGGGATATAATTTCTACTGATCTACTAGCTGCAGTTCAGGACTTTGTTGATGGGAATATCATTCCTAGCACCTGGATCACAATCATACCGAAAAAGAAAACACCTATTTCTTTTGATGATTACAGGCCAATAAGTCTTTCCAATGTAGTTAACAAGATTTGTTCAAAAATTCTAATGGAAAGACTTAAACCACTAATGCCAAAACTCATTTCTCCACACCAAACTGCTTTTCTTAAAGGAAGAGATATTTCCGATAATGTAATTTACTTACAAGAAATGGTAAGATTTCTGAATAGGAAGCAAAGACAACCAAATTGCATTGTCAAATTAGATCTTAAGAAGGCTTTTGATAGGGTTAAGTGGTCCTTTCTATATAGTGTTCTTGCTAAATTTGGTTTCCATGCTAGATTTCTCTTTCCCATCATGAATAATTTATCACAGGCTTGGTTCTCTGTCTTGATAAATGGTAAGCCAGCGGGTTTCTTTCAATCTACAAGGGGTATCAAACAGGGTGACCCCCTCTCTCCTTTTCTTTTTAACATTTTTTCTGAGGCATTTAGTAGAAGTTTAGCATTTATCTTCCATACTGGTAAATTGGCCTACTACGATCTTCCAGGTAAATCCCTACAAATCTCTCATTTATCTTATGCAGATGATACAGTTGTGTTTTTAAAGGCTGAAAACAAAACTTTGGTTAGATTTAAAGCCTTTCTATCTACATTTGAGGATGTCACTGGCCAACAAATAAACTATGAAAAAAGTGATATTTACATTGGAAAGCATGCCTCTGTTCACACAGTTAACAAAATAAAGAAGACACTAGGTATGAAAATTGGATGCTTCCCATTTACATACTTGGGTGTACCTATTTTTATGGGTGCTGCACATAGAGCTCATTTCCAGCCATTAATTGAACAAATTGATAACAGGATCTGTAGTTGGAAAAATAAATGGCTATCTATGGGGGGGGAAATCACACTCATAAAATCATGCATTTTCTCTATTCCCCAACATATATGGTCAGTCCTAAAACCTAGTAAGATGATTGTTTCCTGCATAGAGAAAAAAATGAGCAGATTTTTTTGGGGTTTTACTGATCAGAAACCAAACAAATCATGGAGAAAGTGGGAAGCTCTTTGTTTTCCTATTAACCAAAATGGCCTAGGTTTCAGATCAATAAACTCCATAATTGATACATGCTCTGTTAAATTATGGTGGAAATACCAAAAGGCAGAGGCTCCATGGACACATTTTCTTGAATCCCTGCCACCCTCATATAGATCCTCTCCTAACTGGAAAAGAATATGCAGCTTTAATGCTTGGGCGGAATCAAATTCCAGAGTCATTGTGGGCAGGGGAAACTGCAATTTCTGGACTTCTAATTGGCTAGATGTAGGTCCTATTATAGATCATTGTGATCCAAACCATGTTGATATCTCGGAAGATTGCACAGTTTCAGATTTTATCTCTAACAAAGATATTTTGATCCAGAGATTTTACCACCTACTTCCCCCTCATGTCATCTCTCTTTTGCAAGAATCCAAGCTCTATCCACACAGGTGTGACAGGCTTATATGGAAACCTGGTATTAAGGGAGATTTCACTTTCAAATCTACATATCTCCTGCTTAGTCCACAGTCAGGTAATATTGCTTCGACTAAACTTTTTTGGAGTACCAGAATTGAAAAGAAAGTATCAGTTTTCATGTGGAAACTGGTCAACTCGTACTTACCTTTTGATAATGTTTAGCAAAAACTGAGATTCTGCCTGCCTTCTAAATGTTACATGTGCAGTAATCATGAGGATTCTTTAGACCATTTTTTCAATTCCTGCCCCTTTTCCATGCATGTTTGGAGTACTGTAAATCAGTTTATGGGTATTAAGGATAAATCTTTCCCCTCCATATGGGAAAGAATCTCATACTATCTAACCTACCCAGGTTTAAGTTCACTGCATTCAACACTAATTAGAACTGCATCTCTAATTACATGTTGGAATCTATGGGAAATGAGGAACAAATGCATACATGATTCAATCTTCCCATGTAGAGGTAGAGTTCTAAGTCATATTAGGGATCAAATTTTCTACTCTTTCTGCTCCAAACCAATCTACATTACATCTGCTTTTGACTTTGGTATTGCAAACCACTCATTCTTACCTTTGATAAAATCTGCTCCGAAACCAAAGATCTTCAAAATTGCTTGGCAAAGGCCAAAAGAGGGGTACAAGTTTAATGTAGATGCAGCATGGTGTGCCTACTCTGATATGTGTGGATTAGGATTGATTATCAGAGATTCCAGTGGTAGTTTCATTTCGGCTCATACTAGTTTCACACATGCAAATTCTCCTATAGAAGCTGAGCTAAAGGCAATACTATTTGCAATTCATATTGGTGTAGCATACTCGGCTCCTGTCTCCATTGAATCAGATTGATTAAATGCGGTACACTGTGTTGAAGACCCTTTGCATGCAAACTGGAAACTTTTTCAATTGGCAGATGAAATACATTAGGCATTGCGTGATATGACTGTACTACATATACATAGACAAGCTAATATGGTTGTAGATTTTCTGGCTAAGGAATGTCTCACTGCCCAGACTAGCAGCTTTTTCAATAGTTTTCAATTGCTACCTCTTAATTGTAGAGGTCTGATTAAGTTAGATCAGTGGGGTACACCCTCTTTAAGATTGTCTCAATGAATGGATGTTACTGAGTCTGTTGAATGCTATTTTGCAGTGGTAGGCAGGAGTAAGCTCAGGATGACCTTTCGCAGGAACCAAGCTCGGATAGCAGCAAGCTCAGGAGGGCTACATTATTCTTCCGAACCCGGGTGCTTTTGCTGCTCAATTGAAAAAGCACAGCATAATTTGCTCATAATTAGCAACTGATCCAATTGATATATCAGTTATAGATCCATAATCTTGATTCTTTCATAGTTTTGATAATAGTAGATGATAGGCTCATTGGTCTAGGTGACTTTGCTCTGACTGACTTGTGTTTCGTTCGCTCGATTCACCAACAAGTTCAAGATTTTGCTTACTTAGCCTAAGTAATCCTCTAGCTATCAACAACTTTTATACCATTCTTTTGGAAGCAACAAATGTTGCTTCAAGAGCTGGGTGCTCATCATGTATATCTAAACTAAGCTTTGGCTTCATCCAACTCTTTGTCTTAATGCTTATTTGTTTTCACGGTTTGGGAAGGCCAATACAATTTCCCCCATCTAAGGATGGTTTAATTTAAAAAAAAACAAATTCAAAATGATTTGTTTGGTTCTCAAGGTGGTTTTCAGTAGACTAAATTATTTTATGGTCCCTAACATATAATTTTATATCATCTTTTAGTACCCAAAATCACCTGAAAATCACATTGAAACCACATTGGGAACCAAACAAGTCATTTTGTGTTTGTTAGTTGCTGAACAAACGCATATTAGCCTTGGAGACCAAAAGATGGTATTGCATCATATGTTGGGAACAAAAAAATAATTTAGTCATTTAAAACAATTAAGATGAATCTCGACATATAAATAATAATAAATCAACCTTAAATGTTATAAATGATATCTTTTTATAATTTATTTAACCATTAATATTTTTTTATAATTTATTTAACCATTAATCCGTCTAACAAAAGACCTCTCTTAAAATAAAAATAATAAATTATTAAATAGAAGTATTTAATAATGAGCAAGTCTCAGGAAAGGCGTTTTTCTATAAGTCTCAAGAAATGCGGTCTTTCTAAAACCTTATGGACAATCTTGGTGGGATTTTACCTTGTTATGTTTTTATTTTTATAAAATTTAAATATTACATTTTATAAGTTAAAGCAAGTAATAATATGTATTTGTAGGTGAAAATATAAAAATATATGATATAAAAAAAAGAGTTCGTCTCTTGAAAGACGGTCTTTTCATAAGTCATGGAAAGACCAAGGTTTAAAGTGTAAATTAGAAAAAATGAAGATAAAATTTTTGGGTTGCATGAACCGGGTTATAAATTTTATAACTACTGCATGTTGCATACTAAATTTTTAATATTGCAACTAAGACTTTTTACCTTTTATTATTCTAATTAAACCTCGTCTTTCCATAAGTCTATGAAAAGACCGTCTTTCCCAAGACTTTATCAAAACAAAATTCAAAAATTCTAAATTTTATATGTAATTTAACAAATGCAGTGTATAAGGTAAAAAATAAGTGGTCAATAAGCTTACGGATAGACCACCTGTCAAGATACCCACTTTTAATAATTTATGGATAGAGTACCTTCCACACCCACATGATCGCCCAAGTGGTTAGGGGCATGGTCTACGATCTTTGGATCACGAGTTCGACTCTCGGCAACGGCAGTGTGGGGATTTCTTCTGTAGAAGGGATCCCTTGTGCGCACCAAGTACAGTCGAGGGCCATGTTCTTGGCTACGGGAGTGCTGTGATTTATCTCTCCGATTATGACTGTGGTGTCGGTGCAGCCGGGGCAGCTGAGGGCGAGCCGTTTGATCGCCTGGATAGAGTACCTTCCATCACAAAAAAAATATTTGTTTGCTTGTTTTTTATTTCCTTTGGTGATTATGTTTCTGGTTTGTGTTAGTCTATGTGTGTGTTTTTATATTTTATTTTACTAGGTTTGCCTGCTGCAATATTCACTAGTGGAAAACAGGTATTTATGTGCCGGTATAAATTCATGAGTACAGGTATACCAGTGCGTATATAACTAATTGCACCAGTAATTATCATGTTACCATCAGTACTGGTGCAAATAAGTACATACGCACCGGTATCCTATCAACCGGTGTAAATTTCACCTTTTTTGCACTGGTGTTGGTACTACCGGTGTACCAATTTGAAATATATTGCACCGGTATTATTCGAATAGTTAATTTTACCGGTGTAATTGCTAACATGTGCACCGGTGCAGGATTACCGGTGTGTACTTATTTACCATTTTTATTAATTTGGCACGAATAAGTAAAATTTTAAAACCGGTAATGGGAAACTATCGGTGCAAAAATGAAAATAGCGGGAAAAATTAGCATGTGTACACCGGTTAAAATTTTCCTCGGTGTAGGAATTGATCACGCCGGAGCAAAAATAAATTCTTATTCTGAAACTTGGGGCCAAAACTATTAGTTTTCGCAACGGTATTGTGATTGTACCGGTGCAGGACAGGAAAATATGCTCAATTTTGCTGTAAATTTACACCAGTAACGGATTTTATCGGTGTAAATACTTCAAATGCACCGGTAAAGTCTAAATACCGGTGTAGAAAATAGCATTAAATGCTCACCTACCCCTTTCTGGGCGGATTAAAAATGGGATTTTTGAAAGAAGATGTTTATTAATGGTGTTTTTTTGTTGATAAAGGCATTGAATTCTCAAGCCCCTTGAAGGTACTTTTTTTTTAATTACATTTATGGATATTAAGGATTTCATGTATGATTTTGGTTAGTAGAGATATTTACATTTCATGTTTGATTATTTGATGGTGATTGAGGTAGAATTGTAGATAATAGTTTGTGATTTGTTCTCAAGGTTGTTGTAGTTATAAGACTATGACTTTTGATTCCTATAGTGTTAGACATATTAAGAATGTTGTAATTTTAATGTGGAATAAATTGGTGTATATTGTGCATTTATGATGTTGCATGATTAGGAATTCATCATGAAAAATTCTATTGTACTAAATGTGTTGAAGTTTGATTGTTGGATATTTATTGGTATGTAGAGTTGTATCGCATCATCGAGAGGCTTAAGCATGTGTATGGCAACGTTAGTAGGGTGAGTGATGAATATATTATGTCCGTGGATGAGTTCTTGGAGCATGCTTTTAGTCGAGAGAAGGGAATATTATGTCCCTGTCGTGATTGTGGAAATCAAATTTGTATTGATAAGAAGGACATCCTGAAACTCTATTTGTATAGCCGAGGGTTTGTGAAAGATTATGTTGTGTGGACCTTTCATGGGGAAAAATCACCACCAGAAGTGAGAGTTAGTAGTGAGGGAGAGTGTTTTGGGGATGCTAAGTTGGATGACATGTGTGAGGAGGTTGTCAATGAGTTTAGAGGGAGGCCTAAGGTTTTGGCTAACTTCCTTGGTGGGAAGGATACACCATTGTATCCCGGTCGTAAGAAGAAAGACACAGTCATGTCGTGTTTGATGGAGTTGTTTATTTTGAAAGGAGTAGGGTCATGGAGTGATACTAGCATGAATAATTTGCTTAAGTTTTTGAATGAAAAGCTTCCATCCAGTAACGGGGTTCCTAATAACCTTTATGAAGCTAAGAGAATTTTGTGTCCGATGGGGTTGGAGTATGAAAAGATACATTCTTGTCCAAACGATTGTGTCCTATATAGGGGTGGCCTTAAGGATAAGATTGTATGTCCAGTATGTAATGTGTCGTGTTATAAGAAGAAGAGAAATGTGGATGTCGGTGGAGAGCATGTTGTGCCGGTGAGGAGGCAGGTGCCCGCCAAATGTATGTGGTATTTTCCCATTATTCTGAGGCTGAGAAGGTTGTTTAAGAATGAAAAGGATGCAAAAAACTTGACGTGGTGCGTTGATAGAGGAGGTTGTAAAGATGGCGATATAATTCGACACCTGGCAGACACGGACCAGTGGAAGAAATTTGACAGGATGTATCCACACTTTGCATCCGAACCCAGGAATTTGAGATTTGCTTTGTGTACTGATGGTATGAACCCATTTGAGAATATTTCCTCGAAACACAGTTTGTGGCCTGTTATGCTTGCCATTTACAATCTTCCCCCGTATTTGTGCATGAAGAGAAAATATGGGTCAATGCTCATCATGATTTCAAGCCCGAAACAACTTGGAAATGACATAGACACTTATCTTTCCCCTTTGATAGAAGATTTGAAGGTGCTTTGGTTGAAAGGGGCTTTAATGTTTGATGGTTGTAGTGGTGAAGAGTTAACATTGAGGGCGACGCTTTTTTGTACCATAAATGATTTCCTGGCATATGGTAACCTTTCCAAGTATGTGGTCAAGGGTCACAAGGCTTGCCCAGCTTGCGAGGATGGGACAGATTACCATAAGTTGGGGAATGGGCGGAAGACTATTTATTTGGGTCACCTTAAATTCCTGCCTGTAGGTCACAAGTTGCAGGAGAACGCGGTTGCATTCGTTGGTGGGAAGGAGAGGAGAAAGACACCCAAACCTTTGATCGGCGTAGCTATTCATAACAAGGTAAAGAAATTGAATGTTGTTCTAGGGTAAGAAGTTATGAAAAGGTGGTGGGGCTGTAGACGGGCCATGAAAGAAATGGTCCATTTTCTTCGATTTGTTGTACTGGGAAGACTTAGATGTTCACCATTGTTTGGATGTCATGCATATTGAAAACAACGTTTGTGAGAGTCTAATTGGGCTGCTTCTGAACATTCCCGGGAAGACTAAGGATAGCTTGAATGCGAGGAAAGATTTTGCGGACCTTGGATACTGTTGGATCAGGCACCAGAGGTAAGAGGGAAGCGAATATACCTGCCTCCCACTCCTTATAATCTGTCAGTTGCTGAGAGGAGATCGATGTGTGAGAGCATCCGAGGAATGAAGGTACTTTTCGATCACTCCTCTAATGTTAGTCGGTTTGTGAATGATGAGTTGCATCTTAATGCTTTGAAATCACACGATTCTCATGTCCTTATGCAACAACTTTTGCCCGTAGCAATACGTGGGTGTTTGGAAGAGAAAGTTATATTTTCTATTATGCGCTTGTGTTTCTTCTTCAACTCGATATGCAGAGGAAAAATATTAACAGACAACAACTTGATGAACTGGATCGAGAGGCTGATGTTTTTCTATGCCATTTGGAGAAGTATTTTCACCCGTCATTCTTTGACATCATGGTGCACCTAGTGGTACACTTGGATAGGAAGATACGTATATGTGAGCCCGTTGGAATGCATTAGATGTACCCCTTTGAGCGTCACATGGCTAATTTCAAAGGTTATGTTCATAATCGTAGTCGGCCCGATGCCTCCATTGTTTAGAGGTACGTCACTGAGGAGATCATTGAGTGTTGTACAACAAACTTGGTTTGAAGAAGAGCAGTTGGTATTCCTGGTGGACCCCACTGTGGAAGGCGGAATGGGATTCCACGTTCCAAGGGTACGCTTTACACACCCTATCACGCTGAGTTGATGACTGTTCACCTGTATGTATTGCGTAATAGTAGCAAGACTGTAACATATGTTGAAGAGCATGTCACCCTGTTGGAAGAGATTCATCCAGACTGGCCCCCAAATAAAATTCAGGTCGAGCATTCTTCAAGGTTTGTTAACTGGTTTTACAATCGTTGTAATGTTGATGGGATACCCAGTAACCTACGGGTGTTTGCAAGGAAGCCAAACTACACCGTTAAACAATACCTTGGTTGTGAAATTAATGGCTTCAGTTTCTCAACATTGGCAAAGATGCATTTCTATGGGGCGATTGAGGAAATTTGGGAGTTAGATTATGTAGACTTCAAGGTTGTTGTCTTCAAGTGTCGTTGGGTGGAACACTGTTTCGATGTTGTTGTTGAGAAGCTCATGGGGTTCACGTTGGCCGACTTGAATCGTATAGGATATGAAGATGACAAGTTCATCTTAACTACCGAGGCACGACAGGTTTTTTACATCAAGAACCCTTCGAATGAGAAGTATTAACTGGTGTTGCATGAGAAGAAGTTTTACTTTGATGAAGAAATTGATCAGCCCACCATAACTGATAGTCCTGAGTTTTCATCGGTATTTCTAGGTTTGGAAGATGTTGGGGGACCCATTATTGGAAGGCGTTCTCACGGCGATGGGATGTGGGTTGATGAGAGAGCTGAAATAATAGGTGGGGGCAATGTCTTGAAGCAGAAGATTGGTCGTTCCCTGGCGTTGTTTTTGTGGCTTTCTTTTGTGAAAATTTGTATAATACATTACCTATTTATCGTGTAATGTATTTAATTGAAACTCTTTTATGAATTGGTTGGTATGATGTGTGATTTCAATGGAGTGTTTATGAATTGTATTGGTGAAAATGTGTTTAAATTGAGATTAAATTTTCCACTAGGTGTTCAATTTTTACAGCGGTAAAAATAAAATTACCAGTGTAGGAAAATAGGGGAGGGGCTCTGTTTTGTACATACACATCGGTACTTAGAAAATTTGTGGGTCTTTTTGCTCTCGGGTCCGACAGTGTCAATTTTGTGGCATTAAAAGCAGCGTAATGCAGCTGATTTTTGTAACATTTGCACCGGTTAATGTACCGGTGCTGGGTACTTAGAATTGTTTTTTGAAATTTGCTCTCGGTTCATATTAGTTAACAAAAAAATTATTTAAAGCAGCCTAAAGCAACTGCTTTAGGCCTATTTTTACACCGGTATATATATAATACCGGTGTTAAAAAAACATTCCAAATTAATAAACCCAATCAGCACGTACACAGTACTTCAAATTTATATATCTTACACCATACCATCTCCATCACTACCCATCTTTTGTGAAATCCTATGTAGGTTGGCATATAATCAGGTAAACCATTGCAATGCCTCTATTGTATGGTTAATTAGAAATTGCATTTAAAATAGAATCATTGAGATTGTGACATAATGAATAGCTTTACTTGCATGTAAGGTGTTTGATGAAATGCCACATTGTGTTTCTTAGGAAATGGATCCAAAATCCAATTCGAAAAGGATATGCCATTCACCGCCCCCATCATTGTTGAAAGTATCACTGTACACTTATCCGGATGGTACCTTCGTGTCCGAGGAGGCTAGGTTGGTCCATGAATCTTACAAAGGATGATGTCATCACATAGAGAGAGGAATTGAAGCATCTCCCACATTCAAACAAACTATCCGGAAGCTTGGATGGGAAAAATTCTGCAAGACTCCGCAACCATTCAACATGACCATTGTAAGTGAGTTCTATGCAAACTTGAAGTGTAGGCCGAGCTACGATCACGTGTATTGTAAAGGTAAAACTGTCCCTGTATGCAATAAAGAGGGAGCTTCGAATGAATATTGGTCATCGAATTTATCCTATGTTGCAGAGGGAACGAGATCAGATGGGATCTTATGCCTATTGCAGTATCATCTCTGCGCTTTGTTCAAGAGTGGGAGTCAGTGCTCCTGCACATGATGCTTATGGTCAACCAATGAGTAAGATTTGCGTGGACTCTTTCTATAGACAGACAACTGACATGTCTGTCGCTACTATTGAATCCCGAGTTGCTGCACTGGAGGTCAGTGTAGCAAACTTACTTGAAGAATCCAAATACCCAAGATCCTGGCTGGAACATATGGCCAAGGTTATGACGTATCAATTTCCTAACACCGTGGCAGCAGTCAAAAATTTTCAACCCTTCCGTGCAAGCGATGTCGAGGACATGGACGTTGGCATAAGTACCCATGATGGTGATGCAACAGGACCAGCTGACGGGGTAGAACCATTTTCTCAATATTATTCGTAGAAAACTTATATTAGTGGTTAGGAAGAGTATATTATGTACTTAACTTTGACCGTGTTGCACTTAGACAGTTTGACATTATTACTTTTGACAAACATGCAAGATGATGAATCGAATAAAAAATTTGAGGGATGTGTCTATTTAAATTCTGTCCTTCATCTACACTTATGAAAACCAAAAAGATAGGCCAAACGTAGTTGGCCTTTTTTTTACTTCATGACCGCCGAATATGGTGCATTATATTCCTAGAATGGTTAGAATTTCAAAACATTGTAGGAAAACAAGCTATGGAGGTTCCCCAAGTAAATTTGTGGACAATAGTGTAATTATGGAAAATATAGTGCAAGCATGCATTGTTGATTTTACAGTGCCTTTCGTCCACCAATAGGGTCTTCAAATGCATTAACATGATTGTTGTGTATTGAATTTCATATATGTGGAGCCAATATTATATTCTGGCCATTCCAAGATTCTTGGAGAGACTAAATTGTAAAAAGTAAAAAGTTTACTCGTAAATCAAAATTGCAATCCGATCGAACCAGATGGTCCAAAAAACAACCCTTTTGCATTTACAAGTAAAACATGTGGGTAAACGAACAGGTTCGGGCTCCGTACTTAGTTTCAAATATGTTTGGATTACACATAGAAACATTGGACTAAACCCTTACCGTTTACTCTACAACACCTACTCGCGCTTCAGGACGAACCACCACCCGGGCACAAATATGTTTCGATTATGATTTAATCCCGGAATATTCAATTTGATAATTTATGAATTTTTCTAACACGTCGTAACCGCATGTGACAATTAGGGGGACCTAATTGCAATAAATGCATACAATCAACTTTGCGGGAACCTCGGTACCGTTGAGGTACAAAACGTTACTTATTCAATCTAGAGCATTGGAAAATTCTATATGGGCCGGTGGAAAAGTGGTTGAAGGGGTCGAACGGAATGTTTGGGGTCAATCTGCAAATTTTATGAAATTAAACAATGCTTAGAAACGTAACCGTACGGGGCCCATGTGTGGTCGATATTTGCATGAAACAACTAGTACAATGTCTACTCATAGTAATTGAACGTCAATTTGATTGACTGGGGTCGTGCAAAAAATGCACCGGGGGAGGGGGGAATGCAATAAGTGATAAATTTAACAACTAATAAAAAAATTTACACCAGTAACAAAGTAGAAGTACGGTGTATTTGTACAATTTTTGGTGCGTATTTCAAAAACAAAATTTATTTGGATTTTCAGTATGGTGCGAAACATCTTACACTGGTAATTCAAGATTTTGCACCGGTATATATACCGATACTGGACAGTTGGAAAAAATTTCATAAATTACTCTCGGGTTGAAAGTTTTTTTACAAAAATTCATTTAAAGCAGCCGTAAGCAGCTGCTTTTTCCACATTTTTACACTGGTATTTTTCTTTTATACACTGGTACCATGTACTGGTGTACAACACCTAACCAAAATTTTCGTGTGTTCCTCTCGGGTGAAAGGAAAACTCATTTAAAGCAGCTCAATGCAGCTGCTTTCCTTCATTTTTACACCAGTATTATTACCGGTGTTGAACAATTAGCAGAAATGTTTTCCCATTTTCATTCTTCTTACACTGGTACTGTATGTATTACAGGTGTAAACAACGTAAATTCATATTTCACAACCGTTTGAGACGGCCATAACTCCCGCAATTCATCATATTCTCATCTTCAAATCCTTCGATTTCTCTTCCAAAACCGCTATCAACCACTCCAACCATTCAATCCACACATAATTGAACTACCACAACTCCCCTTCAACCATTGTAACTCATCATCTCCCATTCCATCCCTGTAAAGTGTGGACCTCAACATAACAGAACCAAAAAAATGAGAGAGGAAATTGGGGAGAGAAGAAAGTACTTGGCGATCCGTTCTTGGCAATTTCGGCGAAAGGGAGTAGCAACAAAAATGCTCCATTGGTGAAGGTAAGTGTTGGGGTTTATGTTACCATGGGTTACCAAGTCAAATTCTCTTTAAAAAAACCATTCCATCCCTTACGCACAATACATGTTCGATCAATTGCCTCTATGACAAAAAAAATATGTAAATTGACAAAAAGTTGAATGACACTCTTAATGGTATGTTTATACAATTGTGGGGAGTAAATATTTTTCTTTTTTAGTGGATGGGTGATGCAGTTTTATATTATTTTTGTTGGTGATAATGTTGATAGTCACGTTAGGGGGGAGTGAGAATTTCTTGGTTGTATGCCTAATTTATGAACCTAAAGACATTGGTATGGTATTCAATCAACTTTTATAAGGTTTCATTTCATTCTATACGAAGTTACATGCCTTAATTGTCCAAGTTCTATAACATGTTATATAAACTTTTATGTCTCACATGATGTAGTTTCATCTATGAATTGTTCAATTTCTATGCCATGTTTTTCTCAAAAGTTTTACAAACTAGTTGATCAAGTTCCACGCCACCATTCTATCAATGTTGATCTTTAAGTACCTTTATTTTTAAAACCGTCATGGATTGAGAATTTCCAATTCTACTGTCGTAGATGCCGCCAAAGAATGGGAAATTCAACACGAAGAGGAAGCGGCCGATTACAAAGAAGGAGGTGGAGGTGAAAGATGTGGTCAATGAGGAGGTGGATATGGCGGACCAAGAACCACCGCCATAAAGGATCCCGTTGAAGATAAAATTTGAGGAAGAAGAAACTTAAACGAATGACCAGTCTAGTGAAGACAAGGAAGAAACCGCGGAATGGGGTGACCACTTTGTAGGGGATGTTGAAGGATTGGACGCTGGTAAACATTTGGCCAAAACACCAATTCGCAAGGGAAAGGGAAAGAGCATCATCAAAGGAAGGCCAACTATTAATGAAGAGGATGACGACTTGACAAATGTTGGAGGGAAAAATGGAGAGGGATGGGACAAGTATGAGGTAAGAAGTTATTTGAGGAGGCGAGGAACTAGTACGTGCTAGTTTGTGATGTTGGCAAAGCATAACACTCCAACTCCTATTGCGTTTGAGTTATGTGGGAATCAAGTGGTATGCATTAAGAATTGGTCAGCGTGGCACACTTATGGTAATTACTCTTTTTGGCGTCGGATCAGATTTGGTGCATGCGAGCACTGGAGCGATGTCCCTGAGAATGTTAAGGAACGGGTATGGAAGGATGTTTTGGTAAGACTCTCGACAATTGTAATTTAAAATTTTTTATGAAATGGCAAAGTCTTAGTGAAGACGTGATTCCTAACATGCTTTTTCATATGATTCATTCGAGGAGAGCTTCACAATGGAAACACCTGTGACAAATGGGTAACTAGAAATACTGAAGAAGGAGGTTACAGAGAGGGAAAAAACCAACATAGGAGTTGGAAGACAAATGTGGCAAGTAGGTTCATTCACGACGTGGACAAAGGTATCAATAAAACAGGAATACCGGCATGGGAGAAGTACAAGTGGATGGATGAAGATGAATGGCCCTTGTTTGAAAAGAGGCGTCGGCATCCAAATTTTCAGGTAAGATGAGAAAATTAATACTTGTTAAGAGACATGGTTCCCACAAATTCTATTCAACTAAATTTTCATTTATAACAACAACAAAGGCTCATGGTGACAAATCTTGAACGGAACAAGGACAGGGATTACACGCACCACACGGTCAGAAGGGGTAACCGATACATCCGTGACAAATTGAGTAAGGATCTGAAAGAGAAAGAGAGAATGAGGTTAACCGACAGGGATTCACCGACGAGGAGATTGAGAAACAACTCATTCTAAGGGACTTCACACCTGACAGATCTCTTGTCTACCTGGAAGTAAACAAAGATAAGAAAGTGTTATACACATCGAAAGAGGTTGAGAAGATTGCACCGGACGTTGTAAGTTACGCCAAAATCGACCGTTTAAATTACATTTTTTGAGTACTTCACATTATTCATATACACAATTGCGTTCCTATGTGATTCTCAGTTGAAATTGAACGTGCTTAAGGAAAAAGGAGCATTGGAACTATAACCGGGTGAGGACATCCTCATAAAATTCACAAAGAAGAAGGACCACCCGGTCAGGTACAGAGGAACTCAGACGGGTCTACCCACAGTGGAGGTTGCTCCCTCTCTCTCACGAAGCAAGTGCACTAGCAGTTCCTCAACCAAGTAGACATCCCAGAGGAGACCATCTAACGATCAACTGGTCGTGAAAGCCATGGTATCGTACCTGGAGCAATTGGTGAAGGGCTTAGCATCTGCAAGCGGTGTTCAGATTCCGCTAGGCCTTGGAAATCCTAAGAAGTTTATAGAGAATGTGATGGATGACATTGCTGCAGCTGCTACAAAGTCCAGTGAATAGCCCAGCGACGGAGAAGGAGATGAAGAAGTACACTGTTAATAATCGATGCATGTCTTATACAATGATTTTCACATTTGAAATATTACATAACCATTTGATTGATTCACTTAAATATTACACGAATAGGATGGAGAACGCGTGACTTTTTCATCAAAGACATAGTTGGGAAGAAGAAAATGGTCGCCCATGGCCTGCGATAGGTATCTCATCGTCGAGATGCCCAACAAGGAAGTGTTGCTCGTGTGAGAGTATGTGAGCTAGTCCTATGTCCTGGGGCAGGATTGCCTTCAGCGGACCACCACTTTGATAATGTTGGAGAGGCGCTCAATAGCGTCATGGATAGGCCGGTGTCCTTAATAGGTAAGGCAAGTGAGCAACCAAGTGACATTGATGAAATCAATGCCGAAGGTGATACAGACGATGATGACGAGAAGATTATGATTCTTACCAGCAACACTGAGGTACATTCTTGTAACACATTACTTTTCAATTCCTCAAAGTACTTTTACGTATCCTTATTCAATAATCCTTGTAACGGGATATTGGCAAGCAAAAATCTCAGTCGACGGCTAATTTCTGCCCATCTGCAAGACCAAGATTAAATAGGCTGCTAAAACAGGTAATGCACTAAAAAGTCCCATTTTTTAATCATTAACGACAGTTCAATACTACATGCTCAAGTGATCATTTCGTATCATTTCATGTTCGCACATTGTCTACAAACGAGACCTGACAGATTGGCCGATCATGGGTAATTCATAAAGGAAGCAAATGCCGCTATCTTGGAAATGATAAAGAATAAGGATGGCATGTTCTTCCCAGTATTCCAACCATCAACATTTGCACACCATTACACTTTCAGTGTTGGAATAGAAGTTCTGGTCGAGTTCGGGAAGAAACTGGGAAACATGCGTTCGATGGCCTAGATCGATAATGCGCAGGTCGATGTGTGTATGGGGTGTGTTTCAAAACTTACAACCTTTATGTTTTTTATTTTATCAAGAATTAATTTTCATGTACGATTAACGTTACAGGCACCTGTAGGAGAAAATATATGAAACTAATTCAGACCGCATCCAATTCTGCCCATCCAGTTGTGGAAACCTAACCAACTTCGAGCAGGAGGTCGAACTCCTTTTCAAACAAATATGGGAAATGATGAAGGCAATGGATGATGAGTTCTACATTGTACCCTACATAGGAATTTAAGTATTTCTTCCTCATAATTACATTCACATTTCAAACGACTTCCGTTTCATTAATTAGTTAACATAATTTCCCGACAGCGATCATTGGTACCTCATCATTATCCATCCCCGAACGGAGGAGGTTTTCACTCTGGACACATTGTCAAGGGGTATCAAACCAACAAACTTGGTCTAACTCAAGGTCATGTCGAGGTATTTCAATCAATCAAATAAAAAATCCCAGTTTGATAATCGGGAAGAAGTAACCATTTAAATTTACTTTCTTCATAGGCTTGCTTGTGCATACCAAAGGGAGAAGAGAAAGATGGGTCCAGAACCTGACTACACTTGGAAAATCAACAACATTATGGTAACTCATTCTGTCATTTTATCCATCAAATTTTATGTTTAGGGTTAGTAATTACGTTTACCTTTCCCGTGCAGTACCAAACCCAAAATGGTTTGTGGCAATGTGGGTACTCCATCATGCTCTTCATGGAAGTATTTGTTACTCACCTGGAGACAAACAATATCTTGGAGGTAAACCTTGCATCTCAAAATTTGATATTATTAATCTCTAGTAAATGCAACATTATTGACTAATAGTGTAAGTTTGAAATTAACAGATTTTCCTCGAGGGCAAAGGGTCGTACCATGTGTACGAAATTCAAGGTGTAGCAAAGAGATGGTATGGGGCTTGGCTCAGAGATTAGCAGCATCAGGCGAACACTACGTTGCAACTTCTGGATGATAAGAACAACATAATAGGTTGATGGTTAATATTGAATGGTTGATGATATTTGAATTCTATGGATGATGTTTGGTTATACTAAACTTCTGTTTTACTTTGTTTGATTCCATGTTTAAGATACTTCTTCTATTTCATAAGTTGGAATAATGTTCACGTGTATTGCGATCCATATTTTTGTAGTAGAATGTTTCAAATTTCTTACCTATTCAAAAGTTTCCAATTTATAATAGTTCACAAGTATCTCTGGCTGTCGTTGCCCCGGAAATGATTCGGGATGGACCATCGGAAAACAAATTAGGCATTTCAAATTTTAGCCACATAATACACCGGTATAAATAAATTTCATAGGTACCGGTGTAAACAAATTCCACATTTTAAATAATTTATTTTCACTTATTTCAACAATAGCGGTGTAAAAAATACCGGTGCAACATATCGGTGTAAAAAAACTATATTTTGACTACAAAACAAAGACTGGTGTCAGATTTAATACCTGTGTACAAATCATTGTTTTACACTGGTTCTTGGGTTAAATACCAGTGCAACATACATGTGCAAACTATATTCCGGCATTACACTGGTTTCCCAAATAATACTGGTACACACATTTTGGGATCCCACTATTTTGCACCAACATAAGATACCAATGCAAATGATGCTCTACATCGGTCCATTTTACCGGTGCAAATTTGTTGCATTTCTACACCCCTATACATACACATTGATATTTTTGGGGATTAAAATACCGGTGCTATTGCCCTAAATTACCGGTGCAAATACCCCTGTCCTGCAGTAATGATTGAGTTTTCTAAAACTGCTTGCTGAATATTCCGCCCTTATTGTTGCCTTGTCCGGGTCCTGCATCGCTAATGACATTTTTCTAAATGGCAGGGGATTGAGGAACCTAATGAAAGGGTACACTCCCCTACTACTGCTTCACTCTCTTCTTCTTCTACCTCTTATGAGAGCCAGATGAGTCATCATATCGTTATGTTTAATTAGTGTACTGGTGATTCTAATGGACACGAGCAGAAAAGACATAACTTATAATATCTCAAAGACGTATCTTTTCCGATAACTGTGAATGCTCATGTGCCACAGGAAAGTGTTTTTGGAATCGCTTTAGCTAAAAATAATATAAACTAAGATACTTGATAGAAAGCTACATATGAGCAAAAAACAACCCAATTGCCCTTGCCCCTCTTCTTTTTCCTCGCTTCCATTATTTGCTATATCAACTCATATCTTCATAAATCACTTTATGGTTTTGAAAAAACTAAATTCTATGAAAGATCCTTTTCCCATGATCAAAATGTGTACTGGAAAGTTTAAAGTTAATGTAGCAATGCATGTCCTCATGAAATGAAGCAATGGTATTTGTAGATAGAAACATAATAAGCGAGAACCTCCAATAGTGTTTCATCCATGAAGAATCTAGGCACAATATGAATTTTAATTCTAAGAATGCTCATGCCATAAATTAGGATAAGAAAAAGTGGAAAACGTAGAGGCATCATACAAATTCTTGTGTTATCACTTCACTATTTAAATTGTTCAACTCCTCCTGACGAAGATACAAAGAGCTGCTGAGTCTAAAACTCATTTTCATGGTTGAAGAAAGAATTACACTTTCATGTTCAGGATCCCATAAGAAATAATATAAAACTAATACTTTAAAAGAAATATTAAATCATGATTATTCATTTCTCTCCTGATGAGAACTTGTGATGGAACTATTCAATTACAATATTCTGTGAAGTTCTTTGTAGTGTTGATCTCACCTTAAAAATAATTTTACCATCATTATAAACAGATAAAATACAAATACCGACTAAACTTATCCTAAATCCATAAAGGCATTGGAGATATCAACAAGATATTCATTCACTAACAGTACTCAAACACACTCATATTGATTCATATTATTCAGAAATCTAATATCTGAAGATCCATTTCTAAACTAAGCAATACACCCTTTTGAATATTTCCCATGTTGCTATTATTTGGATAATCTTAAGTTCAATTTTTGAACAACGTTCTCATATAGTGTATAGCCTAGATGGGAACACTTGTCGACATTTTGTTTCTGTGCCGTCAGTATATGCTGAACTTGTGTTCGACAAATGATATTGTTTTGCAACTGGGTGGCAATCCGTGAAACTATGTTCTTCAATTATATTGTTTTGCAGCTGGGGTTGAATGAATGATTATCAACGGAGAAGGATTTACCACCGCAGGGGTATACTACATCAAGGATCTAACCTGTCTCATTACTGGATCAGTGAGGATATTTTGGATTCTGGGATCATGCATAGCCTTAGCCAACGAATTCAAACAGCTCAAAGGTTAAGATGCCTTCACAATTAGCTGGATGGTGGGGGCATTTTTGTCTTTTAAAATTTTGTATTAGGTGACATTTTGGTCATTTTTTATCGGCCAATGGACGAAAATGGTCAGTCAATGCTGGAATAATGACTTTAGGGTTATATTTGCACTTATGTATAATAGTTAGGGTTATATTAGCACCAAAAAATAACTCAGGATTATATCTGCATTTTCTCCAACATATAGGGTTATATTTGTATATTATCCTACAATCTAATTCAAGCTCAAGATAAAACCATTTATTTTTTTCATATGAAAAGAAGCTACAAAACCAAGATGAAACCAAGATCTTCTTAAAATTTTCCATGCGACTAATTGAGCCAAATTGAGGGTTACGTGGTGTGGTGTATCAATTTAAAATTGGGTAATATATAGATATAACCCTATATGTTGGGGAAAGTGCATATATAACCCTTAATTATTTTTAGTGCAAATATACCCCTGGCTATTGAATGAAAGTGCAAATATAACCCTCCGACCATGATTCCGGCGTTGACCAACAGATTCCGGCCATTGACCAACTTGAAAAGATTAAATTACCCTTCTGACCCAAGCCTTAAATGAGAAGGACAATTCTACCCTCTCCGCCTACCACCACCACCACCACCACCCCCACCCCCACCCGTCTGGCTCCATCTTCATTGCCAGGCCACCACCACCACTAACCTCTCTCAGCCATCACCAATCACATCCATAAGCCCGCATCGCATTGCATCACCATCATATCCATAAGCGCTACGAGTTTTAAGCTTCTTCAATTCATCGGAGATGAGCACCGCCAATTCCAAGCTTCTTCAATTCGTTGGAGAGTCTAACCTCAGCTCAGCCTCACCCCGCCCCACTATCACCTGCGCCTCCACCATCATCGTTTCCGCCTCCACCCGCGGCCTTCATAACCACCTCTTGTCGAGCCATCAGAGAGCAGATCGGGGAGGTGAATAGGTCAGAGATGAGTTATCAGACAAAAAAATGAGGAGAAGAAAGAAGATCCGCTCTATGGTGAATAAAAACAAGGAGAAAAAACAAGGGTTTGAAGGAGACGAAGGGCAATATGGTCATTACCTCATTTGAAATTTTCAATTTTTTTAAACATAAACCGGCAGGGTAAATTTGTATTTTCACCTAATTCCAGCATCAAATTGCCGAAAAAGGTTATATTTGCACATAACCTGAATAGATAGGGTTATATTTGCATTTTCAATTAGCTCATGGCTATATCCACACTTTCGTCAATTATATAGGGTTATTTCTGTACTTTTCTCTTTAAAATTTTACCTTTTCAAATGAGCTCAATTTCATATAAGTGGAAAACAAAGTGGCATAACATGAATCAAAATGTTCAAAACATAGCTTAAGCATTAACCTGACTCATTATAAGAATAAACAAGTATTCAAAACGAAAATATGCTTGAAAATCGTCAAATAAACGTGTGTTTTCATAGTAGAAGGGAAAAACTCCAAGAACCACAAAAGATGATATTTAGTTAAATAGACCAAAGCCAAGGTCGTCATCACTCTCCTCAGCAGACTCTTCCTTCTTTGGTTCTTTAGCAGCTGCAGCAGGAGCAGCAACACCAGAATCTGCAGCTGTTGCAAGAGCAGCAGCGACAACAAACTTGGAAGGCTCTTGGAATATTAGACAAGCTCAAACAAATCAGAATCAAGAGAACAAGAACAAAACAACATACTATCAAGTATGAGAAAGTAAATAAACATCCAGCAATCCCATACCTCTAGGTACTCCTTCACCTTCTCGTCTAGAGGTAAGGAATAGTCGGTTTCAACCGCAATAGACAAGACATTATGTATGCATTGATGAATATATGAGGAGCGACAGCTAAGGTCGGGTAAGATACGACCAATGAGAGTGATGTAACCAGGGAAACACCTATAGCTAATTTCTCCATGAGATCATCTTCAGTCAAATTAAGCACATCTGAGTTGAAGACAGACCCATTGTCGTAAACAATTTTGACTTCAAGGCCGTAAGAGAACGGTCTGATTCCAAGCTTTGCAAGCAAAGCAGCTTCAGAAGATCCCACCTTATCACCCTTCTTGATAAGCTCAACAGGGGTGATAATTTCAACGGTACCCTTGTTAATCTTGGTGGGGATGTTAAGAACATGTAACAGAACAATGTCAGGTAAAGAATGTTTCATGGCAGACAAGGTATGCTCACTTCTTAATCATTAAAATCATTACCTGGAAGAAAGAGGCCTGAGATGGATCAAGTCCAGTGTTGCCTGGTGGCACAACCACATCAACTGGAGCCACGAGACCAACACGAGCAGGAGCTCCGACCTGTGAAGGTGAGGGTTTAATTTGTCAATATAAGTTTGAGCAGAATCATAAGCGCCCTACGGAATACGAAGGGAACAAAAAATTACATATAGATGGATATATGACAACGATAGAGGAAATGACAATTGACATATGCTGGAAAAAAGTTTGTTAAATACATACATATCAAACTCGACTTCTTATGAAACATCCCACTCAATCAGATGTATGACTGGACACTATGTTTGTATTCCATAGGATATCATGTTAGGCAAGAAATAAAACTTCCAAGGTGGAGGAACATAAAAGGTTGCAGAACATAGAAAGTATAACACAAACCGAGTAAAAAGAATTATATAACCAACGTCCAAAGACCTATATATGGTTTTGTCTAAGAAAATTAGCTAAAACCAAAATCACATCACACATTGTTAGCATTGCAAATAACTCTCACTTCCATAATTTCAAACAGAGATCTTTTTAAAAAACAAAAAATTCCGTTATAATTAAAGAAAAAAGACCTTTAACATAGCTATATCCAACAATTAATTCTGACCCATTTACAACTGTGAAACTGTATTATCATGATGAAATTAAGAAAATGTGAAAGCATGTTCAAAAGTTGTAGACAGAAAACAAACACCCTTAAATCACAGCAACTGAATCCAACAAAATCAAGAGAATCATTTCTTCCATTCCTTATTAGCAAATCAATGAATTCATCACAAGTATAACCTTACAAACATGATTTTTTTAATAAAAAAAAGCTGGTAAGTAAAGCACAATTTCTTCAACGAACCTTGTATATAGCAACCTCCTCACTGACTTCCTTCATATCACCTTTGGTGAAGATCAGTCCAACATTACCCTATCCAAACCGAACAACAGAATTCACACAATCACAATATCATACAAACATTACCAAAAATCACATAACCGTTGGGCATGAAGAAACATACCACAAGGAGGGGAATCAAATTGAGGATAGTCTCGCTCCCAGTCTTCTCAGCATGGACTTTGATGGACCTCTTCATCATGGTGTTCTTCCCCATCAAAACCATGGAGTCACCACGCAGCCCCTTCCTGATGTTCTGGAGCTGAGTGGACCCCACATTGTTGGTCACCGCCACGAGCACCTGCGTGTACTCGTCGAGAAGCTGGCAGAGCTTGGCGTCGTACGCGAGCTTCTTGCCGGCCTTGGAGGTTTTGCCCATTTGTCAATAGAAGCCTGGAACATGACGGAGGTGCAGAGCCAAAGAGCGGAAGAGGAACCCAGGGCAAGTGATGTGTCGCGGTTGAAGGAGTCTCGCAATGGCTGGCGGTGATGAAGAAATTGCGGAAGCATCAAGAGGAATGGCGGTAGGAGGTGGTAGAATTGCAAAAGGGTTGTGAGAATTGAGGGGAAAAAAATGGAAAGAAGAAAAGGGTTAACTATTAAAGGAGTGGAAATTAAGGAACAGGACAAAAAACAAAACAAAAAAAATGCTACGATGAAAATCACTGTTCATCCCAATATTCCCACTTTTAAGATATAGAGATTCTAGATAGATTTGCACCGCCGGTTTGCAGGGCTGTGGACATGGTAAAGAAAATAGGGGGGAAGATGAGTTACAAACCGACGCAAATTTGGCAGTTCTTTTTTGGTTTGAATTAAACAGAAACAAAACAGAACAAGAATAAAATTCTTCTGTCATGCACTCCGTACTATGATCAAACTCTTTTTCTACTTTTGGATGTTTTAGGTGCCGCTATTTCTTCCTTTTTCTAGCACCTTCAATTTTCAAATCACCATTAGCGTGACACAAAAATAGAGTAGTGTGGAACTTGCAAAATTAGCTTGACACAATTTTCTAGCACCTTCTTTTACTGTTTTTTTAATGGAATTAGTTCACCTAAATCTACATAACTTGTTCACTCGGATTATGTAAATTTGAGTAAGAATGTAGTTAAACAAAATCTGGATTGATTATTCCATTGCCATTTAAAATCATTAATTACTCATCCATCACTTCTTGAACTAACTTATTCAAATTGTTTTATTTTTCTCATAAAACATGTGAATAATCAAAGATATGATCTACTGCGAGATAGCCTAAATTTTAGGCAGGAGCATTTCTACAATTCTAATAATATTCTAGTTTCAGGGACATATCTCTAATAATTTTATAAGGATCTATTGCTAATAACTTTTCAAGTGCTTTTTTGTCCAATTTTTTTTCATCATTATTCCACCATTTTAATCTGTAAAAAAAAATTCAAAAACATATTTAAAATTTGTTTTTAAAATGCCAAAAATCAATATGATCAGCGAACTAAAAATATAAACATCGGTAAAAAATAGTAGAACATCAACGAAAAATCATAAAATATCAACTAAAGTCTGCAGCAAAAAATGTACTCCCCCGTCCCAGGAAAATCTGTACACTTTCCTTTTATAGGTGTCCTAGACAAATCTGCGCACTTTCATCTTTTAGTAAAATTTAACATTTAAAAAGACTTGTTTGCCTTTGAAAAATTATAAATTTACATCCCACCCCAGTTTGCTCCACCAACCCATTTTGCTCCACAAACCCAGTTCATTTGCATTCTTTTGTTTCTTTCTATTTCCCCCATTCACGCGAACCCACATTCAATAGTCTACAATATACTACTAGCAACAGTAACATTTTGCTCTACCACCATTTTACTCCACAAACCCATTTTGCTCCACCCTCTTTCTGCCTCCATCATCCCTCAACCACCCCTCCGCTATCCTTCTCACAGCCAGCGCCACCCCTCTCACGGCCAGCGCCCCAGCGCCACCCTTCTCTCTAAACCCTAGTACCACCCCTCCGCCTCACCATTGACACCACCTCTCCGCCTCACCTTAAACCTAAATGCCACCCCTCGCCTCCGCCATTAACGCTACCCCTCTGCCTCACCTCCAAACCCTAGCGCCACCCCCAATCTGATATGCATCACTTTTAAGCCCAATCTTAATTTGTTGGAGCCCGATCTTAATTTTGCGCCCCCAACCCTAATCTTTATTTTGCCAATCCTTAACTTATCCCCACCTATGACCGGAGAGAGGCAGTGACTTGAGCCACTCGCCACCTACGACGGGAGGGTTTGGAGAGAGCCAGTCGCTGAGGCGGAGGTGTGGCGAGTCCTCCGACGCGAGCCAGCCGCTGGAGGCGGCGAGATGAGGTGGAGAGAGAAGATGGTGGAGGAGGATGAGCTGTGAGCACCAGAGGAGGATGAGATGTGAGTAGCGACGAAATGAGGCGTAGAAGGAGAGAGAAGATATAAAATAGGTGAAAAAGATAGGGACATAATGGTCTTTTCACCAGGGGAAATTTGCAGAGAGATTTTCTCTCTCTGCAGATTCCCCTGGGACGGAGGGAGTATAAAAAATCAAATAGAACAAGAATTTTGACTAAACTCCAATTTTGGTACCTTACAAATAACTGAATGATTTTTTTAATCTTCTACTTTTCAAAATGTTTTTTTTTGGTACCTTACAAATGATTGAATGAATTTTTAGTCCTCTACTTTTCAAAATATTTTTTTCGGTACCTTACACTTATTTTTTTAAAAATTTTTATGCCCATTTAATGCATTGGTCCAAGAGGGGTAACGATGTAAAAATACATATTGACTAAGTTAAAACCCTAGTTAATTTCCTTCCCTCATTTTTCTTATATCGTATGGCTTTTGACTTTCCTCCGATGAAATAAAGATATTAGTAGTTGAAAATTGAATATACTTCTGCATAGTATAACTTATTATAGAAATTATAAAGAAAATATTTCTTTATGAATTGTGGAAAAAAATAAGAACACACAGTTTAAAGGGTTACTGACTGATTATTATTACTACAATGAAATGAGATGGCAAAGCTGCAGTTTGCTGATTGTGCTAGCTATTTCAATGCAACTGGATTACAGTGTATTATCAATTGAAAAATTGCTTACCAATTAAAATATTTGAAGTATGAACAGCTAACAACGTTTACTTGTATTAGCACTAATTATACTTCTATGAAGAGAATCTTGCTGAATTTAATATATTTCAGAATAAATTAAGACAGTTTTGAGAAAGATCGTATTTTCATAGACTTATGGAAATATGAGATTTAATTAGAATAATAAAAGGTAAAAATGTCTGAGTTGCAATATTAAAAATTTATTATGCAACGTGTAGTAGTTATATAGTTTATAACCCGATTCATGTAACCCAAAATTTTATGTTCATTTCTTCTAATTTGCACTTTAAACCTTAGTTTTTCCATGACTTATTGAAAGACCGTCTTTCAAGATACAAACTCATAAATTAATTAGTTGGGTAAAAATTGAACAATTTGAATAATTTTATCTCATGCAAAAGTCTCCTGTGAGACCCGTCTCACTATAAAATATGGTGAGATGAGGGACTTAATTGCAATATAATGAAAAATGAATCAAAATTCGTGGGCCATAAACGGATTATAAGAAGGACTGGGTCATTCGCAAATTCTTATCCCACGCGCAGGAGCAATCTCAGCCCCAATTTCACTCTCTCAATTCTTCTGATTCTATTTTTCTTTCAGCATCATCATCAAGCAATTATCTAGATCTGATAGTGATAAGGTCCACTCTCACCGGCCCTTTCTAAGAAATTCCAGATATGTTAATATCACCACATATTTTCTAAACACATGAAAACTCTGTTCCACAGTAATATCACGACTTATATAATCGTGTGCATTGCCACTAGCAGGCCGTGCGTACCGGATCCAAAGGTGAAGTTCCGTCCGATGTTCAGTAGGGACTAATATGAGTGAAACAGAAGAAAGGTAAACGAGTGATGTTTGATTAATTACAGGGAAACAAGGCCCAATATTTTATTCTCTTTTTCTTTTTCTTTATAGAAAATTAATATTTTAAAATGAGTCCGTCTCTTGAAAGACGGTCTTTTCATAAGTTATGGAAAAATCAATGTTTAAAGTGTAAATTAGAAGAAATTAATATAAAATTTTCGGATTGCATGAACCGGGTTATAAATTTTATAACTACTACATGTTGCATACTAAAATTTTAATATTGCAACTAAGACCTTTTACCTTTTAATATTTTAATCAAACCCCATCTTTTCATAAGCATATGAAAAGACCGTCTTTCCCAAGACTTTGCCTTTTAAAATTATGTTTGTTACTCCATATTCAGAAGACTAAATATACTGCTAGTCTGCTTCTGCTGCCAATGTGTTATATACTCCACTACCGGTATTTACAATACATTCATTATTGAGTGGGTCTCCTGACAGGCGGCATGTCCATAAGCTTGTGGACAGGCTGCTTATTTCTTACCTTATATATTGCATTTCTTAAATTACATACAAAATTTAAAATTTTTGAAAATATTTTTTATATGATATATTTTTATATTTTCACCTTCAAATACATATTATTACTCATTTTAACTTATAAAATGCAATATTTAAATTTTATAAAAAATCACAACATTTAAGGCAAATGCCCCTGAGGACTGTCCATAAGCTTATGGAAAGGCCGCCTTTCCCGAGACTTACTCTTCATCATTAATAAAACTTGTACATTTTCTATTTTATTATTTATGACACCCTTAAATAAATAAATATTTTTTTTATTTGGCATCCTTTCCATTTTTGGCAAGATTTCTTCAATTTTATCCACCCATTCTACTTTTTACTTTCTATATTAAATTTCATCTACTTATTTTTTCACCTAAATCCAAACGCCAAAACCTATGGTGCCATAAATAGAAAAATGGAGGGAGTAATATAAAAAAGTATTTTTAAGATAAATATAACATTTTGATAAAAGCAAATAATTTAAAATGATTGACAAACACAATAAACATATGAGCTAACATAAAATATATATTTGCAAACTATAAGTTCTGTTATTATCTTGCAGAAAGTAAAAGTTTAAACTAAATTCTTAAAACAATGAACAAATACTTTAAATATATGAACTAATTTACACATTTGATGGATGTGAGTTTTATAACTATCTTGCAGGGAAAAAATCTATAAAAGTCCTTAAAAGGATTAATATACATTTTAAACACATGAACTAATTAGTATACAAATCCTAGCTATAGTGTAGAAAAAGGAAGTTACTACTAAGTTATTAACTATTAACAAATGTTCTAAACACACGAACTAATATGTCTTTTATAGTTTTAAATTTTGTATTAAAATGAAAATTATAAATAACTCCTTAAAACGATTAACAAACTATCGAGACACATGAACTAATTGGTATATTGATGCTAACTATAAGTCTTATATAAAATAAAAGTTTAAACTAAGCATTTAAATCTATTAGCAAATATTCTTAACACATGATGTAATATATCTAAACTTACAATCTCTATTGATTGTAAGATTTGCAACAAAGGAAAAGTTTGAACTAAGTCATTAAAACGATTAACAAACTATCCAGACACATGATGTAATATATCTTTAATAGTCATACATTTTTCTACAAATATGAAAGTTTGAACTAAGTCCTTACGACACTTAACAAATATTCTAAATACATGAGCTAATTAGTGTACCTCACGATGCTAGCTATAATTCTTCACTACCACGCAAAGACACCTCTGGCACCGGTTGTTTTGGTTCCTAGCACCGGTTTTTTAGTAGCTAAAAAACCGGTGCCTAAGTAAGCGATGCTACATTATCACCGGCTGAAGAAAAACCGGTGCTAAATTTATTTTATTAGCACCGGTTATATTTCTCACCGGTTTAAGTTACCGGTGCTATAATGTACCATATTAGCACCGGTTTTTTGCAACCGGTGCTAGAAAAAACCGGTGGAAATATTGTAATTCTAGCACCGGTTATAGCACCGGTGAAAAATAAAATATTGTCGCACCGGATTTGTTAGCACCGGTTATGGAACCAGTGTTAAATCTTTATATCTAACACCGGTTTGTAGGTAGCACCAGTTTTTAAACCAGTGCCAGAAAAATAAATTGCACCGGTTATAGTTTAGCAATGGTTTGGGAACCGATGTTAAATCTTTATATCTAACACCGGTTTGTAGGTAGCACCGGTTTTTAAACCGGTGACAGAAAAATAAATTGCACCGGTTATAGTTTAGCAACGGTTTGGGAACCGGTGATAGAAAAGCAGTTGTATTGCACCTGTTATATGTTAGCACCGGTAAAAAACCCGGTGCTAGAGTTGTTTATTTGTTGCACCGGTTAAATTTTGCACCCGTTTGAAAATCGGTGCAATTGAGTAAATATAGCACCGGTTATGATCGCACCTTTTTTTAGTAGAGGTTTTGAAAGCGGTGCTACAAGCGTTAATTTTGCACCGTTTAATATTAGCACCGGTTCTCTAATCGGAAGAAACCGGTGTTAAAAGCGTGAGTAACTATTGTGGTCACTGTAAGCTGCGGCGTGCTGCAGTGTTCATCTTCTCACAGCTAGTTCCTGTTTTTCCAGGCATGGTACCCAATATTTGTTGTGCGTAGTAACAGAATGGTGCACGAAGACAAATTGAACAATTCCAAGTACAATATATGATTAGCAAAAGAAGAGCATGAAGTGTTTCGTAGTGTCCTAAGATACTAAAACCCCCCGCAGCATTGAATTTGACCAGTATCATAAGAGATGGTCAATTACCTTTCTTGTAACAGATAATACTAACCACTATCCAACGATTTGTGCAAGTCCTCGTATGATATTCAATTGAGCTATGCATTTTGGCAGAGTATTTTTTGCAAAAATACAAACCCATTTCACAGCAATAGTCCGCAGTTCATCGCTCCCCAGTGGAGTGTAATCTTCCGGGAATTGCTAAAACAATGCATTAAATGACATGTTAAGAGAAGGATGTAAATGTGAGGATAACGAAAACATAGAAGAAATGTAGGAAAACGTACCGGAATAATGTCAATGTCATGAACGTGCCTGTCAATTTTTTCCATGTAATACATGCAATGGTACCCGCACTCCCAAGTACTACTTTGTATCTTGTGCTGATGATGGAAAAGAAAATTTGTTGAACCGATTACGAGGATGAAAATGACACGTGAAATATGAAGGTATGAGATGATACGTACACTGATGTTTATGACATCCCAAGTGTAGTTGGAAGGGTAGGACCTATTTTGTTTGGAATTGGACCGTCGATATTTTGTTGCAATCCTACAATAGATGGAAACCTATTTTTGTCAACATGAGGAATATTATTTTCAGAAATTGGGGTTCACACAATATATGATAACATACTGAGTAACAGTAATTGTAAATAATTGAGCCAAGAGAGTGCAAAATGTACAAGAACACAATTACGGGAACAACCATTTTTGAAAAACATCGAAGCTGAAGGAAAGAAACGAATGTGTTCCACTTACAAATGAATCATTTAAAGGCATGATCTATTTCGTTTGGAAATTCCCCCAGTCATTGAGTCGATGCAATATACTCGATTGATTTCTGGTACGAAGACAAGCAAAAACCAATGGTCCCTATGGGAAAAAGGGAAAAACAAAAGTACTTAAGATTCTTAAAAGAAAATCACAGCACACAGTTGCTTTCGCTTCCATGTGGGCGGGTCTAGGTACTCGAAAAACGAATGGAACTTACTCTCGATTGTATGGGAAGATGTACATCCTTGCTTCAGTGTGGCACATGACAGCCGAAACCTCGTCCGCAGTCAATTCCACCCTTTGATTTGCCTTCTGAGCCATTGAGTTCGAAGAGGCAGGAATAAACTGGACGTGGCCTCCACGTACCACCCCATCACAAAGGTATCTTGCAAATTAATATGGTTAGTGAAGCAAATAGAATGATACTTGTATCTATGAATAATGAAAGCATGCACTTCTTACGATGCCCATATATCAAGTTGGCACCCACTGATCCACTCCATTCCATCATCTGCGTCCAATCTGTTCATAAACAGTCGTAGCTTGTCAGTGAATATGGCTGCGTAGACTTCTTCTGATCCGAACACCTTTGCGCTGAAATTGATGCGGAATATTTTCTCTGGTCCACATATTTGTGAAGATAGCCGTAAAGCATCATTAATCTGGTGAACAACAGCGATGCATTCTTGGTTTTTCGTGGCTCCCTAATCATTACATTCAGAATCTAATAATGTTAGTTGGACAGTATTTTTATGTAATTCAGTAGTGGATGATAATGTAAAGGCTGAAATGAGTTCTCACAAATATGTGTGTGGGAGAAATCGACGAGGGAGGATTTCGTTGCCCATTCTCCGGTGATGTAGTTTTTTCTTTAGGTAGTTGCTAATGGGTAAAATGTTAGTGATGCGTAGATAGAAAATCAGTCGGAATGAAATAGTATGGGGGTATGTACCTCTCCTTTTACCGATCGAGCGGCCACCTCACCCAAAGGAGTATCTTTCTTAGCCACTGGTGTGAGGTTTGTTTGAGGACTTCCAATTTCGTCGACCACCATTTCCTGCGGAGGCGGTTGCTGCTCGTTCTCCTACGTAAGAATATGAATAACATATTATGTCATTGTATTAGCAAGCCCCATATGTATGAGCACCGATGAGAAGAAGAATACAATTATCACACCTCATCATCCTGTTGCTCTATGACACTTATCAGCTTCCCCGGCCATAGAATGTTATATCCGATGGCCTGAATGACAAACTCAAATTCTTCGTGTTCAATCGGCAAAGGTGCCTTTGGTATGATCACAGGTCCTTTTAGATTTACCCGCTCCCACTTGATGGGTAAGTCAGTTTCCGCTTCCTTCGGAAAGAATATACCGAATGCAGCTACCTCCCTCTCTCCATGATGGTTCAAAACATATAGGCAGCATTTTTTCCTCTCTGAGAGATGAACTTAGAGATTGGGTAAATACATGGGTTGGGTAATAACTAAGTATTATCTATTGCAGGAAAACAGATAAAGTTGGAAGTACAAGCGATAGATGATAAGAAGTAATGAATTGTACATGTAGGTGCTGAAGGCTGCAGCGCGCTGCAGCTTTCAGTGCCCAGCTGAGACTGAGAGCTACAGCGCGCTACATCTTCCAGCGTTCATCAGCAACGAACTTTATCCCCACAACATCAATCCAAATCAGGAAATGGAAATCCATATACTACAAATCACATAGCAAGAAAGGAACAAATACGATTGCAGTTCACGGTTTGGACTACCTTGTCATCCGCTGCAGTTCCTTGTGGGTCACTACATCCCGACGCTGAAGGAATGAATACCCGGTTGTCCTTGTTCGTGGGGGTGGAAGATGCATCAAGGAAATTACGGGCATCCAAGTGTGGGGGAATAGCTTTACCCAATTGCCCAGCTAGCCAATTTGTTTGGGCCTCAAGTAAAGCAACAAATGTTTCCCTGAGCTCGATGACATCTGTCGGTTGTTTGTTTGAATTTGAAATTTCCTCAGATGGTTTTGTGTTTGTGGTCCCACATCGACTAGATGCGTAATGGGTGACAGTTATATGTGGTAGGGCCTCGTTCACCTTAGAGGTTGTGGAGCAACCTCTCCAACGACCCCCGTGATCCTTCCTACCCATTGCTTGAACTAGAATACCTTCTTTTCCATGTATAACCAAATCTCCCTTTTGCTTCTTATCCAAAAGGTTTTTCTAAGAAGCAAAGCAAATATAAGCCATTTGATCAGGATAACATCAAAGAATATCAGTAGAGATAGATTCAATTATGAATTATGCTCACAATAGTGGAGGCTGCTCTTCGCACGGAGTCGTTGGTGTAGGTTGATAATTTCTTGTCCTAGTTTGCTGCGAGGAACACTTCCGAGCGGTCCGGTTTGAAATCCATGCTTTGAACTAAAGCCTATGCTTCTTCTACACTCTGACCTTCATCCAGAAGCGCCTCAATTGTAGCGTTTCTTTTCCTCTTCTCGAGTTCCACTGCAACCCTACGGTTCCCTCCACTCCCCGTGTGATGGATGTAATCCTTCTGTGAGGCGCTTAATTTTGCTGCGTCACTTACCGCCTGTTTGGACATCAGTTTGTAAACTGCCGGCATGGTAGTGAATAGGGAAAATAAATATTGAAGGAATTACCTTGAATTCAGGGGTTGACCTGTGTTTCACAAACAACTCCCACTCATTTTTGTCCATCCATCGATAGTCTCTCCATGCACAAGAGCCCGTTTTTTTTTGCACAATGTACTTGTTCGCCACCTTAGTCTTCCAATTCCTCCACTTTTCTCGGGCATAAATTGTCCATTTATTTCGAAACTTATTCATCTCATTGAAAATCATTTTCGTTTGTATATCCCAGCTAATCTGGAGGATAAGGAGACATGTTGTTAGTGCGACATGTAACAAAGTTGACATGAACAATGGAGGATTAGAACACACTTACAAGAATGTCTTCACATGCATCCTTCTTCACATAGTCTGGAACTGATCTCCAATTATGCCACGTCCCAAACCGGATTCTTCGCCGGAAGGCATAGCCAATATACATCGACCATCGAGTGTGCATAACTAGGGGTTCGAAGTCATCATCGAAGAATATTTTAAGAGGCTTCTTTTGTTTCGCAAGCAACATAGACTTGCACGTGGCTGTACCTCTGCGCTTGCAATACTCTCCAATCTCAAACTTGTCAAAGCTCCCACTGATGTCTTCTTTTACCATAGTTTCTTCTGCTTATCCCGACTTGTTTGATCCCGAGCAATATTTTTGTGCATCAGCCCCTGTCTCACTATTGTCGTCATAGTTGGCATCCTTTGGAGGGGTAAAACATTCATGGGCAATAGTTTCTCTACCACCGGAGTCAAACAATTTCTTCCTCAGCGGTGCCATTAAATCTCTTCTATCAGTAATAGAAACACAAGCAAAACATTAATCTAACACAGCCCTTTGTGGATTGTCACGAAAATCCAACCGAGTTCAACAAATTCGTGTAGGGGGCACGTGGGTAGGGAAAAATTATGACATTACAAGCAAGCATATCATGTATGAGCATGAAACAACACCCACAATAGTTTAACAAGAAACATCAACACAAACTCACATGCAAAGAGACCAACCAAAATATAGCTACTCATTAAACCCGGGAAAGATGGAAACTACCAATGAGTGTTACCTTTTTCCGTCAACAACCGGCCGTCTTGGTTACCCCCTCCACTGTGAACATTCCGAGCTGGGTACGAGCCGGGTACGAAATTTGTGGAGTAGAGTGTCGACAACATTGGGGTATTTGGTTGGCGACCAGGATTGGGAGGTTGAAGCCCGACATAAATGGGGAAGGGAGGGACACTGTTTTTGGGGGAAATCTGTACAGGGTTATGAGGGGAAGAGGGGGAACTTGGGATTCGAGATGTGGTGGGTGGAAAGAACTCGGTTCGATGTGGTGGGGAGGGAAGGGTATGTAAACAGAGGGTTAAGGATATGGAGGGTTAAGGATATGGAGGGAAAAGGGAAACTTTTGGAGGGAATGAAAATGAAGATTTGTTGGCACATTTTGGTGTCTTATAATGTTTCTTACTTTAATTTCAAAACAATAATCCATCGACTGAGCCGGATATGTATTATATTCCCCAGGACTTGGAAAAGATCGTAAAATCTTTCAAATCTTGTACTCCCTCCGTCCCAAAATAAATGGTGTGCGAGAGACTTCCACAGTCATATATAAATAAACGTGTCTAACCGCTAATAGGTTTAAGCACGTATAATTAAGGCATGTAAAAGGTTACTTTCCATAAAATTAGTGTTACGACGAATATAACCATATAACATATGACAATATTATATTGTTCGTATGACAATATGAATCAGGTAATTTCGCAGTTACTAAGCTCATATGGAATCTAATGTCACCTAAGAAGATGTCTATCTTCACTTGGAAACTACTTAACTCCTTCTTACCATTTGATGATATCCTCATAACATGTGGTTATAGCTTGGCCTCTAAATGTCCTCTGTGCAATCAATCTGACTCCATGGAACATTTCTTTACAAATTGTCAACTGTCTGAATCCATTTGGATTCAGATTGCTGCTTTCAAGTTGCGGAATGTTCATAATATAGTGGATACTTTTTTCATTTTCTGGAACTGTAGTGACCTTACTGGAGAGCAGAGAATGCTATGTCATCTGATTCATTCTGTGAATAGCTGGGCTTTATGGAAGGCTAGGAATGCTTATTTTTTGGATGACACACCTCTTTTCATCTCCCATATTAGCAAGGAAGTCACATATACTCTCTACCTTTCCATTACCTCCTCTCCCCGAAGTTTTCAGTTCCCTTCTCTGTTGTTTCCCCCCAGACCCCCACCGAAGCCAACTATTTCCACAGTATACTAGGAATATCCAGATCACAGTTTCATCAAGGTTAAAGTGGATGCATCTTGGTCTACTTCCTCTGTTTCAATTGGCTCAGTTGCTTGCAATCGCCAGGGTTTACCAATCCTTATTAGATCAGAGACCATAACAGCCTTATCTCCACTGGAAGCTGAAGTTAAGGCAATTCTTATGGCCTGTTAGATCTGTCTAGATGGATATCCCAACCTCAATATTGAATCTGACTCGGTACAGGCAGTTTATATGATTAATGATCCTTCACTTTCCAAATGGACCCTATACCCTCTAGTTTTTCGAGTTCACACTCTTTTGTCCCATGCTACCCTGAAGCACACATATAGAGAATGTAACTCAGTTGCGGATGCCATGGCAAAATATGAAGCATCCTCTGCGATGGTTTCTCCTTTGCATATGACCCGCATTCCAGCACATAATGAAGACTTAATCTATATGAATATTATTCATACACCTTATATTAGAATCCATTGGCAAGCCTTTACATAAGATTGGTACTGCTGATCTTTCCTCTATTTTTGTTGCTCTTCCACGATGGCTACCATTTTTCACAGTCTCATTTGTGCTTTCACATGGCAGATTCCAAGTTTCTAGCATCGAGCACTCGAGCCTGGAGCCCTCGAGCCCTGGAGTCCTCGAGCACTAAAGCCTTGGAGCCCTCGAGCATTGGATGCCCTCGAGCACCGAATGCTCTCGAGCTTGGATGCCCTCGGGCTGAGAATGCCTTCGAGCCCAGAATTCCCTCGAGCCCAGAATGCCCTCAAGCACTGGATGCCCCCGAGCACTGGATGCCCTCGAGCCTGGATACCTTCGAGCCGAGAATGCCCTCGAGCCCAGAATTCCCTCGAGCATTGGATGCCCTCAAGCACTGGATGCCCCCGAGCACTGGATGCCCTCGAGCCTAGAAGCCCTCAAGCCGTGAATGCCCTCGAGTCCAGAATTCCCTCGAGCCCGGAATTCCCTCAAGCACTGGGTGCCCCCGAGCACTGGATTCCCTCAAGCTTGGATACCCTCGAGTGTGGATGCTCTCGAGCCTGGATGGCAGCGAGCACTGGATGCCCTCGAGCCTGGATTCCCTCGAGCACCAAATGCCCTCGAGCTATCAAGCACTTGACCATCAACCCCTCGAGTCTAAAAATTAATATTCTACTGGTCTAACATTCAGCCCAAAACAAATGTAAACTGCAGCCCAATCAGTATAAGGTGTTTGTGTATAAGTATTTCGCCCACAACCTCTCCTCTTCCATCACCTCCATCCGCAGTTCCCAAGGCCATTCCTACACCGTTCCCTAGCCCTATCCTCTGCCGTTACCCAGCCCCATCCTACGCCATTCCCAAGCCCCTTCCTCCGTCGACCCCTGCTCCCTCCGCCGTCCTCTACTCTCACGGCGCCGTCCCCTGCCACCTCCGCCGTGCCCTACTCCCCCCGCCTTGCCAGCTCCCTCTGCCGTCCACTTCTCCAGCCGCGCCCTTTCATCGGCCAAGCTGTGTCCGACCATCGTCAACTATACACCAAACACCAATCGTCAACCACCTGTACTCCCAATTAGGTAAGGAGATTATTTTCCTGAGGTTCGTACCAAGAAATTCTTTCTTCCTCATGGGTTAATTTCATGATAATGCCTCGTTGTGTCAACGCCCTCATTCTTGTGCTCATGTGTTTGGCATCGGTGACCTGATTGTGTGCGTAACCTGATTGTTCATGATATGTGCTTCTGGATGGCATAACCCGTGCTCCGATATGATATGATAATTTTGTGCATCACCTGATAGTTCATGATATTTTTTCTTGGTCAAAGGTTGATTTCATGATAATGGCTCATTATGTCAATGCCATCATTCTGATCTTGTTTTCAGCATTGGTGAATACTTTTGAGCATACCCTGATTGTTGTTCATGACATGTGATTCTGGATGGTCCATTGATTCGTCCCAGGATTTATAGAATGTCCAGCTAGTTCAATTATTTTTCTTCTGTTAATATTATCTGAAATTGGGATTAAGTGTGAGTAAACAATATTCCATATTCACCCTATGAGAAGGAATGCTTAATTTAGAATAAGTTGATTCTGTATTATTTACCTTTCTGACTGTGTATTATTTACCATTTTGCGTTTTGGCTGCCGTTAACACATTTAGTTTGACAGACATGACCCCAAAAAAAGGTGCAACCAAGCAAAACAACAACACGCAAAACCCCAGGAAAAAGCCTAGAGTGGTGGAGGGGGAGGACCTCGAGCACGAGACTCAGATTGTTCCGTCGACTGAGCCCATACCAGCAACAGAGGTGGACTGCACTGAGCATACAACTGTCTACAAGGACTTCATCTCGAGGGGCCTCATCCTTGAGAGAGGGTTGAGGCTGGAAAAGCCCTTCAGGAACTATGTGACGGAGCACGGCAGGGAAGGCCTCATCGTACAACCATCGCGTGCAAACCATACCATGGCGTGTGAATTCCTGTCACTCATGAAGTACAAGAATTCAGCAACTGTTTTCCTCCGTGGTCATTTGGTCGAGTTGTCTTCGGATTTGATCAACACGTTCTACAGGATCCCACCAAAGCCCTCGAGCTTGTACGAAGCCGCTGACACCGCAGTTGAACAAGCTTCATGGGAAGACATCATCACAGCAATCTGTGATGACAGTGACGCAGTAATTCAGAATCTACCACAAGAATGGTCCAGCATAGAGAAAAAGTACTTGACTGAGGACATGAACGTGTGGTACAGTTTCATAGCAGCCCGGCTTCTCCCTGTGAAATTGAATAGCAAGGTTCATCGATCCCGTATGCTGCTGCTCTACAAGATAAAGAAGAACATGAGCCTCAATGTTGGGAGTACAATAATGGCATACATCTGGGATTGTGTCAATGCCATAACTACATAGGCTTGTCCTCACTCATCACTGCACTATGCGTGGAATCAGGTTGCAGATACAAAGATGATGATATCACAATGATGCCAAAGCTCCCCATAAACCCTCTCATATTCTCCAAGAAGAAGAACGTTGTTGAGACATAGAGGGCGGCATCAAGTAAATCATCGAATGAGAACTCGGATTGGGACTTGGCAGCATTGCAAATGAAGGTGGATCATTTGGTGCGCTGGACATCGCAAGTTGGGAAGATCCTCACAGTCATGTGTGGCGAGAGAATCAATGAATTGGGTCCAATCCCTACCTTTGATTCGCCAAGGCCCAACACGGTGGAGAAGAGGGCGCACAGGAAATGACTGCCCACAGTGAGCTCACATCTTCATATTATCAGGTTGTTTCATTTGCTAGTTTAATTTGGATGTGGGGATCATACATTTGTTGCTTTCGAAACATACATTGCTACTTTGTTGGTACTGTTTTTACTTTAGATTTTGGAATTTTAGCTTTCAGGAAACATAACGTATTTGTGAAGTTGTATCAAATGAACTGCATGAGCAATTCGTATCATGTTCCTACCTGAGTAAAATTGCTGCAGCGCACTGAACCAGTAGAGCTGCAGCGCGCTGCAGCGGGCAGAACCTACCATAGGAATAAGCGTCCACTTTTTTTACCAGCCTTTACCAAAACCTCCGGAGTACGCTGCAGCGGACAGAACTACGCCACATGGCAAAAAATTGGAAGATAGTCGTACAATACTAGCCAGGGGCAACAAAACCCAACAAAGTACAAGAAGTAAATAAATTTTAACTTCGACACCGATGTTCGCCCCCTCTAGTCTACAACCAACTTCATCTTCTTGGATTGACTGTCTCGAAGTTCTCGGCCATCATCATCTATCCAAATACCATCTTTGTGTTTCCTCCATATGGCTCCTGCCTCAATCCCGTTGTCACTAGGTAGAGGGGAAATAGAGGGGAACTCTAACCTTTCACTTGTAACCTCAAAATCAATTTCATCGTAGAAAGAGAATTTCCTACCTTGTACCACAACAGACCAACCAACATTGCACGGGTCATTTACGTAAAAAACTTGTCTTGCTTGTTCGGCCAAAATAAACTGATCATTTTCATATGCCACACGAGTCGGGTCAACAAGGGTAAATCCCATTGGATCATCAGTTCGAACCCCAGTTGTATTATCAAACCATTGGCACTTGAATACCGGAATCTTGAATTCTCCATAGTCAACCTCCTAAATCTCATCAATAACACCGTAGAACGACATCACAGCTACGACTGGTTTTTTGTCTTTCTTACTTGCTTGCCACATAGTCTCCGACTCAATGTATACCCCACTATTTTGTGTCATGCTCTTCAAATCTTGGTCCCTAGTAGCGAAAGAAAAACCGTTGATGTCAAATCCGGAATACCTCAAAACCGTGCAGTTAGGCTTCCACGCAAATGCCCTAATTTTTGGGTCGTAATCAGCAACATTGCATCGGTCATATAACCAATTCACAAACTTGTCATTGTGCTCCAAATGGACTTTATTAGGGGGCCACGTGGGATGGCACTCTGTTATCGAATTAAGGTGCTTAGTCACATAAGTAGTAGTCTCCGAACAATTCCTCAACACATACAAATGAACTGACATCAGATCACTATTCAATGGAGTAAATAACGTTCCCCTCGACCTTGGCTTGCCCCCCTTCCTCCCAACATGTCGATTCAGGCGCACCCCAAATTTTCTGTGTCCCTGCAAATAGGAAGAGAAAAATTCAATCACTTCTTCGATAACATACCTCTCCACAATACTAGCTTCCGGCCGACTCATACATTTCACGTACCCCTTAATGACTTTCATGTGACGCTCGAATGGATACATCCAACGCATGCCAACTGGACCGCATATCTTTACCTCCCACACTAGATGGACGACCAAGTGAACCATTATATCAAAAAAGGATGGAGGGAAATACATTTCCAACTTGCAGAGCACAACAACAACATCTTTTTATAGAACATCCAGATGGTCCCGGTCAATAGACTTCAGGCATATGGAGGCAAAAAATATACAAAGTCTAGTGATTGAGTGCCTTACGTCGGCCTCCATTACCCCACGAGTAGCAATAGGTAAAAGTTGTTGCATCAAAACATGACAATCATGAGATTTCAACCCTGTCATCCGACAATCCTTCGTAACTACCTAACTCACGTTCGATGAATAACCAATGGGGACCTTCACTGATTTCAAACTATCACAAACTGAGATTCTCTCCTCCTTAGACAAGGTACAAGGTGCAGGGGGCAAGTACGTCCTCTTACCCTTCACTTCTGGGGCGAGGTCATTTCTGATTCCCAAATCAACCAAGTCCAACTGGGCATTCAAACAATCTTTCGTCTTCCAAGGAACATTCAAGAGGGTGCCTATCAAACTTTCACAAACATTTTTCTCAATATGCATCACGTCTAGGCAATGCCTAACCTCAAGATGCTCCCAGTATGGTAGATAAAAAAATATTGACCTTTTCTTCCATGGCCCACCACAATTTATTTTGTCCTTGCCTTTGTACTTTCCCAACACCACTCGTAATTTCTTAACCTTTCTGTGAATCTACACACCAGTTAGTGGTGTAGGGGATTTCCTTCGTTCATTACCGCTAACAAAATTGACCACATTGCCCCGGTATTTATGGTTTCCGTTGAGCCATTTTCTATGGCCAAGATACACTGTCTTTCTTCTATGTCTTAGTTGTTTGAATCTAGTCTTCTCCTCACAAATGGGACATGCATTGTGCCCCTTCACAACGTACCCTGACAAATTTCCATAGGCTGGAAAATCATTGATCATGCAAAAAAGCATGGCCCGCAGTTGAAACTCCTCATTCATATGGCCATCAAATACCAACACCCCTTTATCTTCCCACAACATCTTCAAATCTTCTATCAATGGTCTCAAATACACATCAACCTCATTCCCAGGTTGTCTAGGACCTGAGATTAACATAGGAATCATAACATATTTACGTTTCATGCACAAATATGGGGGCAAATTATATATAACCAACATTACGGGCCACGAACTATGCTTCGATGACATATTACCAAATGGATTCATCCCATCAGTACACAATGCAAGGTGGAGATTTCTAACCTCCGAAGCAAAGGAAGGATATCGCTTGTCAAAATTTCTCCATTGTTCACCATCCGCCGATGTCTTATCTTGTCGTCATGTAGTCTTTCCCGCTCTCCATTCCATCACAAGCTCTTCGCATCTTCTGAATTCACGAATAACCTCTTCAACCTAGGAATTATAGGAAGATACCACATACACTTCAATGGGACCTTCTTCTTCTTCTTAGCCAAACACCCATCATCATCATTCGTCACACCCTTATATCTTGCATTTTTGCAAACGGGACATTCAACCGCATCTATCAAATCACTGTCATACAAAACACAATCATTTGGACATGAGTGTATTTTCTTGTATTCCAAACCAAGTGGACACAATATTTTCTTGGCCTCGTAATAGTTTGTCGGAATTCCATTCCCTTCCGGGAACTTATCCTTCAAAATCTTCAGTAGTGAATTCACACTTGAATCACTCCAAGAACTTGTAGCTTTCAAATTGAAAACCTCCATAAAAAAAGAGATTACGGTATCCTTAATTTTACATCCCGGATACATTGGCTTCTCTTTCTCATCCAGCAAAGCACTCAACATTGTAGGCTTCCCCTCAAAATCTCTCACAATGTCATCGAACATACCATCAACTGTACATTTGTCTCCGTCTACCTTGTCAAACCCACCGTTATATCCTTGCTCAACCTCTCCATGAAATGTCCATACAATGTAACCTCCGTCAAATCCATTCTTCAACAAGTGAAATCTAACAACCCCCCGATCGTCAAACCGTTCACGACACAAGCATCTTTTGCATGGACAAAGTATCCTCTCCTCCCGACCAAAGGCATAATCTTGAAACAAATCAATAAATGCAATATGTTCACCACTCCCTCTAGCTACACTTGAATAGTTAACCATTTTTTCCCTTCACGCAAACACTGATTTTTGGTCCGTTGTATCTAAACAAAGCAAAACACACCATAACAGATATTTTCATTGGTAAAAAACATGAAAAATGAACACAATATTTTTGCTACACAATACTAAATGTGTCATGCATGTCCGTGTATAAGTATGCGATTCGATCAACTGCATGTTCTCGGGAAGCATATAAATATATATACCATCTACCAAAAGAAACACAAAAATGTTCACATCAACACTCATTAATTTACTGTTCCACAACATGATCGATACTCAACCAACATAAGCTAGACATAGAGAAACCAATAATAAATACGAAAAAACTACCTCCAATCATGCATTTATGGTTCTAGTTGATTGAAATTCCCAAACATTAATGAATACTTACATCCATGAGTCTTCATTTGTTTGAGTTATTGCACACCTTCCCAAGAAATCTACCATCTAATAATGGATGTTCAAGTTTAGAACTAATTTAAGAGGGTAAGTTCGGAGCATTAAATGCTCGATTTAGCACCGCCTTTTGCCAATAGTACACAAAACCGGTGCCAGTTTTCCCGCCTTTTTCCATGAATGCATTCAGCACTGGTTTCTACGTCCCATAACACCGGTTCCTATAAACGGTGCCAAAAACATACATCACGCCAGTTTTCTAGGATTCTTTGCACCGGTCTTCAAACCGGTGCGAATAGAACACCTGTTTTCATTGTTTTTAGCACCGATTTCTTGACCGGTGCTAAACTCTCAACGGTTTCCACAAATTCTAGCAGCGGTTGCCCGACAGGTGTAAAAATAACACCAGTTTTTATTTGAATAACCGGTGCAAAAATATTTTCAACCGGTGCCACAATAACACCGGTTTTACAACCGGTGCTAACAAAAAAAAAACCGTTGCTAAAACATGATTTGCACCAGTTTTCATAACCGGTGTTAAAAAACTGGTGCCAGAGGGGGGTCTCTGTGGTAGTACTTGTAGAAAATGAATGATTGAACTAAATCTTTAAAACTATTAACAAACTTTAAATTTGCAGAAAAATAAAATTTTGATCTAAGTTCTTAAAATAGTTAATAAACTATGTAGACTCGTGAACTAATTAGTATACCAATACTAGCTATATGTCTAGTAAAAATAAAATTTTAAACTAAGTCTTTATGCTATTAACGAACAATCTAAACGCATGAACTAATACTCCCTCCATTTTCTATTTATGACACCATAAGTTTAAGTGCATGGATTTAGGTGAAGAAAATGAATGAATGAAATTGAGTGTAAAAAGTAAAAGGTAGAATGAATGGATGAAATTGAATGAATTTTGCCAAAAATGAAAAGAATGCCAAATGAAAAAAATATCCATTTATAGGAAGTGTGCCATAAATAACAAAACAGAGGGAGTATATTTTTTTTTTCTGATTCTAAGTTTTGCAACAAAAGGAAAGTTCGAACTAAATCTGTAAAACTATTAACAAACTATCTAGACACATGAATAAATATATCTTCACTAGAAGTAAGTGCTGAAAAAAAGAAGAAAAGTTTCAATAAAGTTTTGTGAACAATTAACTATTATTCTATGCACATGAACTACTAGTAATTAGTATACCGGTACTAGCTATTAAGTCTTGTAGGAAATGGAAGTTTTACCTTAGTTTCTAAAACGACTAACAAACATTTTAAACACATGAACTAATATGTTTTATATTGTAAAATAAATGTGAAAATATAGTCTAAAATTATGAATTCAAAAATACAAATTTATAAATGAAAAAATAAAGGAAGCATTTTTAAGTGTAGTTTGTAAAGTATTTAAAATATAGTTGTGGATCTTATCCTATATGATACGTGGCTGTAGGTTCAAACCCTACATGTTAGGATGAATCAGACTCCTGATTAGATTATGATTTATTATGATTAGAGTTCTTTCCTTATTACACCTTTATTGTACTCTCTATATATTTAGATATCAATAATACAATTGATTACGACAAATCATTATATTATGGTATCAGAGCAAGTTCTGATCCTAAGCCCTAAATTTTAATTTACTGTTCAGCACCTCCCCCTTCTCTCTTTTCCGGTCAAATTCCGGCGAAGTTTCCGGTCAAATTCCGGCGGCGAAGTTTCTGCCCACTGGAGTATTAACAGGTTCATCGACATCGGAATTCTCTGCGGTTGTCGTGCATCAGGTTCATCAGATTTCTTCCAGCGAGTTCTTCCCGACGTCTTCAGATCGACATTTCCATCAGTGCCCGAAGTCTTCACATCGACATCTCCAGCAGCGAGTTCTTCTATCAGCTCCGGCGTCTCCAGCAGCTAGCGGCTAGCGGCTGATGTCTCCAGCGGTGAGTTCTTCCATCAGCTCCGGCATCTCCAGCAGCGAGCGGCCGACGTCTCCAGCGGTGAGTTATTCCAGTGCGAGATCCACGCACGTTTCCAGCGCATGAAAGTCATGCGCCAGCTCAGTCGAAGAAGGCATCTCCAGCGCGTGAAGGGCACGCGCGACTTGACTCGCGCGTTAATTGTATTTCTTGTGGTCTCCAATTTCTCGCGAGTTGAACCTATTTATTGCGAGTTGAACCTGTTTCTCACGAGTTAAACCTGTTTTCTCGCGAGTTGACCCTGTTTCTCGCGAGTTGAACCTGTTTCTCGCGAGTTGAACCTATTTCTCGCAAATTGTTCAAATTCTCGTCAGCACCCAGACAATTTCATTGCAATCTCGGTCCTTTGCTATGGTTTATTTGGGCCCTATATCTCGGGAAGATTGCTCCACTAATTGGATTGCGGACAAGGTGTTTTTTCAGGCCAGTTTGAATGGTTCCAACCGTCATTCTTCGTCGAATCAGTGGATCGTTGATTCAGGTGCTACATCTCACATCACTGCTCACACCAGTCATCTTGATTAGGTACAAGGTTATCGTGGTTCTGATTCTATTCTTGTTGGAAATGGTGAATCATTATCTATTTCTCACATCGGCCAATGTCATTTATCTGGTTTCTCTGTTAATGATGTTCATGTAGTCCCTAAGATTACTAGAAGTTTATTGTTCATTAGTAAGCTTACTCGTGATCTACCTGTCCGTGTTATATTTGATGCCGATGCATTTTCCATTGAGCACAAGCTTACAGGGGCGATAATTGGTAAAGGCCGTCATAGGTCTGGTCTTTATTTTCTTGAGACTGGTGATTCCATTTTTTTAGGCGAACTACGCTCTACAAAGCTTCATGCTTCTTTTGAGCACTGGCACTCTCGCCTCGGTCATATGTCTCATGATACTGTTCAGTTATTGAATCGACGGGGCCTTATTTCTTTCACTTCTGCTATGCCTGCACCTGTCAGATGCTCTCCTTGTCAGATGGCCAAGAGTAGCCGCTTGCCCTTTCCACTAGTGACAAGCGCGCTACTGGTTTATTGGATAAAGTACATTGTGATTTGTGGGGACCAGCTCCTATTTTATCTGTCAACGGTTTCTCTTATTATGCGGTTTTCATTGATATTTTTTGCGATTAACATGGTTTCTTTCGATGCGGAATAAGTTGGATTTCTATGACACCTTTATCCAGTTTCAGAAATTTGTTGAGAATCAGTTTTCTGCTAGGGTTAAAAATTTTCAGACTGATGGTGGCACCGAGTTTACTAATCACCGACTTCAGGCTCATCTCATATCATGTGGCATTCATCATTAGATGTGGTCTCCCTATACACCTGCTTAGAATGGCCGGGCTGGGCGGAAGCATCGCCACATCATAGAGACTGGTTTTGCCATACTTTTTCACTCTTCTGTGCCGCACTGTTATTGGGTGGAAGCTTTCTCCTCTGCGGTTTACATTATTAACCGTCTGCCTAGTTCGGTTCTGAGTGGGAAATCACCCTTTGAGGTTGTTTTTGGTCATGTGCCTGACTATACCCTCTTTCACCCGTTTGGTTGCCGTGCATTTCCATGTCTGCGTGCCACTGCTACTGATAAGTTTGCACCCCGATCCATTCCTTGTGTTTTTATTGGCTATCACCCTTATTACAAAGGCTTCCAGTGTCTCGACCCGACTTCGGGGCGCATCTATATCTCTCTCCACGTTCGTTTTGATGAAACTTTCTTCCCTTATGTCTCATCTTCCACGAACAGTCGTTCGATTTCAGATCTGGAGATTTCATCATTTTTTGATGGAACTGTTACTTCATCGATTGGAGCCACCACGCCTGTGTCTGTGTCTATTCCAGCTACCCCTCCTTCACCACCATCTTCCATCTGGACGCCCGACCTGGACCCGGCTCCTCGCCAAACGGCCACCATATCTCAGCCACTGGCCAGCACTCCTCAGCCACCGGCCACCACGTCTCAGCCAGTATCGACTATTCTTTCTCCGGTGACTTTCGATGGCCACTCTCCGGTCAGCACAACTCGATCTTCCTCCGTGTCATCAGCTAGTTCGACTCCTCCAGCTTCGCCGCCCCAGCTTCGTACTCATCGGATGGCCACTCGGTCTTCTACTGGTGCCATTCAGCGCTAGGATTATTCGGATATTATTGCTCATGGTCTCACTGCCGCGCTCCTTTCTCAGACAGAGCCCACTAATTATCGCACTGCCCTTCAGGATCCAGCCTGGGTTTCAACCATGGATGATGAGATGGATGCTCTTCGTGGTCAGCACACTTGGGATTTGGTGCCTCGACCTTCAAATGTCAACATTGTTGGCTCCAAATGGGTCTATAGGCTCAAGTATCGACCAGATGGCACTATTGAGCGTCACAACGCTAGACTGGTGGCGTAGGGTTTCTCACAGATTTTAGGTTTTGATTTTGACCACACTTTCAGTCCTGTGGTCAAAGCCTCCACTGTTCGGACGATTCTCGCCATAGCCACCATGCGTTCCTGGCCACTTCATCAGTTGGATATCAAGAACGCTTTCCTTAATAGTGTTCTTGATGTTCCAGTCTACATGAAGCAGCCTGTTGGTTATCAGGATTCTGTCCATCCAGACTATGTTTGTCGTTTGAAAAAGGCCATTTATGGTCTTAAGCAGGCTCCCCGAGCTTGGTTCCAGCATTTCGGCAGTTATCTGACACAACTTGGTTTTCGGTGCAGCTCAGCTGATACTTCTTTGTTTGTCCTTTCGAGAGGGTTGTCGTTACTGTACCTACTTGTGTATATGGACAATATCATTCTTACAGGAAATGACTCGACTCTTCTTCGCCAGTTCATTGATCGGACACACAGAGAGTTTGCTATCAAGGATCTTGGTGCTCTTCATTACTTTCTTGGTTTTGAAGTTTCGCCTACCTCCTCAGGATTACTGCTTAGCCAAGCAAAGTATGCTCGGGATATTTTGAATCGGGCCGGTATGTCTGATGCGGCACCTGTATCTACTCCATTTGTTGCTAGTTCTCAGCTTCACAGCTCTACCAGTCCTCCATTTTGGGATCTTACACTTTATCGTTCTTTTGTTGGTGCTCTCCAGTATCTCACCATCTCTCGCTCGGATTTGGCATTCTTGGTCAACACGGTGAGTCAGTTTCTTCAGGATCCCAGAGATGATCATTTGCTGATGTGACTCAGATTTTGCGGTACGTTCGTGGCACTCTTCATTTTGGTCTCCGGTTTTGTTCTGCTAGTACTCCTGATGTGTTAGGATACTCTGATGCTGATTGGGCTCACTGTCTGGAGACCCGTCGGTCCACTTATGGTTATACAGTTTTTCTTGGTGGGAATCTGGTTTCTTGGAGTGCCAAGAAATAGCCCACTGTTTCTCGCTCTAGCACTGAGTCTGAATACCGTGCTCTTGCCAACACTGCCTCAGAAGTGGTCTGGCTCACTCATTTGCTTTGTGATCTTCGGTTTCCGCTTTCTGGTTCTCCACTGTTGTTGTACGACAATAGTAGTGCTATCTTCTTGGCTCAGAATCCAGTGGCTCACAAGTGGGCGAAGCACATCGACATCGACTATCATTTTGTTCGTGAGTTGGTGACATCCGGAAAGCTGCATGTTGCTCATGTTCCGACTTCTCTTCAGATTGTGGACATTTTCACCAAGGGGCTCTCTCGTCTGCTGTTCGAGTTCTTCAGGTCCAAGCTGTGCGTCGACGAGCATCCGACGCTCCGCTTGAGGGGGGTGTTAGGATAAATCAGACTTCTGATTAGATTATGATTTATTATGATTAGAGTTCTTTCCTTATTACACCTCTATTGTACTCTATATATATTTAGATATCAATAATACAATTGATTACGGCAAATCATTCTATCACTACCAATTATGTTTTTATTGGAATTTCGCCAAGTAATTTTCATTCACGTGAGAGTGGACGGACATTGTTTAGTCGTGCTTATGGCTCAATGCGTTCGTTCATTGTTCCGCCGCACTTTAATAATTTTATATTTACAATTTAATCATTGTCTCACCATAACTTAAGGTGAGACGATCTCATACAATTCTTCGTATTATCTCACATTCCGTAAAGAAAGAATGTTTTCCCCATTTTTTTATGCTTGACACACTTTTTTTATATTTTTGGATGTTTTTATAAATTTGTCACTTTTCCATTTTAGGAAAAAAAAATCATTCAGTCATTTCCAAGGTACCCAAAAAACCATTTTGAAAAGTAAAGGACTAAAAAATTATTCAGTCATTTGTAAGGTACAAAAAAAGTATTTTGAAAAGGAGAAGACTAAAAAAATTATTCGTTATTTGTAAGGTACCAAAAAAAATATTTTGATAAGTTGAGGACTTAAAGAATCATTCAATCATTTGTAAGGTACAAAAATTGGGGTTTAGTCAGAATAAAAATTATAAAAATTCAAATAAAAATTAACAAAAAAATTTAAAAAACATCGACTACAACAACAAAAAATCAAATGAAAATCATAAAAGTCAACAAGGTCATATTATCATTTTTAAAAAAACTACAACATCAACCTATATCATCCAAAAAGCTAAAAAAATCAATTATTATCATCTAAACTTCACCCAGAAAATGAAAAATGTCAACATAAGGAAACAAATACTATAAAAATCAACCGTATCATAAAAAAATCTACAAACATCAACCCCTATCACCTAAAACTCATCTAGAAAATGAAAAACATCAACACGAGAGGAAAAAATATCAACAAAAAAACTACGATACCTCAAAAAATCATAAAATATTCACTCTAAAAATCATAAAATATTTATGATTTTAAAAAAATACAAACATCAACTCCTAACACCTGAACCTTATCCGGAAAATGAAAAATATCAACATAAAAAAAGGCACTATAAAAATCAACTCCTATTACCAAAACCTCATCCGAAAATGAAAAAACATCAACATGGGGAAAAAAGCTACAAATACCAATCCATGTCACCCAAAAAAAACTACAAAACATCAACTCATACCAATTAAACCACACTCGAATAATAAAAAACATCAACATAAGAGAAAAAGAGGTACAAACATCAACAAAAAGCTATCGTACTTCAAGAATAAAACTTCTTAAAAAAAAGGACCTGGTGGAATTTGAACTCTGGTCTCTGACCTCAAAGTCTAAAAAAATAACTACTATACTAAAGACTCTTAATCAACATAGACTTAGTCAAATAAAATTAAACCTTAGCATGTACATACACAACATAAATTCTTCCAAAATAGAGGTCACAACTAGAATCAAACTCCAAACCTCTAACATCATCAACAAGAGCAATAGCCACTACACCAAATTACACTTATTGACTATGAACTCAGTCAACAAATAAATAAATTGCATCATGTAAATACAGAACATAAATTCTTCCGAAATAGAGGTCACAGCAAGTCCAGACCTCTAACATCATCAACAAGAGCAATAACCACTACACCAATGGACACTTATTATTATGAACTTTGTAAACAAATAAATAAACCTCAGCATGTATTTGAATAAATAAAACACAAAAGTAAACCTCACCTCTCATAAGTAGAAGCTCACCCATCTGCCACTATCACCGTTCACTGATGTCTGCACGTGTTTGCACACATGGTCTTCTTCTTCACTGAGGTGCGTGGATCTCACACGCTCGAATGAAAAATGCAGTAGCGCAATACCGTCGTAAAGCCATGCCTTGCTCTCGCAGCACCACGCCTCATCTCGTCTCGCCGTCGTGTTTGACTTGAATCTCGACAATGACAAATCTAAGAAGCTTCGTCTTCCAATCAGAGGAACGAAAAAAATGCAGCATTTGCTTCACCGTTGCATTTTCCTCCCTTGGCGTCGCCACAGAAAATCAGAGAGATTTGGAAAATCTCGACAGCAAATCGATCCTCTTCAAATCGTAGTGCTTTAGCGTAGCTCCACCGCGCCGTTGTTACATTCCGCCAGTAACTGCTGCCGTGAACCAGAATAGGAAGAAGAAGTGCGACATCAACGTTGAATTGCAGAGCCTAGAGTTTTGAAATATCGAATTGAAGAGCCTAGGGTTGCGTGGTGGTTAATTTTGGTGAGATTCTGGCGAGCTATTGGCAGAGGCGGTAGAATCCAGTGGTAACCGTCAGAGAGAGGCAGTTTCCAATCGGAGAAGGGGGAAAGAAAAATTAAAATTTTTTTCTGATATATATAGTATTTTGATAATTGCATAGTAGGTCCCTCAATTTTTAGCATATTTTAAAAAACCCCACCCCAATTGAAATTTCTTGTAATTGCATAATAATCCCCGGCCTAAAGTTTAGGCTACCTAAAACAAGAGTTTGTGATAATCAAATTATAAAATTGCATCTTTATATTAAATTATTCTCATTTTAAAGTGTGTTTTTTTGTCAAATTTAAAAGAACCTCTGGGCCTTGTCTTGCAGATTCTGGCCAAAGCAGTGGCGTATACGGTAGCGGCAATTTGGGTTCCATCAAGTTGGCACGCCCAGTGGGACTGTTTGTCAGATCTACATATTTTGTTGTTTATATCCACTTCTACAGCAAGCACATTGTGAAGAAGTGAACGACTTAAAGGCAAGACCTTAGGTGTCAGAGAGGATGTACAATCCCCTTACCAGGGAAGGAAGAAATGCAGAAGCAATAATGAGGCCATGGATGCATTTTGATCTCGTAACCTGGGTAACAACCCATTTTCCAGGACATCGAGTGAGGGATCACCTAGTTTGGAATGTAAGGTACCGAAACAGGCACTGAAATGTCGGTTGAGGCTGATCCCAAGCTCCTATCTTCATATTCGCTTGGTAGGATGCCTTTGGGGTGGCCTGTAATTGGAATCTTGGCTGCAACGTCAAGGGCATTGAAGGTGGGGGCTTAGAAGGCTATGTTCCCTTAACCAAGACTCATGTTGAGATACACTCTATCCACAAGGGGTTGTTTTCAGCTCTCTCTCTCGACAAGGACTTCCATGGGAAAAGGGAGTCGCCCAAGTTCTGCAACCACCACAAGGAATATGGCCATGATACAACGAATGTATCCACTTAAAGAGATAGATTGACAGATGTGCAAGGAAGGGCTTGCTCTCGGATTACGTCGAAAGACCAAGGGGAGAAGGCTCCTCGAAGGGAACAGGAAAACACCACTGGAAGCCCTACAAGAAGGGGGCCAATTGAGGTGGTAGAGAGAAGCAAGGGAATAATGGAGAGCAAGTTGGAAATCAAGCAAGAGAAAGTGACAGACTTAACCCGGAAGCTATGACAGACAGAAATCAGGGTGAAGGTGATACAAATTAGGTTTTATTTTTTTATTTTTATTTATTAGGATTTTTAGAAGATAACACTATACTCTTTTTCCCATTGGATTTTTTAATGAGGTAGTGTGATCATTTATGTTATTTTAGAATAAGGCCCATTGATTCAGCCAGGTTGGCCTTGGAAGAATTAATGTTTCAGTCATGCATTTATTTTACTGTTTCAAATATTCAGTTCTGGTTTGATTAGAATTAGATTTGGTAAGATTAGATAAGGCAATATTCATTCAAGATTTATCTTGAAGAATATAGTCATTTATTTTAGGTAGTCTAGTTAAATATGGTTTTAGCTTTTTAAAGCTACCATAATTATTTTCAGTTTCTTATTTTTATTTTTGAAAACCATACCTATGTACTATAAATAGGGGTGGTTTTCAACATTAGTTTTACCTAACCATTTATATCAATCAAAATACAACCTTTTGAGTTCATACTCTTTGCTTGCGAGCTATTCCATTGTTGCTTAACTCCAATGGCTAGTTAAGTGTCAATAAACCTTGTAATCTGATCCTGAGGGCTAGTTAGAGAGTGAGTCAGAATTGAGTGTACCCTGAGGGCTAGGCCTTGAATTTCATGTGGCATTGAAGAGTTTGTGAGTTCCGTTGTTTTGCCAAAGATCTTAATTCCGCAATCCATATTCTTCGGAAGGGGATTCATATCAGTAGGTATCAGTCGCCGGTGTGCTCAGTCGCCGGCGAGCTCTACTTTAGTTGAAGAGAAGTTTGCGTAGAAAATTACAGCAAAGAAGAAGAAGAAGGCAGCACATGTCCTCCACACACGAGTTCACACATGGCGTGTGAATCTCACGCGCAGGGCCCTTTGAAAGCGCGTGCAAATCACACACACTAAAGCTCGTCCACCTCTAAGCTGGCATCTCGTGAGTTATTCATTATCTTGTGAGTTTATCTGATTTTCTCACGAGTTTCTTATTATATCACGAGTTAAGAGCCACATCAGCACTCAATCACTGCCTAGTCAGCGTCTAGTCACCGTATATTAGCAGGATTTGACAGGGATGGCTTGGGACGTTGATCTACAGTTATTTTTGAATATCGTTCACGTTTCGAGGACAAAAATTTTTGACCTCGGAGGGAATGATACGAATTAGATTTTCTTTATTTATTTTTATTTATTAGGATTTTTAGAAGATAACACTATACTCTTTTTCCCATTGGGTTTTTTAATGAGGCAGTGTGATCATTTATGTTATTTTAGAATAAGGCCCATTAATTCAACCATGTTGGCCTTGGAAGAATTAATGTTTCGGTCATGCATTTATTTTAGCATTTCAAATATTCAGTTCTGATTTGATTAGAATTAAATTTGGTAAGATTAGATAAGGAAATATTCATTCAAGATTTATCTTGAAGAATATAGTCATTTATTTTAGGTAGTCTAGTTAAATATGGTTTTAGCTTTTTAGAGCTACCATAATCCTTTTCAGTTTCTTATTTGTATTTTTGAAGACCATACCTATGTACTATAAATAGGGGTGGTTTTCAACATTATTTTTACCTAACCATTTATATCAATCAAAACACAACCTTTTGAGTTCATACTCTTTGCTTGCGAGCTATTTCATTGTTACTTAACCCCGAGGGCTAGTTAAGTGTCAATAAACCTTGTAATCTGATCCTGAGGGCTAGTTAGTGAGCGAGTTGAAATTGAGTGTACCCCGAGGGCTAGACCTTGAATTTCGTGCGGCATTGAAGGGTTTGTGAGTTCCCTTGTTTTGTCAAAGATCTTAATTCTGCAATCCTGATTCTTCACAAGGGGATTCATATCAAAATCGGTGCCTATGCAAGAATGTCATTTTCCCCTGAGAGAGTGGAAGCCATAAAGGAAAAAGTCCAGAAACTTCTTCGAGCGGAGGTAATCGAAGAGGTATTTTACCTAGAATGGATAGCGAGCCCCATTATGGTCCCCAAGGACGATGGAGCTTGGCGAATGTGCATAGATTTCATAGTCTTCAAGAAAATTTGTCCCAAAGATAGCTACCCTTTGCCCTCCATCGATATGTTGGTCGAAGCGATTGTAGGATACAAAATACTCACCTTCTTTGATACCCATAAAAGCTACTAACAGATACTCATGGTAGAGGAGGACAAGTAAAAGATGTTGTTCATAACAGACATAGAGACATTTTCTTACAAGAAAATGCCATTCGACTTACAGAATATAGGAACCCACTTACCGAAGGCTGGTTGATAAGCTCTTCAAAAATTAGATCGGCAGAAATGTGGAAATATACGTAGATGATATGGTAGTTAAAATCAAGGGCTATGATCAATTCTTGATGGATCTCAGAGAAATCTTCCAGAGGCTCCGAGATGCCAACTTGAAGCTGAACCTAGCTACGTGCGTGATCAGAGTGGGATCCGGGAAATTCTTGGGATTCATGGTTTTAGAGAGGGGGATCGATGTAAACCCAGGGAAAGTCAAAGCATTGATGAGCATGAAGCCCCCTCGAACGGTCAAAGGCGTTCAAAGGTTAACATGATCACTGGCTGCGCTCTGTCGATTCCTTTCCAAAGAGGCTAAGAAATATTTACCATTCTTTGAAGTGCTTTCAAAAGCCAAAAAGTTCCAATGGATAGAGAAGTATGACCAAGCTTTCCAAGACTTAAAATAACACTTATGAAGTTTTCCTACATTAATGAAACCAGAGAAGGGGAAAGATTTATACCTATACATCTCGGCATCCCCCTTAGCAATTAGTGCAATTTTGGTAAAGGAAAAGGAAAAGGTGTAACACCCCATCTAGTTCGTAAGCAGGGCACTGCATGGTTTAAAAACTTGATATACCACCCTCGAGAAGTTAATATTGGCCCTATTCCATATGGAAAGATGGCTTTGGCCGTACTTTCAAAGCCACAAAATCAACCTGCTTGCCAGTCTTCCAATCAAGCAGGTGCTCATGAAGCCGGAGGCTTGAGGAAAATGGTGAAGTGGGCAATCTAACTAGGTGAGCAAGACATCCAGTTTCGCCCAAGAATAGCCATCAAGGGCCAAGCCTTAGCAAACTTCATCGTGGAAACCATAAAACCAACCCCGGTTGATGAAGAGAAGAAGTTTGAGGAAATGTGGCAGCTATACGTCGATAGATCATCACACTTAGGGGGTAGCGGGGTTGACATTTTACTTACAAGCCCGGTAAAAAAGACTATCTCTACGCTCTGCACTTTGTCTTTAAGGCCAGGAACAACGAAGCAGAATACGAGGCATTGATCACAGGCCTTCGAATAGCCAAAGATTTGGGAGTTCAAAGCATGGAAATTTTTAGTGATTCCCAAATCATGGTCCAGCAAGTCAAGGGGGAATACGAGGCTTGGGAAAGGGGCTTACAGCGCTACTTGAAAATGGTAAAGCCCCTCCTCAAATATTTCCAATATTACCCCCTGACGCAAGTCCCTTGATCGATGCCCTGAGCAAGTTGGCTTTGCTGGATTTAAACTTACCATCCCAAGGGCACTTAATGGTGGACACGCTGAGTAAACACAACTTTGAAGAAGAAAAAATGATGATGATGATAGGGAAGGAAAATTTATGGATAACACCAATTATGAGCTACCTTTAGGATGGTACCCTTCCAGAAGGTGCCATCAAAGCAAGGAAAATTATACTGAAGGCACCCAAGTATGTGATCCATGAGGATATGCTCTATCAACGAGGTCATCTGTAGCTGCTTCTTCGATGCATAACCCCCCACGAAGTTGATTATCTGATCCGCGAGACTCGCGAGGAAGTGTGCTGAAGTCACCAAGGGGCTCAATCAACAGCTAAGAAACTCCTCCTGGCAGGATACTACTGGCCCAAGATGTTTGATGAGGTTTACAAACACATCCAAGCTTGCCACCTGTGCCAAAGGCACGCACCGATCACCCATGTCTCCCAAGAAGAAATGACGAACATAAATAGCTCCTAGCCATTTTATAAATGGGGGATTATTTGGAGGGACCCTTCCTAAAAGCCCCAGTTCATTTTCGATACTTGATTGTGGCTGCAGACTACTTTTCAAAAAATGGTCGAGGCTGAAGCCTTAATCGGCATAAAAGGGAAGGTGGTGATCGGCTTCAGCTGGTAAAACATCACCTGTCATTTTGGGATCACTCAAACCATCATAACGAACAATGGCACCCAGTTCATTAATAACCCATTCAAGAGTTGGTGTAAAGAATACAAGATTCACCAGAAGGTTACCAGTATTTATGACACCCAAGCTAATGGGCAGGTGGAGGTCACAAATCGAACCATCTTCAATGGTATTAGGTCGAGGCTCAAAGGGGCGGGGGGAGTTGAATCAACAAATTACCCAGCATGCTTTGGTCATACCGAAAGGCGAAATCCTCTACCACGAGTGAAACCCCGTATGGCCTGGTCTACGATTCAAAGGTTGCAATTCCCACAGAGATAAGGCTACCTACCGTCCGAAGGTTTGCTATAAGCAATGAAAACTAGGAGGTTAATGGTGAGCAGTGCCTCCTGGACCTGGACCTCCTCGAGGAAAAAAGAAAAAAAATGCATCCCTCTAGAAAGCCAAGGTGAAGGAAAAGATCAAGCGGTATCATGACCGAAAGGTCCAAAAAATCTATTTTTCCCAGGAGACCTTGTGATGAGGAGGAATGAAAAAAGTCAAAGGGAGCCAGAAGTTAAACTGGCAGCAAACTATGAAGGACCCTATCGGTCGTTGAAGCACACCCCAGAGGTAACTATGTGCTGGAAACACCTCGGGGGGAGTCGATTCTTCGCAGATGGAATGTCTCAAACCTTAGGAGGTACTATTCTCCAAAATATTAGTAGATTTGGTAAGGCTAGGGAATAACTCACTCAAAGATAGATACAGGCCAAGGAATACTTTCAGCGAAGATCTTGCTGTAAGTCGATAGGATTTCCCAATTTTTGCTACCTATTTATTGAAGTGTGTTTCTTTCAGTCATTCCAATTTTTTGTTAAGTACTAAAACATACAATAATTCGATGAGGTGTAAATTCCTCACTCTCATTAACAAAGAACCCTTAATATTAGAAAGGCCAATGTGTCCTTTCACGCACTCGAGGTCAAAATCCCCTTAACATGTACGAGCGCCAAGGATAAAAACCTTGCAAATAATTGAAGGGCCTCCACTATCTATTGAGAACTTGGGGTCAAAATCCCTTAATATATATAAGTAGAAAGGATAAAACCCTTGCAAACAATCGAAGGGCCTCCACACCCTATTGAGCGCTTGGGGTCGAAATCCCTTTTACATGTATAAGCGCCAAGGATAAAAACCTTGTAAGGGCTTAAAAGGCCTTCATAGCCTGTCAAGTGCATGAGGTCGAAATCCATTTTACATGTATAAGCGCCAAGGATAAAAACCTTGTAAGGGTTCAAAATGACTTCATATCCTGTTAAGCGCTTGGGGTCAAAATCCCCTTTACATGTATATGCGCCAAGGATAAGAACCTTGTAAGGGTTCAAAAGGCCTTCGTAGCGTGTTAAACGCTTGGGGTCGAAACCCACATTCTCATAATAAAAGTGCACTAGGATCAAATCCTTGAAAGACCTATATGTCTTATCAAATATCATGGGAACCAAGCCCCTTAGAATGAAAGAGAAAGAAAACTTTGAGATACTTAACTGAGCTGGAAGGGTTAAGTCCCTTGAGAAGTATCCAATTGCTCAAAAAAATAAAGGGCAAAGAAGCTTTATTTAATCATACAAAATGCCATAATGGCTTACATATAAAAGGGATAATATTACAACATACAATATCTACCTATACACAAAATCAAGGTGAAGGAAACCCATCATAAGGAATGGGAGGATCTTCAACTAAGTCCCCAGCCTCCTGCACCGGGATAAGGTTCAAAGGTCCGTTGGCTAAACCTCAAGATCTCCTCTGTAAGGGAGCAACTTCAGCGTCTTCACCCCCTCGAGAACTTTAGTAATAGGATTGAGACCAACACCATGACCGGCGTTGGAAGGGGCCCCTCGGCTTCTACTGGTGGTGATACTGCCCCCTTTGCTGGAGGAAAGACCCTTAGCCGAGGAACGACAGCCCCTCTGATGTGCATTATTATGCCTGCATTAACCATTGCATTTGGCATTATAATGGGTTCATTTTATATGTTTGATTTCTAGTATTAGCTGAGTTTACGTGACAAGGGGTTTAGACGGCCATGTTTGGTTTTCTTATCTAAATCTCGCATTTTGTAGACTTAATTTTTACTAATGGAAATCTTGTATCCACGAACACCTAGATCTTCCTTTGTGATCATTCTTAGTAGGTAGCTCGTGGGTACTTTTTGTTACATTCTATGTGAAGACTGTTCTCAAGGACGATAGAAGATATTGAAGGCTGCTTTCAAGGATGGTAGAAGAAGCCAAAAGCTATTCTTGAATAGTAGTAGATGGAGGCCATGGATATCAAATTGTGGTAGTAGAAGTATGAAGCCAAGATAGGCGACATTGAAGTTCAAAACGGCCAAGAAAGAAACAAAGAATTGTGGTCTGAGAGTTGTGCCAAATTCTGGGAACAATCTAAGAAGAATAAGCCTTTCAGGTTGGTTCTAATGGATTCTTCTCCTCGAAAACCATATAATTGACCACAAGAACTCTCAAAATGAACTAACGGTTCATTCGTAGCAAAGGAAAGAAGTTCAGTCGACCAAAGATTTAACGGGTCGGTGTAGACCTCTCAATGGTGGCACCACGCAAGGCACCAATGGCCTACGCCACACAATACCACCCTCGCCAAGGGTCTATGGAATGAGGCATGCCAAGACCCAGTGTGGCCCGCACCAATATCAATGGGCCGCGTGCTCAAGCTCCCGTTTTCACTCTAAAATGGCTAAGTATGGGTGTGGACCATCCTATTTTTGATGGACCACACCATTTCAAGTGCAAAATGTCGAGACAAGCTAGCAACATGTGAAGAATTAAGTGGCACACATAAAAATACTGAGAAAATTGAGGATTATGATGATAGGCCGTGCCAAACGACACAGATCGCGGATCAAAAGTGCAAAAATGACTATCCTGATGATGGGTCGCACCAGACGACACGAACCGTGCCTGACACAACTCACAGAAGATGCCACAGCCCACGCTAGGGAGACAACATGGCCCATGCTAGATCCACAGCCTGCGCCAGTACGGATCCAATGGGTCACGCTAGATCTGGTGCCCCGTGCCTCCACGGGGCATAACAGCTACGCAGACCACGCCATCCGCGGTAGTCCGCACCAGTGGCGGCTGAACTAGGGCTTCACATTATTTTGGCCTATTTTGGGCATGACTACTATAAAAATAGCCTTAGTCTACTAGGGTTAGAGGCTTGGATTATTTTTCATTAGTTCATTTGTAATTTGGTGAGAATCCTAGAGAGAGAAACATTCTCTCTTCTTTCTTTATTTCCTTTTTATTTTGATCCTAGGATGTGAAATTCAAATCTATATTTGATATCCACGTCTAGGTAGTACTTTCTACTGCTTGGGGATAATTGTATTCATGTGTTGATTTATGCCTTTGTGAGATTCTTAGTTCATCCTAATTATTATGCTTGTGATATTATATTGGTTTGTTCTTGAATATTATAATTATATGTACGATACACTCCATTAGCACACACTCCAGTCTACATTCATGTTAGTACAAATATTAATGCCCCCTGGGGAATTGAAACCTCGGATGTGATATGGGTAGCAGGGTCCGGGTCCATGTGCATGTGAGTGTGTGCACATAGGTTTTTTATGAGTTTTGCTGTTACGATGACAACACACCAGTCTCAGCTGACTATTTAGTTCGGAGGGTTATGGGTAGAGATAGCACAAAGTAGCAAGCTATGGTTGTAAGAGGTCCTAGTGACATAGATAAAGTGCCTACCTCATTTTACCTCATTTATAGGCCTAGGGAGTAAAACATCCGTGGTAGAGTGTCCGGGATATAATCGTATGGGGGAGAAACATACCAAAAATAATTGCTGAATCTTGTTATACTCCTCTAATTATGGAAGCGGTGCCTATGGAACATTGCATGAGCACCCAACGTGGCAGGTACGGAGAAGTGCTGACCCTCGACCACACTACGTGTTATGAGCACTATATTAGGTTGTCGAAATTGCACATGTGAATGAATCGAGAATAAAAGCATTAAATCAATCATGTTACACAAGTATTCCACAAGTGTCTAGTTTGTATGGTTTACTTGCTTTTTTACTTTCATGTTAGTAGTTGATAATTGAAAAACCAAACCCCCCTTTTTACTGTACTGTCTATATCTAGCAGCACAAATAGATAGACAATCTGAACGTGGTTGTGTTTAATTGAATGTTAGGCCCTAGCATCTCTGTGAACATACATAGGGCTTACCAATAACTACCTTATCGGTAGCAGGGTAGTGAGTTGGGTGCAAAATATAAATTTATATTTGACTCCCTCTTTGACTCCAATGCATTCGCTCGATTTTAACAACCCTGAGTGGAGGTGGGTCAAATTTTACTGCCACTTTCGGGGATGTTATTTAGTTAAACTATCAATTAGCATAACACGTTAGTTGAGTAGTTAGTATTTATTTTTTTTCTTTTGTTGGTTCTTGTGTTGAGCTTTTGCGATAGTTATCTTGTTGCCTTTTGATATGTTTTCTTGTGTTACCTTTAGAAGGGTACTGTTTGACCCTAGTTTATGGTACATACTCGTACCACAAACTTAGGTGTTTTGCATTACCCGACTGATTACACAGGTAGTCAAAAATGAAGGAAGCAGAGAGCTAGAGTAGAGGTTCAACCTAAAATGTTTGTGTTAGTAGAAGAGCCGCAAGAGATATCGGGGGATAATAGGACATTGAGGGAGCTCATGGCCCCTAATCTGGAGAGTCAGCCATTGTGCATCACATTCCCCTCATTACCACTGAATGTGAGCTGCGAGCTGAAGAGCAAAATGATCCATTGTCCTCCCACCTTCAACGGTATGGTAGGGGAAGACCCAAACAAGAACTTGTCTGAGTTCCACTTGGTTTGTACAAACATGAAGCCTCCGGATGTTTCAGAGGATGATTATAATTTGAGGTATTTTTTGTTCTCTCTTCAAGATAGAGCTAAGAATTGGTTGTACTATTTACCTCATAGTTGTACTATTTAGAGAAGTACTTTCCGGCATCCAAATCTGCCAAACTGAAGTAGCAACTATCTAATATCACCCAGGAAGCTACTAAGTCACTCCACAAATATTGGGAATGTTTTAAGAGGTTGGTTGCAAGCTGTCAATACCATCCTTTCAAGAAGGGAGACCTAGTTTACTATTTTTTCAAAGGGTTGTATAATGAAGACATGCAGATGGTGAATGCCACATGTAATGGATCAATTGCCAAAAAAAGCTCGAAGAATTTGATGGCTCTCTTTGAAGAAATGGCCAATGGAATGCTACAGTTTGGCACAAGGTCAAGGGTTAAGATCTTGATGAACCCTCGCAATCACCTAAGTTGAAGGAGCAAGTCTGAGCTCTTCTATGATGAAGGAGCTCTTACGAGGGAAGGTTTATCTAGTCAAAGTGTGTGAGTTGTGAAACCTTGACCACAACACCAAGGCATGTCCTGAAGTTGTAGAAGATTCGTAAAAGGTGAAGGTTGTAGAGTACAACAATAGAGAGAGGCCACTGTTTTCCAGGGGAAAACCACAAGGGTTCAGGGGGAACCAAGGCGATGCAAGGCAACATCCCTATGAAAACTCGTTCAACCTAAGGTACCGAGACCATCCAAATTTTTGTTGCAGGGAAAACAATCAACTTCAAGGATATCGGGGTGGATAAGCACCACCTCAACCATACCCAAAAGGTGAAGGCCCTTTCAACAACCATGCCTCGATACATAAATTAGACCGAGAGAGATCTTAGAAGCCATCGATCAATTGGGAAAAAAACATGAAGTCTTCGTAGAGAGAACAAGGCATGTGATTGAAGACCTTGGCAATAGGGCTTTCTCAACTATCAAGAACCTTAAAGTTCAAGGTGGTAACTTGCCACTTTGGTGAGCCAACTTGAGGCCAAGAATCTGGTAAACTCCCTTCCTAACCAGAGATCAATCCAAGGAATGTGAGCGCACTCAAGGTGAGAAGTGGGAAGGAAATTCATGAGTCCGAGAAGAAGGTGATGCAAGAAGATGATAGGGTATTGGAGGCGAATAAGGCAAACTTCGAAGAGGATGAAATTGTGGTCAAGGAAGCACCCTCTAAGGAGCTTTCACCGGCCGAGGCACAAGTGACTATCCTAACTCCATTTCCAAATTATTTGGGGGAAGGCCAAAGGTGGCAACCAATGATGCAAGCATTTGAAGGATCTTCAAAAAAGTCAAGGTAACAATCCCTATCTTGGAGTTAATTGAAAATGTGCCATTATATGCTAAGTTTCTTAAAGTTGCATGCACAAAAAAAGAGAAGTAGACCAACTAAAAAGGTATGACATTTAAGAATGGGGGAGTCTCCATTTGAGACCATAAGAAATGCGACGACCCCAGAATGTTCTTTATTCCTTTCTCCTTAGGAGGAAAGCTTGTTGAAAATGCCATGATAGACTTAGGCGCATCCATAAATGTGATCCCATTTAGTCTTTATGAACACCTAGAGATAGGTGAACTTAGGGAAACTGGAGTGATTATCCAACTCGCAATCACTCCCAAGCTAGCCCTGTGGGCTAGTAAAGGATGTGATGGTGCATGTTGACAAATTTATTTTTTTAGTGGATTTTTATGTCCTAGACGTGGAGCATAATGGAAGTGCACCCCCACTAATTTTGGGGAGATCATTCCTTAAAACCTCTAGGACTAAAATTGATGTCCATTTGGGAACCTTTACTCTAGAAGATGATGTAGATAGAGAGGGATTTAACATTTATAAGTCTAGTCATGATTCGACTGATTCTTTTTTTATGTGCCAAGGTGTGACCCTATGTGATGAGCATGATTTGAATGAATCTTCTTGTGAGACAAATGAGCATGAATGTTTGGATGAATACCTTGTTGATGATGATAGTGTTGATGGGTCTTTTACATCGCATGATTCAAGTGATAACATATCTGTGTTAGATTGCTTTTTCATGCTAGCTAACTTGCAGTGGGAAAGGACGAACGTCGAGGGCTTAAAACCCCCTCGACCTCCTCCTAACCCCAAATTGATGTTCATGGAAGTAACCTTAGCAAGGCATGATGATTTATTTTCTATGGCGGAAAAAGGGTCTGAAGGTAAGGGTGACACGTTGTAGAGACCCCTCCACAACAATGTCATCATAGGTGGAGTCGCCAATGACAATTCCGGAGATCCACAGGTAGGTTTTTCTAACTAAATTTTTATGAAAAAGAAATAAGTCGTGAGGACGACAATAAGTATACGGTGCTTCTTTTTTACTTTGATTTCATGACTTTTAGTAGTGAGCAGATTTTCCATGTTCTTGTTTGATTTGAGGATTTTTTAGATGAAACTTTTGTTTGATTTGAAAATTTGAGTTCGAGTATCTTGATTGTGTTTGGATGGAATTAGGCTTGATGGGCGATATAGTTTTTTTCTAAAAAAGAGGGAAAAACCAGGGAAATTGGCTCAAAATTGTGGCAGCCTCGTGCCATGAGCTGGCACGGTTCGCGCCAAGCAACACGGTCTGCTCCAGACGACCTTGGCATGAGGGGCCTTGCGCCATCATCTGACACAGACCACACCAGGCTATACGGTTGGTGCCACGGGCCGTTGGCAAGAGGGGGGTTTGCCTAGGTACCTTCGGCACGAGGGTATTTGTACCGTTTCCCCATTTGTGCTATCAAATTGTTCCAAAAATACAAATTTTCAAAAATTATGAATTTTAAATTAAAAAAATGCATTTTTGGTTCATAAATTTTGAAATTCCTTAAATCCTTAGGATTTTTTATGCAAATAGTACTTCCAACATCCCTTGTGAATTAATTGATTGGTACTATTGTCTCCTAAATTTGCTATGTTCAAAATTCTATCCTTATTCTAATTGTACCTCTCTCCCTTATCACCTTAGCTGAATTTTTAGATCCTTGGTACACTCTTCCACCTAATCGAGTCATTTGGCACATTCAAGCTTTTCAAGAAACACTCACTCACAAACATTCTTGGTGAACTTGAAAATTTGAAGCTTCTCTAAAAAATTAGAAATTTTTGCCTTTTCTTGTGTGGATCTTGCAACTCTTAGCTTCAAATTCTAGGTAATCCATTGAACTCTTTGTTTATTCGCTTAATTAACATTCTGGTGGTGTTATTTAATGCATGATTCTTGAATGAGTGTTGTTGTTGAGATATGTGTTTGAGTTGTTTGCATGATCTTGTGTTGAAGAAAGTTTGGGTGGTTTGATGTGGTATTATGCTTGGATGATATGTTCTTCATGTTTTTGGGTGATTTAGGAGGGGATGAATCTTGATTGCGTGATCTTATTGATGGGTTTGTATGAATCTACATGAGTTTTGTTTGATGAGAATGTTCTTGTTTAAATAACCTTCATGCTTAGATTATCATGTTCTGAATGGTTAGGCTATTTAGGAGGAATTTTTCTCGTTGGATGATATTGTGGGTCATGCTTTGTTTATGATTACATTACCACTTTTTCCTTCATTGTGTTAGGATGCCTTCGAAAAAGATTGTGTCAGAGAAAGGGAAGTCCCCACAGGGCGAGAAAAGGAAGAAACTGGCAAAGAGTGCAAACCACGAGCCGGTGACTCCCATTCCTCGCAACCTTGTGTTCGTTAAGAATTCATGGGATTGGCCAACATCTCTGGGACTGCAGCTCGGAGGTGGAGGCATTTAAGAGAGCCAAAGAGGAGTATTTTGGAGACTAGATTTTTATGCAAAGACACCTTGCTGACTCTAGGCTTACTCGAGCCCATTACCTATCTATTGGGATGAGTAGGTCTAGAGGGGTTCCTCGAGAAGCAATCAAAGACCTACATCCGATGGACTTTAGAGTTCCTAGCTACTCTATGGAAAGTCACATACGAGGATGGACACCAGGTGAACAAGTTCAATCTGGATGACAAGGAGTATACTATGACCTACAGGGATGTGGCTCACACTTTTGGTTGGAGGTACGACAGAGATGCCCCAAGAACATATCGACAAGGGATGCCATTTTCCCTCAGGAAGTTTTAGAGGCAGCTGATAAAGACAGACCGAAAGAATATGTGCAAGAGCACTACATTGGTTCATCCTGCATTGCGTTACGTTCACTGGCTTCTAGCGATGAGAGTATTTTGCCACAGTGAGTTAACGCAATGTCTGGGTTTGGATGTTCAGTGCCTCTTGGAAATGACTCCCGAGGGTAATCTCTACCCAAACTTGGTAGGGACCTTTGTGTAAGAGTGCGTGGTGATGGGAGAGAGAAAAAGTGGGAAGATTCTTATGGGCAGCATGGTAGGATTTTGGCACAGTATTTGGGGCATCCAGTCACTCAGCATGTATTGGCCAACTTGGGGATTGGGAACAAACTTGGGGATTGGGAATAAAGTACAACATTGAAATGTTGGCAAAGGCTTTCATGGTAGCACCTACCACATCTGAGGATCGTTTTGCGTGGATTTATAGCGGGGTAAGCACTTATAGCTTTATGATACTTCCTCAGCCGGAGCGTACTGCCATCGTCCATGACACGTGTTTGGATGACCCATTCCTTTTACCCAACCCACATTTTGAGAGGGAATTTTACAGAGTTCTAGCCAGCCCAGAGATAGATGTTGAAGATGGAGAGGGTGAGACTTCTTTGAGAAACCTCCTAGCCACTCTCGCTTATCTATGGACATCAGTGACCAATTGTACTCCCTTGAGGAAAATCTTTCAAGCTCTACCAAAGTGATAGAAGAGGTCATCCAAGCAATAGGTGGTATGAGGACACAATTGGAGGAGCTTAGCACAAGGATGAATTCCATGGAGGCCATGATTCAAGCTTTTGGGTACATCGAGAGGGACAACACGAGGCACAGGAGGAAGTCCCTTCAGGGCTGGAAGAGTGAGTGTTACTACTTTCCCAACGCACTATGTTTTTTACATAGTTATTGTGCATTGGGGACAATGCATAGTTTAAGTGTGGGGGAGGGAGTAGTGAGCACTTAAGGAAATTTCATCTTGGGATTCCTCGGTGCATTTTGGTATTTTTCTATGTTTTTGTTATCTCTTTGGTGCTTTTGGGTTTTTTCTTTGTTGTGGGATGCTTTTGGATGTATACTTGGTGGTACGAATTGCTAGGTAGGGTTCCTAGCTTGTCTCATGATAGATGCTTTAGAATATTGGCGGTGTAATTTTTTGTTTTGATCTTATCTTCTTTTAGTATGAAGCCTAACTTTGGGGCATGTTGTGCTACACCAAAAAAGTTGAAAATTCTGAAAAAATAAAAAATACAAAACCCGACTAAGTTGGAAACTCGAAAGGGCAACTTAGGCAACATTGGGAAAAGCCCGGATAGGTCGAAAAACCTAGGTAAAAGTAAAAGGCTAGGCCTGGCTAGGTTTACAAACCTAGGCAAAGGTGAGAGGTCGCGTGGAAAAAGGTGAGAATGTTAGTACCCTTTGTGTGTTAAAGATATGATGAAAACCCGAAAGGGCTTTTAGGCAAAATGATAGAAATTGAGAGGAAAAAAACTAGGTTGAAGATACGTTTGCATCCATGGTTGTAACTAGGTCGAGAGTCTAGAGTTATCCCTATGTTACAACAAAGTCAACGACTCTTGGATTTTCTTGGTGGATTGTTTTTGGAGACGACTATTTAATTGCTTTTGGGGATCATTTTGGGAATAGTAAGCTAGTTTGGCACTTATCTTATTTGCTCACCTTTTTCTACATTTTACTTTGGGTGGTTAGATTACTTAGGTTCTTCGGGGAGTGTGAGAGTTGTGAGATTCTTGCTCTTTTGGGGGAAGCAGGGTAATCTAGGAATAAGTTGAATGCATCGGTTAACTTATGCCTGCACGCTACAGTTCGCTTAGTCTTTTTCTTGTCTTTATTTACTCGAGGGCAAGTAACGGGTTAAGTGTGGAGGGGTCTGATGTGCTTCATTATGCATGCATTGACCATTGCATTCGGCATAATAATTGGTTTGTTTTATATGTTAGATTGCTAGTATTAGCTGAGTTTACATGACAAGGGATTTTGATGGCCATGTTTGGTTTTCTTGTCTAAATCCCACATTTTGTAGACTTAATTCGTATTAATGGACGTCTTGTATCCATGAGCACCTAGATCTTCCTTTGTGATCATCCTTAGTAGGTTGCTCGTGGGTACTTTTTGTTAAATTCTATGTGAAGGCCATTTGCAAGGATGACAGAAGAAGTCCAAGGCCATTCACATTATAATGGTAGTAGATGAAGGCCATGAACATCAAATCGTGGTAGTAGAAGGGTGGAGCCAAAGATAGGTGACATTGATGTTCAAAACGGCAAGGAAGAAATAGAGAATCATGGTTAGAGAGTTGCGCCAAATTATGGTACTGATCTAAGAAGAATCAGCCTTTGAGATTGGTTATATTGGATTCATCTCGTCGAAAACCATAAAATCTACTACAAGAACTCTCAAAATGGACTAACGATTCATCCGAAATGAATGAAAGAAGTTTAGCTGACCGATACATCAACAGATCAGCACAGACCACTCATAGGTGGCACCAAGCAAGGCATCAACGACCCACGCCAAGAGTCTTTGGTATGACCTGTGCCAAGGCCCGGTGCGGACCGTGCCAATCTCAACGGTCCGCGTGCTCAAGTGTCCATTTTCACTCCAAAATGGCTAAGTATAGCCATGGACCATCTCATTTTCGACGACCTGCACCGTTTCAAGTGCAAAATTTCCAGACCAGCCAGCGGGATGTGAAGAATTGAGCGGCCCATGGCAAAGTACTGAGCAAAATGAGGATTCTGATGACAGGCCACGACAAATGACACAGACCACATATTAGAAGTGAAAAAATGACTATTTTGACGACGTGCCGCACGAGACGACATAGACTGCGCTCGATATGACATGTAAAAATGCCACGACCCACGCTAAATCCCATAGCCTATGCCATCACAGATCAATCGGGCCACACCAGATTTGCCACCGTGCACCGGCATGATGCAAATCAGCGGCGTGGACTGCACCATCCGCGGTGGTCTGTACAAGAGGCAGCTGAACTAGGGTTTCACATTATTTTGGCCTATTTTGGTCCTATTTTTAGGTCCAATCCTCTACTACTGTATATATAGCCTTAGCCTACTAGGGTTAGAGGCTTGGATCATTTTTCATTAGTTCATTGGTAATTTGGAGAGCATCTTAGAGAGAGAAACATTCTCTCTTCTCTCTTTCTTTCCTTTTTATTTTACTTTGTCCTGGGATAAATCTACATTTGAATTCCATATCTAGGGAGTAGTTTCTATAGTTTGGGGATAATTGTATTCATGCGTTGATTTATGCTAGTTCATCCTAATTATTGTGCTTGTGATTTTATTATGTCTTGTTCTTGAATGTTATAATTGCATGAATGATACACTCTATTAGCAAACACTCTAGTCTATATTCATATTGGTGAAAATATTGATACCCTCCGAGGAAGAGAAACCACAGATGTGATATGGGTAGCAGGGTTCGGGCCCATGTGAGTGTGTGCACGTAGGTCTTTTCTGAGTTTTACTATTACGATGACAACACACCAGTCTTAGCTAACTATTTAGTCCAAAGAGTTACGTGTAGAGATAGCACAAAGTAGAAAGCTAGGGCTGTAAGAGGTCCTAGTGTCATAGATAAGGTGCCCACCTGCTTTTGCCTCATTTATAGGCCTAAGGAGTAGAGCATCCATGGTGGAGTTCCCGGGACATAATCGTACGGGGGAGAAACACACCTACAACAATGGCTAGATTTTGTTGTACTCCCCTAATTACGGAGGCGATGCGATGAAAGATTGCAAGAGCACCCAATGTGACAGGTACGGGGAAGTGCTGACCATCATTCACACCACGTGTTATGAGCACTAGATTAGGTTGTTGAAATCTCACATGTGAATGAATCGAGGATCAGAACATTAAATCAACCATGCTACGCAAGCATTCACCAATTGTCTAGTTTATATGGTTTACTTGCTTTTTTACTTTCATGTTAGTAGTTGATAATTGAATAACCAAACCCCTTTCCCCCTGATTTACTATACAGTCTACTCCTAGCAACACAGAAGAATTGACAATTTGGACGTGGTTTTGTTTAATTGACTATTAGACCCTATCATCTCTGTGAACAAAGAAGATAGGTAGTAAGTTGATCGACCTGGTCTTGAGCTCGAAGTGCCCATTTGGCCCAACCAATGGATAATCTATGCACATTAGTTATTGATCAAGGTTGAGGGACATAATTTCCATCAATAAGGGTTGTCTCAAAGGAATCTCCCTTTCTTGGATGGGATGAGCTCTTGCCTGGAGAGGAGGATGTTGGGGTCCTTCTCCCAGAATGTGACCTTCATGCTCATCTTGATGTTCCATGGATGTAGAAGTGTCCGCAAAGTGGTCACTAGAAGGGGTGTTATTCACACTTTCCAAAGAAAGCCTCCTAGCCCTTCTCAAATTCAACTCTAACTCGGGGTCGCAGTGTAAGGGTTCTTGTGAAGAGTATCGCATACGAATCATACACCAAGAACTCGAATAATACATCTCCAAGCCAAGCAAAAATGGCTAATCAAACGCACAGGAATATGTGTATATGCAATATTGCAAATTCATACTCAACCTTAAACTAGTTCATCATCACAAAGGCCGAATCAAAATCAAGTCAACTAGTTCAAGTCCTAATCACAATTGCATATACAATCCATACTATGTCCAACAAGCCCATATTCTCAAATCCATGAAGTTCACATAGTTGAAATCAATATGCTATATCTCAAAACCACAGTTGTGCTCAACTAGCTTAGCCACCATTAGTACATTCACAATGTCAACATTCACGTCCTATGGCTAAACTACCCTAAGCGAAATAACATTGCAAAGCGCAATAACATTTTATCCAAATAACAACTATTTTGAATCAAGGGCCAACATGCCTCCTATCTAGCATAAGTTACAATCTATTCTTAGCCACAACAACACAAATGCACACAATCCCAACTCAAACAAGCACAATACAATCCAAACTGCAACCACAAAATATGCACACAATACCCATCAAATTAAATTACAGGCACAATTTATTCACAAAAATCAACCAAGATCCAACAATTCAATTTCCTAAGGCATCACACATAATCTACACAATATCCATAAAAAAAATAGAGTAGACATTCATAATCACAATTGAAGCTCAATAAAGTGAAGAAATGTACCACCAAGATGTGTAGGAAGAAGAAAACAGAAAGCCCACAATAAATTCAAAATCAAATTGCTCAAAGTGACAAAACCCCCAAATTCTAGGGTTTGTGTTCTTCAAAGATTTTTTTGATTTGTGGGTGGAGGTTGGGAAGAACAGATGGGGTATGGAGTGGTGGTTGTGAGTGGTGGAGGGCGGCTGTTAGCGGCGGCGCTTGGTGGAGGGAAGGCTGAGGGCAGTGCAGAGGAGCGGGAGAAGGTGAAGTACATCGGCGTATTGTGGATATGTGTGTGGAAAAATGGGTTTAGCCCATTATTTAAAGTAGATTTGTATGACCGTCGTGACTCGTAACGTGTTCGTCACGACTTGCGACGGTTGGTCTTGAGGGGCATTGGGTCTGGCTAGGCTCGGGGATGAAATGACACCTTGAGGGCTCACGGCTTCAAGGTCATGAGAGGTTCGGCTCACGACCCCGAGGTCTCGAGAGGATGTTCAGCTCTGGTTAGGCTCGAGGATGAAAGATGATACTCGAGAGCTCGCAGCTTCGAGATCTTGAGAGGCAAGGCTCGAGGATGAAAGATGACACCTCAAGGGCTCGCTGCTTTGAGCTCTCAAGAGGCTTGTGGCCTAGAGGACCCGAGGTGGTGATGTCTCGAAGGGCTGGTCTCGAGAACTGGCCTCAAGAGGATGATAGATTTCATGTACGGCTCAATTCGAGGGCTTTCTGCCTCGAGGTCTCGAGGGGATGATGTCTTGAAGGGTTGTTTTCAAGAACTGGCCTCGAGAGGATGATGGATTTCAGGTTTGACTCAAGTCGAGGGCTTGCTACCTCGAGGTCTCGATGGGATGATGTCTCGAAGGGCTGGTCTCGAGAGGGTGATGGACTTTATGGTTCGGCTCGAGTCAAAGGTTTTGGGCTTCGAGGTCTCAAGAGGATGATGTCTCGAGGGGGTAATAGACTTTCAGGTTTGGCTCGAGTCGAGGGCTTGCTACCTCGAGGTCTCGAGGGGATATGTCTCGAGGGCTCTCAATAAGGTCCTCGCGAAGCCATCACGGATCGCAAAAAGTGGAGACCGAGACCTCCATTTTAACACAAGATTTCTGAGTACCTCGCGACCACTCCATCGTGAGTCGTGACGAGGCCCTCGCGGCTCGCAAAAAGTGGAGGCTGAGACCTTCATTTTAACACAAAATTTTTGAGTACATCGTGACTCGCAACCACTTCGTCGCGAGTCACGACGAGGCCATTGCACTCGCAAAAAGTTTTGGCTGAGATCCCCATTTTTAGCCAAAATCCCTGATTTGGTTGCGATTCACAATGAGGTCCTCGCGAGGACATTGCAATGATGCCCTCGCGAGGCCATCGCGACTCGTGACCACTTCTTACCTGGTACTTCAATTTTTTTCTGATTCCTTCTCTTGTCCAAGTCTTTCCTTCTCGATTCCAAGCCTTTCTCTCTTCAAAATTCCAATGCCTTGGCTTCAAAATTGCTACAAAATCATGGAAAAAACAACCCATGAAAATCATAAAGCAAAACAATGAAACTTAATGATAAAATCCAAAACCAAACAACATCAATGGAAAGTCATGAATGATGATCCAGATGATCAAAACCAAGCTTATTTAACATCGTCGGAATGACTTGCTCCATTTTCTTGGGCTTTACTCACAAACCGGATCGAGGAGATGAACGTCCTCTCCTTTTTTCGGTACAAAATTCTCGTGGTACGGTTTCAAACATTGTCCATTAACCTTGAAAGTATTGGACTTAGCTCGATCTAGAATCTCCACCGCACCATGCGGGAATACCTTAACCACTTCAAAAGGACCAATCCATCGGGACCTCAACTTACCTGGGAATAGGCGAAGGAGAGATTGGAATAGGAGGACCTTTTGACCAACGTCAAAATCCTTCCTAATGATCATCTTGTCGTGCCTCTCCTTTGTCATCTCTTTATAAATTTCAGCGTTCTCATAGGACTCCCTCCGGATCTCATCCAGTTCATCCAATTGTAACTTCCTATGCAAGCCGGCCTCATCTATAACAAGATTGAATTGTTTGACCGCCCAATAAGCCTTATGTTAAATTTCCACCGGTAGATGACAGGGCTTACCAAACACTAACCGGTATGGTGACATACCGATTGGTGTCTTGTAAACGTCGTATACGCCCATAAGGCATCATTCAACCGAGAACTCCAATCCTTCTGATTAGGGTTAACCGTCTTTTGAAGGATGGAATTAATTTCCCAATTGGAAACTTTGGCTTGCCCATTAGTTTGCGGGTGATAGGTGGTGGATATCTTGCGAGTGACGCCATACTTCTTCAAGAGTGCCGCTATGGTCCAATTGCAAAAATGGGTGCCACGGTCACTAATCAAGGCTCGGGGTACCCCAAACCTAGAAAAGATGTTATCTTTTAGGAATTCTGCAACCACTTTAGAATCGTCAGTCCTAGTGGGTTTTGCTTCAACCCACTTCGACAAATAATCAAAGGCAATAAGAATGTATGTAAAGCCATAAGAACTAAGGAAAGGTCCCATGAAGTCAATACCCCAGACATCAAAGATTTCACAATATAGCATAGCTTTTTGGGGCATCTCATTTCTAGATGAGATATTTCCTACTCTTTGACTCTTGTCACAAGCCTTACAAAATATGTATGCATGCTTATTCAAAGTAGGCCAATAAAAACCACTTTCCAAGACTTTCCTAGCGGTCCTTTTAGCTCTAAAATGGTCCCCCGCATGCATAAGAATGACAAAAAGTGAGAATTGAATGTACTTCATTAACGGGGATGCATCTCCTAACAACTTGGTCTACATGATGCTTCCACAAAAAGGGATAATCCCACACATAATATTTAGCATCGCTCTTTAGCTTATCTTTCTGTGCTTTAGAAAAGTAAGGAGGAAATTTTCCAGAGACAAGAAAGTTCACAATGTCGGCATACCACGGTTGGAGGTCCCTGATAACGAACAATTGTCCATTGGGGAACTCCTCCCATAATTGCTCCTTCATTAATAGATTTACCTCACTATCTTTGCAGGGTGCCAACCGGCTTAGGTAATCAGCCACGGGGTTCTCCGTGCCTTTCTTGTCTCGCACCTCTAACTCAAATTCACTCAGGAGTAGGATCCACCTAATCAATATTGGCTTGGCCTCTTTCTTCATCATTAAATAACGAAGCGCTGCATGGTCAGTGTATACAATAAATTTTGTACCTAGCAAGTAAGATAAAAAATTTTCCAAAGAAAACACCACTGCTAGCAACTCCTTTTCGGTGGTGGAATAGTTTCTTTGGGCTTCATTGAGAGACATGGATGCGTAGTAGATGGCGTGAGGCGCTCTCCCCACCCTTTGACCAAGCACCGCTTAAACGGAATAATCACTAGCATCACACATAATCTCAAAAAGCAACGACCAATCCGGGGGTTCTATAATAGGGGCCGAAACAAACCTTTCTTTCAATGTATCAAAATCAATAGCATGGCAACAAAATCAATAGCATGGAAAGAATACTCTTCAAGAGGATACCTTATAGAGTCATTTATGCTAAACTCTACTTTAATCCCATCAAATTCCATGGTGAGTGTACCGTTATGTACACGAATAATGGTCCTAGAGGTCTTCAAAAATGGCCTCCCCAACAAGATTGGGGTGGCATGTTTATCATGCTCCATGTCTAGGACATAAAAATCCATGGGGAATATTAAGGAATTCACCCTAACCAACACATCCTCGACAATACCCTTAGGGTACACACTAGAATGATCGACTAGCTGGATCACCACCCCAGTTTTGTGCAAAGTACCAAGATTGAGGCTTTCATACAAAGAATAAGGAATCACATTTATCAATGCACCTAATTCCAGAATTGCTTTTTCAAAATGTGTATTTCCTATCATGCAAGGGATCGTGAACATGCCAGGAATGCTACATTTAGGGGGTAACTCCCTTTGGCGGAGACATGTTCACGTCTCCCATTTTTAAGCTTGTTCTTCGTTCTTTGTTTCCTATTTACTACACATAATTCTTTCAAAAATTTTGCATAGCTAGGAATTTGTTCAATCGCATTCAAAAGAGGGATATTTACCTCACACCTACGAAAGACTTCGTAGATGTCCTTGTTGGATTCCTTCCTCCTTTTGTCTTTTAGAGCTTCCGGGAATGGTGGCTCCGTCACATATGGGGGAATCTCCACTACTCTTGCCTTCTTGTGAGAGGGGGATGAAGGTTCGGAAATGGAGGTTGATTTCTCAACGGTGATCTCCTCTTCCTTCCCCTTTCCCTTCCTTGCTTGCTCCTTAGCTTCCTCTTCGTTCTCCTGTTTCCCTTCTTTCGCAAGCATTTCAAGCTTCCTAGGTTTGTCCTCAAAAACTTCACCAACCGTGGGAGAGTCAACTTCTTTACCACTTCTCAAAGTGATAGCACTTGCATTTGTCAAGGGTTGATCTCCGGTTGGGAGGGTAGCTTACCCTTTTCCCGGGCTTCCATCCAATTCACCACTTGAGCTATTTGGCTCACTTGAGTTTCCAAGTTCTTGATACTCGCCTTGGATTCATCTTGGAATTTCTCACTTTTTTCCACACACATGTCCAATCGGTGAATGGCTTGCATCACCTCATCCTTTATTAGCCCCGAGCTCTCCCCTTGAACTCGGGGTTTGTCTTGGAGCCTTTGAAATTGTTGTTGAGGTGGCCTATATTGTTGTTGAGGAGACCGATATGGTTGATGTTTTTTGGCTTCCTTGAGGGTTTCCATACTGGAGGTTTGGGTTATCACAATTTACCGAATTGTACGTCCGGTTTTGGTACCCTTGATAACCTTGGTAGCCTTGGTTACCTTGGTAGGTTTGCCCACCTTGATATCCTTGGTTGCCTTGGTAGCCTTGATTCCCTTGATAGCCCATGGCACTTACCTTTTCAACAGAATCCTCTTGAAAAGTGGGGCAAGTGTCCGTAGGATGCGCCAAGTAACAAATTTCACATGATTTAACATGTGGCGCATTCCCGGGCTTCGTCATCAATGATTTGACCATAGATGCAAGGGCCAAGACTTGATCCTTGAGCTTTCCATTATTTGAAGAATCACTTGCATTCGATAGATTTCTCCTTCTCAAATCAGCCCTTGAGCTAAAGTTTCTCGATTCCTCCGCTAGCTCTTCATACAATTGCATAGCTTCGGAGGATGTTTTGTTTCCAAGGGTCACCACAAGAACTCCTTACCAACCTTTGATCTTCAGCAAGAAGGCCATTGTAGAAGTAATAAACCAAATCCCCCTCCGAATAACCGTGATAAGGGAAACTCACAAAAAGCTTCTTGAATCTCTCCCAATAGTCGAAGAGAGATTCTTCATGCCATTGGAGGATGTTGCTTATGTCTTTCTTCAAGGCGGCGGATCTAGAGGCCGGAAAGTATTTGGCTAGAAACTTTATTTTCATATTAAGCCAACTCTTAATGCTCTTGGGCGGTAGGTAGTGGAGCCAATCTCTTGCACCATCCCTTAGTGTGAACGGGAATGCCTTCAACTTGTAGAAATCTTTATCCACTCCATGGGGGACCGTACCACCACACAAGAAGTGGAACTCGGTGAGGTGTTTGTTGGCATTCTCCACTTGCCTGCCAAGGAAGATGGGTAACATGTTGATGAACCCGATCTTTAGCTCAAAGTGTCCGTTCGGTCCAACCACGAGATACTCGATGCACATTGGTTATTGATCGAGGTTGGGGGCCATGATGTCTCTTAGAAAAGCTTTCCCCAAATGAATCTCTCTTTGGTGGAGAGGAGGAGCTCACCCTTGGAGAGGAGGATGCTCATCTTCATGCTCAATTTAATGCTCCATAGAGGAAGATGTATCCACAAAATGGTCACTAGGAGGGGTATTATTCACACTTTCCTAAGAAAGCCTCCTAGCCCGTCTCAAATTAAACTCTAACTCGGGGTCGTAGTGTAGGGGTTCTTGTGAAGAGGATCGCGTACGAAACATACACCAAGAACTCAAACAATACGTCTCCAAGCCAAGTGAAAATGGAAAATCAACTAAAAAAAATCAAAATAAAAGCAAACTAACAAATATTTACAATTATCATGTAATCACACATAATATGCCCAAACACTTAAAAATAAACGCCTCTTCCCCGGCAACGGTGCCAAAATTTGGGAGGTAATCGCCGTACCTCTCAAAGTTAATACTTTTAAGCCCTAATACTTCCTATCTACAATAAAGTAGATAATGGCAAGTCGGGGTCGTCCACCAGAAGAGGGATCTTTTCAAGTGTTTAAACATATATAGGAGAAGACATACTAGGCACATATATATACATATATATGTATATATATAAAAGCATGTAAAAAGGGGGGGTTTTTGGTTGGTTTGATCCTAAGTTATCAAATTGAAATACAACTAGCAAAGCAAGAGAACTAGGCTAATCATGCAATACAACTAAAGATACGATGTGAATGATAATTACCGGAGCCTTGGGGGCAATCGATTTCCACTTCCAAACTTCATATAGCTCATTGATTCATTTACTCATTCAATTACATTTTATTGTCTATGGGAATTTTATCACTTCTCATTCAAAGATCAACATTCATTCGACCTTAAAGAGTAGTTTCCAAAGACAAACAACGACCATTTGCAAACCTCATTGATGACCCCCCTAGACAAACAACATCATAGGGGTATTTCATCAATGGCATTTCACCCAAAGGACCATAGGTTTAATAACAATAAGCCTTCTATCAAAGACATAGTCATTTAACCAAACAAAACATTTACTAGGTTAAACTTAGAGCAAACAACATTCAAGGTTCTACCTTTCTTTGCATCTATGTGACAAATATGAAAACAAACCACATTAACATACTCATCTAGCAAGAATTACCACACATTACACACAAGAAGTTCTAAATCCATGCTTTTGGATTTTCATATCAAAGGAGTTAAAAAATTTGCAACTTTCCTAACACTCTAACATTTCAATCTTACAAATATTTCATATACTCAAACAACCCATGGTATAAATGGCCTCCGGTCTTCATGCCTCCGTGTTCTTCCCTTGCATGCGAAATCCACTTGGAAGAGGTAAATGAGCGTAAAGTTGCTCTTACCCCTCCTAAGAGAATTTCAAGGGAAAACACAAGCTCTTGATAATAAAAGAGCAGAAAAGTCACCCAAAATAGTATTAAATTATGCATATAAAATGGACATATCAACACTTTTCGGGGCAGAATAAATGGAAGTGTTCTCGAATTTGGGTTATGAATTCCACCCCTGAACATAATAGCACTCGGCCTCACTGTCAAAAGTGTAAATTGGGTGGTTTGTGTTAGCCTTGGAAATTAGAAGAGATTTTAATATGGTGGATCGAGAACCTATCACTAAGAGTAAGAATCCCCTTGATTTTCATATCCCCATGCACTGCGGCTCTGCTACAAGAATGGTAGTAGAGGAACCTAAAAAATTCATAGCTAGGGGCGATACCTAAGCCATGTCACTGGGTTATGAATGCCATAATATAAAGTATGATGTTCGAATGGAGTTGGGCTAAATTGATTTGGTGTTTCTTGAGAAGCCGAGAGAGGATATGGGGAAGGGGAAAGTAAAGCCCGGACCAAAAATGGCACTCGTAAACAGCACACCTACATGGGTTTGGGTCCTTAGGGGTTTCTTCATCTCGAAGGATCTCCAATTTCAAGTCCTTGGGAACTCTAATCGCGGACGGAAGGCTAGACAACGAATGGGAAATTTCCTTGGGAATTGGCTGGGGGCTTTCGAGAACGGGAGTTAAGATCTTCTCAAATATAAAAGGTTGACCCTCCTCATCCTTCTTGATCACGACCTCCCTCGGAACCCTAGACCTTGAGGTGACCCACTTTAGGCCGGCAGTAAACCTTAGGTGGCACCGGACGATATATCAAGCTCTCTCTATCTCCCCTGCTGAACGACTTGGAATCAGCGGTCAATGAGGAAACAACGCCGGAACCTTGAAAACAGGAGTTCTCAACTCTGCCGGTAGAAGGTATAATAAAAAAATAAGTCAAAATTTCCCTTCCCCCCAAAGGCATTTGCGACATTGTGAAAGTATAAAAAGAAAAGGCTGAGTAAAGGGGAAAAGGCAGACTTACTGGTCTTTTGGCTGGAATGTTTGGCCGGAGCTCTCTGTGGATCATGATGAAGTGCTCTAGAGAGAGAAAAAGAAGTTTGAAAAATGATTTGGGTGAAAAGTGATTTAAAACACTTTGATCCGGCTTATATGGAGGGAAGAAAAAATAATAATTACCTTAGGCTGCCAAAAAAAAGTGAGGACGTGGGTAAATGGGCTGCGTGGGCATGAGATTCCAAGAATTAATGAGAAAAGTGGTGCGCGTGGAATCCAGTGCGGACCTCATGCACTCGAAGGCATGAGTGAGCACCACACCTCTCATGTCCATTCCACTTCTCTTGTTGGAGCCCTCTCATGAATAAGAGATCGCGTGCCATATTCCTTGTTGTTGAGGTCCGAAGGCTCTGTGTAAATAAACAGGACCAAAGGCAGCCTCCAGACCCTCGGGCTCTAACACGAATTAGAAAGCTGAGGGTCAAACCCTCAACAAATACACCTACTGGAAGGTCAAATCCATAGTCAATTTGAAAGAGTCTAATTTGGCCCTGGGGATGAACCCCTGGATCCTCAAGGGGCTTGGAAATTGCACCCTGTGCCCAACGATGAGTTTGAAGGAACCATACCAAGGGTGAATCAACAAACTTATTGGGGTAAGCCCAAGGTCAGACTCAAGGCCTTAGGATGAATTCGAGGGCCAAACCCTCAACTTTCTAGGGGCTTAATTATAATGTATAATTCCTACTAGGCCAAATGGCTAGTTTAGCCTGGCCAGATGTCTCTACTTTATCCTTTGGATAATAACCTTTGGGCAAGCCCAAGGAAGAGTTCTAGTACTTGCATCATAAGCAAACAAAATAGTTGCCCTTTTACCAACCTATATAAGGGAGAGAGGTAATTCTACAAACTTAACTATTCATTCATAATTAAAGGACACTCTTTTGACTTGATCGCCGAAAACTCCACCCCCCCGAAAACCTCCGGGGGCTTTGTCTTCCAGGTTCTGGACAAAGCAGCAGCACATACGGCGATGCTGATTTAGGAAACATCGGTGCAATTTTGGTGGGTGTAGCATTGTCGAAATAGGGGCAATCTCAATGGATGGGGTTTTGGTTAGGGAAAGATTCAGGTCCAAGCGATGGGAAAGAGTACGTGTCAAAATTAGGTCAAATTTGAGCGGATATTTGGGTGTATTGTTGGGTTACTATGTATCTAGGTTTAGTAGCTATAACTCACATCTAAATAACCATTTTTATAGCGTACCCGTGGGGTATCGTGAATGTGCGTCGTAAATATGTAAAATGTGCATTTCATTACTATTAATTGTGCATTCAAAATCATAGGCAAATTAGAATAATGCACAATTTTACATAAGATGATGCACATTCTTACAATTTACAATGCACAACATATTCTTGGGGATACGATGCTTATAGTACCTCAGGGGTACCATTTAATTTGCCTCTATCTAATGAGATGGTCTCCTGTGAGGTAGTCTAAACTTTAGGCAGGAGCCGTTATACAATTCTAACAATATTCTAGTTTCAGAGACCTATCTCTAATAAATTTACAATGACCTATTTCTAATAAATTTACAGGAACCTATTGATAATATTTTTACAGGAAAAACCTTAGCCAAAACCTATAAACATCAACTCCTATTGTCAAAACCTTAGCTGGAAAACGAAAAACATCAACAAGAAAAAAATAAAATAAAACTATAAATATCAATCCATATACCAAAAAAACTACAAGACCGAAGCTCATATCAATTAAATCTCATCCAAATAATGAAAAACATCAACATAAGAGAAAAAAGGCTACAAATATAAATAATGAAAAACATCAACATAAGAGAAAAAAGGCTACAAATATCAACAAAAAGTTACAGCACCTCAAGAAAAAATTCTTCAAAAAAAGAAGAAGAACCTGGTGAGAATTGAACCTAGGTCTCCAACCTCAAAGTCTAGAGCAATAACCACTACACCAAAGACTCTTATTGAACATAGGCTCAGTCAAATAATATAAAACCCCAATATGTACATTAAGAACATAAATTATTAAAAAATAAAGGTCTCTTAGTGAGACTTGAACTCCAGACCTCAAACCTCAATATCAAGAGTACCAACCACTAAACCAATCAATATTTAATGATATAATCTTAGTCAAGTAATTATTTAACCTCAGCAAGTCTATGAAAAAAGTAAAACAAAATATTAAACATTACCTCTCAGACGATGAAGCTCAGCTCCGCCGCCGCTGTCGTGACCATCCATTGTCAACGTCGCTGCCCACTGTATGTCGTCCACGCGTACAAACACGCGCGGACTTCATCTCCACTTAGCGCATAGATCTCACGCGCGAGCTTCTTCTCCGACGATCTGCACCAACTGCCACTAGGAAACATTGATTCCTCCGCTGAATCATCAATCGCAGCGCCATAAACATTGTGCCTCACCTCCATCGCGATACCGGTGCACCAAAACCCTACCTCCGCTACGATTACTCAACAATCAACCGACGCGATGCCTCTCTAATCAACAAGCTCTGGTGATTCATGAACTCTGATCGATGTTGATTACAATGACGTTGGTTACAACGACATTGATAAAGAAGGTGGTGTAGAACTTGTTGAAGAAGACATTGGAGTTCAGAGTTGTGTGTTGACAAAAACACGTTCAGAGCTTCCGCCGCCGGTGCCTTAGTGTTGGCCGACGATCTCACTGGTGACGCAGAGCGGCGATGGCGCAGAGCAGCGGAGCAGTGGCACAGAGTTGCAACGATCTCGCTGCCGCAGGTAGAAGAGTGCTCTGGCGGAGCTGTGGCAGTTCGCGACTGAACAGTGGTGACTACAAATTTTTTAATCGAAAAAGGAGAAATTCGATCGGAAAAAGAAAATTGAAACTTTTGGATATTTTTGTGATATTATAGTATTTTGATAATTACACGATAGGTCCCTATATTTATCAGCATATTTAAAAAACTCCATCCCAAATGAAAATTCTTATTATTACACAATAATCCCTGACCTAAAGTTTAGGCTGCCTAAAGTAAGACTTTGTGCTATCTAATAACATATGAAATTAAAAATGAATAAAATCACATAAAAATTCTAAATTATCAAATTAAATAATTATACATCAAACTAAAATAGTTAAAAATCAAATAAAAATGTTAAAAATAGACTATATTAAAATAATTAACATCAAATCAAATAGTATACATATAAAATAAAATAAGTCAAACATCAACAATTCTTATACTGTAACTCTGGGGTATCATGATTGTGTATTGTATACATGTATAATGTGCATTTCAATACTATTATTTGTGCATTTCAATACTATTATTTTGTGCATATAATACTTACTTAGTAATCATAATCAAAATATGATAATGCACCATCTTACATAACATAATGCACCTTCTTGCAACATGAAATGCACATCTAAGGATCCAGTGCTCATGGTATACCAGGGATATCATACAATTTTTAAACATCAAATAAAGATACTAAAAATAAAAATCAAATTAGAATGGTTAAACATCAAATAAAATACAAAATTGAAATACGTTAAACATCAAACTAAAAATTTTAAAAAATAGACATCAACTAAAATAATCAGATATCAAATGCTAGCAATAAAATCACACATCAAAATAGTTACACATCAGTAACATACTAAAATACGCATCAAATTAGAATATAAAAAAATCAAACAAATAGAATAAAAAATACATAAAATTAAATTAATTAAACATAAATAAAAACACAATTAAAATTTAAATTATCAAGTGCTCAACAAAATGTGACATAAATATCAAAAAAAAAAGAAAACATCAATATTAAAATTATAAAAAATCATTTCACTCTATTGAAACATTAAGGGCATGCATAAAATAAAAATATAGTACTATTTTTTATAAGAAAATGCAACATTGATGTTAATTTTGAAATGACATGATGAAAAGTGAACACATTAATCAAAATAGAAAGTATAAACTTAAAGTAGAAAATTAAAATAGTATATTATCATATCTAGTGTCAAAATATATAAAGTATAAAAATTTAACATGTAAACACAAAATATACCTTAAAATATCTTAATTTTAATTTTAGTAAAAAAATAATCATGAAAAATCACAAGATTTTGTTGGAACAGCTAGTACTGCAGATGAAACATCACACTTGGTAAAAAAATAGGTGCATCATGTGGGAATGTGAGAAAAATTTGACCCGCAACTTTCTTGACCCGAATTGCTGACTTGTATTTTTATGACCCAGCTAGTTTTCCAATTATTTACATCATTTATCCAAAAAATTGATATTTTCACCTAAATCCCTTCTTACTACCCCAAACTTTCTATAAATTCTATTAAATCCTATCCTTAAATAATACTCGTAAATTGCCTATTTTAACCTCGGTATCACAATAAGAGTGCCTCTTACAGCCTTTTACAACTTGGTGTTGAAGTAAATTTGAAGAACTAAAATACTTGTCCTTTTAAATTTGTGTTTATACTTTAGTTTAATTTAATTATTATAAATATTACATTGAATTGATTCCATTTAGTTCGGTTTATTAGACATGACCTAGTTCTTAGCTAAGTAGTTTAACTTATTATATATGAAGGGGTATTCTAAGAGGTGGCTTGTCCATAAATGTACCTATTTGCAATTAACGAATCCACGGGGCATAATTGGGTCATAAGGTAATTGGATCATGACCATCAGATCCTTTCCAAAATGGTTACCTCTCTGCGGCTAAAACCTAAGCTTTCATCCCCCAACCTTTCCTCATTGATTCCTTCCAAAACATCATTGATTCATTCTGTTCCTTCTCCGAAATCCTTCCTTCTATGATGAATTCTCTAATCGATCATCCACTCTTGGATTAACAGCCACTCGCAATAGGAACATATGAAATTTCAAGCACTTGGTGCATCGAAGCAAATTTGATTGAAGCCAATCTGATAAAAACGACTGAATTTCAATTCGAAACAAATGAAATTCAGCAGCAGATGAAGCTTTTGCTAAACCTGATCAAATTCTTCAGATTAATAGTGTCCAAGATATAAATTCTATTCACATCTGATTGAGCTTACATCGTTGAATTCAATGTGAATGAAATTGTTATATAAACCTCTTAAGCAGTGAATGTCTGAATTCTAATTCTATGAATATGTAAGGAACACATGGAAAACAAACCCTCTCTGGATGCCGCACCCCTCCTAAAAAAACCCTATCTTTTCATAATCTTCTTTTCCCCATCTCCTCACTATGTGGGGAGATGGGGGAAACAACTGTTTATTTTAGTTGATGTTCTTGTGTTATTGAATAAGTGTGAAATTTATCTCCATACATTCATTTTTTTTCTTCCACTGGATCGATTATATCATTTTGTTCAAGATAATAACTCGATTTAGTTGTTCAGGTCAATGTAATTTTCTCGATCTGGTTGTACAGATAGTGTGTTTGTGATTTTCTTTGTGTTTTCCTTTTTGGGTTCCAATTATTTGAATTCGTCGATTTGTGTTATTCAAGGTGTTTATAGTTTGGATAACATAGATTGAGGTTTGGATAAAGTGGTACTACAGTTGAAGAAGATCCCCGTTTGGCACAGTGATTGATGCTTGATACGTTCCTCTCCACCAATTGGTATGATTTTCACATGAAGCAAGTTAATATCCCTGAGGGCGATATTACTTTTTTTCATTGGATGTTTAATTTGTAATAGTACAGAAGATCAGTCTAGTTGACGTATAATTTAGATATTATTGCAATATATTGATTATTGATAGATGCTAGTTAGATTGGATGTCAATTACACTCGTTGTAATCGCCTCTGAGTGCTATTCCCAACATTTATGAATGATGATTTTAAAAAAGTGGAAAACATTAACACCATATGATATATGATGCTGAAAAATTTTATATAGCATTTGCATTTAATAGCTTTTGTATTGTTTACGATAAAACATGCATAGGATTAGAAGAATGTGAAATCCTTTATTTAATAATGAAATTCTAGTTTATAAGTTAGCTTATAAATTGTTTCAGTTTCAGTAGAATATTTATATTCTAACTTAAAACAAGTATTTCTTATAGTACACAAAACAAGGAAGAGAAATTTATCAGTTTGAAGTTTTCACATACATATGCATTAAAACTTGCACAGGTTAGACTAAAAATGGCATTTCTTATAGTGCTCTAAACAGAGCATATAATTTTGTAATTCTTAGAATCTTCATATGGATTGTGCATATTTAACCTTCAAGCATGGTTTTTTTACATTAAAATTTGTATTCATTTTCTAAATAGGAGCAGATTTTCCCAATATAATCAAATAGATGTCACGGAAAATCGTAACATGGTGAAAGCAGCAAATTTGAAAGCATTACATACTTTGTATAAAAAGCATGCAAATGTTATTGGCTGCAGCTATAGGAAGGACTATCAACAATAACGAGCAGATTCAAGAATGATACTACATATGCTCCTGTGTGGATCAAGCAAAAAATATTAAACGCCAATACTATCAGCTATATAACTTGTGTAGACAGTGAAGATTGGCTTCCAACCAAAAAGAAGAGGAAAAAGAAATGACCTGATTACAAAAACAGGGTTTCTAGCTAAAATTAGAGTCAAGTTGCATTGAGATTGTTATATAGTGGAACATCACTTCACAAAACACGAAAATGAGTTAACATGACCAGTCTAACAATTTCTCAGTAGGAGTGAACATAGGATTACAAATTAAAGGATAAGTCGCTGCATCAATGGAACAAGCAGGTTTAAAACCAATTGTGGGTTATAGATTCATGGCTTTTGAAGCTAGTCGCAAAGAAAATCTGGGGCATACGATGAAAGGCCACATCACATTTGTAACTCGGCTTTGGATGAAAGAAATTATAAGTGGAGATGCTCAAAAAGTTGTTGATACATTTTTGGAAATAAATGACAAGGACAAATATTTCTTCTTTAAAGTTATATTTGATGAAGAGACAAAAATATCAGTGGTATATTGGAGAGATTCAAAGATGTTGGCGGACTACAAACTACATAGGCATGTCACCATATTTGACACCACCTAGAGAACAAACAATTATAACTTGATTTGTGAACCAATAGTTGGTGATAGAGGTTGAGCCTAAGAAGGGCATTGGGTTGTAGATGTGGCAACCCAATTAGGGTATTATTTAATACTCTAGAATAATTACCGTATTCGTGAGTAATTAAAGGTGATAATTAAGGAATTTGTTATTTAGGACACAGAGTATAAATACAAGGTACACATTTATTCATAATTCATTATGTCTTAACCGCATTGGACTCTTGGACTGACTTAGGAATCAAAGAGCTGATCCATGGAACCCTCTAGGGATAGTTTTATTGCAGGTTGGTTCGAGAGGAGCTCAAGCCCAAGAACTGGTCGGTAGTTCGAGACGCATCAAGTGGCACCGACTGTGGGGACGATTAAGCCAGATCAAGGGTATTGAGGGTTATCATCCACGGTTAGTGAAGGAGTGAAAAGTTAAGAACGAAGGATTCAGGAGCAGGAAATGAAGCCCGTGTTGAGGATACTTGCATGGCTAACCCTCAAACGTCAGGAACCGAGTCGCGTGCAGAGCCTGTTACGATGGTAGACCATGAAGGGAGGCAAACTTTGGTAGCATTTATCGCAAATACTATGACAGTGATTCAGGAGGATGTGCCGGGGTCCTTGAGGTAATTGGAAGTGATGGGAGAGCAGGGACAGAGAGACCTCGATCCCTTGCTCGAGGGGGCAGCTGACTTGAGAGACAGAAGGTTTATGGATGTTTCGGGAGATTCTTATGTGGAGGCCTATGGCCAGCACATGAAAGGAAATCAGAACGCAGGGAGGGCAACCCCTAACCAAGATGTAGAGCGGGTAGCTCAGGTCCTGGATGCGGTAGACTATCGAGTTACCCCTCATCCGAGTGATGATAGAGTAACACATGGGGTACTTCCAACCTCATCTGAGGGAACAACTATGGGATGTGCTTCTCAGCCTGAGAAAGCTCACCCTTATCATGCATATGTTAAAGAGCCATTGTAAGCTAGGCCTCAACCTTCCATTCCAGGTTACTCACAGGGACCAGTATATTCGTTACCTTCACTAGCCTCATTTGTTCCTGCCCTCGACATACCTGGGGAAGGGAAAACATATGAGATGATGGCTTCTTATGCCATTCAAAGACATGGAAGTATGGGAATTCAAGGAATGATGATTAGTCAGGGGCCTTACAATCCCTATGTCCAGCTACCACAACCACCAGCTTACCTGGGTTTAGGACAGCCTTGAATGAACCCTAAATATAGGGCAACTCAACCTTCTTATCTATCACAGCTGGGGGGTTATGACAGGGGGTTGGACATAACTAGGGGGCAACAGGAACCCCCCCCCCCCCCCCCCCGGATGCAAGAAAATCGTTAAAATGGGAGTTGGATAGGTTGATCAGTCCCTTGAGCCAGGCTGCATGGTCTCCTTTCAGCTCAGTGATTACGGGGTTCGATGGCCAATAGAAGTGAAACCTCGAGAAGGAATTCTCACGTACAGTGGTGATACCGACCCTCAAGAGCTCATCCAGACGTTCCTAGGTTTGATGAGTTTGAGGGATTTTGATGAGAATTTGACATGTAAGCTGGTAGTAAGCTACCTGTCAGGAAAGACACAAGAGTGGTTCAATAAGTTGCCAAGGAGCTCGTTTAAATCGTACTGAGACTTCAGTGGAGTCTTGTTGAGCCAGTATGTGTAGAAGAAGAAGTTCACAAAAACTCTATTAGAACTCTGTCAGACAAAGCAAATGACAGAGGAGAGCACAGAGGTTTTCTATCATCAGTATGTGGATGAGATCTTAGGAGTAACAGAGACAACGAAGAGTGAAGTGATCTAGGAGTACCTGCTGGGGATGCAGGATCTGGAACTATCCGAGAAGCTAAGTACTAATACCCCTAAGATGTTGCAAAAACTTCAGGAGGTTGTACAGCAATACTCGAGGGTGGAGGAAGTAACCAGAAAGAAAGTGATGGCCTTACAGAGAAAATGGGAAGAAATGTAGAACTTAGAGGGAAAAGGCCAGTCGAACCCATAAGAACACCATTCAAGAGATACACTCCATTTCTACCAACACTCGGAGGGAGAACCCATGCACAATTTTTAAGCATACATAGAGGGTTGTTCTGATCACCCCCTACCTTTGCAAAATTTGCATAACTTGGTGTTGGCCCAGAGAGAAAAAAATTGGTATTGCAATCATCACAGGGATTATGTCCATGACTTAAATGATTGCATGCAGTTGAGGATGGAGATTGATAGATGTGAGCGGGAAGGACGATTTTGAGGGCAAGGACTCAAGAACCAGGCTGCACCCTCAAGGCCTCGAATGAACCAATGGTAACCTTATAGAAGGAACAATAAAAAAATAGGGGTAAAGGAGATAGAATGCCTCGAGAGCAGGCGGTTCGAGATAGGGGGCATGAAGGAAGGTATAATAGACCCCAGGATCAACATGGGGGTAATTAAGATAACCAAAATAGGGAAAACTCACCCGTACAAAGAGTGATTGATGTCATCAATGGTAGAGAGATCTTCAAATGCTGTGATAAAAGAAGAGGCTCAAAGGTCCATGTGGAAGAACCTAGCCACAAAAGGTTTCGACCAAACGAGACGGCCACTTTCTCGGAAGCGGATGTAGTGCCAGATCAAACACCTCATGCAGATTCTATGGTAATTTCGGCCATTATTGGAACATTTTTTATAAGAAGAGTATTCATTGATGACGGAAGTGGGGTAGAAGTGATGTTTGCTAAGTGTTTTGATCAGTTGGATACAGGGTGCGACAACTTGAAAAGGTCAGCCTAACCTTTATCCAGATTCATGAGAAACCCAATATTCCCCCTAGGAGAGATAACCCTATCCGTTTGCATTATGGATGGTGACAAAGGGGTGACTATCACTGTCGTGGATGCTCCTCCCCTCTACAATGTGATTTTAGGAAGGCCATGGATGTGCCAAGCTAGAGCAGTCTGGTCACCCTATCACCTTATAATGAAGTTCCCGCCTGAAAAGGGAGTGTAATCCATTCGAGGAGATCAGATTGTGGCTAAAAATGTAACCTTATTGCGGTACAAGAAGCAAGAAAGTAAAGAGATGCAGCAGCGGTGCATGTAGATGTGGGATTAGCCAATACAATACAGATGCCTATTTGAGACACGGGATCAGTAGCTGTGGGGAAGCTAATTCCCAAAGATTTAAGGAAAGATTGAAAGACCTATTGGGAGAGTATGGGGATGTGTTCTCGTGGGATACATCTGACCTAACGGGAGTACCTTCGAGTCTTGCACTGCACAGGCTAAATATTCACCCCTCGATAAAGCCAATGAAGCAGAAGAAAAGGGTGTTGCTCCTGAAAGGGATGAAGCAATTAAAGAAGAGGTGGAGGAGTTGTTGAAGGAAGATGTCATCAAGGAGGTGTTCTATCTTGAGTGGATTGCTAATCCAGTTATGGTCCCAAAGCATGATGGGGCCTGGAAAATGTGTATAGACTTCAACGATTTGAATAAATGTTGCTCCAAAGACAGTTACTCTTACCACCAATCGACAAGTTGGTGGAAGCCATCACTAGATACCAAATTCTGGCTTTCTTTGATGCGCATAAAGGGTATCACCAAATATTCATGGTAGAATAGGACAAGGAAAAAACATCTTTTATTACAGATGTGGTTACAGATTGTTATAAGAGGATGCAATTTGGGTTAAAAATGCCGGGGCTACTTCCCAGAGGTTGGTTGATAAGCTTTTCAGGGGACGGATAGGGAGGAATATGGAGATTTATGTTGATGATATGGTTGTCAAAAGTAGAATTTATGGAGAATTCTTAAAAGACCTGGAAAAAAACATTTGGCAGGCTTCGAGGGGCTAACTTGAAGTTGAACCCATTCAAATGTGTTATCAGTGTAGGAGCAGGGAAGTTCCTTGGATTCATGGTCTCAGAGAGGGGAACCCGGAGAAGGTCGAAGCTTTGAAGAGAATGAGAACCCCACAATCAATAAAAGATGTACAAAAGCTTACAGGGTCTCTAGTAGCATTGAGTAGGTTCCTATCGAAGTCCTTCAAAGGGCAAAGAAATTCGAGTGGAATGACAAATGCACGAGGCATTCAAGCAGTTGAAGGAGCACTTGGGAAAACTACCTACCCTGATGAAGCCGGATAAGGATGAGACACTATATCTGTACAATTCTGCGTTGCCTTTGGCAATTAGTGCAGCCCTAGAAAAGAGAAAGAAAAGTTGTAACACCCAATTCACTTTGTCAGTCATTCCTTGCAAGGGCTGGAGACGTGATATACAGTCCTCGATAGGTTGATTCTAGCCATCATACATGCAGCCAGAAAACTGAGACCCTACTTCCAGGGGCATAAGATAGTGGTGCTCACGAACCACCCAATTCGGAAAATCCTATTAAAACTAGATATTTCAAGAAGAATGATGAAGTGGGAAGTGGAATTGGGAGAACACGACATCCAATATCAAACTCGAGTTGCAATTAAGGGTCAGGCACTGCCGGACTTCATAGTGGAAACTACTGAGCCCCTTGAGCATCAGGACTAGGTTTGAAAAGTGAAAGCAAGCAAAAGTAAGCTATATGTGGATGGTTCATCACATTCAGGAGGAAGTGGAGCTGGGGTTCTATTAAAAGCCCTAACGGCAAGGATTACGCTTACATGTTGAACTTTACTTTTAAAGCAGCTAACAATGAGGCTGAGTACGAAGCACTGATTACTGGACCGTGCCTAGCAAGGGAGCTACATGTGAAGAAATTGGAGGTTTTCAGTGACTCTCAAATTGTGGTTCAACAGGAGAACGGGGAATACGAGGCCAGAGAGCGTAACCTGCAAAGATACCTCGAGGTAGTGCAAAACCTGTTGAAAACTTTTAAATCTTACACTTTAACACAGGTCCCGAGGGAAAGCAATCATAAAGCAGATGCTCTTAGCAAGCTCGCTTCTTTGGATTTGGGAACCCAATCCCAGATGCTCTTAGAAGCAATTACTCATGGAAATTTTGAACTAACAAAGTTTCAAAGAATTTGTAGCTACGGTGGTGGAAGTGGAAGACACCTGGATAACACCGTTCATGGCATATCTTTGAGAGGGTGTCCTACGAGAAAATAAACTTGATGCCAGAAAGGTAAGGTTGAAAGCTCCAATGTATGTGTTGCAGGAAGGAGTGTTATACAGAAGGGATTATTTGCAGTCGTTGCTTTGGTGCGTTAACCTCAAGAAGTTGATTATCTCATAAGGGAAGTCCACGAGGGAGTATACGACAGCCACCAAGGAGCTAGATCAATGGCGAGGAGGCTTATTCGAGCAGGATTTTACTGGCCGACAATGTTTGATGATGCAAATTGATATATTCAGGCTTACCACCAATGTCAGAGACATGCCCACATAACACATGTCCCCTAGGAGGAGATGAGAAGCATCTATAGTTTATAGCCCTTTGATAAATGGGGGATCGACCTGGTGGGTCCTTTTCCAGAAGTACCAAGAAACTTCAAGTATCTAATAGTGGTCATTGACTATTTCACGAAGTGGGTAGATGCCGAGCCCCTGACAAACATAAGGGGAAAATGGTTATTTCCTTTTGTTGGAAGAATATTGTATATCGTTTTGGAATTCCAAGGACGATCATCATGGATAACGGAACACAAGTTGCTCAAGATCCATTCAAGAAGTGGTGCGAGGAGTACCATATTAAGCAAAAGGTGACATCCGTTTACCACCCCAAGCTAATGAGCAGGTGGAGGTGACCAACAGGATGATAGTAAATAACATACGAGCACGACTCAAGGGAGCCAAAAGTAATTGGATATGGGAATTACCTAATGTGTTGTGGGTATATCGGACACTCGAGTCTTCCACTACTGGTGAAATGCCTTATGGGCTTGGAGGCGGTAATCCCTGCGGAGATAGGTGTTCCTAGCCCAAGGATGATGGCTGCTACAGATGAGATAAGAAATTTGCAAAACCGATGTCTGGATTTAGACATGGTGGAAGAAAAGAGAGAGCTAGCTTCATTACATAAGGTTAAAGTGAAAGAACGAGTTGGAAGGTACCATGATAGGAAGGTAAAGAAAGTGTTTTTCAACCCAGAAGACTTGGTAATGAGGAAAAACGAGAAAAGAAGAAATGAACCTGAAGATAAGTTAGCTACAAATTGGGAAGGACCCTACAGGGTGATCGAATTGCACTCGAGAAGAAGCTATGTCCTTGAAGTGATGAATGGGATTCAAGTACCAAGGAGGTGGAACATCACCAACCTGAGAAAGTACTACCAACTATGATGAGTGGGTTGCTTTTAAGTGGCACTCTAGCCAATATTTCCATCTATGGTTGACGTTCGAGTGGTTTGCTCTTAAACGACACTCTAGATGATGTTCAAGTGGTTTGCTCTTAAGCGGCACTCTAGATGATGTTCGAGTGGTTTGCTCTTAAGCGGCAGTCTAGATAATATTTCCAGCTACGGCTGATGTTCAAGTGGGTTGCTCTTAAGGGATACTCTAGGAAATGTTTCAAGCCAAGGCTGAGTTCGAGTGGTATGATTTTAAGCGTCACTCATGTGATACTTTTGTAATCCCGAAGTCATGAACTAGTGGACAAAATTGGCAGGATGTAGATGGAAACACCGAACCCAGGTAAAACACTTGTGTCTTTGAACTTTTCAATTCCTACTTATCAAAGATGTTCATAATATCTCTACGTAAGAAATTTGCGTGTGGCACTAATATTCGAGGCACATCAAGTATACGCACGTGCTACTCAAATCCCATTATAATTTTTAAAAGCTCACTAAAGCTAACAATAGTGGGTTGAGAAACTCGACTTGCATTTTCTAGGAGCAAGAAGTAAATAGGCCTCAACTTCATCAATAAACAAAAGTAGCTTTTTTGGTGCCGGTACACAAATTCATTCATTTAAATGGCAGAAATCCCTCTCAAAATAGATCTTCGGTGGAAGGAGTTAGCCCTTTCACCTTTGCCTCTAGATGTTCGAGCTCTTCCAGCTTGATGCCAGCGGCTCTTCTGAATATCCTTAATTTTTTCTTCCATGGGATATTCAGAAGGATCTAAGGGAGCAATGGTCTTACCCACTTCTTTGTGGGGGGATTGAAAGGGCCCTTCAAGGAAGACCCGACACTTTTATGACATTTTGTGGAAGATCCCTTGGTAGCTTTGCTCGAGGGTGCAAGATGCTTTTCAACTTCCTTAATAGCAGATTTCTGTGACCGAGGATCGGATCAATAACTCATGGGGGTGAAACCCTTTACCTTCAATTCTACTAACCAATTTAGAATAAGGTCAAAGGCCTTCTTCTGGCGAGGGGTTCCATTCTCATGGACGTTGACTTCATCCCTCTAGTATCGAGTGGCTATGAGTAGAAATTTCGGAAGCTGATCACTTCCAATTAAATATGAGGAAGGAATGTCGTGAGAAAGTATGTGGGCATGGAGGCATACTTCTTGGGCCGTAATTGTTTCTTCAAAATTGGCAATACGCTCCTTGGCTTCTTTGGCCAGTAGCTTCTGGGCCTCGATCTCCCCCGTAAGTTGTGTATTCTTAGATAAGAGAGATTCTATTACAGAACCATCCTTGGTTGGGGTATTCCACGCTGGGGGCTCGCTCAAAGAGAGGGGGTCTTCGCTAGCTATCTTCCAAGCAAGCAGTTCCTCTTCAAGACTAGAAATTTTGCTTTGTGCCACCAGATGTTAATCGGAAATTAACTCCCTTTGGGCCACTAACCTACAATTTTTCCCATGCAACCAGTTAGGCGCCCTTCCACTTCTAGAAGCCTAGTCGCATTAGCAACGCATAACTTTAGAGAACCAAATTTTAGACATATTTGACGCATTAGTTCTTCAAAGCTTTTATCCACAGGATCGCGATCTTCGACCACCTCTAAAGGGTATGTACCATTAAATTCTTTGGTCAAGAAATCCCTGACTTAAAGGTTGGATGGTCTTTGGACTGCCACACCTTCGTCTCAGCTTCGAGCTGATTAAGTTTGTCCTTCAAAGATTCTTTCTCTTGGTTACAAATATATAAATCATGAGTTTCACTCAATTCTTTTTGAGCACTCGAAAGATCCTAACAAGCACTTTCTAACACTCTTTTCAACGAGTTAAACTATGAAAAAAGAACAAAGGTAAAATTAATAAATAATTCATAAAAATTCCAAAAAGTATTCTTATATCGAAGCTTTAAAAAGTTACACCAGGAGGCCTTAATTAGAAGAGTTACAATCAAGAACGAACCCTAGAGTTATCCTCATTCGAGGTGGATGCGATAATTCCTTCCATCCTGGCATCATTTGAGTTCTGCTCGGGGGATGTATCTGTGGCCTTGAGTAGGGGGATCGCTCTAATCCTCTCAGTAGTGAAGAACCGCCCCTTGGAATTAATGAAATCCTTTTGGGAAAACAGAGGCCATCATTCTTGATCTCCCGTCCCGTTTTACATCTAGAGTAGCCTCGAGCTCTAGCTTGACCAGCTCATCCACATACTTAGCGTGCTCTTCGTATATGGAGGTGGACAGTTAAGGTTTTAGGAATTCCTCAGCTAGATCGCTGCAATCGAGATGCTTGGCTACCTCGAGGAGTTCTACAAATAATTGAAGTAGCTCAGAGATATTTAATAGTTTGCTTTTTTAAATGCCTCGAGCAGTTGGACCTGCTCGGCTGGGTCCTCATCAGCCTGAACCTCCTTCTCGAGGGTATCTCTCTCCAGCGTCCACTAACGTTTCTTGGAATAAAAATTAGCCATCTTCCACCTCTCCTCTTCCAAGGTTTTCTGCTCCTCCTCATGTGCACTTCTCTCCTCTTCGAGCAGTCTCTTCAACTCCAAAATCTCAGTATCTTTCTGGCCTAGCTTTTCTTAGAAGGAACCATGTCCAGAAGTACAAGTGTGGACGAAGGCGGCCATCTTCTGAGTGGCCTCACAGAAAAGTTGGGAAACCTAGAAAAATAGTTGAACTTAGATAAATGCTAGAAAAAGCTCACTAAAATGAATTTTACAATGGAACAGATGAAAAACCTGAGGGTTAGAGACCATGCTCGCGAGATGATGCTCATTCAGAGTCAGAACACTGGATATAGACACTTCATCACTCGAAGGGGGTATCAGGGATGCTGATTGTTGATAAGCGTTGTCACAGTCACCACCGCTTGCTCTGATTAACAGCTGTTGAGGGGCATTACCAACACTGCCACCATCTGCCCCCATCCTAGGGCAAAAATTCATGGTGGGGGGAGGGGGATGACCATCAGCCACTGTTGAGGTAGGCCTTCCATCACCTGCTGGAGGTGTGGAAATCTAGTTTTAGGGGGGTAGGGGTCCCATTAGGAGGGCCCTGACCCTGCTTCAAGTGTGTCTTCTTGTTCCTTAAGCTGTTAGCGAGACCCACTGAAAATAAAGGAAGAGAAGAACAACATCAGTAAAGGTAAGTGCAATAGCACAAAAGACAGAAGAAATAGAATTCTATTAAGGCACCTTCAGAGGCTTTCGAGTGCCTAAAACCACTAACGAGGGTCTCAAAGGGTGGGATTTCTTTGGGGCCCTCAGGTTCACTTCTCATCTTCCTCATATTATCCAGAGTACTTTATACACATACTCCTCATAGATTTCAAGAGAAAATACAAAGTCACCAATCCTGGGGTTAGGATTGTTGAAGCGGTTGTAGTCAAGGGAGCTGTACAAAAACTTTTGTATATCCCTCTCGAGGGTATCCAGACAAGTATACTCGCTTGGTTTAGGAGACTTAACTAGCACGTCTTAGTTCACAGGGGATTCGATACCTCCTGCTGTCAAACAAAATCCCCTTCTTCTAATTTCTTCAGCCACCCGAATTACCATGAACACCAAAAACCTTGTGATGTGCCTCCTGGTTGGTAAATATGATAACAATGTTGGCAGATCACCCACTATAAAACACGTAGAACAATGAGCGGAGCAACTTATACCTTGGATTGATACCAAACTCTTCACATCGTGTCAAGAACAACATAATAATTGCCAAGACGTTGGGATGAACTTGTGCAGGGCTCACCTGGAATTGCTTGAGAAGTTTGGAAAAGAGAGGCTGAAAGGGAAAGGTAAGCCCGCAGAGAAGATGTCTAAAGGAAATAGCTGATCTTCCCTCGGGGAGGTTATGAGGGGTATCTTCTTCTCGAAAGGGTTGAAAATCCGCATATGGGGCTATTCGTTGGCCAAGAGGGATTGAGTCCAAAATCTTTGAGATAACCTTCCCTATTGCGGGGGTTGGGGGCTCCTTCCTAGAAACCCTCAACCTTACCCCTCGAATTATCTTCTCTTCCTTCTTCTGAGAGGGTTTAGCTCCAGAAGATGCCTTTGGTACTTTTGGGATCACTTCCTCCTCCTCGAGGGACACTTCTTCGCTCTCTGGAGATGCATTTGCCTCCCCAAGGGCCTCGAGTGTTGGATTCGGGGGAGGATAGAAGCCAATTTTGCCACTGGTAGGGGATCTGCTTATATAAGACTTGCCCATGCCTGGTGGCCAATTCTCAACGGGCCCTTGAGGAAGCATATCAGTAACTGGGAAAACCCTCATTTCCATAGGACTGTTAGTAATATGGTCAGACACACCTCCTTTGGTATCATGATCACAATGGGATTCTTCAAAATGAGTGCATTCCGAGTCAGTAATAACCCTTTCTGACGTACTAACCTCTGCCCCATCTACCCTAATCTCACCGAAAAATCCCTTGGAGGCAGAACCCTCATTAGAATGGGCCATGATTGTAAAGTGAGGAAAGAAAAATAGTAGAATTAGGAGAGAAAGGAAGTTACTTACTAGTTTTGAGGAAAGGTGACAGAAATTAGATTGTTGGAGAGAGAAAGGGAAAATGAGTGCTTGTGAGAAGTTCCTGCAAGTGAGTAAAAGTGAAAGAAGAAAGAGAGGTTAAGGGGGTAATAAGGGGGGCTGAAATGGCAGAATGATTAATAACTTCTTGGAACTATGAAAAGTTATAGGAATACTCAATCACTTTTTTGCCTTCTGACAACACGTCGTTTGGGGGATAGCGACACGCGCAGTTGTATAGTACGCTCGCCTTTTGAAATCCTAGTGATGAGAGCTGGTTAGAAAACCATATTCCCCCCCCCCCCCCTCGAAGGCAAGAGCAACGAAGTACAAGGTCCATTTTGAGTCTTTGAATTCCTCAAACTGTCCCATGCCTTCGAGGTCTTGAAGAACCCTTGTACTTCTCCAGTCCTTCGAGGTCGAGAACATGCTTTTTTGGGGGCTATTGATAGAGGTTGAGCCCAAGAAGGGCATTGGGCTGTAGATGTGGCAGCCTAATTAGGGTATTATTTAATACTTTAGAATAATTACCGTATTCGTGAGTAATGAAGGGCGATAATTTAGGAAGCCATTATTTAGGACACAGAGTATAAATACAAGGTACACATTTATTCATAATTCATTCTGTCTTAATCGCATTGGACTCTTGGACTGACTTAGACATTAGAGAGTTGACCCCTGGAGCCTCCATGGGATAGTTTTATCGCAGGTTGGTTCGAGAGAAGCTCAAGCCCAAGAACTGGTCGGTCTGCGAGACGCATCAGTTGGGCTCAACAATCGCTTGAAAATAAAAATGTTTGCTTGTGCTTTTTATCGCAAATGAGATGGCTAACACTTTTGTATGTCTTTTGAACACATCTAAGAAGTCCATGGAAGGGAAGGAACCTAGAGCTGGCTTCATGTCGTGCTCGTGTCGTACCTTCTTTCTTATATAATTTGAGGCCCACTGTCGTGCTCGTGCTTATCGTGCTTCATTCCATGCTATTAAAAAAAGTCGGCTCCCAGCCCGCCTAAGTGCTTCTTGCTTTTTGTGATGTGTCGTGCTCGTTCCACGTGTTGAATAGTGCCATGTTTTCTAATTGAGTTAACTCGCCGAGTTAAATTTAGTCATTTATCTAATGATTTTTGAATACAAATTTATGTTTAAGTATATATACAATAAATATACATAAAATTATTGATATAAGATATTTTTAAAATACTATATTTTATTGTAAAATGTTTTAAGTTGAAATTGTTATAAAAAATAATATAAGTTGAATATTCTAAGTTAGAAGTTGAACAATTACAAATTTTAAGTTATTTTATTCATTCTCAATCTATCATAATTAATTACATCATTTAATTAATTTATTTTATCTTAAAATTTTAACTTATAATTTTCATAACAATTCCAACTTATAATTCATTACATTTCATAAAAATATATTGATGTATTTAATGAATAAAAATACCAAAATATTGTCATGAAATGTAATGTATATTTCCGTATTTAATGAATAAAAATAGAAAAATAAATAAATAATTTCATTTTATTTTATTTGGAAGTCATTTTTATAAAATATAGTTAATGTGATATAAGTATATAATTAAACAATTCAAATAAATTACTATTGTGATATCTTGAATTTGTGGTAAGGAGAGTTACATAAAGACATGAATGTCACGAGTTCAATTCTCACCAAACTCATATTTTTAATAAACCCATTATATACTAACATAATACATACACGAAGGGGCCTTTTGGGCCGGGTTTGTGTCGTCCGGGTCGTGTTGTGCCCACGCCTGCAATTTTGCTCAACTCACCGCCAAGGCCCTGCACAAGGGCGGTAGTTTGGTTTGCGTCGTGCTCGGGCTTCAAACGTGCTCATGCCACTCGTGCTTTATATCGGGCCAGGTCCATGTTATCCGTGGGGCGGGCCATCTCGATTTTCAACTCTAAAGGAACCTTTCACAATATTCACAGATCAAACATCTCCAATGGGCAAAGTAATACATGAGGTATGCAATAAAAAATAGATCTTCGGAAATTTATTACTTACTTAATTGAACACTGAATATGGTCAATTAAGCACTGCATATTTTAGCTTACTGTAGGATAAGTTAGCTAATAAGAATGATTAGTTACTTACAAAATTATATATTCTGAAAAATTGTTACAACTTTCATTTTACCCCAAATTTCAGGTCTTCAAAAATATAAAATACAAATTGTGTTTATGCACATAAAACAAAATGCAATTCAACATTATAGAAAATTAAAGAAATCCATTCTTAAAACATTAAAATGTGTGTTGTAACAATTAAAGAAATCCATTCTTAAAGCATAGCTTTCTTTCCTAGTTTGGGGCAAATATCTTGCTACTATGTAACATAATCTAGGATTCAATGTCACTTGGTTACTACAAAGGCCTGGAGACCTTAATATAATACCCCTCACCCTCGGATGTTTATTTTAAAATAAAAAATAAAATGTGTGTTGTAACAATTATTTTATGATGAACCTTCTCCTAACTCCTGTCATGATTTGTATGCAATCCAACTGCATGTATTGATTTTGTATATGTTTGATAAGTCCGTCTTTTGCAAAACCGTTTCAAAAGTGAGATCAAGGACTAAATGACAAATACAAAAAATTTAAAGCATGATTAAAATTCGGGTGCTAAATCATAAATATTTTACATTCGGGCTGAATTTTAAAAACTATACTAAACTTCAGGGGCTAGCCTGCAAATTCAAAAAAACTTCTCCGGCAAATGCCTCGGCCGCGATTCCTTGTTCTCCGGCGAATGCGTTCCAGCGCGAATCCTTCTTCTCCGACGCTCAATTTGTGACTAGAATAACTGCCTACTGAATTTCCAGTCACCTTCTCCGTCGCTCCTTGTTCGTCTTCTCCGTTGATTCTCCGCTAATTACCAATCGATTGTATCGCTGTCGAATTCGAGCTCCGATTTCCCCCCGTCTTCGTCTTCGAACTGCAACTTTCCGATGAATTTCACCATCACTCCTCGCCACTACGACGCTCACCGTCTGGTCATGGTCGATTTCGTGATGGATTCGGCTTTGTACGCCGGAAAACAGAACGGCGACGACGAAAAATTTTGGGTTAGGACAAAGGAATACGGGTTGGAATCGGGTTAGGGCAACTGAATTGGGGGAAAATTCATGAATGGGTATGGGTTAGGCCCAATATATAGGTTTTCTTGGGCTGATTTGCCATTAAGCCTAAAATCCACATTATACTAAAAATACATCAAAATTTAAAAGAATAAAAATCAAGAGTCCGTCTCCTGCGAGACCGTCTTACCGTAAGACCAGGGACTTACAGTAATTTAAGGTAAAAGGCAAAAAAAATTCGGGGGTCCTAGCATAAATATTTTATTTTCGGTTCCCATTTAAAACGCGCGAAAAAATAGGGGGACTAACCTGCAAATACAGAAAAAATGAAATAAATCCGAGAAGAAACACGGGTTCTGAAAACGGGTTCTGAGAAGAAACCTTCAAATTCCAAAACATTCTAACGATTTCAATCGTTCTCAACCGCTGCACTCCATCGATCTTCAAAGATCAAATCTCCAATTTCTGCGAATAACAATGAACAACGACGATCAACAAGAAATCAGGTTTGTTATTCAAAACTACATAATCAAATCAGTTTGTTGAACATTGTACAATCAGATTATGTAAAATTTCATTTATTTTGCAGATCGGAACATCAATTGATGTGCGAAGAAGATGATAGCAAAACCGAAGCTTCATCAACAAGCCTTTTGAACAATGAACAACAGCTTACTGTGGTGAACGACACAATCAATGAAATCGAAAAAAATTCTGTAAAAGGTGAGTATGAAAAACTGGAATCATCATACAAAACCTGATTTAATCTGCTTGCGAATGTTTCAGCTCATGAAGCTTGTGAATATTTTGATGCAGACTGATCTTTCAGCTCAAAAACCTTCACAGTGTTTTAATGTTCAAAAATTGATGCTCTGTTCCAGTATGTGAAAATACTGTTGTATATCTGTATCAAGTTGACCACAATAAACTGTTATGTGATGTTACTGACATAGAGATTGATATGTTAATGAAAGTGACCGGTACTCGTGTTTCTAATTTCAGTTGTTATTGAATATTGGCTGCTAGAACTAGTGTATCATGCTACAAACAGAATGAGTGATTTGATTATGCTCATTCATAAAACTGGATGCTCAGTTCTGGCATGGGTAACAAATCATAGAATTCTGATTGAAGACAAACATGCATATACTGCTATGTGATGTTTCTATTATAAAGATTGATGTTTTAAGAAAAATGTTTGATGCTTCTCCACCTAATTCAGAAACTGACCTGCATATACTGGTATGTGATGTTTCTATCATATATATTGATGTTTTAATAAAAGTGTTTGATGTTTCGGCAACTGATGTCAACTGTTACTGAAACTGACAGAATTAATATGTTATTTTATAATCAATCTGAGTGATGTTTGATTTAAATGACAGATCTGCCAGATGATTTTCCTAATCTATTGGAGATAGATGCAAGGGAGTGTTTGCAAGGAGTGAGAGCAAGAACATGGGAAGAGCTTGAAAAACTGTATCGAGCACATGCAACTGTGCTTGGATTCTGTGTAAGAAAGTCAACAACAAGGCAGTCAAACCAAGGAGTAATTAGAGAAAAATATTTCACATGCTCATGTGAAGGAAAGTCCATTTCAAGAACTAAAACCACGCCTACTCTGCAGCCAGAACGGAAGAGAAAAAGAAAATCAAAAGATTTTCCAGTGATAAGAACAGGATGCAAAGCTCAGATCAGGATCAAGCTTGTTGATGAAAAGTTCTATGAAATCAAGCACCACTTTGTAGAGCATAACCATGAGTGCACAAGATCAGAATGGCAGTACCTGCAACGTAGTGAAAGAAGAATCGAAAATGAGAAAGCAAGAGCAATCGAAGCAATGGAAAAGGCAGGTCTCAAACCAGCAGCAAGTTACAAATATCTAGCATGTGCTGCCCAAGGAGAAGAAAATGTTGGGCACACTATGAGAGATCACATTAATTATGTGAATAGGTACAGAATGGACACTATAGAAGGAGGGGATGCTCAAAATGTCATAGATGATCTTTATCAGATTGCTGCTACCGAGGAAGACTACTTTTTTAGAGTCAAGCTGGATGATGAAGGAAAACTAACTGCACTCTTTTGGAGAGACTCGATGATGAAAGAAGATTACATGTTATATGGTGATGTTGTGATTTTTGACACCACTTATCGGACAAACAAGTATAATCTCATTTGTGCTCCAATTGTCGGGATAAACAATCACTGGAACAATGCAATGTTTGGGTGTGCTTTTATTGGAGATGAAAAGGCTGAAACTTTTGTATGGCTGCTGGAGGTATTTAAAAAATCAATGGGGGGAAAACAACCAGTGACTATATTCACTGACCAGGATTTGGCTATGGCAAAGGCAATTAAAGAGGTATTTCTAAACTCTATCTGACGATTGATGTTTCAAGCTATGGGTGTAACCTTTTAAATATTTATTATGATGTTTTAAATATTCCTTCAGTTGAAGTTTTGAACCAGTGTAACTTATTATATTATTTATTTGATGTTTCATAAAAAAGGTCTAACATGTAATGTTATACTGTTAATGTTCTAAATATATATTTTAGAACCATGCTTCTAATTATCTTATTTGTAATGTCAATAATTTAATTTTTAAGTCATAACCATAACCAGTTTTAGAACATCTGAGAACTCATCATGGACATGTATTCAATTTCTTTTGGTTTGACACTGCAACATGAGCATCCTACATTTATAATTGATGATACATTAGTAGCATATGACCTTTTTAAGAAACTGTTTGATGATGCATTTTCTGAAATTGTTGTTTCGTAGGTATTCAAAGAAACAAAACATAGACTCTGTTTGTGGCATCTGAAACAGAATGCAATTAGTCATTACGGTAAAGTAAAAAGTGATGAAGAATTTGGAATGGCATTCGACCACTGTTTGAAAGGTTGTGCAAATGAAGAAGAATTTGAAAAGTGCTGGAATTCCATGATAGAAACCTACCAGCTGCAAGAAAAAGATTGGTTCAAGCGCTTGTACGAACTCCGAGATAAATGGTGCACTGCACTAAGCAAGGATTTCTTCTCAGCTGGAACTTTGTCATCACAACGTAGTGAAAGTACCAACAAGGCAATCAGCTTCAATGCTTCAAAAACAACCAACTTGACACAGTTTTTTGCAATATTTGGAAAAACTGTCAAAAGTTGGAGAAGCACGGAGACAAGCAGGGAATACAACGGTTCAATAGGAAAACCAAGAGCAGCTGTAGAAGGGCCTGGATTACTGAAGCAAGCTGGGGAGATATACACTCTTAAAATTTTCAAGGACTTCGAAACAGAGTGGAAGTTAGCAATGGCGAGTAAAGTGGAGAAAATATTCAACATTGGCTATGAAGATATTTACAAAGTCAGCCCAGAAACTAATGAAACAAAGGTAGAGAAGGTTTATTATACACTCAGGGATGGTAAAGTGGAGATCAAGTGTTCATGTAAATACTTTGAAGAAGTTGGGCTGTTGTGCTTCCACAGCCTTCGTGTGCTCCACTTGCGCAACATCACAACAATACCTGAAGATTATATACTAAAGAGATGGACAAAGATGGCAAAGAAGGAAATATGGAACCGAGTACTTGGAGGTGCATCAACACAAAATAGCGAAAACTACAATGAGATGAAAGGTAAGATACCATGGCGCCATGAGATGCTCAGAAAATACTACAATTTAGTGTTGAAATGTGAAGATGACAAAGATACTCGTAGAATACTAGAGGATGGTTTGAACAGGGATTCGACTACAGTAGGTCAGCTGCTTTCATTAAAAGATCAAGACAAAACTGAACATTCAGCGACCAACAATGCCAAAGACTCACCACCCGAAGTCCTAGATCCAAAAAGAGCAAAAACAAAGGGAAGAAGTAAGAGATTGAAAGGAAAGCTAGAAAGGAAGAAGCCACAAAAGAAGGAATTTGGGTCAAAGACTCCAAAAGCCCAAATCATCTGAATTAGGGAAGACCAAAGTTGATGAATGGTGAATTCTGAAATTGCAGAACAAATTTGATGTTTCAATACTTTCATTTGACATTTTAAGACTTTCATTGGATGTTACATTTTTCAAAGGTGAGCACATTTTTCAAATGCAAGTGCGGATTGCTGACAATTGATTCCAGCCTGCAGAATATTACCATTTCGGGCAAATCTAATAAATGATGGTATGATAACACCCTTAAGTTAACCCATTGATTGGTAATTTGGTAATGGTTGGGGAAATCACATCTGGTGCAGAGAAGACAATCATAAGCTGCATTGTTTGAGTTTGATGGATTGATTACGAGGCGGACAACTGTTTGTGTCTCCTCTCCCCCGTGTCTGAACATCCTATGATCTGCTGATTTGTTTTCAAACACTCCAGGCACACATGATGATTGAGTCCATTAGTTTAACATCTCTGATCTCATCATGATGATTGAACCCATTTTATGACGTCCCCACATGTTACCTGTTCTCTTCATTTGGCCTTCCTTCCTTTAACATCTCTAATCTCTCGCTTAAATAATCTCATCATGCTAATAAATAAGAGTTAAAGCATAAAAATAAGATTTACTATCAACACCATAAAACATCAAGACATACTAATGAAAATATCACTGCATTACTTTAAAATGTCAAATTCAAACAAGAATTATGAGAATCACCTAACCAACAATCCAAAATACTTGAAACATCATCCACAAACTTAAGTTCATCACATCCAAAAACCATCCAAACCCAGCAATGCTAAAAACCATCCAACAGTAGTAATTAAAAACATCATTCTCAAACACAAGTTCATCACATCATTAAAAAAAAGAATTATTTCTTCTTCAATCCCTTTGATGACTTTCCCACTTGTCCTCCCTTCTTCTGAGCAACTGTAGACCCCTTCTTTTCACGTACAACAGTAGAAGAACCTGCAACTCGTCCAATATCTTCCAAGCTCTCAATCCCAAGACTAAAAGATGGTTCAGGTCCAGTCTTCAATATTGGAACTGCAGGAGTGCACTTCTTCACTGACTTCTTAATGATTTCTTCAATATGATCAAAAAAACCATCAGAAAAATAATCCTGTGAACAAACAGGAATCTGAACTGCAGGATCACTATCTTGCGCAGCAGCTGGAGCTTTTTCACCAAGCTTCATCATCTCAGCTACATAGGATCTGGTAACAATTTCAATATTCCTAGCAAATCGCATTGAGCGCTCAACAGCATCCTACAAAAAAATAAATTATTACTCATAATTTGAAACATCATATAAAAAACAACAAACATAAGATAAATAAAAAAACTTACAGAAGGAGCTTCAGCAAGAATTTTCTCGTCAGTGGGTAAATCGTCAGGAATTTCCAACACTACAAAGCAAGAGGTACTGCGGGCAGTGCCATTACTTGGTCCTGAGCCTAACTTTAATTTTCCCATTGAAGTCAAAGGAAAACCATTGCTGCTCATCACGCAGGCATCAAACCCAGCACTCACTATAGACTTACAAATTACCTTAACCTTGCTCTCATTAAAATGTTGGACTAAGGGGAGGGAAGTAGGCAATGGGATTCCTTGGAATGGAAATCTATAAAGATAGCACATCAAAGGTAGAAATACACAACCATTTACAGCATCAAATGGACCTTTGTTGTACCTCTCAACAGCATCACAGAATTTTTTCAACACATACCCACACCAATCCATCTTCCTGATTTCATTCACACTTTCCACAACCCTCAAAAGCTTAAAATCAACAGTACTTCTAGATGTGGGAGCAAGGAAAGTACACAGCACATACATCAGAAAATACTTCTTAAAAAGATCACCTCCCTCGGTCAATAATGACATCTTACATAGCAACCTATCACAAGGAATATTGTCATGTTTATCAGCCCCTAAATCCATCTTCCAATTAAGCCTCAACTCCATATCCCTATTCTGCCCCTTACCCGAGTTATTAACCTCTACAACCTCAACATCACTTATAGGCAGACACATGCAATCATAAACATCATCCCTGGTTATATAATACTTATCACTACCTATTCGCTGCAAGCGACTAATTGGGTTGAAGTTAGATATCAGATATTGAATCACATTTTTGGGCAAGACACCAAAATTTATCTTCAACAATCCTTCAAATCCTATATCAATAACTGACCTGATCTGCCCATCAGTCAATGATTTCACAAGCTTTACAATCTTACCAGGGCTACACCTCGTAGAGTAGCCCCTTTTCGAGCTGCAAAAAAATTTAAAAAAATGATAAGCAACACCGAAATATGAAACATATCATAAAATTGTTGGTCATTAATGCATACCTAGATGGATCATTGACACCCTTTAGATTTTTCGCCTTCACAACTCCCCCACTCTTCTCTCTAACATTCTTCTTCACAACAGATTTCCCTTTACCATCATTCTTCTTCACAACAGATTTCTCTTTACCATCATTCTTCTTCTCTCTAACACCTTTGCCACCTTCCTCATCTGGATCATCAGATTTTCCACCAGCATCATCAAACACTTCATCAGAATCCTCCCCCTTGTCAGAGTCATCCCCCTTGTCATCAGAATCAGAGTCATCAACCTTGTCATCAGAATCAGAGTCATCCCCCTTGTCAGAATCAGAGTCATCCCCCTTGTCAGAATCCTCCCCCTTGTCAGATTCCTCTTCATCCTCTCCTTCTTCCTCAACAGAATTTGGCTTCTCACCTTCATCGTCAGAACTCTCATCAGATTCTGACCCATCACTTTCCTCCATTTCATCATCATTGCCACTAGACTGATCTGCATGACCAGTTTCATCAATGGTAGCCTGAAGTCTTTGAGATTGGGAAGGAGCAGTACTGAAGATCTCCTCTGCAAACGAAAATAATAAATACAGTCAAATAATAGGTAACAAAAAAAATATCATATGTATTGAAAATTTAAAACAGCAAGGTTAAAACATATGATTTACCAGATGGGATATCAGCAACTCCAGCACCTAGACTTACAGCATCACCTGAAACATATAAAACATCAAACCATATTAATAAAAGGTAAAAGGTAATAACTGAAACATAAAAAATCAGAAATATTGTACCTTTTGTAGCAGATTTTTTAACAGGCAGATCAGAAGCTGAAACATCAAAACATAGTCCTATTTGGTAAAAGATAATAAATAATAAAAACCAAAAGTATGAAAGTATTGAAAAGAAAAACTATCTTTACCCTTTTTAGGGGATTTTTTTTCAGCCACAGCAGAACCTTGAGTAACACCATCACCTGAATTACATAAAAACATCAAACCATACTGGTAAAAGGTAAAGAGTAATGGATTAAAAATCCAAATCAGAAAAAGAAGTATTAGAGAAAAATCATGTTTACCTTTTTCAGCAGAAATTTTTCCAGCCCTAGAAGATGCTAAACTATCACGCTCAGCAAGAGCCTTACCCTTACCGCTAACCAGTTTGACTCGTTTCACAGCGGCTTGTTTCACACACCTCTTCTGGACTGTAGGAATGGATGAAGATGGAACGGGAGATGATGGAATGGACACCTCGGCAACTTTCTTCTTTTTAACATTTCTAGGATTCAAATCTGGAGGAAAACTAAAATATTAATTAAAATTCAAAACATACAACAAAATTATACAGATAAGCATATACCTGCAGTAAACGTAGGTGTTGTCAAGCCACGAATCCTATCTGATTTACGTACAGCAACACCACACTCTAAAAGAAAAAGAAAAAATATTTATAGCATAAATAACATATATAATGAAAACATCAACCGATATACTTCCAATCAGAACAGTAAAGTCAAATGGAATACTTGTATCATCAAATCAGAACTGTAAAGTATCAAATAAAAACATATATAATGAAAACATCAACCGATATACTTCCAATCAGAACAGTAAAGTCAAATGGAATACTTGTATCATCAAATCAGAACTGTAAAGCATCAAATAAAAACATATATAATGAAAACATCAACCGATATACTTCCAATCAGAACAGTAAAGTCAAATGGAATACTTGTATCATCAAATCAGAACTGTAAAGCATCAAATAAAAACATATATAATGAAAACATCAACCGATATACTTCCAATCAGAACAGTAAAGCATCAGAACAGTAAAGTCAAATGGAATACGTGTATCATCAAACTAATAAACACCAGCATCATCATAACACATAAACCCAAACAGTACAAAGAAACATCAGTACAAGAACAGTAAAGTCAAATGCAATACTTGTATCATCAAATCAAAACTGTAAAGCATCAAATAAAAACATATATAATGAAAACATCAACCGATATACTTACATCATCACTCTTACTGAAAATTATGATAGAATCACTGTAATTTAAATATCATACAATATTGACAGTAAAACACACATATAATAAGAACAACATACATAACACCTTTCCAATAGAAACATCTCATAAACAGAAAATAAAGTCAAATGAAAACCTTAAAACATCATAATCAAACATTAAAACATCATGTAAAACCCTAGACGACAAAAAATGAACAAATATAGTAATAAATTCAAATATTCCCGCCAAACAAATTAAAAAAGCAACAAACCTTGGGAAGAAGTCTTCCTCTTCTCCTTTACAGCAGCATTCGAAGAAACGGAAGGCTGCGAGTATGCCTTTGCAATTTTAATTGCAACATCGTATACACCAGCGGAATCAACAACATCTACTTTCTTTGGCATCTACAAAACGATAAACATGAAAACATTCAGCTTCAAAACAACATATATAAACAACATTCAATGAAAACCTAATAAACAACATGCATGTAAAAACATTCAGCTTCGCAATATCCTCTTCGTTTACGATAACAACCTCAACATAGAATAGAGTAATAATCGTAAAAAAGGTACAGAAACCTCAGAGCTCAACAACAAAAAGCTTACCATACAATAAAACGACTAAAAAACAAAGATTATCGGCTAGAAGAACAGATCTAAGTCGTCGGAGTTACTGATGCAGAGCCGAACCGATTATCAAGCAAAATTGCAAGCAACTCCACAAATCTGACCAGAACAACCGATTACACTCGCGTCAAAACACGATATAATGCGTAATAAGCAACAAAAACAGAAGAAAGTACAGAAATCGCGACGGAAGAAGAAAACCTAGGTCGCCAGAAAAGAGGAAAAACGCGGACAGCAGAAAACAGAGCGGTTTTCGAGAGAGAAAAACAAAACGTAAATAATGAGGGGAAGAGGAAGAGTGCAGGCTCAAAATAAATGTACGTTCATATTTACCATATTTACCATATTTACAATTTAACCCATAACAATATGAAAACTATAATTAATACCCCATCCCAAATTAAGTATATAAAATTTATAATTTAACCCCCGGTCTCGCTGTGAGACCGTCTCGCACAAGACTTTGTCAAAAATCAAATAATAAAAACATAGATCAAGTTAAAAATAGTAAAAGGCAAAGTTTTGGGAAAGACCATTTTTCATAGGGTTATGGAAAGACGGAGTTTAATTAGAATAATAAAAAGGTAAAAGGTTTTAGTTGCAATATTAAAAATTTATTATGCAACATGTAGTAGTTATAAAGTTTATAACCCGATTCATGCAATCTGAAACTTTTATCTTCATTTTTTCTAATTTGCATTTTAAACCTTTGTTTTTACATGACTTATGGAAAGAACGCCTTTCAAGAGACGGACTCATAGTAAAAAATATCAAATAAAAATGTTTAAAATACACAAATTTAAAACATAAAATTAAAAGTAATAAAATAATGAACTAAGTCACTGAAATTATTATAATAGATAAACAACATTTAAAATATAAATCAAATTAAACTAGTAAGACATCAAACTAATACACTGGAACGTACAAATCAAATTTAAAATGGTTAAACATCAAATAAAATATGAGTTATTCTTTTGAAATATGGTCTTTCTAAACGTCATGGAAAGACTAAGGTTTAAAGTGCAAATTAGAAGAAATGAAGATAAAATTTTTGGGTTGCAAGAATCGGGTTATGAACTTTATAACTATAACATGTTGCATGATAAAATTTTAAGATTGCAACTAAGATCTTTTACCTTTTATTATTCTAATTAAACCACATCTTTCCATAATCATATGGAAAGACGGTCTTTCCCAAAACTTTTCCATAAAATATATATGTCAAATTAAATAGTAAAACATCAAATTAAAATATTAAAAGTAAAAGGTATATAAAATACATTAATTTTTAAATATTAAATGAAAATGGTTAAACATCAAATAAACATTATATCGAATTAAAATAGTAAAACAAATCCAGTTAAAATATTAAAAATAATTGTGGACTATTAAAATATATTTAAAATATATTGGTGGGTAAACATCGAATAAACATAGATATCAAATTGAAATAGTAAGAGATCAAATTAAAACATTTAAATTACATATGGAACATTGAAAATGCACTACTTTTGAAAAATTAAATTAAAATAGTAGCATAACGAACTAAATCACTGAAAAATACACATCGTATTAGAATAGATAAACATCAAATAAAATATAAATTTAATTAAGCTAGAAAAACATCAAATTCAAAAACTAAAACGTACATATTAAATGAAAATGGTTAAATATCGCATACAAATATTTATGTCAAACTAAATAAGCATGCTAAAATTGTAAAACATGAAAGAAAAAAGTTTAATTGTCATCATAGTTCTATAAAAATCAAAATTCTGAAACACAAACAATTACAATAAAACATCATCCCAAATTTTAAAATCGTCACACATTCAAAAATATTAAAAAATTAAAATTCAAAATCATGTAAAAAACATAAAACATGAAAGTAACATATAGAAAGATTATCATAAATAATTAAAATTATGAATTTAAAATCATACCCAAAACATATAATAGGCCCAAAATACACATCATACCCAAAAACTAACTAAACAATAACCCTACCTCGTTGACCCGCCCAACCCGACCTGATTGAACTGCCGCCCCACCCGTAAACCGTCGTCGTCGTCCTATTTGCTGCCTGAAACGGTCGTGCCAGAGTCTAATTTATAGCTAGTTGTCAAATCTTACTTCATTTCCAACGTCCTCAATCCCTAACCTCCATATCACCATCAAAAACCTGTTAGACTTTGTTTTCCATCGTCGAAAAACCTAGTTTTCAACGACGATCCATAGCTCAAAGATTCGGTAAAATTCTATGTTTGTGGCTACAGTAGCCACAAACGGAAGAAAATAGGGAGGACGCATTTAGAAAATGCGTCCTCTCCTACAACTTTTTTTTTGATTTTTCGTGAATAATGCCACGCATTTTTGATTTTTCGTGGATAATGCCATGCTGAGGTGGCAAGAGGACGCATTTTGTTGATGCGTCCTCTTCTTCCGGTCAAAGTAGGGTGGCAGGGTGGCAGGCATTGCAGGTGGCAGGGTGGTAGGCGGTGTGGCAGCAGCAGGGAGAGGACGCATATTGTAAATGCATCCTCCGATTCCCTCTCCCAGCTCCCCCTCCTATTTATCAACCTCTTCTCTTCTTTCTTTTGTTATCACTTCTCCGAAAATTTTCTTCATTTCACCTCCCACCTTCCTTCCCGAGATTTCACCACCACTCTCCTCCGCCATTGCGCCGCTTGTTCTCCGCCATTCCGCCAAGTTCCTCCGCCATTCCGCTTGTTGACAATATCGGTAATGTATTTTTAATTTTTGGAAAATCCTAAATTTTGCTCTTGTTTTATTTTGTTAAGGTTTTGTTTGAGTAAAATTTGTAATGGATTTTTGGTTGTAGGGATCACAATCGGCCTGAAGTTCCTGCCGTTGACCGTCCGTGACCCACCGTTGACTTCCACATTTGTCACCTTGTCCGTGAGTCTCAGACTGCCACCCACTCTTTTTTTCAATTTTCTTGAAGTTAATTGAACCCTAAATAATTTTACGAATGTGTTCCACGATTATGTGTGCGTTGTCGAGAAAGTTTGTTGTTGATTTTTTGGTTAAATTATAAGTTGCGGAGATCCGGAAATAATTTAGTTAATTCGGATGTGTTGTATGATTGTGTGTAGGTTTAGCGATTAAGTTTGGTCTGATGCTTTGATAGCGTTTAATGCTCATGCGTGACTATATGAAGTAATTATGTGAATTGTTGACTGATTAATGTATTAAGTTTGTAGCAATAGTAATGACTTTTGAGGATACTACGAAAAGGAATGTCGAGTGAAGAGAAAATAAAAGTGATGTCTTTGTATAATCGTTTACTTGATTACGTATTATGTCTGTATTAATAGTGTTGTTAATGTGGTCGAGTGGAGTACATGTACATATTTGAGGATACAATGAAAATGAATGTTGAATGAAAAGGATTTAAAAGTTATGTATTTGTGTATTGCAGTTGTACGATGTTTTTGACTGTGTATATGTATAGAGGTGGTCAGATTAAGTTTAATATGACTGTGGGTGTGTATTATGATCCTCCAATACCGGAGCGAGTTGTGACTCTCGAGAGGAGGTTGAACCACTCAGAATTAGTTGATGTAATTGTCACGAGGCTTGGCATTGCGAGTGAGAGGTATATGTTGAAAATATATTATCGATGTCCTGAACTGATTGGTTCGGCTGTATACTATCGGTGTTATAATGTGAAAGATGATGAGTCAACCGTGTTCTTCTTCAACATTGTTGATCGATTGTCGTTGTCCTCCGCGAATTTTTACATTGTTATGGAACAGTTGGCAAGAACTAATGATTAGGCACGGCCGAGCACGTTCATGTCGTTATTGAGCAACATGCAGAACTTTGCCGATGTACCAAGTGTACCACCACCCGTTCATAGCTGAGGTTTTGAAATTGGTGAGTCCAGCCAACCTTGTGGGTATGCTCACGTGGATTGTGCTTAGCCGTCCACAAGTGGTGGTATGTATGGTATGGACCATGACGAGCAGAATGTCTTCGCTGATGATTACGTGGGACACGTTAGCGACCATGTTGTTCGGCATGATGGTGGCGAAGACGATGGTGACGAAGGTGAACTTAACGGTGGAAGTGAGGATGATCGTTCCTTATCAACTGATTTGAATCCCGGGGACGAGGAAGAACTAGTGGTGTGCATGAACAATGTACCCCCGTCGTTTCATATTATGGAGAATCCGGATACACAGGCCTACTATAAGGATTATGGTGGCCCTGATGAGGATAGCTATGACCCAACTCATTTTGGGTCCGGAGTTTCTACTTATGATCAAGAGACTGGGTAGTGGAGGTGGGTATGCGATTCCAGACGAAGCCCAGTTGGTTGAAGCTATTTCTAGGTGGAGTTCCATGATAATCAGGGAACACAGAGTCGTGGAGAGCAGATCACGCACATGGTATGCGAAATGCAAGGACGTTGTCGAAGGAACTGGGAATTGTCTTTGGGTCACCAGAGCTTCAAAGAAGGCTTCACATGGCATGTAAGAGATCACCAGATGGGCAAGTAGCCATGGGTGTGTTGGTGCTGGTCGATCTACGGGTAACGTGAATCTGACTTCGGTGATGATCGCCCATTCAATCCGCCACCACATTGACGTAAACCCTTCATACACAGTGAAAGATGTACAAGCTCAAGTGAAAGAGGAGTTCAATGTTACCATTTCCTACAAGAAGGCGTGGTATGCTCGACAGAAGGCAATTGACATGGCATTCGGAACTTGGGAGGATTCTTTTGAATAGCTCCCAACATTTATGGATGAGCTAGTCAGGGCCAATCCGAGCACCGTTGTTGACTGGGCTGACATACCTGACAGAATACACGGTCACGGGTGTAGGAAATTTAAATTTGTGTTCTGGGCATTTGGTCAGGCAATTGAAGCCTTTTGCCACTGTAGGCCAGTCATTAGCGTGGATGGAACTCATTTGAGAGGGGTATATAAGTCCACAATGCTGGTCGCTGTGACGCACGATGAAAATGATTACATCCTCCCCATCGCTTACACTATTGTTGACGAAGAAACGAATGAAAGCTGGAACTGGTTTATGGGGAGACTGCGTCTTCACGTCGTTGGTGGTGATAGCAGGCCAATCTGTATCATATCATATAGGCATGCTAGACTTATAAATGCGATGACACATATGGAGGAGTGGATGGAGCCGGATGGATACCATCGAATTTGCCTGCGGCATTTTCAATCCAACTTCCTATCATATGATTCCGGGAAGTTCAAGAATGCGCTTATGAAGACTCTGGTGTGGCAGCTTAGTGGTGCCAGGTGAGAGAGCAAGTGGAGGGAGTACAAGGAGGAGCTGGAGAGTATAGATCCATCTGCTTGGGCTTGGCTCCATTACGACATGACTCCATCGGAATACACTGCATATGTCACTCCGACAGCGAGTCATCAATTCATGTCGCCTACCGCTCCATCACATACGGGTAGTGTTCCATATGCCTATCGTGAGGAGGTAGGAGACGAAATGGAGGACGAAATACCAGAGGGAGTTCCACATGAGGAAGTGCATGTACCTACACAGATGGCTGTTCCACGACGGACATCCAGGACCATACGTCCTCCATCGTGTGGAACAGACGGAAAGCTTTGCAGAGATCGTCACTAGGACAGTGCATGCCAGTGAACACTGATTTGCATTACATTTCACACGTATTGTTCGGCTATTGTACATTTATGCTAATTCATACTCATTCCAACTATGCAATACTTCATTCTTACACCCTTATTCAGGACTAGTTACCAAACTGCAACTCACGCTTCCCTAATTTATCGTTTGACTAGTTCTCAAAATATCATCAGACAAACACGAGTCTACTTATGCAGAATTTTCACCAAAATCAATGGGATGACAAATAGTAAGTTATACATTGCAACATTCACGGATAATTTATTACTTCAATTCACGACTCGTTCTGAAAAATACACTTCTGTTGAATTCATGACACGATTATATAATCGGAAAAAATTGAGAAAAAATCGCTGCAATTAAAAAAAATCCCGCATAACGGTCATTGGGAATAAGCATTTTGCCAAATAATTAAAATTCTCCAAACGCTTATTTTACCCGATTTACCAAATAATTAATTGTCAATACGGAAGTCAGCTTTGAGGGTTCGTCCAAAACCTATTTGGGAATAATATTTCGGAAAAAAGAGAAGCCAACTCCTGAGAACCCATTTCAAAAACGAGTCCTCTAAGTAATATTCCCAAAAAAAAAACCAGCTCAGCGGACTCGATCCTGAAACAGGTCCTCTAAATAATTTTTCGAAAAAATAAAAATGCGCAGGTACGACGACTCGTTTTCAAAATGCGTTCTCTAATAAATTTTTGGGAAAACAAAATTTATTCAGCACAAAAGCTGACTTAAGTATTTTCAGCAAAAAAAAATATTACATCAACATGAGGCCGCATATTTAAAATGCGTCCTCTATTACTTTTATGCTAAAAAAAATTACTCTTAAATTAGCGGAAAAAAAATAAAATTCCATGAGGACGCATTTGATAAATGCGTCCTCTATTACTTTAAAGCTAAAAAAAATAACTCTTCAATTAGTGGACAAAAAATAAAATTACACGAGGACGCATTTTTAAAATGCATCCTCTACTATTTCAGACCAAAAAAAAATTATTCAGGAGCCCGAGGACGCATTTTTAAAATGCGTCCTCTACTTTTTCAGACCAAAAAAAAATATTCAGGAGCCTGAGGACACATTTTTAAAATGAGTCCTCTACTATTTTAGCCCCAAAAAAAATTAATTCATGAGCCAGATGATGCATTTCCCTAATGCGTCCTCCATCTTGTTGTCCATTTTCCAGATACACCCTACCCGCAGCCAACATTCAAATTTTCAGCATAGTAAAATCAAGCTCTTCGGCGAAATCCTTCAACTAAAACCGTCGAAACTAACGACGAATGTGGATATCAGTGGTGAAGAAAGGAGGTTGAAAGAGGCGATGATTGAAGAGAAATGAAGCTTGAACGCTGCCGGAAAATCGCGAATCCAATCGATCCGCGGAGAAGATAGAACTTATAATTTATTGCAGTTCAACCCCTGAACTTCTATCAACTTTTCAAATAATACCCAAGTAATATTAATTTGATCACAACTCCAATAAAAACTTCAATAAATTGTAATTTTAATCCCGATCTCATTATAAAATGATTTTATACAAGACTTTGTCTTGTTTTAGAGTCCTACGATTAAATGTGCAGGTATATTTTAGCAAATATCAAATGGAAAAAATACATCATAAAAATATATGGATATAATAAACCTCTTGGGTAATTTGAGAACAATGCTGGATCTAGAAATATATTAAGTGCAGTATCACCAAAAGAATGATTTATAAAACAAGATTATCATTGATCCAACGACTTCAGCATCTAACCCACTAACAACTTTATTCAGTTACTGTTGCATCTCATGAACCACATTCAAGTAGTTGTTGGCTAAGTTGGTTCAGGTTAGTTCAATACTTTAGCAAAATATTCGAGTGGTCGAATATTTATCCTTCTCATAATGATATTAATAATATAATAATATTGCTGTAGTCCTAAATGGTTTAAAAGTACACAGCTGAAAAACAGGTATATAGACACTGATACAAAGGTACCAAGTCTGAATATCGGTGCTAATTATACCATTGACACCGATATAAACATATGAACAACGAAGTATCGGTGCCTTTGTAACTTACAACCTCGGTATAAAAATATGAATGATGAAGTACCGGTGCCTTTGTAACTTAAAGCACTGGTAACCAAAAAATCGGTGCTCAATACCGGTGCGTTTGTGAAAATAAATAACAAATGAGATATCTATGAGCACTGGTTATGCACGTACTGGTGTATAAAACCTGTTATACGACAAAAATCACGTGAAAAATTGGAAAATGTATTCGGTAAATAGGAATATTGTAACACCGGTTTGGTTTTTAGCTGTAGTACCGGTATATAACCGGTGCTCTTTATACATAAAAAATTTTGGGCAATAGTACAATTTCAGCATTATGCAATCATGTCCATTTTGGGGATGTTCCATTTATCCAATCAAGTCCAAATCGCATAGTTGTGAACTTGAATTATGAAATTTCAATATGGAATTGCTTATTTTGGTTTTCGACAATTCCAAGATTTTTGGAGGGACTTAAGTGCAAAAAGTAAAAAGTTCACTTGAACATCCAAATTAAAATCCGCTCGAATGTAATGAAACCTTATGAATCCGTATAGTATATACCAAGACTTAATAAAAAACCTTATGAATATATCTTCATAAAACACTAACAATAATTCTCCCTGTTAGAACTTCATAACTTCTTAGTCATCTATAGTAAGATACTATACGCATGTACTAGCGCTTTATAAATTTTCACTAAAAGTTACTTTTCTATTTCAAAACTTCAATTACCCCATGGATACCTAATATGAAATAAATTCGATTAAAAACTGACGGTGTAACGCATTTTTGGGCCACAGTATAATTTTATCAAAGTTACGTACGAATCCATTTAGGGGAACCGTCATACACAATTTTCGAACACGGAAAAGACAGAATGTTTAATTGATTTCTTATCAATCCAATTACTTAACTACATTAACCGAAAAAACTATCCAACGATACTGGTCAGTGGATGAATAGTTTATGGTGAAATTTTAAATTTTGGAAAGTATAAAACTAACATTGGTATTTCAGCACCACTTGAGAAGTAGCCTCAGGAAGCTGCTCTAACTAATTTGAGCACCACTTGAGAAGTTATAGCACCGGTAATTACACCAATGCTCTGTACTTAGAAAGTATTTTATCTCCTTTCCTCTCTGTTTTTTTAAAAAAGGTTCCAAAGCAGCCCGAGGCAGCTACGTTTACTAATATGAGCACTGGGTTGACTACTTGCAGCACCGGTTACTGTACCGGTGCTTGATACTTAGAAAAATTTTCAGACCCTTTCCTCTCCGTTTCTAAAAAAATGATTCTAAGGTAGCTTGAGGTAACTGCTTTAACTACTTTTAGCACCGGTTTTTTTACTGGTGCTTGAGACTAAGAAAAATTCATCTGTCTTTGCTCTCGTGTTCCAAAAACTACAAAAAATGCAAGCAATCTGAAGCACCTGCGTTAGATACTATAGGCACCAGAATTTTGAATTCTATACCGGTGCTAAAATGACGTATATCTGAACCATTCATTTTTCTTTTTCATCAAATCTTAACCGTTAAAACTTTCAGGGTATCTATATAAACCCCCTGAAACTCTACTATTTCTCCACTTTCTTTAAACCCTGTTTTGCTTCCCACACCGCCACCACCACCAAGACCTACCACCTCCGCCACCAAGACCTCTGACACCTCCACAACCCCTTTGCTGATGGAGGACAACCGCTGATGGAGATGAGTAGATGAGCATTCACATTCTCCGATGAAGGGAAACACTTTTGCATTTGCATTGGCATACAGTTAGTGGGTTATTCTTCTCTATTGATAGAGGGCAAATGCGAAGAAATTAGCAGACAAGCCCATTCTGCACTGAAATAGGCTCCCTCGTAATAATCTATTCTCTCTCTTTCTTTGATTTCTTTTATAAAATTTGTTGGTATATGTGATTAACAATTGTATACTGCGACAATGGTTGCAGGAGGTGCAGTCGTCGTCGTAGGTCTACTGAAAGCGGTTGCAGGAGGAAGAAGGAGAAGCGACAGCAGGTTTGCTCAACTGAACTTCTGTTTTATATGATATGAGTAGGATGTATACTTTGGATTTTTTGTTCAAGATAATTCTTTGTATACATGCCAGAGAATTTGGACATTATCATAAAGACCTTTGGATTTCTTGATTAATATATATTATGCATTTATAAAAATAGCCCTTTAACTATTTGTTTTTGTGAATTTTACACTCGATCTATAATATGAGTAAAAATTAGTTATATGAATTTATGCGGTAGGTTAATTAGGAGTAGTGTGGAGAATCATGGTTGTGGACATTAGGAGCAGTGTGAACATTACATTGTGGATAAATATGGTTTTGATTATGAAATGAAGACTTGGTGTAGGTAGTTTTTGGTTGTATTAAAGTTTAAGTACCAACAAACTAGTTAGTTTTCTACTCGTGTTTCAAATTAACTTTTTGCTACTTGCTTTCAGAGCTGGATTCTAGGGACGTTTATGATCATTCGTTTCTCAACAAAAGAGTTGCATTTTGAAGCTGTGCGACTCAATAGTAGTTCTATCTTCTAGGATACAATGACAACAAACAAGAGTTGCATTTCCTCTTATACCATTTCCTTTAGTTGTAATGTTATGTATAATCATGTTTTAGAGAGTACAAATTAAATACAAATGTCATGGGCGGACTCATAATGTAGGAATACCATGGTCAATAGTTAAATCATATCATGGGTAGTTGATGTTTAAACTGTGGAGATGTTATAGTCTACGGGCCTACGGAGCAGGGGTGTTTGTCATGGTTTGTTTAAACACTCCCTCCTTCGATTCCCAAGAACTGCTTCATTTTAACATTTTAAATTGATAACCATTAGTTAAAGGGCACTGCATAGGTTGCATTCAATTAATGTATTGCCCTATAACTGTGTAACGCTTATAGCATTTGTAGAACTCTTCCATTTCAAATGTGGAGATTTTATAGTTTATGAGCACCAGAAGAGGCATGGTGTGTTCATAGTTAACTGTATTTAACATTAAACTTTGTTGATTTTAAATTCATTATTAAGACATATGTAAACACACCATGCCTTTTTCAGTATGCTTACATGATGCATCATTACAACATTTGATTTTTTTTTGTTCGACAATAATTAATAGATATTGTTTTGCTGTACAACTCCGTGATTAAAATTGTGCATGATTTGTTGTTGTTTTGTTGATTTGTAGTTGATGTTAAAACTGTAGAGATGTTACAGTCCACGGGCCACCAAAGCAATGAGTGTTTGACATGGTTTGTTTAAACACCCCTTGCTTCGGTTCCCCAAGAACTGCTTCATTTCGACATTTTAAATTACTAAGCATTAGTTAAAGGACAATGATAGGTTGCCTTCGATTCATGTATTACCCTCTAACTATGTAATGCATATTCCATTACGAAAAGTGTTGTAACATTTGTACAACTCCGTAATTTAAATTGTGCAGAATTTGTTGGTTTTTGGGATGTAGTTCATGATTAAACTGTTGAGATATTGCAGTTCACCCGGGCCAAGGAATCTTGGAGTGTTTGACATGGTTTGTTTATACACTCCCTGCTTTCGTGGCTTGGGGAAACTACTTCATTTCGACCTTTTAAATGTCGAAAAATGCATTAGAATTTGTAACACGTTGAACATTTTGAATGAATGACGAACTAGATTAAGGCTTAAAGGTCTTTTTCCAGCCATTGAGTTTAAAATCACTAGCTGTATTTTTTTTATTTGTGGCCCAAATTCTAGCACCGGTATTTTGAACATATCCAAACTGGTGCCTATAGTTAGGAGGGGTATGAAAATTGGGCATGGGCAAGTGATATCCAGTGCTGGCTTAAATTTCTAGCACCGGTAACATATGCGATGCCTATCTATCACACTACTAGCATCACTCACATACGCATCGGTATGAAAATTCACAAAATACCGGTGCCTATGGGGGGTCCTCCCAGTAGTATTAATACTATACATTATAACACAATTTATATGGTAGGGATAACAACATTTTCATGACATCAATTTGATTTGTAGGACAGATTAATGGAATTATTATTTTGGGGAAATAATATGAAATGTGGTACATTCACACTAGTGGAGGGAAGCCTATTAAAGGCACTTATTGAAAGCAGTTTTGGTCGAAAAAACACAGAACCACCTTGGTCAAGAAGTTCTGAACTCGGAACCTCTAGTTGGGACCAACAATCACATTTTAAAGGTGGTTATTTTCTATGTTAAGGCATTTTTTAAATAACTGTCTTTCATTATCATTAATTAAAGGTGGTTTTGAAATAACCACCTTTAAATCTCATTGATTAAAGGTGGTTTTAGTTAAAACCACCTTTAAGTAGCCCTAATTAAAGACAGTTTTGTCAAACTACCTTTAAAATAGGTTGGTTCCGAGTTTGTAACAGGGGGCCGATTCATCTTTCGAGTCCAGAAGACGAGCCATCATGCATTTATAAATAGACGATCACTATTCCGAACTCATAATTTCATCGGGGGTATGTTTCTGAACTCAAAAAAGTCCCGCGGGGATAATGTTTTTTCTGAAGGTGGGTTCTGAGCTCGAAAAAAAAGACATTGTTAGGGTTTTGCTCCCTCTTTCTATCCATTGATGAAGAAGTAAAGCCAATATATAAATCAAAGAAAAGCAATTTCCACTGAAGAAGGTAAGAATTGTTTATAATTTTGTTAGTGGAAATTATCTTGAAATTATGGTTTTACATATTATAATTTAGATTTAAGGTTTTTATTTAGATTATATAGGGGTGGGTTATGATTAATGTTGTAATTAATGATGTTAATGAGTTGCATTGTAATTGACTTGTAGAATAATGGATCACAATGAACTTATTGGTAATGATCTTAGAAAATCACTTGATTACATGTCATTGATCGAAATATTTTTCACTTTGCATTTGAGGATGATTCTAAAAATGGTGTTGTACGAGCCTGGTGTCCATGTAAAGATTGTAAAAATGATGTGTATGTAGGGAGGAAGAAATTGCGGTCACATCTCATAATGAAAGGGGTTTCAAACTAGCTACAATAGTTGGGTGTGGCATGGGGAGGTTGGAGAAACGGCTCGGATGATTGATTTGAGTAAAACAAATGTGAAAGATGAATTAGATGGGAATGTGGAATTTGATAAAATGGTTGAGGATATTGCATGAGAGTTCAAAGGTAAACCCGAAGTATTATAAGCTTTAATTGACGACAAAGAAACTCCATTGTACAATGGTTCCAAACATTCGGTACTTAGTACGACTTTAAGGATAATGAATTTGAAAGCCAAATTTGGGTGGACCCATAAGTCGATGAATGAAACTCTATAATTGCTTACGGATTTCTCCCCAAAGGTAACATGATATCGGATAGGTTGTACGCGAAAAAAAAAGTTCTTTGTCCGATGGGATTGGAGTTGAAAAAGATTCACACTTGCCCGAATGATTGTATGTTGTACCGGGGGAAAGAAGATGAAAATCTAGAAACATGTCGTGTATGTGGTGAGCCTCGCTATAAATTGAAGAGAGGTGCAATTTCGGTGGGTGCAGAAGTGTTAACTAAAACAAAGAAAAAGACACCGGAAAAAGTGATGTGGTACCTCCCTATTGTTCCGCAGTTGCAGAAGTTGTTTGCGTGTAAGGAAGACGCAAAATTGATGCCTTGGCATGTAGAAAGGGATCAGCCGGATGGTGATGTCATTAAACATATGTCGAATGGTGAGCAATGGAAAAAAATCAATGCCCTTTATTCCAAGTTTGGTGATGAACACCGACATTTGAGATTCGGCCAATGCACCGATGACATGAATCCATTTGATAATATGAGTAATACACATAGTTGTTGGCTTGTTATGTTAGTTATCTACAATCTTCCATCATAGATGACAATGAAACGTAAGTACGTGTTGTTATCTGTGATTATTTATGGTCCTAAGCAATTGGGCAATAACATAGATATGTATTTTGTTTCTCTTGTCGAGGATTTGTTGACCCTATTGAATAAGGTTGTTTGGACATATGACAGAAGTGCTGAAGATTACTTTACGTTGAAATCGATGTTATTTTGCACTGTTAATGATTTTCCTATATATGGTAATTTGTCTGACTACTCAGTTAAAGGTCACTATGCTTGTCCTGTGTGTGAAAAGGAGACTGATTACCACCAATTGAAGCATGAAACAAGCACAGACATGGGAGTGCGGCTATTATGTAATGTTGTACGCAATAGAGTGCATATAGGCCGTGAACTTAGATTTACTTGAGATTGACAAGGTAATTGTACATTTGGTTGTAATAGACATTAGTAGTTTCTATATGTCAATAATAATATTTTAAACTTACTCACTATGAAAATAGGTTTTACCAAAGACAACAAGGCCGTATTCGAAACAAGATATCAACACCGCTAGAAACAAGATGTGCAAATAGGTTTCTTCTTGAACCCTAACTTGGTGGAGTAACACAATTTAGGTGACTAGTAGTGATGTAAAGCTTTGGAATAGAATTTGATTGATTTCTATTCCTATCTATAGATTAATGCTTAGTTAGCATTTTCTATATATTTTTGTTAGCTCGTAGAACAATTTCGTGTATTGAATTACATTTGTGGCTGTTGAAAGAGGCTTGTTGTGAGCCTAGAATTGAATGAAAATTGTTTTGTGCCATTGGTTCCGACTTGAGTTCCGAACTCGTAAGGATAATCGGGCCTTCTTTAGTCAAAGGGCCGAATACATTTATGAACTTGGAAGTAAAATAATACCAACTAAAAAAAGCCACGAAAATTAAAGACCCAACCTGGAAATTGGACCCGAACAAGGAACCATATCTTCAAACAGACCCAATTTTTACTTCCGCGTGAGGAACATATCGAAGGTGGTTCAGTTCCAAACTCGAAACGTTCAACCTGGTTCAGCTAGATTGACCCCGTTCCGAGTGAGGAACATAACAAGGCAATTTAACATAACTGCCTTTAATTATGGTTCCGAGTTTGTAACCCTTGACAGGGCCAAGGGAAATGATGTAGGTTCCGATCTCGGAACGTATTAAAGGCAGTTCCACCGGCCTTTTCAAGGTGGTTCATAACTGCCTTTAATTGCTGATTTTAAAGGCGGTTTTTGGAACCACCTTTAATCAATCACAATTAAAGACACGACTATAGATTGCACTTTAAAAGTGCCTTTCTGGTCCGATAGAACCGCCTTTAATGGCCCATTCCTCCACTAGTGTCATAAACTTATAAATAAGTCACTTTTATTTTTTTAGGAGATCTCCTGATAGGTGGTATATCCTTAAGTTATGAACAATCCACTGTATTTTTCACTTATAAATTGCATTTGTTAAAGGTAAAGTCTTGGGAAAGACCGTCTTTCAATAAGCGTATAGAAAGATGCCGGGGCTTAATTAAAATAATAGAAATATAAAATATTTTAGTTGCAGTATTAAAAAATTTATCATGGAACCTATAGTAGTTACAAGTAAATAACTCGATTAATGAAACCCAAAAATTTTATCTTGATTTCTTCTAATCTGCAGTTCAAACCTTGGTCTTTCCATGAATTATGGAAATATTGCCTTTCAAAAGACAGACTAAAAAAATTATGTCTAACATTAGAAGTTATAAATAAAGGATTATAAGTAGTACTCCTTTTGTCTTAGCCGAATATGCACATTTTTTTCCAGACAAATCTGCACATTTCCTCTTAAGGAAATATTCGACATTCTAAAAGAAATAATTATCCATAAAATTTTACCCAATAGACCCATCCCATCCCCACTACTCTCTTAAACCATAACTGAACCTGCTCATTATGCCCACCCCTCCTCTCTCCTCCTTTTGTCCCACCGCCACCCCTCCATTTACCCTGCCACTAGCCCTCCTTTTGCCCCGCCACCCCACCAACCCTCCTTTTGCCCCATCGCCCCTCGTTTTTGCATGCGAGCCCAATCCTTGTTAAGATGTTATGAATTGTAAATTATTTTAATACATGCCGTTCAAAAACCATAATTTCTTCTTCCAATCTCAGCCGCCCAGTTGCTTCGTTCAGATAGGGCCACAATGAAGTGGCCGGCATAGGTAAGCTTCATCCCCGATGACGGAGACCTTGAGAGTGACAATGCTTAGAGCTTATGGGGCGAAGCGTGGCGGGGTCGACGTGCAGATGAGTTAGCGGAGAGAGGAGGAGAGGTGAGGCAGAGGCGGAGAGAGGCAAAAGAGAGAGGAGGTGGTAGTGAGAAGGGACAGAGAGATGAGGAGAAGATGTGAGGCCGATGAGAAGAGAGGAGGCGGGGGCGATGAGGTGAAGAGGTGAAATGGCGACGGAGGAGGAGAGGTGAGGCAGCGGCAGATCTGGTAAGAGGAAGAGTGGAAGACGTAGGGAGAATATACAGAAATTAAGTGAAGAAGACAAGGGCTTTTTGGTCATTTCACATTTGTCAAATTAAAGAAAGACTTTCTCTTTCTGCATGTTCCCTTGGGACGGAGGGGTACTATTTTTTTCCCAATAAACAAACTTATGACTTTTTATAATAAATTAAAAGATATTGAAAGAGAAAATTATATCATATGAAGATAAAATAAAATAAATGAATTATATATCCATTTGAATTTTTCATCACCTCCCTTTGCCACATCATATTTCCAAAAAATTCATTTGATGAATATTTAATTATTCAAAAAATCTAACAATCTATATAACTCTATATATATTAAAATTAGCAGGTCTTTTTACCAAGTGTCATCATCTCCCTTTGCCAAATCATCCATCCATATTAATCATTTAATTAATAAATAATTATTTAATTATTTAAAAAATTAAAATGTAGTAATTACATGAAAACTTATGTTTATTTCGTCCTCTCTTTTTTCTCTTCCACATTAAACTTGCAAGATAAATATCCTATAAAGTATGTGAGGATACTCTTATGAAGTTAGGGTTGGGCCGCATGCCAACTCATTAAATAATTAGAATTGGGCTACAGTCCAAAGGATATCTTTGGACTGGTTTAGCCCAATAGAGTTTAATCATGATTAATATTTTCATTTAATATATTTAATAAGAGTTTCAGTCACGTACAATGACTGTTAGGATTCAAGTGTTATAAATAGTAAGGTACGTATTCCTTTGGGATTCATTCTGTCTTTGATATGATATGAGACACTTTAATGACTTTACCATCAGAGAGTCTTCCCATGGGGCTTTGTATTGCAGGTTACGACAGTAGAGTGGGCGGCGCAGCCAATTGTGTTCCAGATGCATCAATTGGCTCCGTATGTGGGGACGAAAGATGATGGTTTGGTTTTGTGTAGCATGTCAGGGTGCGATGAAGCACTCGTGTTGTGATGATCAGACCTGAAAAGAACCCCAGGTTATGGTGGATGCACGATGGAATGTTGGTTTCCTGATTGAGCATAAGTCGACATGGTTTATAACTAAATAAGTTCTCCGAGTGCTACCTGCTTTACATGTTTGCGTAGATCTTAAAGATTCTCCGAGTGCTACCTGCTTTTTTGTTATGATAATGGTTCTGAGTTTCCTGGATTTGGAGTTTCTTATCTTTGTGGGTGAAGATAGCGGATTGGTCGTTGATGCCTAACCGATATCCTACACGTTGATGCCTTGTTGATATTTGGCTGCAGGAAACTTACGCGATAACCTCTTAATTGGTTCAAGTAATTTTCTTTGTGCCGATTTTGATTTAATGCATCTGCAATTCTACATCTATGTGCTAATTATAGCATATTTCATCCAAACTGAAGGGTCTGGTGATAAGAGTTATCATTTTTTATTGAAATTTGAATGATTTCATATTATATGTTTTTCAGATCACATGATCGAGCTATGATTAACAAATCAATAATCCCTTTGTGGTGTATATATTATACAAATATTTCTATTAGGAATAAATTGTGATAAAAATGAATAGTGTTGTGCTTATGGTGAACTGCGACTATAGCTTAAGAAAGGTGGGTGACGTGCATGCCTTAGTCAAAACTAATTAATTTTGTCAAATTGTATTTGGCTTGCGCCTATATGCTTGCGTATAGGCACTATAATTCTAGCTTCATAGTAGTAGTAACAGTACAATAATAATTGACAATAATAACTGAAGCAGAGTAATAAAACAAATACTTGAATGAATTGTTTCTTTATATTAAAATAAGTTCAGGCTTACAGTGGGAAATGGAACTCAAGATTGTATTTTGAGCTCAGGTGGATGAGATTGTAAGGATTACAAAGCAGGGCAAATATTCAAGCGTGCCCCTCTCTGAATTGAAATGGCATACTTATAGGAAAATATTGGAAGGCTAGTTTATTACAATTTGGAATCCATTATTTGGGATCCATGAATCTCTACCTTTGATCTGCTACCTTGAATCTGGGCCGTTTCTTTTTCTTTTGAGTGGAAAGTGAAGCCCGCCACTTGCTGATTGATTGTTGGTAGAATCTTTTGAGTGGAAAGTGGAGCCCGCCACTTGCTAATTGATTTGTGGTGGAAGCTGGGATCCACCCTGCCACTTATCTGGCTGATTGATTTTTTGTGGAAGCTGGGATCCACCCTTAAGCTATACTGCTGGAATGCGTCATTGCTTACGTCCCTTACATTTCAAAGGGATCTTGACTGTCTTGGAGATTATACATTTGAGTGTCTGTTTCCTGTTTGATGGCTTGTTTTTTACTCACCAATTGTTTGTAGAATTCAAGAACCTTTTGGAGATCTTCATCTGGTTCAACTTGTGGATTTGCAGCTGTTGGAGTCTGTGGAATTGGACTGATTTGTCTAATGGGTGTTGGACAAGAAATCTGAGGATACATGGTAGTGGGTGAAGGAAGTGTCTATGGAATAATTGGTTTGAATGAGATTTTTAATTTCTCTCCAGTTTGAAAATAATGAGTTACTGCTTTCGGGGAGCAAAATCTTGGATTATAGTTACCTCACCATTTTACTCTGTATTGACGTACCAGAGAAAAAGGTTTGGAAGGGTAGACTGGTTTGACCTGGAAACTCCAAGTAAAAATCCAAGGCACCCTAAAAATGTCATGGAATACGATATCTTTCTCATAGGTTTTGGAGTGGCTAAGTGTCTGTTGGCTAAGTTTCTGGAATGTCTGAAATCCTTCCAGAATTGGTTGCGGAAGGATGTCTGGAGATGGTCCAAATTTGCACCACCAGTCGATGAACCAAACTGGAATGTGGTTATTAAATTTTTGGTGAAAATTAATAAACCAGGAATGGTCAAAAGACCTGATAAAGAAGGTTCTATACCAGGCTTGAATATAATCAGCATAATTAAATCCATGAGGGAAATAATCAACTGAAAAAGGATTAATGGAATGAATATTGGAAACTTGGTGAGGACTCAAAATCTGTTTGATATAAATATTGAAATATTCTATTCTATCGGGGTCTTGTTTGTTTTGAACGTGCTGGATTTCAATGGACTGTGTATCTACTAGAATCAATTCATAAAACTGTTGAGTCTTGTGGGTATCATCAGCCATCCATAGAGATGATGGAAAGAATAAATTGGAGACAAATATTTTTAGTTGTGGAATATCTGGTTCAGATTCAAAATGAGTAACTAATGTGTGCTCTGGATTGGGTTTATCAAAGTAAGTTGGAGAAGATTTTGAGCTGGTAGGAATGGATTTTGTGTTTGGGAGTGAAGTATGAGCTCTAGTCAATGGTGTAAAATTTGAAGTCAAAGGAGTCTTGTTTTGAATGAATCTAGCATGGGGCGTTTGTGCTATAGTTGAATATGTAAGTGGAGGAAAATCTTGGGATGGAATAGATGGAGTAAGAGGTTTTGGGTTAACATAATCCTTGCTAGTTCTGGAATTTGAAGAACTGGATGATTTGGAATTTTCACTCATGGTTTCCTGTAAGGAATTCACGAGTCAGAAAATCTGGAAGGAAATTATCCTTTCCTTTTATAAATTGAATATCAAAATAAAAAACTGATAAAATTGCTTGCCATCTAGCAAAAATCTGCTTTGAAACCAAATTTTTTACATCTTTTTGTAAAATATCTTTTGCTGATTTGCAATCAATATTTAATAAAAACTTTTTGTTGTATAAATCATCTTGAAATTTTGAAATGCATAAAACTTCTTGTTTAACTGTTGAATAATTTTTTTGTGTGATTGACCAAAATCCTGAATGGTATCAATAGATGTTTTCCCTAAATATTTTTGTTTTAGTATGCCTCCATATCCTATGTTGGATGCATCTGTTTCAACTATCATGAATGCATTTGGATGTGGAATTCCTAAACATGGTAATGACTTAGCTTTTAATTTAATTTCTTTTACTAAGTTAGTATGAATGTCAGACCATGCTGGGGGATTGGATTTTAATCTCTCATATAAACTTTTACACATGATCTTGATTTTAGGAAAGAAATCTGAAATATAATTGACACATCCTAAAAATCTTTGTAATTGATTTTTATCTTTAATTTCATCTGAATTTTTTTTTGCAAATTCTATGGACCTTTGAATGGGTATAATTTTACCTAAGTGTATATCAAATCCTAGAAATCTAATATTTATTTGAAATAGTTTCATCTTAGGTTCAGATATGACTAACCCATTTGCTTTTATTATTTTTAGTAAAATATTTAAATGTTTGAAATGACTATCAATTGTACTTGAATATACTAATATATCATCAATATATACTATGACAAATGATGAATAAGGATTAAAAATATCATTCATGATTTTTTGGAATTCAGATGGTGCATTTTTTAATCCGAATGGCATAACATTCCATTCATATTGACCAAATGGAACTACAAATGCTATTTTGTATTTATCTGTTTCATTTATTTGGATTTGCCAATATCCTGATTTTAAATCAAAATTTGAAAATATCTTTGCATTAACTAGTCTATTAATCAAGTCCCTTTTATTTGGAATAGGGTATCTAATCCATTGTAATACTTTATTTAGTGGTTTATAGTTTATAACTAATCGTGGAACTCCTCTTTCTTTTTCTGCATTTTTATTTACATAGAATGCAGAGCAGCTCCATGGAGATTTGTTTTTTCTTATTAATTTCTTATCTATATGGTCCTGAATTTCTTGCTTACATAATTCTATTAATTCAGCATTCATTTGAATAGGTCTTGCCTGTAGGAATGTTTTGTTCATTAAAATCCTTTTCATATGGTAATGAAACTATATGTTTTTTTCTGTCCCAAAATGCATTGGGATGGTTTGAGCATATTTGATTCTTAAATTCTTGTTCTAAACTTTTTATTTTTTCTTTTATTATTTTATTACCTAATTGTTCTTCTATCTTAGAATAACTTAATTCTTCTTTTAAAAATAGAATATCTTTTTGTTTTCTATTTAAAATACATATTCTTTTATATATAGAATTAGTTTGTAATAAGTGTAATTCTATTTGACTAGGAGGACTTATGAAAGAAAACAATAATTTTTTGCCTAATATTCTTGTACTAATTCCCTCTTGAGTCTTTTTAAAAGGAGTTATTTGATATAAGAATGGGTTTCCTAATACTGCATCATAAGTTACATTTTTCTAATATTAAAAATGAGTGTTTAATACAATAATCATTATTACATATAAATCAATTAGATAATTTTTTTTAATAATCATTAGAATACCATTTGCTGCTGATAATTGTTCATTAGTTTTTTCTAAATATTTACTTGGAATTATTCCTGATCTTATACAGGATTGGTCTGCTCCACTATCTATTAATACTACTATGGTTGTACTAAAATCTTGAACTCCTATTGTAATTAAGGAATACCATTTTCCATATTAATTTTATTGATAACATTAAAGAATTGTTGATTAGTTGGGGTTTCACTTGAAATAGGAATGACAGAACTACTGGGTTTTTCTAATAATGTTATCTTTAATTCTAATTGTAAATCTTTTTCTTTTATAGTATCTAATTCCCTTTTGATATGACTAATTTATGATTTTAATAGATTAATTTATTTTCTTAAATCTTGAGTATCAGTTGGACTGGCTATAGATTTCTTTTTCTCTAATTCTGAATATTTTTTAATTGTTATACTTAAACTGAAAGCTTATGTTATTTTTGGTTTATTATCTTCTAAGACTAGATTTTTTTAATCTCTGTATGTATTCTGTTTTATCCTCAGAATTTCCTATCTTATCTATTATATCTAGTAATTCTTTCTTTTTACTATTTGTACTATTTAACATATTAATGGTTGGAATTTTACATTGACATATATCCTCAGAACTACTAGAAGATTCTGATTCTGACTCATAATTTGAAGGTTCAGTTTCTGAATTATCAATTAATATAGATAATAGTTTATTTCTTAATTCTGCATATTCTAATGCATTTATTTTATTTTCTGTTTTGCAATAATTTGCAGTGTGACCAAATTTTTTACATTTGTAACATTGAATGTTTTGAAATCTATTGTGTTTTTTTATTAATTTTTCCTTTTCTAGGTTTTCCATATTCTTTTTTGTGATATGATTTTTCATAGTTAATATTATCCCTTTTTTCCCTTTTATGGTAATATTTGTTTTTTCTAAATTTATGTTTTCTTACTTGTTTGGGATGAGATGAAGGGGGTTTTATCCCTGTTATACCAAATTGTTGACAGAATGATCCCATTTCTGTTCTTTCCGATCCATATTTATGTTGAATTTTTAGATCTTGGCATAGAGTTAATGCTCCTTTCTTTACAAAAGCAAAAATTTGACCAAAGGTTATGGTGTTATAGTCTAACTTATCTGTTCCGACTGCTTTATGTAAATTTGTTAATATTCTTTGAGAAAATAAATTTGGTAATCCTGTAATAAATTTCTCTTTCCAAAATGGAGAGTTTGAATCTGTTCTTCTAAAGACCCGTGTTAAAAATATATCCTTATACCATTTGAAATCAGTTAATGTTGGACATCTTAAATTAGTTAAACATATTTTTGAACTTTCTAATGCATCTGGATTTTCTACAAAATACATTGAAATGGCATATACTAGGAATGCAGATCCATCTTGGACCATCACAAAATTTATATCTCCTTCTCCTTGGGCTTCTTCTGTTTCATGATTCATTATTGTTTGTTTATCTTGTAAGGTGAGATGATTATCCCACCAACCTTTTAATTGACCATTAAATCCTGTTACTATCAACATTACTATACTTGGTTCAGTAGTATTTAAATTTGCTTTGTAGGCCATTCTGGCCATTCCCATTTCTTGCAATATATTTAATAGTTGATATTATGATAATCCATCTATGTTCCATTGGTATATGGATGAACCGTCATAACTATTGAATGACGGATTCCTTTATTCATATTGAATATCTGGAGGAGTTGGCCTAGGATAATAAGCTTTTGTATTATGATTTTTCCAATTGTTATTTTCTCTATAAGTTTTTAGTTTATTAATTTGCATCTCAGGTTTGTCGTCAAGATGTTCTTGGAATTGATGTTCTATTGCATAAATTTGTTTATCAAAATCATCTTCTGACTCTTCTTCCGATATTTCGGAATAGGAATCATCTGAACTCTCTTGTGGATTTACTTGAGATATAACTCCTATTTGTTTAGAACTACTAGGCTTATCTGTTTGTATTAATGATAATGATTCCTCCATTTGTTTTGAAAAAGGTGATACTTGAAAATGGGGTTTTGAAAGTTTAGTTTGAAATGCTTCTGGCTTGTTATCTAATTTAGTAGAAATAAAATCAACTTGATTTGCTATAGTGTGTAATATTTGATTTGAATAATTATTCTATTGATATACTTTTTTAATATCTTCTAACTTTAATGATTCTGAGTCAGCTCCTTCTCTTCCTGATTTGAGAGGAGAGACTATTACTGTAGTATTGTCAGTGGTAATGTGTAATGATTTTAATGGTGGATGTATAGAACTAACTATTGTATTATTTTGTAATTTCCATTTTTTGTATAGATTTGACTGGACATTTATTACTGGAGTTTCTGTAAAATTATCTTTTTTGATTATTTTTTCTTTGTGTAAATAATATCTTAAACACATAAAAAAATTCATCTGTCTAATTTTCTTAATTGTGAGTTCATTATAAAATTCTTTTTTAATTTGTTCTCTGTTATCTGTACTTATTTTTTCAAACCAAATTCTATTTGTAGTATTCTCTGAACTGTAGTAATCATTATTTAAATATACTTTATCTATTGTAAATTCATTGTTATTATTCATCATATTAATTTCAGATTGTCTCATTTGACTAGGAGTTGGAGATCATATTGAAGAACTAGTGTCTGGAATAATTTCTGGTAATGGGGTAGAATATCTTACCCTTGTGTCATTAAAATGTGTTGGAATATCAGATGTTGAATACATATGGGTTCCATAACTATCTATATTTGAATATCTAGAAAATGGACCTAGAGAAAACCTACTAGACATAGATTTATTAAATTTGATTAATATTTTTCCATCATTTTGTTCTTCTATTGCTGAAGGTTCAGTAATTCTTACATTTCTTTGTATTCCTATTGGCCTTTCTGCTAATATTTCTGCTGGAATAGTTATTTCATTCTATTTTAGTAATTTAGGTGTTTCTATTGATATGTTATTTGAATTTGTTGTTACATAAACTGATTCTTCTTTCTCTGTTGGATTTAATCTTAATGCCGTTGGGATCATGGATTGCATTAGTTTGAAATATACTCTGTAAATTAATACAAAATTTTCTGTATCATTGACTATTCTATCCAGTTTTAGTTGAATATCTAATTTTAAAGAATCCATAATATGTGGGTCTGTTAAGCTTACTGAATAATTGGGAATACAATCAAATCTTATGGTTCCATTACATATATTAGTTTGTACCACAGCTAGTATAGAATCTTTATACCTTATTAGTCTGTCATCTCTTAATGCCATGAATATGGGGGTATCTATGCCTAGTCTAACTAAAGGGTGTAATGCAATTTGTACTAGACCAAAATGCAAAAATTTATAATTTTGTTCTCTATATTTTTTAATAGCCTGAGATGATAATAACCTGATCGACTGTACTTCCTGATTCATTGGTAATATTTCCTCATGAATTTTAATAGAATATGACTTATTGCATTCTAGTATGCCCTGTTGATAAATTGATTTTAGAGTTTTATTTGGTAAAATTTGTTGGATTTCATGACTTTGTAAAACATTTGAAGATGTAGATTCTGAACTAGTAGTACTGGAGCTTCCGGATAAAAATCTTTTTATCCTTTCTCCCATATTAAAATTATTAATAATTGTTCAGTATTACTGATGTACGAATCACGTGTATCCTATCGAGACCGCACCCATACCATACGTGGACCACCTCTTTCTCTTTGGGCTGACCAACCGATTTATAGGTATATACACATGGTGCTGACCAATGCTAAGATATACAAGTCCATATACAACAGTAAACAGTACAACTTATAATAATTCTAACACTGCAGTAGGGATTAAAAGATTAACACACTTGGCTCTGATACCAATTGTTCAAGATCGATAATAATAGTAGGGTAACGGTACAATATTAGTAGTAGTAACAGTAAAATAATAATTGACAATAATAACTAAAGCAGAGTAATAAAACAACTACTTGAATGAATTTTTTCTTTATATCAAAATAAGTTCAGGCTTACAGTGGGAAATGAAACTCAAGATTGTACTTTGAGCTCAGATGGATGAGATTGTAAGGATTACAAAGCAGGGCGAATATTCAAGCGTGCCGTCTCTGAATTGAAATGGCATACTTATATATATATATATATATATTTATATATATATATATATTTATAGTTGTAAAATGCTTTTATATGAGTGTTTCTAAAAGTTGTTGCTTTATTAAAACTTTAGCGGACTATTTAAGGATCAAAGAAGGTTGTTATTTTGAAGAAGTGAGTATTTTATTAAGTAATATCCTACAAGGTCAAAAGGTGAGTTTACCAGAGCAATTTTGGCGATTTGTCTGTGGCGATTTGTGGCGATCAAAACCCTTCCTCCTGACCGCTAAATCATCACCTTGCTCGGAAACACCTCATGGCGGAGCCACCACCGCCGCCGGAACCTCAACCGGCCTTCTCCTACAAACAAGCCCTGGGCAGAGAATTTCTATGATCTCTCCGCCCAACCACTGATTCCATCCCTTCCCAACCTAGAGGTCCATTCAATCCAAAACAACCGACAGACCATTTAGGGGAACCAGGCCCGAGTTTCAACATCAACGAATGCGAAAGGCTCGAGGCTCCACTACAGCTAACACTGATCGGAAAGTTTGCTCGGAGCAGACCCCTACTGGATCGTCTCCGAAGGGATTTCCAAACTGCTGATTTCAAAGTCCAAATGGACATCTCACTTTTGGACAATCGCCAGGTACTGATTCGATTCTCCTTGCAAGAGGATTACTATCGATGCTTGCTTCACAAGGTATGGAATTTTGGTTCATATTCACTTAGAATAACCAAATGGGAACCTAACTTTAACCCAAATGTGGATGCCCCTATATGGCCCTTATGGATTGCTATGTGTGGCCTCCCCCAACAATTCTTTGATGAATGGGTATTGCTATCATTGGGAAATATTATAGGAAAACCAGTAAAGGTAGATAAAGCTATGTTGAGTCGATCTAGACCACATGTAGCTAGGGTTTGTGTGGAAATAGATATCACAAAAACACAGTTGGAAAAGATTTGGATAGATTATAGGGGAGTAGGATTCTGGCAGTATTTAGAATACGAGGGTATGCCTGAATACTGTGCTAAATGCCTCAAATTAGGCCACTCTAACTCCTCCTGTAGGAATGACCAAAGCCAATCAACGCTTCATGCCTGGAGACCTTCCATTAATACAGGTAATATAGCCAACACTAAAGGTGAACAGAGAAGGCCCACTGGTAATGGCACAAAATCTTCCTCTTCAGGTTTAACTTCTCAGGATAAAATATATATACCTGTCAGTAGGAACAAATCTAACATTCCAATGCAGGCTACAAAAGCTACATTAAATAAGGTTTCAAACCAAAGCACCAATACCCCTGCTCATAAAGATGTTCAGAAAGGAGCACAAGAGACAAATCAAGCAAAGTTTTCAAGTTCTGAAGTCTCGAATCTTGGTCAAGGTTCCCAGGTTCCTTTCATAAACACTCACTTTATTGAAAATGTGAACACAGGGAACTCACCACAAGCTAATCTGAGCACTGATCCTGTTGTTAATAATATAAACATTAAAGACATAGGGACACTTACTATGGAACATGATGCTAATATTTCAGTAAGTAATTTACCTGTATGTACTGAAGGTTTTACTGAGAAACAAAACTCAAATTATGTCTCTCCTACAAACCTTGATGTACTAAATATGAAACAAACAGTTACATTAACTGCTAATGATCATATGAACAGCAATAATCATATTGTTGAAATTTTAATACCGATCAAGACATTAATTATTCCCCCTTTATCTGAAGCAATCCCTAATACGATTCATAAGGATTAGCAACCAGAAAACTTTATTTCTGAGTCAAACAATGCTACGGTTGAAACCGAAAGCACAGAAGAAGCTTTTATAGAAATAAATGGAGGAATTTTCCACTTCTATCTTCCAACTCTAAACTCAACATAAGTTCAATTACTAATAAGCCAATTCATGACACTCTGTCTGGTGATGATATTGAACACTCTAAATCCACTCTAAAAGAATCACATGATAGCTTCAACCATTTAATAAACTCAGAAGATGTTTTGGACAATCTGGAATCTAATAAGAATAGAAGATACAACAAAAATCTTATACTCAAACCCCAAAAATGATTCTTACCCATTCAGCGTCGACACATAACAAATCTTCTCAATGACAGGTTTGAAAACATGTGTATGCAATGCAAGAGGGGGGTGGGTAACTCTGCCACTATAAATAGGTTGAAAGATATTAAAAAAAACATAAAATCAATATCCTAACCATAATTGAGCCAATGTTAGAAGCCAACTCTTTCAGGAAAGTAGCCTTCCAGACTAACTTTGAACATCAATTCTCAGATCCAAATTGTAAAATTTGGATGTGGGATGATTAAATTCAAATTCAGATCATCTCAGTGGATGAGCAAATGATATTAACCAAATTCAAAAACCAATTCTTAACACAAGATTGTTTCACAGGTTTCATTTATACCAAGCATACTGTAAATGAAAGGGATAAACTGTGGAAACAAGTGTTGAACCATAAAAATTCACCATTAAGTTTAATAGGAGACTTTAATGTCATAAGCTCCATAGAAGAATATCTAGGTCAATCTCAGCCTGAAACAAAGAGTATACATAATTTTAATAATTTCCAGAAAAAAGGCAATATGTCTACAATTCCCACATTAGGATCACTTTTTACTTGGACTGGTATGAGATCCAAAGGAAGGGTTTGGAAAAGGTTAGACAGAGGATTATCTAACAATATGTGGTGGGATATTTTTAGAGAATCCGACATTAAAACATTAGCAGGAGGGCAATCAGACCATTCTCCCTTACTATTTACCATAGCTGAACCTAAATTATTTAATAAACCAACCCCATTTAGGTTCCAAGAATGTTGGATAAATCATCCAACTTTTATGAAGATTGTAGAAGATTCATGGAACATTCCCTCAAATAAACTGGGAATTGAAAGTTTCTTATTTAAGCTAAAAAACTTTTAAAATGTTCTTAAATTCAGGAATAAACACACCTTTGGAAATTTTTTAGATACATTCAAAGCTTGTGAAGAAGATCTTCTTCAAGCAGAATCTGTCCTTCAACAGAATGAATCACAAGCTACCTTGGAAAACTTAAATAAAACAAAAGCAAAGTTAGCTTTGGCTCTAAAGAATCAAGAAATTTACTGGAGGCAGAAATCTAGAGTAAAATGGCTAAAAGATGGTGATCAAAACACAAAAATTTACCATAAAAAAGTTAAATCTAAGCATAAAAGACAATCCATAATCTCAGTTAAAACTGAAGCTGATATATCTTTAAATACACAAGAGGAAATTGCAGAAGAGGGTGTTAAGTTCTTCTCTAATTTATTACAGGAAGAGTTCAAAGATCCCTCTGACATTAACACTACTTGGTTATTAGAAAATATTCCAAGGCAAATTACTGAAGAAATGAACTCACAACTCACTAAACCTGTAACCATTGAAGAATTAACAAACATAGTTAAAACAATGAATGGACATTCAGCTTCGGGGCCGGATGGATTCTCTGGTTTTTTCTATCAAAAATGCTGGCACATCATAAGCACATATGTCCTACATGCTATACATGACCTCTTCATTTCATCCAACATTCCAAAATCAATTTCAGCCACTTTAATCATCCTAATTCCTAAAAACAGAGGTTTGTTCCTCCTTTAAAGACTACAGACCAATTAGTCTCTGTAACTTTATTAATAAAATATTAACCAAAATCCTCTCTGATAGGCTAAAGCCAATTATGGACTCCATAATAAGCCCTGAACAAACAACATTTATCTCAGGAAGGGATATTTTAGAAAATATTCTTCTAATGCAAGAACTAGCCTCATTCATTAATTCCAAAACCAAAGGTTTTAACATGATAATAAAGCTTGATATGATGAAAGCATTTGATAGAGTCTCTTGGTCTTTTTTGTCCAAGTTATTAGGTCAGTTTGGATTCTCAATCAAAATAATAGACATAATAATGATAAACTTAAGATCAGCCTTCTTCTCCATCTTGATAAATGGTTCATCTTATGGTTTCTTCCAAGAAATCAGGGGGTTAAAACAATGAGACCCATTATCTTTACTTCTATTCATCTTAATGGCAGAAGCTTTTTCAAGGAACATAAATTTCCTGTTTTAGAACTCAAACCTGAAATTCTATAAGCTACCTAATCCCATTAAGAAGATCTCTCATCTGTCTTTTGCAGATGATACTATAATCTTAATGAATCATTCAAAATCAGTACTTAAAACACTAAATTGTTTTCTACAATCCTATGAAATGGCTACATGCCAAAAGATAAACTTTGAAAAGTCCTCTTTTTATATTGCCAAACACTGCCCCATCAGAATTATTGGTGATATTAAAAGTTCAACAGGAATGTTACAGGGCAATTTTCCATTTAAATATCTAGCTGCCCAGTATACATTGGTAGGAATAAAAATGTCTACTTCTCAAGCATTATATCATCAATATAGTCAAAGATTAATAACTGGCAAAACAAACTTCTATCTTAAGCTGGAAAACTAATTCTGATTAAGCATGTATTGTCTTCTATTCCATTACATCAGATCATTGTTTTAAAACCAACTAAACATATTATTGATGTAATTCACAAACTACTTGGTAAATTCTTATGGACCTTCAACTCAGAATCCTCACAAAGGAAGAGAGTTTGGAGATCTTATACAAGTTTGTGCTATCCAATTGAAGAAAATGGCTTGGGTTTTAAAAATATTGAAACACTGGTTCAAAGTTTCTCCATTAAACTATGGTGGAAGCTGCAAGTGGGAAGGTCTCTTTGGTCACAATTTATGTGGTTAATTTCAGATCACCACAAAACTTCCAAAACCTGGAAGAGAATCAAAGAAATTCAAGATATAGCCATTATGAACTCCAAAATACAAGTAGGGAAAGGGGAAGTTTCTTTTTGGGCCTCTGGTTGGTCATCTTGTGGTCCACTGTATAGGGTATGGGATAACAATCTAATTAATCCTTTCCTTGAGTTGACAGTTGCTGAATTTTTATCTAATATACAACTATATATCAACCAGTTGAAACCTCATTTGCCAGAATACATAATTACTGAACTGGACAAAGATCAAGCCGTTTTTCCTGAATATAAGGATGTTTTAATATGGAAACCAACTGAAACTGGAAAGTTCACTTTGAAAAGTGCTTATGAACTGATCAGAATTAGGAGAACAGGTGTATCCTCATTAAATCATGTCTGGTCCTCATTGATGCCTAGGAAAGTATGTTTTATGAACTGGAAAATGCTAAACACATTCATTACCCTTCCTGATGTATTAGAGGATCTATCTTTCCATCTACCATCCATTTGTTGTTTTTGTTTTGGAGATGAAGAGAGTAGACACCATAGTTTTAATTCTTGCAAAGAAATTAAGAAACTATGGACATAGATAGATACTGTCTTCAATGTTCCAACAAAGCATACTCCATACCTGTGGGATAGATATTTCCATTACTGGAATTACACTACTTTTCCAGATCACGAGAAACTGATTCGAACTATCCCCTGTTTAGTAGTATGGACTATATGGTGTTTTAGGAACAAACACTATCATGAAAGTGTAAAGCCTAACATCATACATATATTTAGGAAAACTTTACACCTCTTCAATGATATTTTGTTAGCCTACAAACTAAAATTAAAATGGGATTTATCCAATGCCTTGCCAAGGTTACTAATTAACAATCATAAAAAACATGGCAGCATTGTTAGTGTATCCTGGAAAGCTCCTACACCACCCTTCTATAAACTAAATACAGATGGTTCATGGAAGGATTCAAATAAGGCAGGAACTGGAACAATTATAAGAGATTCTGTAGGTAACATATTAATAGCAGATGCTCAGAAGATATGTAGCCCCTCTCCCTTCCATCCTGAAGCATGGGTATTCAGATCAGGATTACAGATGGCAATCTCTATGGGTATTGATCATTTACAAATTGAAAGTGACAACCAAATGCTAATTAAGGTTTTAAGAAAACAATTCCAGGCTCACTGGAACATCATAGAGGAAGTAAGGACAATCTGGAAACTAATGAAAAAGGTTAATGTTTCTATACATCATATCTATAGAGAAGCCAATGAAGCAGTAGATTTCCTAGCAAAAATTGGCAGCTCAAATCAGGTAAACACTTTCAAATGCTTTACGCAATTACCTAGAGAGTTGAAAGCTATAATAATTGCAGATAAACACTCTTTACCTTCTCTTAGAAGAAGATAGCTAATTTTTTAGCATGCAATATTCAGATTACTGTTGGCTGTCAGTTTCTGCTGGATTAAAACAGTTATGCTATTTTACATTCTGATATGATTTGATTATGTACCATCTAAAACACATGGAAATAATTGGATATCTTTGTCTCGAACTGTTTACTGCTGGCTGTCAGTTTCTGTTTTAGGTGCAGAAGCGAGGGACTTTCAAGTATCAACCATATGAAAGGTGCAGAAGAGAGGAACATTCTAGTATAAACCATATGATGAGGAGTATCAGCAATTCGACAGCTGTATGGAGTTTACAAATTTTAGTAATTATCTTCGGGGGATGATAATTGCAAGGGGACTCTATGGAAGGTCACCTCTTCTTGTTGACACTGGGGTGTAGAGTCAAGTAAGTGTAATGCCATAGTCTGTCCTCGAGCGGGATATAGGGACATCTCCTTCATTGAGATAGGGTTTTAGATGAAGGTTTTGGGTTAACAGCATCTTGTAATTAGCTTCCACTATAGATTACACGTAATGAACTTTTGATGTACTCTTCTACCGTTTTATTTTTTGAAAGGCCTGGGGAGCCTAATATACACCCCCTCACTCAGGTGAGTTTTATATATATAAAAAAGAAGTAATATCCTACAAAAATATTTTACTTCATGAAGAAGATGGTTGCTCCATTTAATATCCGAACTGTTAGTACAACTCTCCATTAGAGGACTGCTCCATAAAATGCCCCCTTTAGGTATTCAGATAAGTTATAAGCTTATAGCTTTATAAGCTGCAGTAAGAATTAGCTAATGGGTTAGATACATTTAGGCCTTAAAGTATTGTCTCCTTGATTTTGTAAATCCCCTTAGTCGGTCTTGGGGAAAACTAATCGGGGAAAAGCTGGGTTTCGAAAAGGTGGAAGGATATCTAATCAAGAACAAGACTTTGGTGTATTTGGTATCCAGTTTTTGTTTGTTAATATAGAATGTATTGATCTTTTAAAATTCGTAGAGACCAGCCATTTTCTCTCAATTGAATGATAATCATCAACATACTTATATCTGATCTCTGTCCTCCCCTACAGAGCTTTGAGAACTGAATGGCTCGCATCTGTATGCAACTTGTCATTGCAAGTGCTCCTCGTTGCGACTGCGAGTGCACAACACAATACTCAAAATTTTTGTTTCCTTATAGTGCTCCTTTTGTTTGTGGTTGTCTTAGCTTATATCGATTCTTCGTGGATAGACGATCCGATATAGGACATTGTGGTTGTCTTAGCTCACAGTAATATATGTATGGCTAACTTGGCTTATGAAGAATGTGGAATGTGGAAATAACTTAAATCTGGAAAACAAAGAGCAAGAGATATTTGATAAGAACTTAGCACCATCGATCAGTGGTAAATTTTTATTACATTAATAGAAACCCTACTAGAGCTTGGATACACATCAACTCATGGTATATGATGAATGCTGTTTTGCTTATGTCTAATCTATATATGATCTGTGTCTACATTTTATCTAATTTGTCTGCTCTCTAGCATAGACCCGACTGGACTTTGGAGTTTGAACATAACAAACTATCGTATAACATCGAGAAGGACTTTAGAATGAGCTTCGATGGAGCCGGTCTTCGTCAAAACCAGCTCTTGTTCCTCGAGGGCTCGTCGCTCGTAGCTTCTGCCGCTAGTCCCTTGAGCTATTGGTACGTGTGACTTTGTTTTATTTGCGAATATGGCATTAGTAGCATGTGTTATATGTGATCAATGATGATGCCACTTTGCTTGAAACTTTCTGGATGATAAGTCATTTTCGTGCTCTCTATAGGCATGTGTAATTGTCATTTTATGCACGGCCTTCTTTCTAGCATATTGTTTTCCGTATGAAGTCATTTTGCTTGAATTTTGACCTTTGCTCGAAGCATTTTGTCATGTGAGCTATAAGTGTGTGGTTATCATGCGACTTGAGAGCTCACAGTTTCTCGGCCGCTACCAAGGTCTTCCGCCGTTGTCCTTCGAGATATCATATCAGATGACAAGAAATGATTCATATAAAATTAATCGAAGACTTTAAAAATGGAATTCTGAGGCCATAATATATTGGAATTAACAAAAAATAACATTCGTCATACCAGTGAAACTGAGCATACACGAGCACCGTGTTGTTTAAAAGATCTGATAGTTTATGCTCATATCATAGCCTCAAAATAATTTATCTTGAAATATGCTGGTAAAGCCATCACACCTGTTAGTTATAAGTGATAGGTATCAGATCAAAATGTGGTGAAACACAAAGAAATATAAATTGCTCTCTGTCATAAAATCAACTAGTCATTCTACAGATATCAACATTTAGGGGGTAAAAGATAAAGTAGAAGAAATTTTAACAACATATTGAGGGTAAAAAAGAATTAGACAGGAACCAAGGTAAACAAAAAATATCACAAGAAGGTAAAACGGCAGAAGCCTGAACCAAATCATATCCCTCAAAGCCAATTCAAATATTCAGATCATTCTTATGAAGTATTTTCAAAGCTCCTATTACTTATGGTACAAAGGTCTAAGGTACGAGCATGCCTAAGGGATCTTTATCCTTGTTATCTTGAGAGCCCTACGCTGACGTCCCACAAGGTTTAAGATGTTTTGCTAATCACTTGTTGCAATGAAAGAAGCCCTCCCCATCGAAGCTCTTCGACAGTACTCATCGAAGCTCACCGTTGCAGCTCTCCGATAGGGTTATCGAGCCTGCTGCTCTAGAGCAGGAGGCGCCTAGGGTTTTATCAGGTTGCCTCTCCCCTCGAGCTATTGTTCGAACATATCTAATTCTCCACTCGAGGGCTTTGCCTACGAAGCAGCCTTCAAAATCTCAAGCTCTCCTCTCTCGTGAGCATGGCCCACAAAGCAACCCTCGAAGCCTCCAGCTCTAGTCCGTTGTCAGCTCTCAAAGCTTCCGCCAAATCACAAAACCTACACCAACGAGGGTATACAAGCTATATCCTTAACACAGGGCTCTCGAAAGTTGGTCTGTCGATGCAATCGAGAGCTTGTCCCTCGAACGCCTGTCCTTTGAGAGATCACCGAAGCCTGTTTTGAGGGCTTGTTCCTCGAGACCGTTGTTGTTGTCCCTCGAGTTAATCTCTGTTGTCCCTCAAGAGCATACGTCCATCACTTTCACATATTGAATCATCATCATCTATACACCTTAGGGCAACGGCGGAACCAGGGCGTAATGTAAGGGGGCTGAATAAGAGAGGCAAAATTTTTTTTTCGAATGCTTAATACAGAGACCTAATCTACAGCCGTGTCGCTGTTTAAAACTAGTTTGTCCCATGAATTACCAGTAACCACCGAAGCTGCAGATAATAACATGATCAGTTTACTGTTAACATTATGAAAATCATGCAAAATCTATGATGGATAATTAATGTGGAAAAACTTAGGTAATTAATACACTTAATTTCCAAAAGGTAATAATAGTGGACTACTGGACTCAATCTACCACCAAGCAGATTGTTGCAAATCTCTAAAGAATCTATGTAAAGAAAGAATAGTTTCGCAAACATAAAACAAGCAGAATTTGTGCAATAAAGAACCCAGACAAATGCTTAAATCCATTTCAAGCCAACTTAGATGAAACCTATTTCATAATAGCAGAGCCAAGTGCATTGGTTTAAGCTAATCTTTGTTAAATCAATCGTCTCTTCTAAAACAGAACAAGAACGATATAGTGCGAACAAAAATGGATAGAAATCAATAAAATAATAGCGACACAATTTAAAGCGAGGTATACAAATATTGACACCATAACAAGGAATGCAAGAAACAAGTGGCTGACAAGTTAAAATTCACAAAAGAAGATCATCTGCTGGCTGCTGCATTACTTTAAGAAACTAATGCAACGAAACAAGAACACCACTAGTATTGCCATCAAAATTTAGGAGGAATTTGATTGTAGTATCAATGCTATATGAAATAGGATACCTTAGACACATCTTATCCACGGACTAGAACAAGGAATGCAAGAACAAATTTAAGCAAGATGAATCATACAACATGACAGGTAAGAAGTTTGTAGACTTATCATAAGGAACAGACAAAATTCAAGCAAAAATAAAGAAGAAAACCGTGCGAAGCCCAACGACTCAAACCAGGCATACACACAAAATACAAACCAAAATGCAAAAGGGATTACCACGGGGGAACATGAATACATGACCTTACTAACCAATTTTATTTTCCTCATTATACAATGAAGAATCAAATGGACTCTCATAAAGCTAAAGCTAATAGTACCTGCATACCAACTCTTGGAATAGATGAAGTGATATTATGCCTGATGCTCACTACAAACTCATCCATATCCGATTCTGCAAATAGAATGAAGCTGTTAGAATTTAGAAATATGAAAATGTAACACTTACAGATCAAAATGTGGTACAAATTCCGGCTTGAAGTATCACTTACTACTCCTTCTAGTTAAAATAAGATCACCATCTTCATCCACTTCATATTCACTCCTTCCAGTTAAACAGAGTTTTGATCAAATTACAAATTCAACCTAAAGCATAATCATTTGATTAATTATAGACTTGATAAGAAACAAAATGTTTTTGCAAGAATACCTCTCGCCTCTCGGCAGAGGCGGGGAGACGTTGGGGAGGCTATAGGATACTTGAGGAAGGCGGGGACACGGGCAGAGGCGGCGCGCTCGCGACGCACGAACGGCAAGGACGCTGGGAAGAGGAGTTGAGTCTGGACATGGAAATTTCAGATGCCAAATACAGTAGGGTTCCAGCCATGGCTACTTAAATGATTATGATTAGGCTAATTGGGCTTAGGTTAAAGCCCAATTGGCCAGTCTTTTTTTTGGCTTCGACGAAACAAAACAACGTCGTTTCAATTGCACCAAAACGACGTCGTTTCGTTTGATGAGGAAACAAAAAAAATAAAAAATATGGATTTTGCCCAGCGTCTTCCTCAGCCTTCGCTGGAAACAGGCGCTGCAACAAGTTCAAAGGGGGGGCGGAATCCATGGATTCCGGTGGCGCCTAGGCCTAATTTTCAAGCCACCGGATCCTAGGGGTGGCGCTAGCCTCCCCTCGCCCCCCTAGTTCCGCCACTGCCTTAGGGTTATATTCTTGATTATGAAAATCTGAATACAATTAATGTTTACCTATTTGTTTGTATCACTACTTGGGAACACACTTATAGCACTGGTTTTTTTGCTTCATAGCACCGGTTATTGGATGGTGAAAAAATCGTTGCCTAAGTAACCGATGATATGGTATCACTGGTGCTAAATTTCTTCTATTAACACCGATTTTATTTAGCGCCGGTTTAAAAAACCGGTGCTATGATGTACTCAAATTAGCACCGATTTTTTTGTAACCGGTGCTATGTAAAACCGGTGTTAAATTTGTCCTTGTAACACCTGTTTTAAAATAGGTGCTAAATATTATTTTGTTGCACCAGTTTTTTTTAGCACCATATTTTGTAAACCGGTGCTAAAATTGTATATTTTGCACCGGTTATTTTTAGCACCGGTTATAAAACCGGTGCTAAATATGCATATTTAACACCGGTTTTTAGATAGCACCGATTTTTAAACCGCTGATAAAAAAATTTATTTGCACCAGTTAATGTTTAGCACCGGTTTGTAAACCGGTGCTAAAAGTGTGTATGTTGCACCTGTTATTTTTTAGCACCGGTTTTTGGTTTGGTACTAGAGGTGTATATGTTGCACCGGTTATATTTTGCACCGGTTTAAAAACCGGTGCTATGAGTGTAAATTTATCACCGGTTATAGTTTGCACCAGTTTTTTAACCAGTGATAATAGTATATATTTTGCACCGATTTATTTTTTAGCAGAGGTTTTGAAACCGGTGGTAAAAGCGTAAATTTTGCACCGGTTATTATTAGCACCGGTTTTGTTATCGGAAGAAACCGGTGTTAAGCGTGACTAACTATTGTGGTCACTGTAAGCTGCGGCGTGCTGCCGCTCTTTCAATTCATCTTCACGCATCAAGTTTCATTTTTACGCTTGTTTTCCAACCCGGTAAGTTCTTTTTCAAGGATGGTACCGATTATTTTTTGTGTGTAGTAATAGAACGGTGCACGAATTAAAATAGAATAAATTGTGAGGAACCATGACGCATAGACAAGAAGTAGGTTGAAAAAAGCATTGCATTCGATGAACTAAAATTTTCAACTAGCAAAAGAAGAGCATGACGTGTTTCTAAGTGGCCTAAGATACTGGAGCCCCCCTCATCACGGAGTTGACGAGTATCAAAAGTGAAGGTCAATTACCTTTCTCATAAGAGATAATACTAACCACTATCCGATGATGGAGGCAAGTCCCTGTATGAAATTCAATTGAGCTATGCATTTTGGCAGAGTACATTTTGCAAAAACAAAAACCCATTTCGGAGCAATTCTCCGCAGTTCATCGCTCCCCAGTGGAGTGTAATCTTCTAGAAATTTCTGTATTAAATCACATGTTAAGAAAATGATATATATGTGAGAGAATAACAAATACATAAAAGAAATGTAGGAAAACGTACATGAATAATGTCAATGTCATGCACGTGCCTAACAATTATTTCCATGTAATACATGCAATGGTATCCACACTCCCAACTACTACTTTGTATCGTGTGCTGATGTAAAAGAGAATTTGTTGAAACGATTACGAACATGAAAATGACAGATGAAATATGATGTTATGGGATAATACGTACATTGATGTTTATGACATTCCATGTATAGTTCAAAGGGTAGGAGGTATTTTGGTCGGAATTGATCCGTCGATATTTTGTTGCAATCCTACAATCGATGAAAACATATTATGTCAACATATTAAAAAATATTTTCAGAAATTGGGGTTCACACAATATATGAAAATATATTAATTAACATTAATTGTAAATAATTGAGCCAAGAAAGTGAGAAACGTACAAGAACACATTTACGTGAACAAACATTTTTGTAAAACATTGAAGTTGAAGGAATGACATAAATGTGTTCCACTTACAAATGAATCAATTTAAGGCATGACCTATTTTGTTTGCAAATTCCCCCAGTCATTGAGTCGATGCAATGTACTCGATCGATTTCCGGTACGAAGACGAGAAAAAACCAATGGTCCCTATAAAAAAAGGAAACACCAAAATACTTAAAATATATTTTGAAAATAAAATCACAGCATATGGTTGCTATTGCTTCCATGTGGCCGGGACTAGAAACTCAGAAAACAAATGGAACTTACTCTCGATTGTACGGGAAAACGTAAAGCCTCGCTTGAGTGCGGCATATGACAGCCGAAACCTCATCCGCAGTCAATTCCACCCTTTGATTTGCCTTTTGAGCCATTGAATTTGAAGATGCCGGAATAAACTAGACGTGGCCTCCATAAACCACCCCATCACAAAGGTATCTTGCAAAATAATATTGTAAGTGAAACAAATATAATGATACATCTATCTATAAATAATGTAACCATGAAAATTCTCACGATGCCCATATATGAATTTGGCACCCACTGATCCACTCCATTTCATCTTCTATGTCCAAGCTGCTCATGAACAGTCTTAGCTTGTCAGTAAATATGGCTGTATAGACTTCTTCTGATCCAAACACCTCCGCGCTGAAATTGATGCGGAAGACTTTGTTTGGTCCACATATTTGTGTAGATAGCATCAAAGCATCATTAATCTGTTGAACAGCAGCGATGCATTCTTGGTCTTCCGTGACCCCCTAATTACATTGAGAATCTAATAATGTTAGTTGACCAGTATTTGTATATAATTCAGAAGTGGATCATATTGTAAAGGCTAAAATGGGTTCTCACAAATATGTACTGGTTAGAAATCGACATGGGAGGATTTGGTTGCCCATTCTCCATTGATGTAGTATTTTCTTTTAGAACTTGCTAATGGGTAAAATGTTAGTCATGCATTGGAAAAACTCAGTCAGAATGAAATAGTCTGGGGATATGTACCTCTCCTTTGACCAATCGAGCGACCACATCTCCATGCAGAGTAGCTTCCTTAGCCACCGCCTCCTGTAAGGGACACAGTGTGTTAATAATATGCATATGGATGTCATAGCCAGTTAATATGCTTATTTTTTTTTAACCTGTGTAGTGTCCTTGGAAAATTTTGGTGTGAGGTTTATTTGAGGACTTCCAACTTCGTCGACTACCAATTCTTGCGGAGGCGGTTGCTGCTCGTTCTCCTACGTAAGCAGATGAACAACATATTATGTTTTAGTATTATCTAGAAAGATATATATGATTCGATAAGAAGAAGAATACAATTATCACACCTCATCATCCTGTTGCCCAATCACACTTATCAGCTTTCCCGGCCATAGAATGTTATATCCAATAGCCTCAGTGACAAACTCAAATTCTTCGTGTTCAATCATCAAAGGTGCCTTGGGAATGATCACAGGTCCATGTATATGTACTCACTCCCACTTGATGGGTAAGTCCGTGTCCGTGTCCTTTGGAAACAAGATACCAAATGCAGCTATATCCCTTTCTCTATTATGGTTCAAAACATATAGGCAGCACTTTTTTCCTTTCTGAGAAATATACTCAGAGATTGGGGAAATACATTGGTTGGAAAATAAGTAAGTGTTATTAAGTAAATAAAATTAAATAATTTTTTAAGTGCAATCGACAAATTATAATAAGAAATGAAGTCTACATGTAGCTGCTGAAGGCTGCAGCGCGCTGCAGCTTTCAGTTTTCAGCTGAGACTGAGAGCTGGATCGCGCTGCAGCTTTCAGCGTTCATCTGCCATGAACTGTCTATCAAATAAAACTATATTGGCAAAGAGACATTTTCTCAGTTTACGTGGGAAAGAACAAGATGAAGATATATAACTAGGCCCAAACTACCAGCATCCAAAATGAACGTGATAGTAGTCAATGTATCCCCACAAAATCATTTTGACAGGAAATTGAAATCCAGAAACTAAAAATCACAGAGCAAGAAAGGAGCTAACGAAGAGGTTCATGGTATGGAATACCTTGTCATCCGCTACGGTTCCTTGGGGGTCACTACATCCAGATGCTGAAGGAATGAATACCTGGTTGTCCTTATTCGCGGGGGTGGAAGATGTAGCAAGGAAATTACGGGCATCCAAATGTGGAGGAATAGCTTTACCCAATTGTCCAGCTAGCCAATTTTTTTGGGCCTCAAATAAGGCAACAAATCTTTCCTTGAGCTCGATGACATCTGTAGGTAGTTTGTTTGAATTTGAGATTTCCTTAGATGGTTTTGTGTTTGTGATCCCACATCGACTAGATGCGTAACGGGTCACAGCCATATGTGGTAGGGCCTTGTTCACCTTGGATGTTGTGGAACAACCTCTCCAACGACCCCCATGATCCTTCTTACCCATTGCTTGAACGAGAATATCTTCTTTTCCTTGTGTAATCAAATCTCCCTTTTGCTTCTTTTCCAAAAGGGATTTCTAGGAAATAAAACATACATTAGCCATTACTATGGATTACATATGAGAATATTAATAGAGATAGAATCAATTATGAATTATGCTCACAATAGTGGGGGCTGCTATTTTATCGGAGTCGTTGGTGTATGTTGATAATTTCTTGTCCCAGTTAGATTCAAGGAACACCTCCGAGCGGTCCGGTTTGAAATCCATGATTTGAACTAAAGCCTCCATTTCTTCTACACTCTGACCTTCATCTAAAAGCTCATCAATTTTAGCCTTTCTTTTCCTCTTCTCGAGTTCTATTGTAACCCTACGATTCCCTCCACTGTCCGTGTGATGGATGTACTCTTTCTGTGAGGCGCTTATTTTTGCTGCATCACTTAATGCCTATTTGGCCATCAATTTGTAAAATGCTCACAAAGTAACGACTAGAGATTAAATTTTCAAGGAATTACCTTGAATTCAGGGGTTGATCTGTGTTTCACAAACAGCTCCCACTCATTTTTGTCCATCCAGCGATAATCTCTCCATGCACAAGAACCAGGTTTTTTTTGCAAGATGTACTTGTGAGCCACATTAGTCTTCTAATTCCTCCACTTTTCTCTTGCATAAATTCTCCATTTATTTCGGAACTTATTCATCTCATTGAACGTCATTTTGGTTTTATATCCCAGCTAATCTAGTGGACAAAGATACAACTTGTTAGTGCAAAATGTAATGAACTTGACATGAACTGATGAAAATGGAGGATTAGAGCACACTTATAAGAATGTCTTCCCATGCATCTTTCTTTACATGGTCTGGGACTGATTTCCAATTATGCCATGTCCCGAAGTGGATTCTTCGTCGGAAGGCATGGCCAACATACATCGACCATCGATTGTGCATAACTAGGAGTTCGAAGTCATCATCAAAGAATATTTTAAGTGCCTTCTTTTGCTTCGCTAGCAACACGGACTTGCACGTGGCTGTGCCTCTACGCTTGCAATATTCTTTAATCTCAAACTTGTTGAAGATCCCACTCATGTAATATTTTAACATAGTTTCTTCTTCTTCCCCGAACTTTTCAGATCCCGAGCAATATTTGGGTGCATCATTCACTTCCTCGTTATTGTCATCACTGTTGTCAGCTTTTGGAGGGGTAACACAATTCTCTTTAACGACTTTTGTACCGCCGGAGTCAAACAATATTTTCCTCGGCTTCGCCATTGAATCTCTTGTATGAGTCAATCAAACATAAGAAATCTTAATACAACACATCCGAAGATGAATTTCCAATAACAACCAACCGAGAACATATTGTATGGGGAAAAAAGAGGGTTTGCAAAAATTCGTATGGGGGCAACAACAGGGTAGGCAAAAATTATAAAATTATTAGCAAACATATCATCTATCCACATGAAACACTACCCACACTAGTAACCCAAGAAATGAAAACACAAACTCACAAACTAAGAGACCCACCAAAATATAGCTAAGTATTAAGCCCGGGAAAGATGCAAACTACCAATCACTCATACCTTATTGAAACACACTCTCGGCGGTATTGTATTTTCCCAAGATCCGGCCGCCTTTGTAACCCTCTTTACTGGACCAAAATTCCGACCAGTATGGCGACCAAAATTGTGAAGCAAATCTCGAGCACAATCAGGAAGTAGGATCGCGACCAAGATTGGGAAGTAGAAATGCTCCAACTAAATGGTGAAGGGATGGACAATATCTTTGGGAAAAATTGGCAGGGGGTTATGGTGGAAAGAGGTAAAATTTGGGGTTAAGGTTATGGAGGGAAGAGGAAAATCAGTAGAGGTGTTGGGGTGGGAGGGGTACGAAAATTTGGGGTTAAGGTTATGGAGGGAATAGGGAAAATTTGGGAGGGAAAGAAAATGATGCTTTGTTGGGTCATTTTAGTGTTTTATACTTTCAAATGTTTTTTTAAAAAAATTAGAATAAAATTTTTTTTTGGTCCTCTACAAAGTATCTTTTACTATCTTTTGGTCCCCATTTGCAAAACAACCCTTAGACGGTACCCAACAAATTCAAAATGATATATTTTGGTCCCCAGAGGTGGTTTTCAGGGAAAGTCAATGGTAAAATTGGTTAAAATATATAAAATGACCATTATACCCTTGAGTTTAAAGAATAAAAAAATGTCAGGAGGCAGGAGGTTCGAGGGCAAGAGGCAGGAGGTTCGAGGGCTCGAGGAATGAGGCTCGAGGGCTAAAGGCATGAGGCTCAAGGAATGGGGCTCGAGGGCTTAAGGCATGAGGTTCGAGCGGAAGTCGACTTATAGCAAAAGTCTACTTAGAGCGGAAGTATACTTAGAGTTTAATTATACCATTCTTGCTGCTTTTGTTGGCCAAATTGGTCATTATCATGACTTGAGTTAGGTTCAGTATTTCGTATACTACTTTGTGAAAATCGCTCGTATCAAGAATTGTGTATTTACTATTTTATACTATTACTTGTACACATAGAACGGCTAGAGAATTAGAGTCTAACCAGGAATTAGTTTGAGTCAATACAAACATGTTTAAGTGCCTCGCTTGGTAGTAGCCTCACTTAGTTGCACTTGAGGAAGACTGTATTTGAGTTGCCTCTATTAGTAAGGGATGACAGGAAGACTGTATTTGAGTCGCCGTAACCAATTATTGTATTGCTCACAAAAATATATAGAGTACAATAAGGAAACATAATATGAGTAGAACTCTAGCTTAGTAACCATTTACTCTAACATTAGTATAAAAATATTAGAAAATGATCTATTGTTGACAGGAATAAATAGAATACAAAAGGAAGTATAGTCCTACTAACACTTTGGCCTAGTCAACATCACTTCTTCAGAATCGTTAAAATCAATCCTGATTTACTATAACACCCTCGAGCTCTCGAGCCCCTTGAGCTCTTGAACCCCTCGAGCCCTCGAAGCCCTCCACCCCTCGAAGCCCTCCACCCCTCAAAGCCCTCTAATCTCGAACCCCTCCAGCCCTCGAACCCATAGACCCCTCGAACCCCTCCTCCCCTCGACCCCTCGACCCCTCGAACCTCCTGACCCCTTGAACCCCACGAATTGTTGAACCTTGAACCCCTAGAACCCCTTGGCCCCTCGAACCTCTCGACCCCTCAACCCCTCGAACCCCTCGAACCCTTCGAACCCCTCGAACCCTTCGAACCCCTCGACCCCTCGAACCCCTCCACCCCTCGAACCTTATCCACCCCTTGAACCTCATCCACCCCTCGAACCTCATCCACCCCTCGAACGTCATCCACCCCTCAAACCCCTATAATCTTGAACCCCTCGACCCCTCGAACCCATCGACCCCTTGACCCCTCGACCCCTCGACCCATCGACCCATCGACCCCTCAAACCCATCGACCCCTCGTACCCTCTAACCTATCCACTCCTCGTCCCCCTCGACTCCTCAAACCCATCCACCTCTCGAGACCTCGAACCCCTCGACCCCTCTAACCCTTGAACCCATCGACCTCTCGAGACCCATCGACCTCTCGTGCCCCTCGAACCCATCGACCCCTCGAATCCTCGAACCCATCCACCTCAACCGGCCCCTAGAGGTCTTCAGCCACTCGAGGTCTTCAGCTAATGTGGATGTGATCAACAGGTTCTACAAGATCCCACCAAAGCCCTCGAGTTTGTACAAAGCTGCCGAGAAAGCTATCGAACAAGCTTCATGGAAAGAAATCATAAAAGAAATCTGTGATGATAGCGATGAAGTTATCCGGAATCTGCCACAAGAATGGTCCAGCATTGAGAAGAAATACTTGATTAAAGACATGAACGTGTGGTACAGTTTCATAGCTGCCTGGCTTCTCCTGGTGAAAATGAATAGTGAGGTTCATCGGTCCCGTATGTTGCTGCTCTACAAGATCAAGAAAAATATGAGCATTGATGATGGGGGTACGCTAATGGCGTACATCTGGGATTGTGTCAATGCCCATAATTGCATAGGCTTTTCCTCACTCATCACTGCCATATGCGTGGAAGCAGGTTGCAGATTCAAAGATGATGATGTCACAATGATGCCAAAGCTTCCTTTAAACCCACTAATATTCTTGAAGAAGAAGAACGTTGCTCAGTCATCTAGGGTGGCAACAAGTAAATCATCTAAGGAGAACTCGGATGGGGACATGGCAACATTGCAACTAAAGGTGGATCACTTGGTGCGATGAACATCACAGGTTGGGAAGATCCTCACTGCCATGTGTGGCGAGAGGATCAAGGAATTGGGTCCAATCCCTACCTTAGATTCGCCAACGTCCAACACCGGGGAGAACAACTCGCATAGGGATTAACTACCTACATTGAGCTCACATCTTCATTTTCTCAGGTTGTTTATTTTGCTAGGTTAATATGGAACTTTGATTCGTAGATATTTTATTTGCAAAACATATATTGCTACTGTGTTGCTACTTTTTGAATGTTATTTTGGAATTTGACATTTCTAGTCTCGTAACGTATTCATGTTCTTATCTTAGAGGAACTGAACGAGCAACTCAAAACAGGTAATGTATGTGTGAAAAAGCTGCAGCGCGCTGCTGCTGGCAGTAGCTACCATAGGAAAATGAAGGTAATTTGTCCAAGGCTTTACCAAAACAGCGGCAGTGCGCTACAGCTCACAGAGCTGCTCAAAATGGGGACCAATTGGAACATAGTTGTAGAATAGTTAACAGTGGTACAAAACACAACAAACTACAAAAATACATAAATTTTATCTCGAATTCATTGATCGACCCCCGCTAGTCTTCAACCATCTTCCTCTTCTTGGATTGAACGTCTCGAATTTCTTGGCCATCTTCATCTATCCAAATGCCATCTCTGTGTTTCCTCCGCATTGCTCCTGCCTCAATCCCGTTGTTATTAAGTAGAGGGGAACTCTAACCTTTCACTTGTAACTTCAAAATCAATTTCATCACAGAAAGAGAATTTCTTGCCTTGTAACACAATAGACCAACCTACATTGCACGGGTCATTTACGTAGAAAACTTGTCTTGCTTGTTCGGCCAAAATAAACTGATAATTTTCATATGCTTCATGAGTCTGGTTAACAAGGGTAAATCCCATTGTGTCATCAGTTCGAACTCCAGTTGTGTTATCAAACCACTGGCACTTGAAAACTGGAATCTTGAATTCTCCATAGTCAAGCTCCCAAATCTCATCAATAACACCATAAAACGACATCACAACTAGGACTGGTTTATTGTCTTTCTTACTTACTTGCCACATAGTCTCCGACTCAATGTATACCCCACTATTTTGTGTTGTGCTCTTTAATCTTGGTCTCTAGTAGCAAAACAGAAACCGTTCATGTCATATCCGGAATACCTCAAAACCGTGCAGTTAGGCTTCCTTACAAATGCCCTAATTTTTGGGTCGTAATCACTTACATTGCATCGATCATATAACCAATTCACAAACTTATCATTGTGCTCCAACCGAACTTAGGAGGCCACGTGGGATGAGACTCTGTGATCGAATTAAGGTGCTCAGTCACATAAGCAGTAGTCTCCATAAAATTCCTCAACACATACAAATGAACTGACATCAGATTACTATTCAATGGAGTAAATAACATTCCCCTTGACCTCGGTTTTCCCACCTTCCTTCCAACATGTCGATTCTGGGGCACCCCAAAATTTCTATGTTCCTCCAAATATCTAGAGAAAAATTTAATTACTTTTTCGGTAACATACCTCTCAACAATACTAGCATCCGGCAGACTCATACATTTCACGTATCCCTTGAAGACTTTCATGTGACGCTCGAAAGGATACATCCAACGTATACCAACCGGACCACATATCTTTACCTCCTGCACTAAATGAACAACCAAGTGAACCATTATATAAAAAAATGAAGGGAAATACATTTCCAACTTGCATTGCACAACAACAACCTCTTTTTGTAGGATATCCAAACGGTCCCGATCAATAGATTTCTGGCATATGGAAGCAAAAAATAAACAAAGTCTAGTGATTGAGTACCTTACGTCAGCCTCCATTACCCCACGAATAGCAATAGGTAACAGTTGTTGCATCAAAACATGACAATCATGAGATTTCAACCCGGTCATCCGATAATCCGTCGTAAGTAACCGACTCACATTCGATGAATTACCAATTGGGACCTTCACTGATTTCAAACTATCACAAACTGAGATTCTCTCCTCCTTTGACAATGTACAAGGTGCAGGGGGCAAGTAAGTCCTCTTACCCTTCACTTCTAGGGTGAGGTTATTTCTGATTCCCAAATCAACCAAGTATAACCGGGCATTCAAACTATCTTTCGTCTTCCAGGGAATATTCAAGGGGGTGCCAATCAAACTTTCACAAACATTTTTCTCAATATGCATCACATCTAGGCAATTCCTAATCTCAAGATGCTCCCAGTGCAGTAGATAAAAAAATATTGATCTTTTCTTACATGGACCATCACAATGTATTCTGCCCTTGCCTTTATACTTTCCCATCACCACTCTCAATTTCTTAACCTTATTGTGAATCTGCACACCAGTTAGTGGTGTAGGGGATTTCCTTCGTTCTTTCCCACCAAAAAAATTGACCATATCATCCCAGTATTTATGGTTTCCTTGCAGCCATTTTCTATGGCCAAAATACACTGTCTTTCTTCCATGTCTTAGCTGTTTGAATTCTGTCCTCCCGTCACAAATAGAACATGCTTTGTGCTCCTTCACAACATAGCCCGACAAATTTTCATAGGCTGGAAAATCATTGATCGTGCAAAAAAGCATGGCACACAATTGAAACTCCACATTCATATGTGCATCAAATACCAACACCTATTTTTCTTCCCACAATATCTTCAAATCATCGATCAATGGTCTCAAATACACATCAACCTCGTTCCTAGGTTGTCTAGGACTTGAGATTAACAAAGGCATCATAACATATTTACGTTTCATGCACAAATAAGGGGGCAAATTATATATAACCAACATCACGGTCCAAGAACTATGCTTCGATGACATATTACCAAATGAATTCATCCCATCAGTACACAATGCAAGGCGTAAATTTCTAACCTCCGAATCAAATGAAGGATATTGCTTGTCAAAATTTCTCCATTGTTCACCGTCTGTCGGATGTCTTATCTTGTCGTCGCTTGGTCTTTCCCGCTCTCCATGCCATCACAAGTTCTTTGCATCTTTTGAATTCGCGAGTAACCTCTTTAACTTAGGAATTAAAGGAAGATACCACATACACTTCAATGGGACATTCTTCTTCTTCTTACCCAAACACCCATCATCATCATTCCCCACACCCTTATATCTTGAATGTTTGCACACGGGACATTGAACCGCATCTTTCAAATCACCGTTATACAACACACAATCATTTGAACATGCATGTATTTTCTTGTATTCCAAACCGAGTGGACACAATATTTTCTTGGCCTCGTAAAAGTTTTTCGGTATTTCATTCCCTTCCAGAATTATTTTAGCACCGGTTTCTTTAATTTTTTAGCACCGGCTTCTAAAACCGGTGCCAAATATATACTTTACACCCGTTTTCTTTAATTTCTAGCACCGGTTTTCAAACCAGTTCAAATTTAGCACTGGTTTTTAAAATTTTTAAGCACCGGTTTTTCAAACCGGTGCCAAAATTTTCAATTCACCGGTTATGCGGATTTTTAGCACCAGTTTTCAAACCGATGCTAATTTAAAACCGGTTATTGTTATTTTTAGCACCGGTTTTTTGACCGGTGTTGTTTAACACCGGTTTTCATCAATTCTAGCACCGATTTTCTGACCGGTGTTATAAAAAAAACCAGTGCTAACATAATTATTACCGGTGCTAAATTAACACGAGTTTTAGAACCGGTGCTTAAAAAAATAAAAATCGTTGCTATTACATTATTTGCACCGATTTTTAAAATCGGTGCTAAAAACCGGTGCTAGAGGGGGGTCTCCGTGGTAGTGTATGATCTCCCAACGATTAAGAGTTCTTCGCTATCGTATCCTTCTACTGCTCGTCCCTCGAGCCCGACCATGAAGTAATTCATAAGTGTTTGTGATATGTTGTTATATGCTAATAATGAATACTGATTGTGATATGTTTGAAAACCACCTTCGAGCACACCCATCGAACTTTCCGAAGCCTACCAGTTCGAGACCTCGAAACCAAATGAAAGCCTGCCCTCCATAAATAACGAGCTCTGTAACCCTAGTCTTTGAACGAGCCCCAATTCAGCTCCTACCGCTCTCACCAGCCAGATGACTAGTACTGGCAATGACATGAGTGATGGACACCCCTCCTCCAATGGTGACGTTCTTGTTGGATTCTTCCCCTTTATCGCATCACTTCAAAATCACCGATGAGGTCCTGAAGGATGCTCAATTTCATTACAAGTCCACCATTGCTTCTTTTCGTACAGTTGTTTATACCATATTTAACTCTCAAAAGGCATAAGCTTCTCAAGCGTTAGCTTTGAGAAAGGTCAAAGTGTCAAGAGCTTATGCTCCCTCGGAATCCTAAAAAACTCTTGTCCTCGAGAGGGGTCTCGTCCCTTGTCCGTGGACCCTCGAAGCTTTATCTGAGAGTTAGTTTCATCCATTGAATCTTCATCTTCGAGGGCAACTTCCATTCATATGGAGGAAAAATATATAGTAATAAAATGTAAAAACATGTTCTCGATTCACTGTGAAGAAACGTACACAACCTATCTGAAATTCTGTTTTGCCTAAAGTCTATACTATTATGCCAAGTTGTTTAACGTTTGGTGTTAAAACACGAAATAAAATAAGTAGTGCACTCACAACTTGGTTACACAGTTCGGTGCAATTACACCTACGTCTGCGGGGCCTTGCCCAGATCAGAAACCATCCACTAGAAAGCAGTCTTTAGTACAAGAAGCTTAACTTGAATGCTAATCCATTGCTAACCTATGAGTGAATGTCGTGAGATCCCCTCACTGCCGATCCTACGTCGTTGAACCCCCACGAACAACACGTCTCCCTGGATCTCCTCCTCCCGAGGAATTAAGGCTTCCTTGTTTCTGATCTTTACGAACTTGGTCGGATGAATCAACATTCCTCCAAACACCACAGGCAGATCGCTCCAACACTTCTCACGTAGAGATGAATTCTTGGTCGCTTGCTGATTGCGTTGTATCTTCTTCCTTTTATCATATTCGCAATCCTGCCTTGTACACAACTCTTTCCTTGTCTAACTCTACCAAGAATAGACTTCTAAACCCAGGAAAGATCTAATTCTAATCTGGTATTTAAATGGAAAATCCTTTATCAATAGGACTTGTACCATAAATAAACTACTTAATCAATTCCTAACTATTACAAGGAATATTCGTTTACCAGAAATAGATTGTCACGAAATCACATACTAATCTTCACAATATTCTGATCTGATCGCATGATTATACTCCATAATTCGTGGCTAGAAACCTGCTGTCTGAAAAGCTTGACCGCAATGGTGTTAAAACACCACATCATAAGTTCACACAATATGCCACAACTAAGTCCAACTCCAGAGGACTTTACACTATCAATGTATCATTATCATAAAAAGCTATAGGTATGATCATGTACTATCACATTTCCATATAGAGGTTGGAACAAAGCTCAATTAATGGCAATGCTTATATCCATTCTCTCCCCGAAACAACATTAAAAGTCCCACAATAAGGCGGAGATGGTAGTAGGTATATATTTCCTTTGTGTGTAACTATTGATATGCAAGATTTAGAGTACCGAGTTGATTAAAAGGCTCACCCCGCAGTAACTAAAACATGGGAAACAAGCCACATCACGTACTGATAAGCCTTGTATTTGGACTTGACACGAACATCAGCTGGCAGGTTGCGACGTTCCACTCGAAGCTTCATCCTCGAGAGCCAGTTTCATCCCAGAAGCTTTATCTTCGAGGGCAACTTCCATTCGAAGCTTCATTAATTTGAAGCTTCATCACCTTTGAAGCCCTCATCAACTTTCTAAGCTCACCGCCCACTTTCGAAGCACCCATCGACCGTTCATCCTCCAGAAGGGCCTCGTCCATCAATTGTTGAAGCTTTTATCATACTTCGAAGACTAGTACTCGATGCTAGTACTCTGTCATACCTCGAAGGTGACAACCAACATTTTTTTTTCTTTTTGCCCCATCAAAGCTCGTCTGTCGTGTTGGACAAATGTTTTTACCCCATCGAAGCTCGCAGTTACAGCTTTTCTATAGAGCTTATCGAGCTTGTTACAGCCTCTCATAGTCAGCTTCTCAAGTCCCTCGAAGCTAGCCGCTATCCCTCGACTCGCTTTTGAATCCCCTCGAGCTCACTGAAAGGTTTGAAGCTTCCATTGACCGCTCGATCATAACACAAATTCACCTCCCTCCAAAAGTTATGTATTTTAAGGGTTTTCTAAACTCAAAAGATTCACTTTCCTCGAACCTCAGATGCTTGTCTCTTGGGTTTCCTTGATTTTTCTAAGTATTTCAAAGTCAAGATTCGGAATCTCCGTCGAGAGCTTCTCCCTAAAACTTGTCAATATTTTCCCTGAGGTTGAACGACATTGGGACCCGCACCACAGTGGCCCAGACATTTGGAGGAGTTGACGGAGACACGAGAAGGGGAGATTCCAGATAGAACTTGAAGAGTTTCAAGCGAGCCTTGCCTTCTACATGTTCTATTTGTGTACACTCTTATTTCTTTTACCACCATTTTCCTTTCCTCATGGTTATCATTAGTTTTAGTTGATGATGATGACCTAGGTATGGCTTTACTGCCCGTGGCTTTCAGAATGCTTTTGGCAAGGCAAAATATGGGCACCGAAAGAAATGGAGGGTTGACACCACATTTCTTCATCTCTTCTTCAATCGGGCTGGTTAATCCAACATCTGGGTCCTGGTACGTGCTTGCTTTTGCATGTGTATATAAATTAAAATTTTAAATTGATGATACTTTTATGAAGTTAGAGTTGGGCTGCAACCAACTCATTAGATAATATGTTTGGTTTGGTTTGGCCCAATAGAGTTTAGTCTTGAATAGGTCAAGATTTTCATTTAATAAGTATTTAATAAGAATTACGGTTATGTGCCATAACGGTTAGGGTTTAATTAGTATAAATATGAAGGTATGTAATTTATTTTGATTCATTCACTATTATTCCTTCTTTCATATCAATTACTATAAGTCGCTGACTTTACCATCGGGGTGTTTTCCCCCGGAGCACACCCGGAGCTTTATTTTGTAGGTCACGGTAGGGGAGTTGGCAGCACAGTCCAATCGATTTCCAAACACATTAATTGGTGCCAACTGTGGAGATTGATCGATAGATTTCTCAAAACAAACGAAAAGGAAACGAAAGGCGAAACATAAATAATGGGGGATTGAGAAGTTAACCTTGTCGACTACCTACCGTTCAACAGATTCAGCATCTCCAATCTTCCCGCGTTAAATGCACAATGACCTTCACGCGCGAAGGTTGGAGCGTGACTTTCCGCAGTCCAGTTCTATTAGGATTTCAGGCTACTGCTGACATAGCCGTCTGCTTCTTGAAGACCCAGCTACAACGGTTCTCCACTTCTCAAAAATTTGCCATCGTGGTCCTCCAGCCCTCGAGGTCCCAGCCTCAACAGAATCGAGATACTACAACCGTGAGCCTTCAAGAAGCTCGACTCTGCGACCCTTCAGGACCCCTCGAGCTTGTCGCCACTGGTGTCCCCTCAATTTTACAGCTGAATTGGCCCTCTGGTGCCTTCTTTCAAACTCGCCATTAGTGCCCCTCGAGCAGCGTCCTTTGGCTAGTCGTCGTTACCCCTTTGCAAGTGCCTTTCGGGGCCTTCCGACGTTGCTCCTCGATAGTCCGTTGACCTTGCTATCATCGAGAACTTGTCGGTATCATCGAGAGTGATCGACGCTAAATTCGTCGGTCTCTGCCCTTTCCACCGCTCAATGTTCGAGAACTCGCCGCCGATGCCTTCGGACGCTGATGTCGACGCCATGCTTCTGCTATTGCCAAGTTGCCGTTATATAGAGTGCAACCTTATAAATCATGCTTCTGCTGTGGCCAGTTGAGAAACTACATCTGGAAAACTTACTGAAATCTGCATCTCATGTCTGCACTTTTCCATCATGCAGATTCAAGGAATGAGACATGGAGTAGTTCCGTACAAAGGTACAACGTCTATATTGAGGAGAATTGCTCACGAAGAGGGTATACGTGGTTTGTACAGTGGTCTTGTGCAAGCGTTGGCTATAAACTAAGCTATGTTTGGTGGGTATATAAACTAAGATACTTTTGGTGGAAAAATGCCGCTTTAGAGAGAATCACACTGTAAGTTTCCTCCACAAACAGATCACCAACCTCCGTAAGTATATTTCTGAGCATTGCCTTTCTGCGTGAGTTTCATTATAGCATATGATATAAGTAATGTGAGCAAGTAAAAGGAAACGATGAAATTTTCAGATAGTACACGCAATTTGATAGTACGAAAGTTGAACTTATCATTGGAAAATTTGGACATTAAGAAAGAATCTGTAGCTTGTAAAGACACATTAAGAAAGAATCGGCATGAAAATGTGCATGCATCATATAGGTCGCATAACATCGAAGTTCAAGATTACAAATATTCCTTGAGAAGAATCTGTACATTAAGAAAGCTAGTTCTCAAATTTTAGGTGCTTACCAAATAAAATGGCAGTAAACTGTTTATACTATTCATGTTTTCTAATGGTGTTAATCTAAGAAGTATTAATTCATTAGATGAATGGGAACATCATTTTAAGAACTGGTTTGTGCATGAAGCTCCATGGATGAATAACATCAAAACCCTACATCGGTAGGCATCTTTGGCTATGTGTCTGTTGCTATTTGATGTTTATAAGGTTTGAGAGTTCAGTTCATTATTCTTTTTGCTCCCTTCACAGTAGAAAAAATTCGTATTTTTCCTTGCCCACCTACCTTTGACAATTCTATATGTGTGAGTGTGCTATGGTAAGCAATAGCAAAAGAGCGCAAATTCTTAGAATGTGGTGCTCGTTCCACATTTTGATGCCTAGAGAAGAGCCTCGTCTCTTAAGGAAGCGACTTCAAGTCCGACAATTTTGACGCTCATGCAATTTTTTGAAAGAAAATGTCCTCCGCTTTTATGAACTCTCTTTTCTAATTCTGTTTGTTGTTCTTTATGATTTCGGAATATGATCATGAAATTACTAATCGTTGTAATGAGTTTAGGCACATGACTAATAAAACTTAGGAGAAATGAATACATCACTTGGATAAAATGTTAAAATTATTTTTTATGAAGTTCAGAGGTGGCGCTTATGAAATAACTTTGGCATGAACCTGGTGGCATCGTGAAATAATTTTTAGGGCTGGATTAAAATTGTTTTAAATCATTTAAAATAATTTTGGGGGCAATAAAGGCTAGGTTGAAGGAGTTTACACCTTACTTAACTCCCTTAAAAAGAAAGGCATAAAGCTATATGAAATGAGTTATACTGCTTTGATTGGTGGATATTGCAAACAAAAGAGGATTGACGTAGTTGTTAAGATATATTCGAACAAGGCAATGCATGAAATTGTTTGATGGAGTCTTGCACCTATAATGTGCTTGCTCGATTCCTATTGAAAGAATGTTAAAAAGATTTTACTTTTAAAAATACGAAGGTTGTGGGATATGAGCCTAATATCTATGCTTATCCTTTTCTTATTGTATATTGGAAGCAATGGTAGGTGAGAAAAGTAAGTAAAATCGAAATGTGAATTAGCAGCAAAAATAATAGCAAAAAAATATCATCATATGAAAACAACTCTCACTAGTATCTATTAGATAGCTATAAAACATATAGTTTAAGTGTTTGATAAATGACTTAACTTGTTCTTTCATATATGAGTATCTGTTGCTAGAAGTTGTAGCTTAATGCAATTTTTGCTAAAATGCTAGTTAAGTGATAAGATGCCTCGTATGAAAAGATTCATTTTGAGTTCACTCTCTCTTCATTTGATGGATGCTTGGACAAGTTTCATTTATTATGTATACTCTCTTGTCACTGAGATTATGTGCTTGAAATGAGATCACTTATGTTACACCATGTTACTTGCTATGACATTGAATATAGCCTAAAGGCCCAGGTGAGAAAATGTGATTAAGATATTGACGTTGCTGATATTGATGTTGCTCTTACTGTTTTCATAGGATTATTAGTTGAACAATAGAAGATGAAGAACTATTGAATTTCCATTGCATCGATAAGACCAAAGTCAACGATTATTTCCCTAGTATCGAAAAGACCAAGGTCGACGATTATTTCACTTGCATCAATAAGACCAAGGTCGACATTTATTTTTCTTACACCGATAAGGCCAAGTTTGACTGTTTCACTCCCACTCTTAAGTGATGATTCGAAGATAAGAGCTAAAAGCTCTTGCATATCTTTCCAGCTAAGGCTGAGGGACTCGAGCTAAAAGCTCTTGCATATCTTTCTTGCTAAGGCTGAGGGACTTGAGCTAAAAGCTCTTGCATATCTTTCCAGCTAAGGCTGAGGGACTCGAGCTAAAGCTCTTGCATATATTTTCCAGCTAAGGCTGAGGAACTCGAGGTAAAAGCTCTTGCATATCTTTCTAGCTAAGGCTGGGGGACTCGAGCTAAAAGCTCTTGCACATCTTTCCAGCTAAGGATGAGGGACTCGAGCTAAAATATCTTGTATATCTTTCTAGTTATGGATGAGGGACTCGAGCTAAAAGCTCTTTCATATCTTTCCAGCTAAGACTGAGGGACTCGAGCTAAAAGCTCTTGCATATCTTTCCAGCTAAGGCGGAGGGACTCGAGCTAAAAGATCTTGCATATCTTTCCAGCTAAGGCTGAGGGACTCGAGCTAAAAGCTCTTGTATATATTTCCAGCTAAGGCTGAGGGACTCAAGCTAAAAGCTCTTGTATATCTTTCCAGCTAAGGCTGTATATTCGAGCTACAAGCTCCTGATGATTATTCCGGCTAAGGCTGTAGACCTCAGCTATGATCTCTTATTTATTATTCCAGCTAAGGCTGAAGACCCAAGCTATGAGCTCTTATATATTCCAGCTAAGGCTGACGATTCGAGCTATGAGCTCTTGCATATTTTGCAAGCTAAGGATAATGAACCGAGTGAAAAGCTGATAAGCTTTGCTCTTATTTTAATTCCAACTAAGGCTAAGGAGACGAGCGAAAAAATGATAAGTTGCACTCCTAATATTAATTCTAGTTTTATAAGCTATGTGCTGAAATCGATGACAAGTGGCAGGCTACGCGCTGCGCATTTGAGATACCTCTATTTCCAACATTTCACCTAAATATGCTCGAGGGTTGAGTTAATAAAATGCAATATTCGAGGATGAATATGAATTGCAAACATAATATAAAACTTTGCACTTTAGTACATGGAAACTATAATAAAAATCGAGGGTCAAAGAGGATCTTATGCTTGGAACAAATACTCGGGCTCGATGCCTAGCTCGTGACACTGCATCATGAATAACATAAAGATTATTATCTCATTAGGATGGACTTGAGCAGGGCTCACTTGAAAATCCTTGAGCAGCCTTAAGAATATCGAGAGAAAGGGAAAACATAGCCCTGAATGAAGTTGTTTCAGATATATAATCGTCAGGAGGGACCCTCTGACCTGAAGGCAGTGAAAGTAGAATCCCCGATACTGGCTAGGACCCACCAAGGGCTTTTGAATCTCTTCCGCCACAGGGGCTATTGAGTCTTTTCCTCCACGTGGGGTCTCGAATACTTTCTAACCCCCCCCCCCCCCCCGAGGGTTGAGGGCTATTAAATCTTTTCCTCCACAGGGGGGTCTCAAATATTTTCTCCCCCTCTCAAGGGTTGGACACTAGGAGCTATTGAATCTTTTCCTCCGTAGGGGGACTCTAGAATATTTTCTTCCCCCTCTCCCCTCGAGGGTTAGGGGTTGGGGGCTATTGAATCTTTTCCTCCACAGGGGGGGGGTCTCAAATATTCCCCCCCCCCCTCGAGGGTTGGAGACTGGGAGCTATTGAATCTTTTCCTCCGTAGGGGGCTCTAGAATATTTTCTTCCCCCCTCTCGAGGGTTTCTCAAAGCAGAAAAAGCCGAATTAATATGGAATACATGAATTTGATCCTCCAATGATTAAGGCAACTTGACTGCTCGTACCTACGTCGAGCTCTAAAAGCTTAACAAACAGTAAGCTAGCTTCATGAATACAGTCAAGAGAATTAAATGTGCAAAAATATTTTATAACCCCTAGGGGGTAATATAAAATGTATGATCTCTACATGGCCACGATAACTTTGGTTACAGCATTTCAAGATACAAATGGCAAAAAGGAAGTGATGGCAACATCTTCTAGGGATAAGACATTATCAGTAACAAAGGATGTCCTTTGACTGAGGGGCGTAGTTAACTCAAGGAGGCCATTGCCAAAAGTCAAAGGACGCTCTCCTCGATTCCAAAGTCATTACTAAGTAATTATACACCCAATGCTACATCGAACTATGACATTTATGATGACATACCTGCTTGGGGCTACACTTTAAACAATGACCTGCTCAACATTATCTCAATCTAAGGTGAATTTAAAACTCTGTAGACTTGATTAAGCAAAGATACTTCAGATAAACCTCAATAAATGTATGAACACTACAACACACAAAATAATATATATGCTACAAGGATAAACTCTCTCGAAGACCTTAGGGGAGCCTCGATAATGGAGCTTCATCGATAATTACACCTCTGAGGAAAGAATCGTTGTGTAAGACCTTCAAACAACGTATCATGGGCTTCGATAGTCTCTCGAATGCATAGATTTGTTCCTCGGAATACTTGTGTCGCTCCACCACATCATTAAATGCGAGCTTAAAACCTCATTACCCCATATAGTAGGGTGACTATTATTGCACCAGGATTCTAAATCCTCGTTGGCGTTAGTTAAGTCCCTCTTAACCCTCATCAAATCGAGGGTTAGTCATAGTTGAATGATAACAAAACTCATCTAATGATTCCTTAAGATTCATACACTACAAAGGCAACAAAAATATATTTTTTTTAAAATCCTTAGTCTTGGCCGAAGAGAATCAAGTGGTGAAACTCGTTAGCCTAGGTCATCTTGTTGGTGTAGACTTTGAGTAAATAATGTTGGCACTAGTGTTATATGCTTGCTCTAAGCCTCACTTATGAATCTCAAAATATTTTACCCAGCCGATCATCGATGTTGGGGGATCGCTATCAGACTTCCCCTTTTTAAGAAAATATGTAGCTCGGGAGCACATGGTTTAGAGAGACCTTTCGAGCAAGGGAGGAAAACTTGATATATTTGAGGATACGATATTATAAGAACTAAGACATTCCTACAATGTTAACGTATTCAAAGTTAAGTCGATTTGAATACTTGAACATTTTTATCATGCCTCGAGTTCTCTGGGGCCTTTTGATGATACTCTTATGAAGTTAGAGTTGGGCCACGACCCAAATCATTAAATAATATCTTTGTTTTGGCTTGGCCCAATAAGGTTTAGTCATGAATATGCCAAGATTGCCATTTAATACATATTTAATAAGAATTACGGTAACGGGCCATAACGGTTAGGGTTTAATTAGTGTAAATATGAAGGTATGTCATTCATTTTGATTCATTCACTATTATTCCTTCTCTCATATCAATTACTATCAGTCGTTGACTTTACCATCAGAGTGTTTTCACCCGGAGCACCTCCTGGGCTTTATTTTGCAAGTCATGGTAGGGGAGTTGGCGGCGCAGTCCAATCGATTTCCAAACGCATCACATATATTATTTCTTTCCCATTCAAGTAATGGCACCCACCGTGGGGTAAGTCTTAGCTTGAGTAAGACTTATACTCTACATGTCTGTTTATATGGATGTGTTCTGCTTTCCAGTTGCTAAGTGATGAATGTTATTGAATTATTGAAGTTGAACTTATCATATTTTCCTTAAATTCTTTGAATAGTTAGATTTATCGGCTAACATCAAAAAAATAACTGAGAACTAATTGAGTCTTAATATCTATAGTTTTTGTATCTTGATAGACACCACTTTATATCGTTATGAGTGATTACATTTTACTGGAGCCAAATACATGAAAATTAGTTTGGGCAGTGGCATAAAAATAATTTTAATTCTCGCTAAGGTTTTTAAATTATTTTAATAATGACACATTAATTATTTCAAAATAAAAATAAAAATAGCTTCTTGCTAAGAATTGGGTAAAGTAATTTAGGCTTTAAAAAGTTGGAATATTTTGGAGGTGAGAGACAACCTTTGTTAACTGAGGAACGTTTTGGAGTTATTTGGTTTTCATCACAATATTTGCGATTTTTATGAGCTACAAAATATTTAAAATAAACCTTATTTGGTTGTGTAGATCTTTAAGATCTTTCGATTGGTACCTGGATTTTATAACTCCTTGAACTCTTACTTTTTATTTATTTAAGTACTGTAAGAATCATGTTTTATATGCATAGAAAAGGTACGAGATAACAGTGATATCAGTCTCCTTCTGTTATCATATGCACCTAGATATGAATAATTCTTCCCTTCAGTAGATGGACATAGCTTTATAATGCGTTCGTTGAACCAATATTTTTTACAAATGTTCTACTGAAATAAATTAACAAGTACTACAAGAATATTGCTCCGTATTTATTGAAAAAGCACAAAATTACTGGGTTCAGATAAAATAACTTCCCGAACTATATATTTTTCTTCAATGCATTTCGTTACACCAACTTTTGCGGCTGGATTAAAATTATTTTATTTTATTTAATATTTTAAAATAATTTTAGGGGCAGTAACTATGCATCAATTACTAGTATGAAATGAGTCACATTACCATTTGAACAAAGCCATGGAGAAAAAGGTTTCCTGCTTGCTCGATTCCTATCGAAGGAAGGTTGAAGGATTTTACTTTTAAACGTGTGAAGGTTGTGCTTAATAAAACGAATAGCCTGAGGTATAAATCTGATGTCTATAATTATACTCCTTTTCTTAATAAATATTACAAGTGAGGGCAGATGAGAAAAGCAAGTAAAACTGAAATATGAATTAGCAACAAAAGTAATAGAAGGAAAATATCACCATATGAAAACACATATTTCCTTCATCTGTTTCATGGAAAATAAAAGTTTTAGCTTAAGTGTTGGACAAGTGATTTAACTTGCTCTTTTTTATATATGAGTATCTGTTGCTAGATCTTCTAGCCTAATGCAATTTTTGCTCTTCTGTTACCTAAGTGATAAGTTGCCTTATATGAAAAAGATTCACCTTGTATGTGGTCACTTTATTTTTTATTCCATGGATGCTTGAACAAGTTTTATTTGTTCCTTAAGTATATCATTCTGTTATAGGCTTGAATGGTATTATTTCTATTGCCCCACATCACCTGTCATGATTCTGGATATGGTGGGCCTGAATTTGTACTCAAAAACCATTATTTGTTTGTACGACATTGATTATGATGTAAAGACCTAGGTAGGGTTATGTGATTAAGATATTGAAGTTGTTGACATTGATGTTGCTCTTGTTCTTTTCCGAGGGTTATTATTTGTATGCTACGTGCTGCGACTGAAGATATGCGTGGGATGCTGATAAGTGGCACTCTTGAAGATATGAGTGGTATGCTGATAAGCGGCACGCTTGAAGATATGAGTGGTATGCTGATAAGCGGCTCTCTTGCTAATTGATTGATTTGCTCTTTAGTGGCACTCTGGATATTCTTTCTAGGTACGGATGATGATCGGGTGGTTTGCTCTTAAGTGGCACTCTAGATGATATTTCCAATTACGGCTGACGATCGAGTGGTTTGCTCTTAAGTGGCACTCTGGATGTTCTTTTCAGCTACGACTGATGATCGAGTGGTTTGATCTTAAGTGGCACTCTAGATGATATTTTCAACTACCGCTGATGTTCAAGTGATTTGCTCTTAAACGGCACTCTAGATGATATTTCCAACTATCGCTGATGTTCAAATGGTTTGCTCTTAAGCGGCACTCTGGATGTTCTTTCCAGCTACAGATGATGATCAAGTGGTTTGCTCTTAAGCGGAACTCTAGATGGTATTTCTAGCTACGACTATTGTTTGAGGGGTTTGCTTTTAAGCGGCATTCTAGGTAATATTTTCGGCTGAGCTGGTGATCGAGTAGTATGGTGATAAGATACTCTCTCCGTGGTGAATCGAATACTCTCTGTGTGATGGTTCGAGTACCCTCTTTGTGATGGTTTGAGTATGTTGATAATAAAGCTACACTCTCTGTGATGATTCGATAAGCTACACTCTCTGTGATGATTCGATAAGCTACACTCTCTGTGATGATTCGATAAGCTACACTCTCTGTGATTGGTGAATCGAGTTGTATGCTGACAAGCTGCACTTATTAAAATAATACCCTTCTCGTATACTAAGCGATAAGATTGAAGATTCGAATTATATGTTATGCTACATTTGGGTCACCTTCATTTCAACATTGCTTATTGTCACCTCGCCCAAAAAAATAATTATAAAAGTAATGCAATATTCAAGGACGAAGACAAGTAGAAACATACTATCATACTTTGTACTTTAGTACATGGAAACTACAAGGAAATTTGAGGCTCAAAACTTTAGGGAACTAATTCTCTTTCCTAGCTGCTCAATTTCCTCCATTTTAATACCAGCCACGTGTCAAATGTCGCGCTCTTGTTCGTCTTTGGGGTTTTATATTGCAAGCGAAATGCTGCAACTAGTATCTAAAGCACATCCAATTATCTACTTTATGATTTGTGTGCTCAACATATTATTGTAATTAACCACCTTCCGATGGCTTAATTATAAATACTCCCAAAGGAAAGGAAAGTTTCCACTACCCTCTAAATGATATCACATGGATAAACCATATCATTAGAATGATATCACATGGATAAACTATATCTTCGGTTACTCGATTGCTCCCGTCTATGCCAAGTTTGATAGTCAAATTACAGTGGGCTCCGCAGTTGCAATCGAGGAGATTGGGGCCCTAACTCGTGCTTATGTCAATTATAGTAGCTGGAAAATAGTAAGTTAATCCCACAAATGCAGTTGACAAAATCAAATGCTCAACAATTTTTGGCGACTAAGAGGGGACATTGTAAAACACGTGATCTCTGTGTGATCACAATAACTGCGGGAAACAACATCTCAAAATGCAAATTGCATGGATGAAGAAACTAGGAATCTATGACGATGAAGTTTTCCATGGTCGAGGCGCTACTAGCAATAACTGGTGTCCTTCGACTGAGGTGGGCAGTGTGCCCAAGGAGATTAACCTCTGCTAGAAGTTAAAGGACACCCACCTCGACTCCAGACTCACTATTAAGGAATTATATGCCCAATGCTGCATTTAACTATGAGATTTATGATTACCTGTATGCTCAGCGCTACATTTTATCAAACTGCATGTTTAGCATTCACACGCTTGGAGCAACATTATCCCAATCAACGTCAAGCCTAAAACTCGAGAAAAATTACTTTAAGCATACGTTTGTAAATATATAAATGCTACAAGGTATCGAATAATGATATGCTACAACAATAAACTCTCTCAAAAACTCAATGAGAGTCTCTTTGATGAGGTTTTATCGAGAATTCCATCCCTGAGGAGAGAAACATTATTAGCAAAATCTTCAAGCATAGTATCTTGGGCTTTGATAGTCCCTCGAAGGCATTGATCTCTTCCTCTGCATACTTTTTTCGCTCTACCATATCATTAACGTGAGTTTGAAACCTCTTTGCCTCGTATGGTTGGGTGACTATTATTACAACAAGACTCTAACTCCTCGTTGGCCTTGGTTATGTCATGCTTAGCCTTCATCAACTCGAGACTTCTCTAAAAAAATGTTGGCGAGACATCTCTAATACCCCTTTCATATTCATACACTACGAATGCTTCGAAAAGAAATTAAGGAGATTATATTCATTAAAAATTGGATAAAAGTGTGAGGCATTAAGGGGAGAAGAGGAAACTCGTATACTTTTATCTACACAAGGGTTGGTCTCCTATTTGGCAACATGGGCAGTCGAGCCGGGAGGTACCACACATTTCTCTCTAATCAAGAATACTGGCACTAGCGTTATCTGCATGCTCCAAGCCTTGCTTATGAATATCAAACCTTTTCTTCTTGTCCTCGGTCATCATTGTTGCAAACTCAATATTAGATTCCTCATTTTTTGAAGAAAATATGTAGCTTAGAAGTACAATATTTTGAGAGACCCTTCGAGCGAAGAATAAAAATTAAATATATTCGAGAATATGATATTTGTGATTAGGAGAACTAAGGCATTCCTACGATGTTGACATATTCAAAGTTAAGTTGCTTCGAATACTTGAACATAGTTATCATGCCTCGAGTTCTCTGGGCGGCTCTTGATGATACTCTTATGAAGTTAGGGTTGGGCCGCAGCCCAACTCATTAAATAATTAGAGTTAGGCTACAGTCCAAAGGATATCTTTGGACTGGTTTAGCCCAATAGGGTTTAAGCATGATTAATATTATCATTTAATATATTTAATAAGAGTTTCGGTTACATACAATGACCGTTAGGATTCAAGTGTTATAAATAGTAAGGTACGTATTCCTTTGGGATTCATTCTGTCTTTGATATAGTATGAGACACTTTACTGACTTTACCATCGGAAAGTCTTCCCCCGAATAATTCCGAGGGCTTTGTCTTGTAGGTTACGACAGTAGAGTTGGCGGAATATGATTATTTTTTATATCAAAATTACTCATTTCTGTAAACTATTTAGTAAACTATGTCTAGCCTATTAAGTTTTAAACACATGGCACTTTGATAATGTAGTTTAAAATCGTAACTTCAAACCGTGTTTTATTCAAAACAACCAATTGCACAAATTACAAAATCTATTATCTCATATTGTTTATCATTCTTCAAATCCATAGCATAAAAATTATCACAATGCTCTCTTCTTTCCTAGAAGATATAACTAGCTCATTACAACTAAATATTATAAACTTATATATTTCATCCAATTTCCCAATTTACACTGCAAAAAAGGAATTCGAAAATTTTACAATTGAACTTCCATTGACTTATACTTACGGCTAGGGGTGGGTAAAAAAATTAAAAATAAAAAAAGAATAAAAAATTTAATACAATTTGAATAAGCCAAACTAAATTTAATATAGTTTTTGTTTATCTGAATTGATTAAACCAAAAAAAATGAATATGATTTTTGGATTAGTTTAAGTTATTACAACTCAAACTTTAATCCGACCTCAATACCATTTTGTAAATAAATATATATATACTTCTTGATATATATATATATATATATATATATATATATATATATATATCTACATATACATATATACATCTACATATACATATATACATATATATATATAAATAAATTTAAAATAAGTAATTTTATCCTTGAATTTTAAAATGTACTAAGTTATTAGTTGTGAATAATACTAAGGCTTTTCATGATTTAATTTATTTTGTACTTATAGGATTTTGTATCTTGATGAAGTAAACTTTAGTATATGTTGGTGTGTAAATTCATTGAATTGGTTTGTATGTAATGTGTAATTTTTTGAGAAGTTGGGTTGACTTAAATTGTGTTCAGAAATTTGAAAGTTGTAATTTATTTTCTCACTACATGTAGGTAATTCGGTTTATTCGACTTGTCGGTTTCAATCCGAAAATTCAATTGTGAATTTGATTTGCTTTATTTGGTTTTCTTGATAATATGGTTCAGTTTCAATTTCTTATTCTTTAGACGTTAACTCGATAAACCCAAACCCGATAAAATTGAACCAACGCCCACCCCTAATAATGGCCTTGAAAACCCCACCAATTTTTAATTAAAAACATTATAAATTAAATAGGAAAAAGTCTTGGGAAAGATTGTATTTCCATAGATTTATTGAAAGACGAAATTTAATTAGAATAATAAAAAGGTAAAAGGTATTAGTAGCAATGCTAGAATTTTATTATGCAACATGCAGTAGTTATAAAGTTTATGACCCGATTAATGCAATCTAAAAATTTTATCTTCATTTCTTCTAATTTGCAGTTTAAACATTAGTCTTTCCATAACTTATGAAAAGACCGTCTTTCAAGAAACAGACTCGTTAAATAGTAATAAATGAACATCATTTATCGAAGATCTTTACTTCTTCTCCTTGGACAAACTTAGGTATGCTCTCTCAAGTGGGTGGTTCCTGATTTTGCCCCTGGTGCAAGGTGCTTCATACAATAATTGCATTCGATTTTTTACTTCATCACCAACTCTCTTTCTCTTGAAGTTCTTCCAAACGTCTGAGAAATATCGATTGGATATAGGCAAAATGGAAGGATGTTGAGAAGCAGTATCATTTGGGCTCTCATCATCATTCAGTAGAACAATATTATGGCTTGTTTAGGTGATTCCTTGGTGGGATTTGAAGTTATTTCCTTTTTCTCACTGAACGTCATTATCTCCTCTAAAATATTAAGAATATCAATAAAAGAATGCTTCACATTAAAATGTCACTAGTAAAACGATAAAATGATTGTGACTTTATCAATACAAATATCAATAAATGAATAAACCACACACTTGGCAACTTCACCCAACGACCATGCAAACTCGTCCTGCTGAGTTTGAATTCTCAAAAATATTACTGGCTCTGAAATATGATTCAGATGGTGCCTTTGGGGTTTTCCATACTGTCCCAACGTTTAATCATGAATGTGGACATCCTTGTATTGTGTACAAGATTAGTCTAACCTATGCATGGCACTTCTATACCACATATGCATGGCAAGCACAAAAGTTTAGCTACTTCTTGAATTCTTTGAATGAATGAATGAGCAAGTTTTCACATTAGGTCATCGTTTAAACAATGATGCAGAATAAAAAATACTACTATTTTTCACTTTGGACTGCTATTCTGGAGAAGTTGATGAGAAACATCCTAGTTCAGGCAAATACAACTTTGCAATATTTGATTCCTTTCCTATTTAATAAAATAACATAATTTCCCCACAAGCTCAAACGACAAGAAGTAAAAGATAAAGATCAAACTTTTAGGAAGAAAAATTCACTCTTAGAATTCACACAATTGGCATGATTCTTTCTCTTGCAACTAATATAAATTAGTAGGGAATATTACTCCATGGAGGTAGTTGCAAAATCATTTATGAAACTATATAAAGAAAATTCTGCAGTTTGATCTGGATGGGGGAATATAAAGACTTACTCAAAAGTATATATCATCAAAATTTTCTCTCCCTACCGTGAACTCTCTTTACCCTCCAACCTTCCACTAAATCCTAATGTTCGGGGGGGCGCCGCCAACCACCACCTTCGACGGCCCCCACCACATTCTCACCCGTCCCTATCCCTTAACCTCCATACCCATCATCCCTAGGAGAACCAGGACAAAAAAGAGGTCGTTTGCTGAGAGCGCAATTTCCTGACTTGACCGGCGTCAGCAGAAACATCGAGCACGTTTGGCGTCAACAGATCTAAGCTCTCTCTGGGCTCGCACATGTTTTTTGGTCATCGTCTCCAGCAGTGTTTGGCGGTATCACTCCGGTTGTAAACGGAGGCGTCACGGTGGCAAACTCCAGCTATGGTGCGTTAAGGTCGATCCAGTGCTAGATCTGGTGGTTTAGCTCAAGTCCAATGAGGCATCTCCCGACGGTTTGGTGGCTCAACTCCAGTCCAAGATGGTGGATATGGTGGCTCTGGTCCAATTTTTGGTGGCTTACCTCCAATTTTAGGCCCCTGCTCGTCGATGCTTCACTCTATCAAGCTCATCTACAGTGGCCGAATCGGCTAACTTGGTCACTCGGGTGTTGATAAGGCGACAAGCATTGACACAACGGCCCTCTGCCCAACTCAAGATCCAAACTTGGTTTACATGGACTGACTCGGTCAACTCGGTTTGGGCTCCGTTCAACTCAGTTTGACTTGGTCAAACTCAGTCAAAGATCCGAGGGAATGTTTCCAGTAACTCGATCAACCTAGACATTAAGCAATTTGCTGTTGTTCCATGTCGCGATGAAAATGGCAAGATGAGGGAACAAATATTTCAGATCTGGGTGCCTTTCTTTAGTGATTTTCAGGATGGGTAATTCTCTTTTCTTTATTTTTATATATTTATGGGTGGGATGCTTTTAATTATGCTATTTATGCCTTTTTATTTAGTTTTTCTTTTTTCACTATTTTAAGCTTTTAAAATGGGCAGTTTTAAAAGGGTTTTTGAATTAAAGTGTTAGAAGGAATTTTCTTTGGCAATGCATATTTTTTTGGCAGCCCGAATTGTTAAGATTGGATTGACTTCAGATCTAATATCTAAAGAGACGGTGAGGAGAAATCCAAGTCAAAGTTATATTATACAAACTTATGGCAATATTGTTTTCTCAAAAGATATAAATTAGATTTGTAAAGTTGGTCCATAAGGATGTTGGTGCCAAAGTTATTGATAAATCAATTAATTTGGTCCTTAAATCCTTTTGGGGTCAAGTTAGGGATAATTCTACGTATTATAAGTGATTTCAGGATACTGATGAAAAATATTTTTGGCAATTAAAATGACAGATCCTACTCTCCTAGATTAGGGAAATGGTCTTTATGGGTTAAATGGAGACATACTTGATTTTTAGTCAGGGAGCTTCATTTATTTTGTTTTGATTGCCTTAGATGTTTGACCGGAGGTGTTCATGAGTCATTTTGCGTGCGTATCTTTTGACACTTCACCGTATCTGTTCTGATGGTAGTCTTGGGTCGATTTACTGTGGCTGCACTATGGCGATAGGGGGGAAACCACTTATCCTCCACGTGCCCTTTTCTCATTGCTACATAGGCTTTTGCTATGTCTCTCTTTATGACATTGAGACCTTACATTAGAATTTTAACATCTAGCTAGCGTTTCAGTATTAATGGGTTTATCTCATATCATATGTTGTAATGGCACATTGTGCAAATTTGATCTTAATATAAAAGGGAAGAGAACCTTATAAACCCTCATCTTAATGATGATTTTAAAAAAATTACACAAAAGTATATGTTAAACAATTAAAAGACTACAAAATTTGAGGAGAAATATATATTGCTCAATGCTCAACGAAATATATCTTTTCACAAGCTTACAAGATGAATGCAGTAAGTTAGTAACATTGACAGGACAAGAAATGAGTAATTCATTATCAAGAAATTGGACGAAGGACCTTTTACTAGGTTGATTCTGTCAAATCATGCATAAATGGTCACTAGAAATCAAGAACAGAATCAAACGCAATCACATTCAAACAACCTATCTATGGTTAAATATGTACCTAGAAATCAAGCAAACAAATATGTACCAGAAGTTATTAACCTAAATTTAAGATCTGCAGTTGTAATGGATTCGAATGACCTCTGGCTGAAGAATCATTTTTCGATCAAAATGACACCAAGAAACTTGTTTAGTTTCGGGTTCAAAAGGGCTAGCGAAAGTGGTGGTGGATAGCAGTCAACAAAAACATGAGCAACAGTGGAGGAATAGAGCAATGCAGTGTCAGTTTACCGGGGAAAACGATGTTGCCGGAGATGAGGAGACTTTAGTGGGATACTGAAGAGGCAAATTGATAGTAATTGATTTGGTGATTAAATTGATTTGGTGATAGTAATTGAGTTGGTGATCCAAGGTGGGAAGTTAAAAAGGTAAAATTTGATTAACTATTAAATTATATTGAAAATTTAAAGTAATGTCTTTCAAAAATATAGCAGGTACTTAATGGGTCAGGCGGGGCAGTTGGGGCGGGGCGGGTATAAATTATCATCCATGCCCGACCCATTACCCATGATGGGTAATAAAATTATACTCATACCAGCCTCATCCCAACCAAAACTACCCCCATACCCATCCTATTGAGGCGGGTTGACCTCTACCAATACCCGCCCCACTGCTATCCCTACTGGTGGAGAGTGTGATGATTTAGATGAGGAAGGTGGAAAAACTATAGGTACAAGTAAAATAGCTTTTGTTGTCAAAGGTAAATATATTGTAAGTAAAAGGGCTAGAGAGGATGGTGAATGAGTTGCAAAGTCCAAAGTTCCGAAGGTTGTCAATGATGCATCAATGTATATATCAATGACTTACAGTGTTAAAATATGTTTCATCTTCTTTTTATTTTTATTTTTTGCAGCTCGAAGAGGGGATACTCTACAGAGTGTAGCCCTGGTAAGGTTGTGAAACTTGTGAAATCATTAACTAGTGCGCAGAAGAGGTCAGTTATTGAGACAATTGAAGGATTATTGAAGATTGATTTTTTTGTTTTGCCCAAAAATGTGATTCACTATCTAGTTTCTAATTTCAACCCCATTAGTCGCTTGCAGCGCATAGGTAATGACAAGTTTTATATTACTAAGGATGATGTTTATAATGCTATGTCTCTGCCTATAAGTGGCATTAAGGTAATAGAGATTAGTAATTCTGGTAAGAGGCAGAATATGGATTTGGAGTTGAGGCATAAATGGAGGATGGATCTAGGGGCTAATAAACATGATAATATTCCATGTGATAGGTTGTTGGGTGAGATATCTTTGTCAACTGGGGGAGGTGATGTTTTTAAGAAGTACTTTTTGAGGTATCACCTGTGCAATTTCCTTACTCCTACATCTAGAAGAATTGTGGATTTTAAGCTTTTGAGGGTTGTAGAAAATGTTAATGAAATCAGGAACGTGGATTGGTGTGGGTTTGTGCTGAAAATTTTTTGTGATGTTGTTGAGAGGTATAACAACTGGCCATTTGATGTTGTAAATGGTTGTGTTTTTCTGCCTTTCACGTGTTATCTTTATATATTTCCATTTCAAGGAATCTCATTGCCCACTTCCCTCCCCTTAGTGCAACACTTTGATGATAAGTAGGTTAAGGTTATGCGTAAGTCCATTGGCAGTGCTGGTTTTGATGCTTGCTTGATGATCGGTAATGGTTTTCCTTTGACTTCGATGGGAAAATTAAAGTTTGTAGATTCGGGACCAGGTCATAGCACTGCCCGCACTACCTCTTATTATGTAATGTTGGATATCCCTGATGATTTACTCTCTGATAAGAAGATTCTTGTTGAAGTTCCTTCCGTAAGTTTTTTATTTATATTATGTTTGTTGTTTTTCGTTGATGTTTCAATTTATGAGTTATAATGTTGTGTTTTTTTGTAGGATGCTGCTGAGTGCTCAATGAGGTTTGCAAGGAACATTGAGATCGTTAACAGATCCTATGTTGCTAAAATGATGAAGCTTGGTCACAAAGTTCCTCCTCTTGATAAAGATGTTGTTCCTCTAGTTCAAATTCCTGTTTGTTCACAGGATTTTTTTCTGATAGCTTGTGTGATCAGATCAATGAAATTATCAAGAAAACAGTGAAGAAGTGCACTCCTGAAGTTCCAATATTGAATATGGGACCCGAACCTTCGTTTAATATTGGCATTGAGAGTTTCGATGACATAGGAGTTGCGGGTTCTTCTGCCACTGTATGTGAAAAGAAGGGGTCTAAAGCTATTCAGAAAAGGGTGTACAAGCGGCAAAGTCCTCGAAGGGATCAAAGAAAAAGTAATAGCTGTTGTATAATGTGATGAAATTGTGTTTGTGGATGATGTTTTAAATATCGTTGGTTGATATTTTGGTACTGTTGTTTTTGGATGTTTTGGGTTTGGATAAGTATTTGATATCTTAGTTTAGGTGATTCTCATAATTCATGTTGGAATTTGACATTTGGTATTTGGATTCTGGTCTGAAGTTGACCTTTTCAAGTAATACAGTGACAATTCAAGGGCAGGTTTTGATGTTTTAGGATATTAACAATAATGTTTACTTTCTATACTACTCTCATTAGTTTATTTCTAGCAGTTGTTTAGTGTATCGGTAAAAAAATGTCACATTTTGTAGTTGTAACTTTTGGCTACTGAATGTGAAGTCCCAGTAAACTTTAAAAGAACATTACATATTTGTAAGTCATCACACTTTTAAGTTAAAAGATCACATTCATGGAAATTAAATTTCACTACTCAAAACAAGAAACTTATAGAAACCAGTAAGCTTTAAAAATGATTCCCATAATAAACCTTTTGTATTATCCTAAGTTGAGAAATATTATTTATTTCTAAATCCTTAGTTCTTAAAGATGTAACATCAAATGACAGTAGTGAAACATCACATAATAGTACTCAAACATCATATTTGTTCTACAAGTTCAGAACTCAGCCTTCATTAACTTTGCTCCTCCTCTAATTCATATGATTTGAGCTTTTGGAGTCTTGGACCCAAACTCCTTCTTTTGCGGCTTCTTCTTTTCAAGCTTTGGTTAAGAGTGTTTGAAACTGATTTCCCTAATTGGCGCGAGCACATGCAATATTTCTCCTTGACCTTCCCTTCATTTTTTGGTCTTTGTGTCGACTTTGGTACAGAAAATCGAAGTGAAGTTGCATGTGCACGTTATAATGTTTTAAGTTATTCCAATGTAGTTGCTTGCACTCCTTGAAGGAATTCTATTTGATCTATTTCCAATAATATTGGTAGACCTGTGATTGAAAACTCCCAATAAATAATAAAAAAATGCTATACATAATGTTGCAGTCTTAGAACATCATGTTTTATATTTGAAACATCACATCATATTTTCTGCAAATTGTTATTCTAATTATGTTCAGTTAGCATGTAACACTGTGTTATATATTTAAAACATCACGCCATATTGTATGAACTGTGGAGAAGTTCATAAGATTCTACGATAACATGTGAACATATTTGACCTACTACAATCTTTGATGGCCAAGAATATTAACAAAGAGCACCCAAAATTCTAAGCAAGATGGATGTATTCCTACATGAAAGGTTCCTAACCAAACATGCATCAATCAAACACAAATTTAAAATGCATAATAGAATAAGAAAATGCAGCTAAATTTGAGATTTGAATTATTAATTACTGGCACAAAATAACAAAGTAGGTGAAACTCTAATTCATCATAGGACACAATAACATGGATAAAAACTAATAGAATATTGTTGCAGAGTTAGAACATCATGTTATACATTTGAACCATCAAGCATTACATGAGTAACATCACATCATGTTTTATGCAAATTGTTATTCTGATTATTTTTCTGTTAACATGTAACATCATGGCATATATTTAAAATATCATGCCATATTTCATCAACATCGTCTGCAATACATCAGTTCATTGTCCACCTATTTGTCATTTTGCAAAATTTTAAAAAATCCTATTTAAAATAAGTTCTTATAACGTGACCTCTACAATTTGAAAGCTCTTAAATTTTAAAGAAAATTTGTAGGACATTCACAACTAATTTACATTGTTGTTAAACAGAGCAACAAAATCTATTCATCCATATCAGAATTTTGCTACTACACAGTTTGCTAATTTTCAATTAATAGGATCTAAATGCAATGTAATTGTTCACAAACTTAGCCTGCTGCTCTTCAAATCAGAAAACGTTTACAACATATTCAATGACAACAATTTCAACATTTTACCTTGAGAAACTTGTACGATCTGTTCATCAATGATACTCCCTCAGGTTCACTAACATTGGGTCACTTTCTTTTGGAACTTGGATTTAGGAAATGTAGAATTAGTGGTGGAGAATGTATTGAAAGAGTAAAGAGTTAATTGAGTAGATGAAAACAATCTAGAATTTGCCAAATAGGGAATGAGCCAATGTTAAAAAACCATACCAAAAAAGAAAGCGAGCCAATGTTAGTGAACCGGAAGGAGTATTTGTTTCGATTTCTTTTGTAGGATTATGTGTTTGCGTTAACTGTATGATTGCTATTTTTAATTTTGATCTATAAATCACCTTTTTCTGTCATGATCTGATTTGAATATGCAAATTTGAAAATTCTGTTCAATCACAGATATGTGATGATTGATGCTGAATTTGAACCTAAATGTAATTGTACCTTGCTTGTTGGATGATGCATTGATGCCGACTAATGTTTTTATTGAAAATTGGATCGGTTGATTTTGGATGAAGAATAGCGGTTTGAAGGTTTGGGTTGCGTGAATGATTTTTGTTTCTGATTTCCATGTTTGATCTATTTTTGTTTAATGCATTTTTGTTAATCGTGTTTTGGGCCTCTTTCTTTTTCATGCTTTTGGGCTGGGAAGCTTGTTTAGAGCCTGTTTTGTTTTATTTGCTGACTAGTCCCTCGATTTTTTTGCGCGTTACGAATATAACCCCGAGTCCATATTTATTAGTTGTTTGCCCCAAATTTAGTTTGCTCTTTTCCTATTTTGCCTCTAGTCCTTGGTCTCACAATGAAATGGTCTCATAGGAGACGGACTCTTGAAAAATCAATTTTCTGTATGACGAAGAAAGAATATTTGTAATACACTTACATTAATTCATGAGAAAGTCTTAGGAAATGCGGCATTTTCATAAGTTTATAGACAGTCTACAGGGGCTTTTACCTTAAGTTATATAATTTTTTTATAAAATTTAAATATTGTATTTTATTAGTTAGAATAAGTAATAATATGTATTTGAAGGTGAAAATATAAAAATATACGATATAAAAAAATATTTTCAAAAATCCTAAATTTTGTATGTAATTTAACAAATATAGTATATGAGGTAAGAAATAAATTACCTGTCCATAAACTTCTGGATAGGCTGCCTATCAGGAGATCCACTCATAATTCATATCATATGTCGAATTTGGATAGAAATCTTGCAGCTTTTTATACGTATAGAACTATTTATGGGAGGTCGTCGCCGTACCTCTCAAAGTTAATATTTTTAAGCCCTTAATGCGTCCTATCCACAATAATGTAAATAGTGGCAAGATGGGGTCGTCCACAGGAAAAGGGATTTTTCTAAGTACTTAGACACCTATATGAGAAAACGTACTAAACACATACATACATAGATATATATATAAAAGCATGTAAACAAAGGGGGGGGGGTTTGGTTGGATGGTTCCTAAATTAGCAAATTAAAGTACAACAATTAGCAAATCGAGAGAATGATGCTAATCATGTAAACGCAAATAAAGATGTGATGAAAACACAATTACGAAGCCTTGGGTGCAATTGACTTACACTTCCAAACCTATTATCCATCATTGAACATGTGACTTATTTACTACTTTCACTACTTGCTGTGAAGACTAAACTTCTATCCTTCTTAGATAGTAGTTTGCAAGAGTGAGTTCAACATCTCTTGTCAAACCTCACCAATGACTCCCGAGTCGCGACCACGACTCAAGGTATCCCATTAATGGCATTTAGCACGAAGGATCAACAAACTCGGCAACACTTATAACCACTACACCGTGACTAAGCATTTAACCGACCTATGCATTTACACGGGATTGATCAAGAGCGACCACTCATAGACCTCTCCCATTTGCTACAATTGATAAACATGGCAAAGAGTTCAACATTGCATATTTATCTAGCAATCATCAATTCATCAACATAATCAAAAGCTCTAAATCATACTTATATATCCCTAACAAGAACAGGGGGAAATTTAACCCAATTTCCCCAAACCCTAGCTAGCAATTAATACAAGCATTTCATATACTCAAGCTTTCAACCACTATGATGAAATCAACAAACACATTAAATTCCCACAAATGCATAATAGCAAGAGTAATAAACAAGCTACAAAGTGTTCTTAGGACATAGGTTTGGAAGCTTAGGTCAATTGCTCCCAAGAGATGAGATTAGCTAATAGAGTTCATGCTAATCTATCTAAAACAACAAATCAAAGCAACTAGATGAATCAAAGAAGAAAAATGGAAGAATAGGGTTTAGAACAGTACAAATTCGCAGCTGCTGAAGAACTGGAATGAGAGGAGAGAAAAATGGTATTTATAGTGGAAGGAAAAGAAAGTAGGATTCTGGTCAGTGGCCGTTGCGACTCGCGACGAAGTTCGTCGCGACTCGCGACGAACATGTTGGTCGCGACTCGCGACGGTAACCAGATTTTTTTGCATTATTTCTTCTTCTCCTCCTTGTGGCATGTAGTCATCCCCATAGTTACTCCTCTCAACTTCTAAGTGTTCAATGGTTTCAAAAGTGATCTTCAATGGCCTCCGGTCTTCACGTCTTCGAAGAAAGTCTTCAAAATCTTCGAAAGTGTAGTCTTCAATGGCCTCCGGTCTTCATTACTTCGTTGTACAAAACATCTACTTAAAAGAGGTAAAAGAGCGCAAAGTTGCTCTTACCCCTTCTAAGAGGATTTCATGGTAAAACACAAGCTGTTGTAATGAAAGAGTACAAAATGGATCCTAAATAGTACTAAAATAAGCATATAAAGTGGACGCATCAATTTATCACAAACTCTTACTTTAGGCAGCCTAAACTTTAGTCCGGGGATTATTGTGCAATTATAAGAAGTTTCATTTGGGATAGTGTTTTTTTTAAAAAAATGCTGAAAAATTTAAGGACCTTCTATGAAATTATCAAAATACTACATATCACCAAAATATCCAGAATTTTCATTTTCATTTTTTTCAGATCCCGATCAGAAACTGCTTCCTACCACCAGTACCCGCCTCTGACAGTTGGATTGCGTCGGATTCCACCGATTTCATGCCGGAATTTTGTCAATTTTACGCAACTCCGACTGAACATCCGAATCCCGCATTTGCATCGCCTTAAAACTCATCGTCAGAGCTAGGGTTTCATCACCATCGTTTCTTCCTCCACCGCCTGTGCAAATCTTTTCCGACAAAGATTTTCATTTTTCAGCCCCGTCGAGAGGCATCTAAGGCGGCAGCGCTGTTCGATTGGCCGATTCCAATGCAATCGCTATTGAAGGACGCTTCAATCTATCGGTGGCACTACGATCCAAGATTGCGGAGGCAACGCTAGGGGCGATTAATTGCATATACCAATGGAGCTAGGGATTTGGCAACGTTGGCAAAGGAGACACGAAGGCATCATGGCGACACGAAGCGGCGGTGATGCGAGGCATCAGCATTGCTTAGTTTATGGCCAAGCACGTTAGATCCACTCACGACTATGAAGAAGATGATACGCATGGCGGCGCCAGCAACAGATAATGACAACGGTGGACGGCGGCGGAGCTGAGCTTTCGTCTTCTAAGAGGTGAGGTTTAATATCGTGATCTACTTTTTTTTATAAAAAAAAGTATTTCCTGAGGTTTAATAATTACTTGACTAAGCTTTTGTCAACAATGTTTGTTTGGTCTAGTGGTTAGTACTAATGTTGGCGAGGTCTCAGGTTGAGGTTTTTTAGTTTTTTTGGGTAATATGGATTGATATTTTTAGTTTTTTTATTCTCTTTTGTTGATATTTATTTATGATTCAGGTGAGATTTAATTGATATGAGTTGATGTACTGTAGCTTTTTTGGGTAGTATAGATTGATTTTTGTAGTTTTTTTATTCTCTCATGTTTTATGCTTGAAGTACTGTAACTTTTTATTGATGTTTTTAGCATTTTTTCTCTTATGTTGATGTTTTCCATTCTTCGGTTGAGATTTAATATTGGTATGAGTTGAGGTTTTTTTTTTTTTTGGGTAACATGGATTGATATTTTTAGTTTTTTTATTCTCTCATGTTGATGCTTTTCATTTTTCAGCTGAGGTTTTAGTAATAAGAGTTGATGTTGTAGTGTCTTTTTTTCTTATGTTGATGTTTATTCATTTTTTGGATGAGGTTCAGGTGTTAAGAATTAATGTTTGTAGCTTTTTGGGTGATATAGGTTGATATTTGTGAGTTTTTTATAAAACAAATATTGATATTTTATTATTTTCAGAGTGAATAATTTATACTCTTGAGGTAACGTAGCTTTTTTGTTGATTTTTTTCGTTTTTTCTCTCATGTTGATTTTTTTATTTTCTACGCGAGTTTTAGGTGATAGAGGTTGATGTTTGTAGATTTTTGGTTGATAAGGTTGATGTTTTGTGGTGTTTTTTCTTATGTTGATGTTTTTCATTTTCTGGGTGAAGTTTAAATGATAATAATTGATGTTTTTAGCTTTTGGGTGATATAGTTTATGTTGGTAGTGTTTTTTTAAAAAAATGATGATTTAGTTTTGTTGAGGTTTTATGATTTTCAGTTGATTTTTTGTTAGTCGTAGTCAATGATTCTTCAATTTTTTGTTTAATATTTTTTTACTGTTTTATTTAATTTTTTGTATATTTTTTGTTGTAGTTTTTTAGTTGATGTTCTGCTATTTTTGATGATGTTACTACAATTTTTATTGATTTTTTGCATTTGAAAAACTTTTTAAAAATTTCTTTTGATTTTAAAATTTTTTTGCAGATGGCAAAGTCTTGGGAAAGACCATCTTTCTACAGCCTTATGGAAAGACGGTGTTTAATTAGAGTAATAAAAGGTAAAAGATTTTAGTTGCAATATTAAAAATTTATTATACAACACATATTAGTTATAAAGTTTATAACCCAATCCATGCAACCCAAAAATTTTATCTTCATTTCTTCTAATTTGTACTTTAAACCTTGGTTTTTCCATGACTTATGGAAATACCGTCTTTCAAGAGATAGACCCTAATAAAAATAAAATAGATAGTAACATGATGCTACCGAAAATACAACTAGTTTGATCGAAACTAAAATTTGAATTATTTGGGCAATGCATGGAAAGCAAAGTGACCATAGACCAATTACGTGTCTCTCTTTTTTCGAAAAGGAATAGAGCAAGAATGTTTAGTTTCCATTATTATTAGTACTATTGCCCAATTTAATACTCTTTTACTTGATCAAAAAAATTAACTAATTTTAACAACAATTTGTTTTAATAAATATAGAGTATGATCAGATTGTGGTTGTTATGGGATTCCGACATACGATATATTTCAAGAGGTATAAAATTTCCATAATTTTTATTACTTTTGTTCAATTCCCATTTTATTTAGGAATTGTTTTTCCAATTCCCATTGGGAAATTAGCGTAAAAACAAAACCCGAAAAAAATTCTCATCTATAAAACCTCACCACCAGACGGCCCCCTTCTATTACGAACATCACCTAATTCTCACCTTGCCAAGTAAATCGAAAAAAACAAGTTTGCAGCAATCATGTTGGTTTATCAGGATCTTCTTTCTGGTAATTAATTTCTGCTTATTCTTCTTCTTCTTTGCATTTTCTGTTTCTGCAAAATCATGCGTTTCTGAGTTAAAACTAGAATTGAAGCGGTGATAGAGACGCACTCTGGCATGCAAATCATGAAAGTTTCTTGTTTTCTTTAGAATTACGTATAGATTTCCCTATACTTATATTTACACATTCAGAATTGTGACAAATTCGTAGGAATTAATGATCATCATACAGAGATTTTGATTAGGGTTTAAAAAAAAAGTTGTTTTTACTGAAAAGATTGGTATTTGATGATACTCAGGTGACGAGCTTCTGTCAGACTCCTTTCCCTACAAGGAGATTCAGAATGGAATGCTTTGGGAAGTCGAAGGCAAGGTGGGTTCTATTTTTAATTAGTTTCTTCTATTTTTCATCTCTTTTTATAAGTTTCAACTAATTAATCAATAAATTAGACTCTGGCCCTAATGCATATAATGTTTGACGATGATCAGTGGGTGGTAACCGGGGCACTCCAGGTTGATATCGGGGCCAATCCTTCTGCTGAAGGCGGCGACAATGACGAGGGCGTCGATGACCAAGCTGTTAAGGTTGTTGACATCGTTGACACTTTCAGGCTTCAGGAACAACCTGCTTGTGACAAGAAGCAGTTCATAGCATACATTAAGAAACTGATCAAAAATCTGACCCCAAAGTTTGAGGGCGATCAGCAAGAGGCTTTCAAGAAAAACATCGAAGGTGCCACCAAGTTCCTTCTGTCCAAGCTCAACGATCTTCAATTGTAAGTTCTACCCGAACACGACCTCCTTCTATTCCTTCTGTAACTCTATTAGTCGATGCAACAAGGCATGATTAGTAACATATAAATAAACACGATCAAAATCATCTGTTAACGAACGTTTAAGTTGATTTGTGTTTTTCTGTTGGTGTTGCAGCTTTGTTGGGGAAAGCATGCATGATGATGCATCGCTGGTGTTTGCATACTACAAGGATGGCGCTACTGATCCAACTTTCTTGTACTTGGCGCATGGGCTTAAGGAGATCAAATGCTAGACGAATTAATGGGCGTGTTTTGGTGTAGTTTTTAGTTTGCCATTGCGTTTGGTGTAGTAGCTTAATTTAGCTTGTGATTTTATGTCTTTTAGTTCAGCTGTTAGCCATTACATTGGGATTGCTAGCCTTTAATTTCGAATAAATTCTTACTATGGCTTCATATTTTCTGATGTTTATGCTTCAATTTGTCCTCCTCTTCTCCGAGATGTGATAAGATAGAACGAGCATCAGAAAAACAGGAGGAAAAACAAACAACAGAAAAATAAGATCAAAAGTATCAGTTTCGATGTCAAATCACTGCTGGAAAACAGGTACATACGCACTGGTATAAATTCATGAGTACAAGTATACTCGTGCGTATATAACTAATTGCACCGGTATTTATCATGTTAACATCAGTACCGGTGCAAATAAGTACATACGCACCGGTATCCTGCCAACCGGTGTACAGTTCACCTATTTTCGCACTGGTGTTGGTTCTACCTGTGTACAAATTCAAAAATTTTGCACCGGTATTATCTATATAGGTGGTTTTGATCGGTACATTTGCTTACATGTGCACCAGTAAACGATTACCGGGGTGTACATATTTCCTTTTTTTATTAATTTGGCACCAAGAGGACAACTTTCTAAACCGGTAACGGAAAATTACCGTTGCAGAAATTAAAAATAATGCGGGAAAAATTTGCATTCGTACACCGGTTACTATTAGAGCCACTGTAGGAATTGAACACACACCGGTATTATCTTAATACTGGTGCATATGAAATTTCTTTTTGTAGTAATTTGGCGGCAAAACTATTCATTTTTGCACCGGTACTATGATCTTACCGTGCAGAAGAAGAAAATATGCGGGTTTTGGCTAAATATCTACACCGGTGACTATTTTTACCGGTGCAATAAGCTACAAATGCACTGGTAAAGTCTAAATATCGGTATAGAAAATCGCATTAAATGCTCACCTACCAACTTTCTTTAGTGGGTTAAATATGGTATTTCTGGAAGAAGAGGTTTATTAATGATGTTTTTTTGTTGATGAAGACATTGAATTCTCCACAATGAAGATCCTTGAAGGTACCATTTTTTGAATTACATTTATGGATATTAAGGATTTCATGCACGGTTTAGGTTAGTACAGATATTTGCATTTTGTGTTTGATCATTTGATGGCGATTGAGGTCGAATCGTTGATATTAGTTTGTTGATCATTTGTGTTTGATCATTTGATGCTATGGCTTTTGATTCCTATAGTGTTGGACATGTTTAGAATGTTGTAATTGTAATGTGGAATATTGGTGTATATTGTGCATTTATGATGTTGCATGATCAGGAAGTCATCATGAAAAATTCTATTGTATTAAATGTGTTGAAGTTTGATTGTTCGACATTTATTGATATGTAAAGTTGCATCGTGCCATCGAGAGGCTTAAGCATGTGTATGCCAACGTTAGTAGGGTGAGCGATGAATATATTATGTTCGTGGATGAGTTCTTGGAGCATGCTTTTAGTCGAGAGCAGCGAATATTATGTCTTTATCGTGATTGTGGAAATCGAATTCGCACTAATAAGGACATGTTGAAAATCCATTTGTATAGCCGGGGGTTTGCGAAAGATTATGGTTTGTAGATCTTTCGTGGGAAAAAATCACCACCAAAAGTGAGAGTTAGTAGTGAGGGAGAGTGTTTTGGGGATTCTAAGTTGGATGACACGTGTGACGAGGTTGTTAATGAGTTTAGAGAGAGGCTCGAGGTTTTGGCTAACTTCCTTGGTGAGAAGGATACACCACCGTATCCTGGTTGTAAGAAGAAAGACATGGTCATGTCGTGTTTGATGGAGTTGTTTAATTTGAAAGGTGTAGGGTCATGGAGTGATACTAGCATGAATAAATTGCTTAAGTTTTTGAATGAAAATCTTCCACCCAGTAACGGGGTTCTTGATAACCTTTACGAGGCTAAGAGAATTTTGTGTCCTATGAGATTGGAGTCTGAAAAGTCACTTGCTTGTCTAAACGATTGTGTCCTATATAGAGGTGGCCTTAAGGATAAGATTTTTTGTTCCTTATGTAATGTGTCGCGTTATAAGAGGAAGAGAATTATGGCTATCAGTGAAGAGCATGTTGTGCTAGTAAAGAGGCGGGGGATTCCCGCCATATGTATGTGGTATCTTTCAATTATTCTGAGGCTAAGAATGTTGTTTAAGAATGAAAAGGATGGAAAGAACTTGACATGGTTCATTGATAGGGGAGGTTGTAAAGATGATGATATAATTCGACACCCGGCTAATGCGGACTAGTGGAAGATATTTGATAAGATGTATGCACACTTTGCATCCAAACCTAGAAATTTTAGATTTGCTTTGTGTACTGATGGTATGAACCCATTTAGGAATATGTCCTCGAAACACAGTTCGTGGCCAGTTATGCTTGCCATTTACAATCTTCCCACGTACTTGTACATGAAGAGAAAATATATGTTGATGCCCATTATGATTTCAGGCTTGAAACAGCCTGGAAATGACATAGACACTTATCTTGCCCCTTTGATAGAAGATTGGAAGGTTCTTTGGTCGGTTGGCACCTTAATGTTTGATGGTTGTACTGGTGAAGAGTTTACATTGAGGGTGATGCTTTTTGTACCATAAATGATTTCCCGGCATATGGTAACCTTTCCGGGTATGTGGTCAAGTCACAAGGCTTGCCCAATTTGTGAGGATGAGACAGATTACTATCAGTTGAGAAATGGGTAGAAGATTATTTATTTGGGTCGCCGTAAATTCTTGCCGGTGAAACACATGTTCTGGGATAACGCGGTTGCATTCGTTGGTGGGAAGGAGAGGAGAAAGGCACCCAAACCTTTGACCGGTGTAGCTATTCACAAAAAGGTGAAGAAATTGAATGTTGTTTTTGGTAAGAAGTTATCAAAGGGTGGTGGGGCTGTAGATGGACCGTGGAAGAAACGGTCCATTCTCTAATTTTACGTACAAGGAAAATTTGGAGGTTCGCCATTGTTTGGCTGGTATGCATATCAAAAAGAACATTTGTGAGAGTCTAATTGGAATGCTTCTGAACATTCCTAGGAAGACTAAGGATAACTTGAATGCTAGGAAAGATTTAGTGGACCTTGGTATACGGTTGGATCTGGCACCGGAGGTAAGAGGAGAAGCGGACGTACTCTGCTCCTTACAATCAGTCAGTTACTGAGAGAAGATCGGTGTGTGATAGCATCCAAGGAATGAAGGTACCGTCTGGTTACTCCTCTAATATTAGACGGTTTGTGAATGATGGGTTGCTTCTTAATACTTTGAAATCACACAATTGTCATGCCCTTATGCAACAATTTTTGCCCGTTGCAATCCGTGGGTCTTTGGAAGAGGAAGTTATGTTTTCAATTTATGCGCTTGTGTTTCTTCTTCAACTCAATATGCAGGAAAAATATTAGCAGTCAACAACTAGATGAACTTGATCGAGAGGCTGTTGTTGTTCTATGCCATTTTGAGATGTATTTTGCCCCTTCATTCATTGATATTATGGTGCACCTACTGGTACACATGGTTAGGGAGATACATATGTGAGGGCCTGTTGGAATGCATTGGATGTACCCCTTTGAGCGCCACATGGCTGTTTTCAAGGGTTATGTTCATAATCGTAGTCTGATTATGCCTCCATTATTCAGAGGTACATCACTGAGGAGATCATTGAGTATTGTACAATGAACGTGGTTGGAAGAAGAGCGTTCGGTGTTCCAGGTGGACCCCACTGTGGAAGTCGGAATGGGATTCCACGTTTGAGGGTACGCTTCATACACCTTATCATGCTGAGTTGATGACTGTTCATCTGTATGTATTACGTAATAGTAGAGAGACTGTAACATATGTTGAAGAGCATGTTTCCCTGTTGGAAGATATTCATCCAGACTGGCCCCCGAATAAAATTCAGGTCGAGCATTCTTCAAGGTTTGTTAATTGGTTTTACAATCGTTGTAATGTCGAAGGGATGGCCAGTAAGCAACGAGCATTTTCAAGGAAGCCAAATTGCACCATTAGACGATACCTTGGTTATGACATTAATGGCTTTAGTTTCTCAGCATTGGCAAAAATTGAGAAGAGCACCACTTAAAATAGTGGTGTTTATATTGAATTTGAATCCATGTGACATGCAAGCAAGAGAGATAAACATCTGGTTGTTGCTGTGATGCCTTTCTATGGGGTGATTGAGGAAATTTGGGAGTTTGATTATGTAGAGTTCAAGGTTGTTGTCTTCGAGTGTCGTTGGGTGGAACACAGTTTCGGTGTTGTAGTTGAGAAGCCCATGGGGTTCACGTTGGTTAACTTGAATCATGTAGGATATGAACATGACAAGTTCATCTTAGCTACCCAGGCACAACATGTTTTTTACATCAAGAGCCCTTCAAATGAGAAGTATCATGTGGTGTTGCATGGGAAGAAGTTTTACTTTGATGAGGAGAATGATCAGTCCACCATAACTGATAGTCCTGAGTTTCCATCAGTATTTCCTAGTTTGGAAGATGTTGGGGTACCTGTAGTTGGAAGACGTTCTCATGGTGATGGATTGTGGGTTGATGAGAGAGGTGAAATAGTAGGTGGGGACAATGTCTTGAAGCGGAAGTGATATATTGGTCGTTCCTGGCCGTTGTTTTTGTGACCATATTTTGTGAAAAATTGTATGATCATTAAGGAAATCAGTGTGTAATGTATTTAATTAACACTCTTTTATAAATTTGTTAGTATGATCCGTGATTTCAATGGAGTGTATATGAATTGAATCAGTGAAAATGTGTTTTAATTTTAATTAAAATTTCTACTTGGTCCTGGTTTTTTACGCCTGGTAAATAGTATATTACAGGTGTAAAAAAACAGGAGAGGTACTCTGTTTTGTACTTACACACTGGTACTCTTACCGGTGCACAATACTTAGAATTATTTTCTATTTTTTGCTCTCGGGTTCGACAATTTTAATTTTTTTGGCATTTAAAGTAGTCTAAAGATGCTATTTTTTTAAAAATTTGCACCGGTAGGTGTACCGGTGCTGGATACTTAGAAAAAAAATTGAGCATTCATATCTGGTGGGAGGAACCAAATTTTGTTGCCATTTAAAGCAGCCTAAGGTTGCTGCTTTTTGTTCAATTTACACCGGTAAATGTACCGGTGCTAGGTACATAGAAATTCTTTTTGAAATTTACTCTCGGGTCGGATTAGGTAGAATTTTTTATATATTTAGAGCAGCCTAAAGCAGCTGCTTTAGGCCTCGTTTTGCACTGGTATATGTAGAATACCGGTGTATAAAAAAATGTTCCATTATTTAAAACCCTCTTAGATCCCCATTTTTACAGTAGCAAATTTATATCTCTCACTCAATACCATCTCCATCACTACCCATCTTTGTTGAAATCATACGTAGGTTGTCATATAATCAGGTAAACCACTTCAATACCTTATCAGTATGATTAATTAGCAATTGCATATGAAATAAAATCATTGAGAATGTGACATCATAAATAGCTTGGCTTGCATGTAAGGTGTTTGATGAAATGAGTTTTTTTAGAAAATGCCTCCCAAATCCAATTAGAAAAGGATATGCCATTCACCGTCCCTATCATTGCCCAAAGTATCACTGCACACTTACCCGGATAGTACCTTCGTGTCCGAGGAGGCTAGGTTGGTCCATGAATCATACAAAGGACATTGCCATCACATAGAGAGAGGAATGGAAGCATCTCCCTCATTCGAACAAACTATCCAAAAGCTTGGGTGGGAAAAATTCTGCGAGACTCCGCAACCATTCAACCTGACCATTGTAAGTGATTTATATGCAAATATCAAAGATCCTGGCATGAACACATGGCCAAGGTTATGATGTATCAATTTCCTAACACCGTGTAAGCATTTGGAAATTCCCCAACCTTCTGCGAAGGAGATGTCGAGGGCATGGATGTTGGCACAAGTACCCGTGATGGTGATGCAACAGGACCTGCTGATGGGGTTGGACCATTTTCTCGTTATTATTCGTAGAAAACTTGTAGTAGCAGTTAGAAAGAGTAGATTCCGTACTAAACACTGACAGTGTTACATTTAGACAGTTTGACATTTTTACTTTTGATAAACATGCACGATGATGGGTCGAATAAAAAATTTGTTCCCTACGTGATTTGAAATTTTGTCGGACAACTACACTCATGAAGACAAAAAAGATAAGTCGAACGTAGTTGACCAAAGTGGTTACATTAGGACCACCAAATTTGGTGCATTATATTTCAAGAATGGTTAGAATAAAAAAATATTGTAGCATTAGGAGCTATGGAGGTTCCCCAAGTAAATTTGTGGGCAATAGTATAATTTTGGGAAATATAGTGCAAACATTCACTGTTGGTTTTACAGGGCCTTCTGTCCACCCGTAGGGCCTACAAACGCATTAACACATTTGTAATGTATTGAATTCCATAATGTGGAGCCAATTTCATATTTCGACCCTTCCAAGGTTCTTCGAGGGACTAAATTGCAAAAGGTAAAAAAATTACTCGTAAATTAAAATTGAAATCCGATCGAACTTGATGGTCCACAAAAAAACCCTTTTGTATTTCCAAATTCCACATACGGGGAAACAAACGGGTCCCGACCCCATATTTAGTTTGGAAGATGTTGGGATTACATACAGAAACAATGAAGTAAACCCTTGTTGTTTACTCTACAACACCTACTAGCACTTTGGGACAAATCACCACCCGGGTACAAATATGTTGCAATTATGATTTAAGCCTGGAATATTAAATTTGGTAATTTATGTAGTGGCCTAATATGTCGTAATCGCATGTGACAATTTAGGGGACCAAATTGCAATAAATGCATATAATCAATTTTGCGGGTTCCTCCGTACCATTGAGGTACGGAAACATTACATATTCAATATGGAGCCTCTTAAAATTCTATTTGGGCCGGTGAAACAAAATGTTTTGGGTCAATATGCAAATTTTATTAAATTAAACAATGTTTAGCAATGTCAACGTACGAGGCCCAAGTGTGGTCAATATTTGCATGAAACAACTAGTACAATGTCTATTCACAATAATTAAACATCAATTTGAATAAATGGGGTTGTTAGAAAAATGCACGGGAGGTAAATAAAATAAGAGAGAATTTAAATAATTAACAAAATAAAAATTTACACCGGTAATACTAAGCAATTACCTGTGTATGTGTTCAATTTTTTGTCGCGCATTTAAAATTTTCAATTTCTTTAATTTAAAAAAAGTTGAATTTTTTTACACCGGTACATGTTGGTTTTGCACCGGTACATCTACTGGTGCTGAACACTTAGTCTAAAAATTCTAAAGTTCCTCTCGGGTTCAACCTCTTTTTTCCAAAAAATATTTAGAGCAGCCGCACATGGCTACTTTTTGTGTTATTTTACACCATATTAACATTTTCTACGCCAGTAAGAAATACCGCTGTGCAACAGTTTGCCTAAATTTTCAATTGTTGCTCTCGGGTCAGTGAAAAAATAATTTAAAGTAGCTACACGCAGCTGCTTTTTTCCTTTTCTACACCGGTAAACCTACCGGTGCTGAACAATTAGCCAATTTTTTAAAACCCATTTTCATAAATATTATGCCGGTACTCTACATATTACCGGTGTAAAAAATGCCTTCATATATTTTTCAACAATTTCAAATGGACATAACTCCCACAACTCCTCCTCTCCTCATCAAACACCTTCAAATGCTCTTTGAAAACCGCCCTCCACCACTTTAACCATTCAATTCACACTAAATTGAACCACCATAACTCCTCATCAATCATTGTAACTCTCATCATCTATCCTATAAAGTGTTGAGCAACACAAGAGAAGCAACACAAGAGAAGCAACCTTTCATCAACCCTTGACAATACAAGAGAAGAAAGTACTTGCATAGGTTCATCCCATTCCGTTCTTGGCGAGTTCAAAAAAAGGGAGTAGCAACACAAATGCTCCATTGGTGAAGGAAAGTGTTGGTGTTTATGTTACCATAGGTTACCATATTATTTTCTCTTTAAAAAACCATTCCAACCCTCACGCACAACACATGTTCGACTAAATGCCTCTATGAACAAAAACATGTAAATTGAAAACAAATTGAAAACAAATTGAAAGGGTAACTTGAATGGTATGTTTATACAGTTGTGGGGTTAAAAAGTTTTGCGTATTTTGTGGATGGATGATGTAGTACTATATTTTTTTGGTTGGTGATAATGTTGATAGTCACGTTAGGGGGGGGGAGTTATAATTGCTCGGTTTTAGACCTATTTTACGAATCCAAAGAGATTGGTATGGTTTTCTATCAAATTCTATAAGGTTCCATTTCATTATATATCAAATTCCATGCCTTGTTCGTTCAAGTTCTATGCCATGCTATAGGAACTTTTATGCCTTACATAATATAGTTTTATGTATGAATTGTTCAAATTCTATGCCATGTTTTGCTCAAAAGTTTTATGAATTTGTTGTTCAAGTTCTACGCCACGTTCTATCAATGTTCATCTTTAAGTATCGTTATTGTTTGGATTGATAATTTTCTATTCTACTGTTTTAGATGCCGTCGAATTAGGGGAAATTACACAAAAAAGAGAAAGCTACTAGTTACGAAGAAGGAGGAGGAGATGAAGAATGTAATCGATGAGGAGGTTGATGTGGTGGACCAAGAACCACCTCCAAAAAGGATCCTGTTGAAGATACAATTTGAGGAAGAAGCAACGCAAACAAATGACCCGACTAGTGAAGAGAAAGAAGAAATCATGGAACATGGTGATGTTATTATAGGGGATGTTGAAAGAGAAGATGCCGGTAAATAGTTGGCCAAAACACTAATTCGCAAGGGAAAAAGGAAAGAGCACCATCAAAGGAAGGCCAACTATTGATGAAGTGGATGACTACTTGACAAAAGATGGAGGGAAAATGGAGAAGGATGGGACAAGTTTGAGCTAAAAAGTTATTTGAGGGGGCAAGGAACTAGCACGTGCCAGTCTGTGATGTTGGCAAAGCATAACACTCCAACTCCTGTTGTGTTTGAGTTCCGTGGGAATCAAGAAGTATGCATTAAGAATTGGTTAACGTGGCACGCTTATGGAAATTACGCTTTCCAGTGCCACATCAGATTTGGCGCTTGCGAACACTGGAGCTATGTCCCTGAAGAAGTTAAGGAAGAGGAATGGAAGGATGTTCTGGTAAGACTCTAGACAATTGTCATTTAAATTTTTTATTTATGGTAAAGTCTTAGTGAAGACGTGATTAATGACATGTATTTTCATATGATTCGTTCCAGGAGATCTTCACAATTGAAACACCTGTGATAACCGAGCAACTAGAAATAATGAGGAAGAAGGTTACAGAGATGGCAAAAAACTAACATAGGAATTGGAAGACAAAGTGGCAAACAGGTTTAATCACGACGTGGACAAAAAGATCAATAGAATAGGAATACCGGCATGGGAGAAGTACAAGTGGATGGATGGGGGCGAATGACACTTGATTGAAAAGATGTGTTGGCATCCGTATTTTCAGGTATGATGAAAAATTAATACTTGTTAAGAGCTATGTTTCCCACAAATTCTATTCAACTAAATTATTATTTATAACAACGATATCGGAGGCTCAGGGAGACAAATATTGAATGCAACAAGGGCAGGGATTACACGCACCACATGGACAGATGGGGTAATCGATACATCTGTGACAAATTGACTAAGGAGCTGAAGGAGAAGGAGAGAATTAGAATGACCGCCGAGGGATTCACTGACGAGGAGATTGAGCAACAACTTAGTCAAAAGGATTTCACACCTGACAGATATCTTGTCTACCTTGAGGCAAACAAAGATAAGAAAGGGTTATACACATCGAAAGAGGTTGAGAAGATCGCACATGATGTTGTAAGTTACGCCAAAATCGACCATTCAAATTAATTTTCAAGTGTATTTCACATTGTTCATATAAACAATTGCGTTCCTACGTGTTTCTCAGTTGAAATTGAACAAGCTTAAGGAAAAATGAGCATTGGAGCTATAGCCGGGTGAAAACATCCTCATAAAAGGGACAAAGAAGAAGGATCGCCCGGGCAGGTGCAGGGGAACTCACACGGGTCTACCCACAATGGTGGCTATTCCTCATCTTTCCCGCAGCAAGTGTGGTAGCAGTTCCTCAACCAAAAAGGTAGCCCAAAGGAGACCATCTAACGATCAACCGGTCGTGAAAGTCATGGTATCATACCTGGAGCAACTGGTGAAGGGCTTAGCATCTGCAAGCGGTGTTCAGATTCTGCCAGGTCTAAATGATCCCAAGAAGTTTATAGACAAGGCGATTGATGACATTGTTGTAGCTACTACAAATTCCGGTGAAGAGCCCAGCGATGGAGAAGGAGGTGAAGAGGTACACCTTCATTAATCTAAGCATGTCATATACATTGAATTACACATTTGAAATATCTCCATAACCATTTTATCTATTCACTAATATATCATACGAACATGATGGAGAATGCATGACTCTTTTCATTAAAGACATTGTCGGGAAGAAGAAAATGGTCACCCATGGGTTGCGAGAGGTATCTCGTCGTCGGGATGCCCAACAAGGAGGTGTTGCTCGTGTGAGAGTATGCGAGCTAGTCCTCCGTCCTAGGGAGAGAGATTTCCCTCGGTGGACCACACTTTGATAATGTTAGAGAGGCACTCGATAGCGTAGTAGATTGGCCAATATCCTTAATAGGCAAAGCAGATAAGCAACCGAGTGACATCGATGATGTCAATGCCAGAGGTGATATAGACGAAGATGAAGAGGAGGTTATGGTTCTCACCACCGACAATGAGGTACATTTTTGTAACACATTCTTTTTCAATTTCTCAATGTACTTTTTCCTGTCCATATTCATTAATCCTTGTAACGGGATAATGGCGAGCAAAAATCCCAGTCGACGGCTAATTTCCGGCCATCTACAAGACCAAGATTAAATAGGCTTCCAAAACAGGTAATGCACTAAAATGAGTGCCATTATTATTCATTAACAACGATAGTTCAATACTACATACTCAAGTGATCATTTTGTATCATTTTACATTCGCAAATTGTCAACAAACATGACCTGACAAATTGGTCCATCATGGTGCAATTCATAAAGGAAGCAAATGCCGCTATCCTCGAAATGATAAAGAATAAGAACTACATGTTCTTCCCAATGTTCCAACCATGAACATTTGCATGCCATTACACCTGCGGTGTTGGAATAGAAGTTCTGGTCGAGTTCGGGAAGAAATTGGAGAACATGCGTTCGATGACATAGATCAATAATGTGCAGGTCGATGTGTGGATGGAGTGACTTTCAAAACTTATAGCCTTAATGTTTTTTAAATTAATTAGGAATTTATTTTCTGTATCATTAAAGTTACAGACACCTATGGGAGAAAATATGGGAAACTAATTCAGGCCCCGTCCAATTTTGACCATCCAAGTGTGGCCACTTGAAAAACTTTGAGCAGGAGGTCGAACTCCATTTCAAACTTATTTGGGAAACAATGAAGGCAAAGGATGCTGAGTTCTACATCGTAGCCTACATAAGAATGTAAGTATTTCTTCATGATAATTACATTCACATTTCAAACCACTTCTATTTCATTAATTTGTTAACATAATTTTCCAACAACGATCATTGGTACCTCATCATTATTCGTCCCAGAACGGAGGAGGTTTTCACTCAGGACATGTTGTCGGGGGGTCTCAAACAAACAAACTTGGTCGAACTCAGGGTCATTTCTAGGTATTTCAATCGATCAAATAAAATATCCTAGTTTCGTAATATATGGGAAGAAATAACCATTTTAATTTACTTTCTTGGCAGGCTTGATTGTGCATACCAAAGGGAGAAGAGAAAGACAGAGCCAGAACCCGACTACACTTGGATAATCAACAACATCATGGTAAGTCATTCTATCATTTCATCCCTCAATTTATTATGTTTAGGGTTAGTAATTACATTTACCTTTCTTGTGTAGTACCAAACCCAGAATGGTTCTTGGCAATGCGGGTACTCCACCATGCTCTTCATAGAAGAATTTGTTAATCACCCGGAGACAAACAATATCTTGGAGGTAAACCTTGCATCTCAAAATTTGTTATTATTAATCTCTAGTAAATGCAACATTATTGACTAACAATGTAATTTTGAAATTAATATATCTTCCCAGAGGTCAAAGGGTCGTACCATGTGTATAAAATTCAAGGTGTGGCCGAGAGATGGTCTAGGGCTTTGCTCAAAGACTACCAGCAACAGGCGAACACTACGTTGCAACTTCTGGATGATAAGTACGACATAATAGGTTGATGGTTTATTTTGAATGGTTGATGATATTGGGATTCTATGGATGGTGTTTGGTTATAGTAAACTTATGTGATTTTTTACTTTTTTCAATCCATGCTTAAGATAGTTCTACTATTTCGTAGTTTGAATAATGTTCGTGTGTTTTGCGAGCAATATTTTCGTAATAGGTTGTTTCAAATTTCTTACCGATTCAAAGGTTTTCAATTTATAATAGTTCACAAGTATCTCTAGTTGTCATTGCCCCAAAAATGATTCGGGAGGGACCATCGGAAAACAAATTGGGCAATGCAAAATTTAACCAAATAATACACCAGTATTGTAATGAATGTACCGGTGTAAAAAATAACATTTTTAATAATTTATTTTAAATTGTTTAAATAATACCGGTGTAAAAAACATACCGGTGCAAACTATTCCGGTGCAAAAAAATAACATTCCTACTACAAAAGAAAGACCAGTGTTATATTTAATACCGATGTACAAATCACGATTTTACACTGGTTCATATGCTATATACCGGTGCAAAATGTCTACACCGGTGTACCAAATATTATCGGTGCAGATATTTTGTGCCCCCAACATTTTAAAATTTATACACCGGTCTAAGATGCTGGTGCAAATAATTTTCTACACTGGTTCATTTTACTGGTGCAAATGTGTTGCATTGTTACACCCATATACATACGCACCAGTATTTTTGGGGGCCAAAATACCGGTGCTATTGCCCTAAATTACAGGTGCAAATACACATGTCCTGCAATAGTGAATAAACCAACATAAAGTATTGTTTTAAGAAAAAGTCTTGCATAAGACCGTCTCATGGTGAGACCAGTGATTTAATTGCAAATAAGGCTTCTAATTGAAGTTACAAAAGTCTAGGGGCTGGTTATGAAATTTCACTATTTTACATTTAATCCCATGTATAAATATCAACATAACCTCATTATTCTCTCATATTTTCTTAAACTTTTTCTTTCCTCTCATTTCCTCTCTCCTATTATCGACTGAGTCTCCTCCTCCTCCTTATTATCCTCTCTCCTACTCAAATCCCCTTCTTCTCTCTCTTCTCCATTTCTCTTCTATCTTCTTCAATTCTAGCTCATTTTCTTCGATTCAACCTCTCATCATCTTTGTTTTTCTTCCTCTTTCTTGCGCACAATGATTCATCGCTATTTTTGGAGTTTTTTGGCAAATATTTTGGAAAATTTTCTGGTGGACGAACATAATAGAGCTTCGTTTTGTGTTTATCTTTGAAGGTAATGTTTTTGCTCAGAGTTTTTATGCATATTTTGTGTTTTTTTTCTATTTTTGTTTGATTTTTTTGGTTCATATAATTTTCTAGGGTTTATGTTGTTCAATGTGTTAATATTTGGGAATTTCTCTATTTTTTGTGTTTTGTGAGTTGTTCTTATAGATTTGCTGCTGTTTGTTAGATTTGTAAGGAGATTTGCATCACTGTTACTTCAATCGAGAAGGAAGAATAATTTGTAAGTTTTCTGAATTTTTGGCTATGATGTTTCAGTTATGGTTGATGATGTTTCTCGCTTTCAGTGTGATGTTTAAGGTTTTAGGCTTTAAATATTGTAATCAGTGTTGTTCTAATATTTTAATTTCAGCACTTGATACTTGTGGTGTTTTCATGCTTAAGTGTGCAATTGATGTTCAGTTTTTTATTGTGTGTGATATCTTAGGGTTTTGTTATAATTTTTGCTAATTTTGTTGTTTTTGTTGTTGTTGTTGTTGTTGTTAATATTTGTGTCGTTGCTACTGTTTGTTAGATGTCTAAGAAGATTTGCATCACTACTATTGCAATCGAGAAGGAAGAAGAATATGTCGTAATTTTCAGCAGTGATGTTTCAGTTACAAGTAATGATGTTTCTCATTTTCAGTGTGATGTTTTAGGTTTTTGGCTTTCAGTACTGTTATCAGTGTTGGTGTGATGTTTTAATTTCAGCGCTTGATGCTTGTAGTTTTTTCATGTTTAAGTGTACAATTGATGTTCAGTTTTGATTGTGTATGATATCTTAGGGTTTTGTTACGATTTGTGAAAATTTTTGTGTTGTTGTTGTTTCTTAGATGTCTAAGAACACTTGCCCACTGTTGTTGCAATCGAGAAGGATGTAGGATCTGTACTTTTTTTATTTTTCAGATGTGATATTTTAAGTACGGTTGTTGATGTTTCTAGTTTTCTGTGTGATGTTTCATGCTTTAGGCTTTAAGTAATGTAATCTGTGTTGGTGTGATATTTTAATTTCAATATTTGATGCCCGTGGTGTTTTCATATTTATGTATGCAACTGATGTTCAATTTTGTTCTTTTGATATTTTAGTGTGTACTAATTGATGTTTTAAAATTTTGATATTGATGTTTTAAATACTGTATTTGATGTTTCACAATGTAGTTGTCAGTAATGCTATGTGTGCTATTGTGATGTTTTAATTTCAGACATTGATGTTTTTATTACTGCATGTGATGTTTTATGTTTTTTTCATATGAACACTTTCCAAGGTAGAGATTTATGTTGTCATTGATGTTGTAATAAAAACATGTTATGATGAATCATGCTCCTGAAGATGTTCCCTTGAACAGAGCACCAGAGTCTACCTTTGATCTTGGCGTTGGTGGAGTAGAAGATCATCATCTTCAAAACCAGCAAGAGAGAAGATAAGTTCTTGAACAAGCACGCAACGAGGGGAAATAAGTTGGGGGGAAAATAGAATTTGATTATTTGGGATGTATTTTTTGTCATTGATTTTCCGTTATGATGGTTCATTATTAGTGTTGAGGCGCTAGATAGTTATTGATGTTTTAGCTTGATTTGAATTTTTCAGTTTTTATGTTAGCGAAGTTTTAGGGCTTTTGAACATTTGTTGTAATGAATGATTTTTAACAAGTTATTTGAAATGCAATAACGGTGGAATATATAAGTGCAGGGAACATATGATTATCTTGTTTAAATCAACATCTTCATAGATACTTTTGTAAAACATCACACACACAAAATTGAACCATAGCAGCATTACAGTGTAACATCACACAAAAATTTGAACCATCACAGCATTACAATTTAACATCACAGTATGACAGTAAATACTAATCAAGTCCCGACAAACTAACTTTAGGTGAAGTGAGCATTATGTGTATTTTAGTTTTATATTGGATGTTATTTTATTATTATTTTAACTTTGAACTTATCTATTTGATATGCCTGTGCACCAACTTAAGCAGTCATTTGTTGAGTATAGATAGAATTCAGGCTCGACCTTCGTCATCTTGCTAGGCTACTAGATGTGGGGATCTTACTATGGACTTAGGTGGGGAAAGAATTAATTTGTTTGATGTTGTCTTATTGCATATTTGGTGCCTGAAAGAGGAAGTACAAAATTTGGCTATCAAGAAAAAGAAATATGAAAAGACTGTTAATGTTATAAGTATGCAGCTGGATCGCAAGGAGTTTGGTCCTATAGACGACTTCAAGGAATGATTTTCTAAGCATCTTGGTCATATGGAGCGAAGGGGTCTAATACGCCATCCCACTTATTTATACATGATGTGGCAATAGGAACACCCGGTTAGTGAGAAGGGTTCAGCTGAAGAGCATTGGCGTAGAGCAGAACAATCCCATAGCGAGGTCTAGCATGGTTGTCGTTGGGGTGGTATGTCTTCTTACATATCATCACGAGTTTTTAGGCGTAGATAGATCTCTTATTTGAAGCTATTTTCTTGTAATGTTTTGAATAATCTTGTTCGTGACGTTCTGAACTTGCATCTTCGCTATCACTCAATAAGTTGTCTTTCTCATGTTTTTGCTGATTGGTTGATTATTTTTTATCAGGTGGAGTTGCAAGATCCACAACTTGTATAATTATTGTAGCAAAATTTCTAGATAGGTCACTTGCATTTTTAAATCCCCCGTGCACACACCCATGCTGACGCGTTCTCCCCTACCCATTATAACATCAAGGTTCCTCTTCCCAAGGTTGCATCAATAATTGCACCATACATGAGTATATCCCAAAGTGTGTGCTTATATGTGGTGTACTGCATATGCATTTATAACATTAAAAAACAATCACAATAATATCATAAACACAAAGATATGATGAATCTAATGAATCTCATAAAGCAATTAGAACCTACCAAGTGCCAAAATGAATCCCAAGCTAATCTAACTACTCCCTAGACATGGAATTCAAATATAGATTTGAATTCCACATCTTTGGGACAAAGCAGGAAGAAAAGAAAAGATTACAAAAACTACAAAAGGAACTCCTTCCTTCTCTGCAAGCTCTCTTCTCTCCAAATGTGTTTCCAAATATGATCCAACCTCCTCAAATGAGTAGACTAGGGTCCTATGTAAAGTAGTAGGAGATTGAGCCTAAAAATAGGCCCAAAATTGGCCAAGAGTAGCAAAACCCTAGGTCAGCCGCTAAGGTTTGACGGGCCGGCATGGATGTTACGGTCTATGAAGTATGCATAGCTATACGATGCCAGATCTGCCATGGTCCGTGAATGTTCATAGTCACGGCATGTGGGATCTGGCGCAGTTCATGAAGCTAGGAACATTCCACGGTCCATGAAGGTTTTCACGAACCACAAGCAGCATGCAGTTTTTGCTCAGAGTTTTTCCATGGTCTGTAAAGGTTTTAAGGACCTCGAACAGCTTGTGGCTTCTACTCAGAAATTTTGTCACGGCCCGTGAAGGTTTTCACGGACTGCGAGTAGTTTGTGGTCTTGGTCAGAAGTCTTCTCACGGTCGGTGAAGGTTTTCACGAATAGGCTCCATACTTAGCCAAATTCTTCAACTCTTCATCCCCTTGCTTCACGGCCCGTTGCTTTTTATCACAGCCCAGCGCCTTGCCCATTTAGGTCTCGTGCTGGTCTCATGTAAATCTTGGTGGAACCCCTGGATTCTTGTGTATTGTGGGCTGTGAAAATTGTCACGGGCTGGTGGTGCTTAACCATGCGCAGGCTGTGACCGGCCACTGGTGCTTTGTTGGCTAAACTTCATTTGCTTGTCACGGGTGAACCATTAGTCTAAATCATGAGTTCTAATTGTCAATTTTGTAGTACTCAAGAATATAAATCCAATGGAATTAGCCTTGAAGAATAATTCTTCCTAGATTGTTCTCGGAATAAGGCAACACTCCTCGGACCATGATTCACCATTTTCTCCTTTGAGTGTCTTGAACTCTGAAGCCACCTATCTTTGGCTTCAATCTTTTTCTACCATGCATTGATGTTCATGGCCTTCGTATACTACCATTAAAATGCAAATGGCCTTCAAATTTTCTACCGTTAAAAGTAAACGGCCATCGTAAGAATGTAATGTAACAAATAGCATTCACGGATGACGTACTAAAGGTACTTATAATGAAGACCAAGGAGCATGTGAACACGAGAAGTCAAGAATCACTAATTAAGTATACAAAATGAGGGATATAGAATAGAAAACCAAACATGGTTATCTAAACCCCTTGTCATGTAAACTCAACATTGCCAAACCGCCAACCAAAAGTAACTAAAAACTATGTCATATGCATTGCGCAAAATGGTGTAGATTAGACTCCCCACACTTAAACCTTTACTCATCCTCGAGTAAATAAAATCCAAGAAAAAGGTTCAAGTGGAATGAAGCATGCAAAAATAGCCAATGCATTAAAATTATTCCCAAGCTACCCTAGTTCCCCTAAGAAGGTGAAAATTTCACAACTCTCACACTCCCCAAGGATCCTAAAGCAACCAAACCACCCAAAGCAAGTAAATGTGTATGGAAAAAGATAAGTGACAAAAGATCAGAATAAATCCAAGCTTACTTTCCCCAGAAGTAGTCTCAAAAGCAATCAAAGAGCAATCCTCAAGCAAAAAAATTCACCAAGAAAATCCAAAAGCTGTCGACTTGGTTGCAACATAGGGTTAACTTAATATTCTCGACCTAGTTGCAACCAAGGAGTCTAATGTATCGTCAACCTAGTTTCTTATATCTTTTTTTTTCATTTTTCTCTCAATTTCTCTCATTTTTCTTAGGAGACCTTTTGGGTTTTCATCCTAGCTTTATCCCACAAAACATGCTCACCTCTCACCTTTTTCCACACGGCCTTTCACTTTTACCTAGGACTTGTAAGTCTAGCCAGGCCAAGCCTCTATCTTTTACCTAGAACTTTCGACCTATCCAGGCTAAGCCTCTATCTTTTACCTAGAAATTTCGACCTATCCAGGCTTCTCCTTATGTTACCCAAGTAGCCCTTTCGGGTTTTCGACTTATCCAGTTTTTAATTTTTTTTTTCAATTGTTTTGGTGTAGTACAAAATTTCCCCAAAATTGAGCTTCATACTACAAAAGATAAGAAACAAACCAACACACCGCCAAATCCTAAATCAACATTCCATATGAAAACTAGAATCCTAAAATCCTAGCATAACATGCAAACCACCAAAATTTTCCAAAAGTATCCCAATCCCAAGTAACCAAAAATCTACCAAGAAAAATAAACAAAACATGCATGCACGAAAAAATCCCTGAATGAGAATTCCTAAGTACTCACTAATCCCTTCCCCACACCTAAACAATGCATAGTCCCTTATGCATTGTCATGTCAAAAATCAAAGGTGAAGTAGGGAAACTAGTGATACTTACGCTTCCGGCCTCGAAGGACCGGCCTCATCGTGGCTAGTGAAACACTTTTCAATGAATCATGTTGCTTCGATTGTGGCCTCAAGGTAATCCACCCTTGTGTTTATCTCCTCAAATTGTGCCTTCACTCCTCCAATAGTTCAAACTATCTCCTGAAGCACTTAGGAAGAACTTGAGAGTTGTTCCCCTAGTAGGTGTAGTTGATCCATAATACCTGTGGCAAGATGAGATCGGCTCGGAAGTGCTCTCGAAGATGACTCTCCTTTGGCCTCTTCTAGGTCTATCTCTAGGTCGGCCAATACTTTATAAAATTCCTTCTTGAATCGTGGATCGGGTTCAATGAACAAGTCATCTAGGCTCGTATCAAGGTTGATGGAGGTGTGCTCCGGTTGCGGAAGAACCATGCATTTGCAAGTAGGTGCTCCACTCTAAGGCCACACAAATCAATCCTCTGAAGTTTTAGTTCCCACCATGAATGCCCTAGATAAATTTTCAATTATATAGGTTGATCCTAACCTACGTATATTGGCCAACGCCCTATACGGGATAGAATGTCCCAAATGTAGTGTCAAAAGGCCAACCATGCCTCCCGTAAGAATCTTCCCACTCTTCTTCTCTCCCATAGCTATGCATTCTTGAAAAAAAACACTAACCAAGTCTGGGAAGATGTTTCCCTCTAGTGTCATTTCCTAAAGAAGGTGTACATCAGAGCCTGGACAATGCGTCAATTCATCGTGGCATAGAACGCTCATAGAAAGGAGTCAATTAACATAACATATTGTTGGGTGGACTATAGCCATGCTCTGGCTTAGGTTCTTCCAATCGGTCTCGGTTTGTTGTCTCTAAAAACTCCCATGGAGAATGGCCTTCCTTAGTGATGAGTCTGTGGAATGTCCTGGCCGATCTTCCACCCAAAAGCTAATACCACCTCTCCATAGGTTATTTGGTACTCCTTATCATCCAAGTTGAACTTAATCGCCTTGTGACCCTCCTAATATGTGACCTTCCAAATAGCAGCTAGAAACTCTAAAATGCACCTAATGTAGGTTTTTGAGTATACGTCGAGAAAACCTTCTAGGCCTACCTAACCCAAAAGAAAGGTCATTGGTTCAAGTAAGCCTAGAGTCATCAAGGTGCTCTTGTAAGCAAAACTAATCTCCAAAATTCTCCTCTTTGGTTCCCTCAAATTCCTCTATCCCCAGGCGGCATTACCGGTGATGTTGGTCAAACCCATAAACTCATCGGCCACAAACTTGGGGTTGCAAGGAACGGGAGTTGCTGGTTTAGGGTTTGCAACCTTTATCGGCTTCTTCCATTTCTCACCCCGCAAAGACTTCTCTTTCTCCAAAGTACCCTTTTTTTAAGGCATCCTAACACAATGAAGGAGAAGAATGGTAATGTGATAATAAACAATGCATGGCCTATGATTTCATCCAATAAAGAACATTCTCCCAAAAGACCAAACAATTAAAGTATGATGGTATAAACATAAAGGCCATTTAAAAATAAGAATATTCCTCATCAACCAACAACATCAAGTATGCCTTTCACCAACCCATCAATAGATTCATGCAAACAATATTCATACTCTTTCTAATCACCCACAAATAAAGAACACATCATTCAAGATCAATAGCACATTCAAGACTCCCAAAAATTTATCATCACAAGATTGGACACACAAGCTAAAATAACATCACATCAACACATGCTCATTAAAAAATCACACTTTTCATAACAACACCACAATGTCAATCAAGCATATATACAAAGATATCAAAGGGTTATCCAAAATTTGAAGCCAAGAAGTGTAAGATCCACACAACAAGAAGTAAAAATTGCTAATTTTTGGGATAAAAGCTTCACTTTTTTTGAGCTCGCTAAAGAGTGTGTGTGATTGAGTGTTTCTTGAGAAGAAAGAGTGTGTAGATGGTGAAATTAGGTGGAGAATTGTACCATTAGAATGAAATTTCAGCATAGGTGAAAGAGAGAGAGAGAGAGAGAGAGAGAGAGAGAGAGAGAGAGAGGTACAATGTAGATAAAGATGGAATTTCAAATTAGGGAATAACTAGTACAATCAATTAATGTTGGAAGTACTAATTGCATCAATAATCCTAAGGAAATAGGAAATCTCACTTCTTGAATAAAAAATTTATTTTACAATTTGAAATTCAATCTTCTTTTTTAAAAAGTTGCATCTTTTAGACAAGTTAGGGGGGGGGGGAATAAAAAATCGCCAAAAAGAATTTTCTACCCAATTTTCCCACCTTCATGAGACAAAGTCTCATGGCCATCATCATGGCACGAGACCAGTCCTTCGTGACAAGAATTGTCACGAAGCAAACCCCAGATTTTTCACTATTCCTTAGTTTCTCAACTTTTGAAAGAAAACTATGTCACCCATCAAAATCCACTCCATTTTTATAAGCACACATTTTCACATCTAGATCTCCAAATCAAGAAAGAATTTCATTCAAAGGATCCTTTATTTCAAGCAAGACATGCAAATTCTACCAAGTCACTACTTCAAATAAGAAAACAAAAGAACCACGTATATTTATTATTATGATCACGCCTTATTTCATTTTCACACATTCTAATTTAAAGCACTTACATGTGGGTCTCCGGAATCGCCATTGACAACTCTTCCCACGATGACGTCATTGTAGAGAGGTCTCCACAATGAGCCATCCTTACATTTGTAGCCCTTGTCGGCACCTAGAAATGTCTCTCCTTGCTTTGCCAAACTTGAATCCTTGAATGTCACTTTGGGGTTAGGAGGAGGTTGAGGAGATATCAAATCCTCGACGCTTCCCTTTTCCAGCAGATATTTGGTTAGCATAGAAAAACAAATCTAGTACTGACATATCATTGACCAAATCATGAAATTCATCGGGGTCCTCCAAAAACTTATCAACAAGAGATTCATGCTCATTGGTAACACAAGAAGGTTCAAGAATATCATGCTTATCAAAAAGTTTCATACCTTTGCACATAAGAGAAGGTTTTGTTAATTCATGCCTAGATTTATAAATGTTGAATTCAACTTTGTCTATGTCATCCTCTAGAGTCAAGATTCTCAAGTGGACATAAATTTTAGTCCTAGAAATATTTATAAAAGGTCTCCCCAAAAGGATTGGGGGTGCACTTCCGCCATGCGCTATGTCTAGGATATAAAATTCTGCCGGAAAAATCAACTTGCCTACTCGCACCATCACATCTTTCACTAGCCCACGAGGGCTAGCTTGGTAGTGATCAACGAGTTAAACAATCACTCTAGTCTCTTTAAGTTCACCAATTTCAAGACATTCAAATAGACTAAATGGAATCACATTGATAGAAGCTCCTAAATCTATCATGGCATGTTCAACAATGTTCCACCTAAAGAAATCTAGTAGAAAACATCCAGGGTCATCACATTTTTTAGGAAAATTTTTATGATTCAAAATGGCGAATTCCCCAATTTTTAGCTTCCCTAACTTTTTAGGTGGTCTACGCCTTTTCTTAGTACATGCAACCTTAAGAAATTTAGCTTATGAAGGCACATTGTAAATCAATTCCAATATAGGGATAGATACCTCCACTTTTTCGAAGACTTTCCAAAAGTTGGCCTCATTTGTCTCCACCTTCAGCTTTCCCCTCTAAGCACTTGAAAATGGAGGTGGAATAACAACTTGTGCCTCGGGTGGTATGATCTCCTTGGAGGGTGCTTCCTTGAAAACTATCTCTTTTTCTTCGAAATGTGGTTTGGTGGCCTCCACTAACTTGTCATCCTCTTGTGTCACCTTCTTCTTGGTTTTGCAAACTTCATTCCCACTCCTTAGCTTGAGTGCACTCACATTTCTTGCATTCACTTCTTGTTGGGAAGGTAGTTTGCCAGAATCTTTTGATTCAAGTCGGCTCACCGAGGTGGCAAGTTTTCCAACTTGAATCTCAAGGTTCTTGATACTTTCCGCGAAGCTCTCATATTTCTTCCCTAATTGACCAATGGCATCCAAGATCTCCTCCATATCCAACTTGTAAAGTGTGATATGATTGTTGGATGGACCTTCACCCCTAGGATAAGGTTGAGGTGGTTATTTTCCACCCCTATATCCTTGAGGTTTATTGTCATCCCTCCATCAAAAAGTAGGGTGATCTATACTTCGGATTAAATGTATTTGCATAGGGGTTTGATCTTGCTTCTCCTTGGTTCCCCCGGAACCCTTATTGCTGACCTCTAGCAAATTGAGGTCTCTCCCAATTGTTTCAAGAGCTTGGACTTGCTCCTCCTAGTTTTGTGTGTGTGCAGGTTTATCCAAGACCTTAACCCTAGACCTTGTACCAAATTGCCTTATCCCATTGGCCATTTCTTCAAAAAGTGCCATCGCATCCTTTGTGCTCTTGTTGGCTATAGAACCATTGCATGCGGCATTTACCATCCTTATGTCTTCATCACAAAGGCCTTCAAAGAAGTAATAGACCAAACCTCCTTCCTTGATGGGTGGTAGGGGAAACTATCTAGGAGCCTATTAAACCTCTCCCAATAATCATATAGGCTCTCGTTTGCTCCTTGAGTAATGTTGGATAATTTCTTCTTCAACCCAACTGACTTAGATACTGGAAAGTATTTTTCCAAGAATTTCCGCTTCATATCCATCCATGACCTAATGTAAACCAGTGGTAGATAATACAACCAATCTTTTACTCTATCTTGCAGTGAAAAGGGGAATGCTCTCAAGTTGTAATCATCTTCCGACACTCACATCGGCTTCATATTTGTGCACACCAAATGGAATTCCAACAAATTTTTGTTCGGATCCTTTCCCATTATACTGTGGAAAGTAGGAAGGCAATGTATCATCCCCCTTTTCAGCTCACAAGTCACATTTGGAGGCAAAGGTGAGAATGTGATACATAAGGGTTGGTTCTTTAAGTTTGGGGCCATAAGCTCTCTCAAAGTGTGGTTATCTTCTGCCATCTTGTGCGATGCTTCCTCAAAATTCAAACCCCTAGGTTGAGCCTCCGATCTAGTTCTCTTTCTCATTCTCCTCCATTTACCTGTGGAACTAGTTAGAGAATGCACAAAACCTAGATTTGTGGTATGGGTATGTACCATAAACTAGGGTCACACTATCCTTCCAATGTTACAATAGCAAACAAAATCAAAGTAACAAGGAAACTATGGCCAAAACTCCACTTGCAGCAAAAAAAATAAAAACAAATACTACTACTACTCTACTAACATGTTATGCTCAACTAATACTTGAGCTGAAAAAGCATCCCCAGTAACGGCGCCAAAAATTTTTACATGTCCTGACCCAATTTTCATTAAAACACGAGTCAAGGGGCTTGCAGGTCAAAGATAAAGATGTATATTATGCATCAATTCTTACTGCTAAGCTACAATGGGTAGTGAGCGGCAAGCCCTGGGTTTGTCCATAAGGATGCTAAGGCTCAAGTACTAACTAAAACACAACCTCGTGCAGGTCGCCAATCCGCATGAGTGAAAGGAATAGCTAGTAGTGTAGACATGCAACCGGGGGGTGGTGTTTTCAACTAACAACTACAAACATGAAATTGACATACAAGTAAACTATTTATACTAGGCACTTGGGAATAATTTAGCAATATGGTAGTTCTAATACTTCAATCCTTGATTCATTCACATATACATATACAAAAGACCTATCAGTGTGTTCACAACACATGGTGTGGCCGATGGCATACACTACCCCAACCATATCACGGTGAGTGCACTCATAACCCTCCATCGGCACCACCATCGTAATTAGGGAAGTAAAATGAGGTCCAACTATCATTGAAGGTTAGTTTCTCCCCCGTGCTATTACGTCCCTAGCTTCCACCACAAATGCAACTACTCCCCACGGGTCCTATATACGCTAAGCCCAAGGTTCGTAGGCACCTTTACTAGATTTTCAACACAACACCTAGCTTGCTACTATTCACTATCTCTACCCGCAACCTCTCAGAAAATAGTTACAAATTCAGCTAAGACTGGTGGGACAGCAAATGGGTCAGATCATTCTCAAATCCCCATGCACACACCCACGTGGACGCATTCTCCCCTACCCATCCTAACATCTAGGTTTCTCTTCCCAAGTGGGCATCAATAATTGCACCATACATAAGTATATCCCAATGTGTGTGCGTATATGTGGTGAACTACTCCCTAAACACAATACTTGCATTTATAACATTCAAGAACAATCACAATAATATCATAAACACAAAGATAGGATGAATCTAATGATTCTCATGAAGTGTTTAGAACATACCAAGTGCCAAAATGAATCCCAAGCTAATATAACTACTCCCTAAACATTGAATTGAAAAATATATTTGAATTACACATCTTTGGGATGGAGCAAGAAGAAAAGAAAAGAAAATATTACAAAACCTACAAAAGGAACTCCTTCATTCTCTCCAAGCTCTCTCCTCTCCAAATGTGTTTCCAAATATGATCCAACCTTCTCAAATGAATAGACTAGGGTCCTATATATAGTAGTAGGATATTGGGCCTAAAAATAGGCCCAAAATAGGCAAAGAGTAGCAGAACCCTAGGTCAGCCGCCAAGGTTTCATTAGCCATCATGGATGACACAGTCCGTGAAGCATGCATATCCATGAGATGCCAGATCTACCATGGTCCGTGAATGTTCATGGTCATGGCTAAAAGTATCTGGCGCGGTCCATGAAGCTGGGATCATGCCACAGTCTATGAAGGTTGTCATGGACCGCAAGCAGCATGTAGTTTTTGCTCAGAGTTTTCCCACGGTTCGTGAAAGTTTTCACGGACCACGAATAGCTTGTAGCTTCTGCTTAGAAATTTTTTTCACAACCTGTGAAGTTTTTCACGGACTGCGAGTAGTTTGTGTTCTTGTTTCAAAAGTCTTCTCATAGTCTGTGAAGTTTTTCACGAACTGACTTCATACTTAGCCAAATTCTTCAACTCTCCATCCCTTTGCTTCACGGCCCGGTGCTTTTGTCATGGACTGGCACATTGCCACGTGAAGGTCTCGTGCTGGTCTTATTTTGGTCTTTACAAAACCCTTGGATTCTTGTGTATTGTAGGCTATGAAGATGATCACGAGCCGTTGGTGCTTGACCATGCGCGGTCCATGACTGACCATTGGTGTTTCATTGCTTGAACTTCGTTTGCTTATCAAGGGTGAACCGTTAGTCTAAATTAGAACTTCTAATTTTTTTTTGTAATACTTGAGAAGATAAAGCCAATGGAACTAGCCTTGAAGGCTAATTCTTCCTGGATTGTTCTTGGACTAAGGCAACACTCCTTGGACCACAATTCACCATTTCCTCCATTTGACCATCTTAAACTCCGAAGCTGCCTATTTTTGGCTTCAATCTTCTTCTACCACGCATTGATGTTTGTGGCCTTCATCTACTACCATTCAAATGAGAATGGCCATCAAATATTCTACCGTTAAAAGTAAACGGCCTTCGCAAGAATGTAACGTAACAAATAACATTCATGGGTGACCTACTAAAGGTACTCATAATGAAGACAAGGAGGCTTTGAACATGAGATGTCATGAATCACTAATTTCGTATACAAAATGCGAGATTTAGAATAGAAAATCAAACATAGCTGTCTAAACCCCTTATTGTGTAAATTGAACTAATGTTGCCAAACCTCCAACCAAAAGTGTCATATGCATTGGTTAAAGCATGTGAAATGGTGCCGATAAGACTCTCTTAGCGTGTTTAAGTTGCTGATATGGATCTAACCCAATGCTCCACGTAGAGGAACTTCTTTTTTGGGGATGAGAATGATGATATGGAGACCTTGCCTACTGAGGTTACTAACAATATTGAGGTTATAATCCCTCAAGAGGTTGTTAATAGAGCTGTCCTTCAGGCCATAGCCTCTGGGTCAATTATCAAAGAAACCAATGGAGGTGGTGATCGGAATTCCAATGAAATAACTTACCGGAGAAGGCATAAGAAATGAACCAATGGTACCTCCATGGCATTTGAGCTTGTAAAGAATAAAGAGGGGGCTAACGATCCTCCTCTGCATCCCCATATGCTAAGCCACAATTTGATTGTTGAAGGGACCATTCCTACTATGCTTTCTAAATTATCTCTTTATGAAACAATGGTTGTGGTATATTATCATTCCCTTGAAATTTTACCATTCTTTAAATGTGTTTCCTTATTGTATAACTGCTCTTCTATTTGGCTTGCTTTGAAACCAGGGTCGGTGAGAGCCTGCAACTTGTCAGCGAGAGGGTTGCTAGGTTTGCTAAAGGGGATGGCGTGATTCTGGAAGAGTGTGTTATATGAAGACTACTACTAGAGATGTCGAGGAGTGTTGAGAAAGAGATGGAGAAAATGCGCTTCCATTTGGAATATTCACAGACGAACGGTCCTGCTTTGCCCAGATACCCTTAGGTTCTGGTTGACCTCCTTGAAAAGACCAAAAATTTTAATGCTTTGTTTGAGGAGGTCTTGACTAATGCTCACAACATTGGTTATTCCAAGGCATTGGTCAAGTTATGGAAGCTGAATCCTACCGCGAAGGTTGATAAGCTGCCTAGGTTGGCTAAGGCCAAAAAGGTTTTAGCATAGTAGACGGAAACTCTTAACGAGGGTTTCCTTAAGATTATTTCTGATGGCGGTCATCCTTCTGCACTACTATCACATCTCGTTGGTCTTTAGAGTCTTCCTTCTATAGCCAAGCAGAAGAAATGCATGATTGACTACTTTGAGGACTTTCCCTTCAGTTTCTCAGTTCTGAGACTCACATTCCTGAGCATACTTCTAATCTTAACGATGATACAAACCCTAGGGTCAATTCGAATGGCGGAGCTCCCATTCATCCTGTAAGCATGGAGGATGTTGTTGTTGTTTTCTGCACTTCATCCCCTTCTCTTTCTAACGTTAGTCAATACTACTGCTATAAACTTAAGAAGCTTTATTTTTTTTCTTTTGTAATTGAAGACAATATTCCTAAGTATGTTTTTACTATTTTTTTTATTATTAGCGACTTATGTGATCGTTATGTTTTCTTTTTATAATTTGACAAATCTTTTTACATTTATTTTGATATAATGGTTGACTTTTTTTTTGAAAAGTATTGAATATATGGGATGTTATGCTCAATTTTCTTGTCAAAATGAATTTCATCATCTCTCGAATGTTTCCCTATTAACCTTATTGAGGCTACCAAGCATATATCAAAAGAATATTTTTAGCTTTTTTTTATCACCTGTCCCGTGTGGAGTCTATTCCATTGCATATGGGGTGGGAAGCTCCTACGTCTTTGTCGACTCCATCATCTTCCCCAGTCTGTCCTTGCAGTAAGCTTATTCTTGATGGCTAAAACATTGAGTCGCTTGGCAAGATATCGTTTGTGGTTTGGTTGACCTTGAATCTGCAGTTGTATACATATGTTCGCTTAATCTTCCTACCCATATTGAAGAATGTGAATTATCCTCGGGCATTCGTTTGAAGTACATGCTCCTGGGTATTAATGACCTCAAAGCGGAGTGGAGAAAATTGTGAAGGAGACTCGGGAAGTTGTGCGTGATTTTTGAAGGATTTGCAACGAGCAGAATAGTCTTATCCATTGGCAACAGTTGTATATGGTGGAAATGATTCACCACCAGGTACTATGACGTAAGTAAGACGAGCGAAGCAAGCCAAAAAATAGTGATCATTGATAAGTAGTGTACTCGCCTTGACGACGTGCTCGATCGGTTGAAGAAAAAATAGGATCAATGCAACCACCTTTGAACATCTTCTCTTGGATGGAAAAGCAAGTTCGACAAACAATTTGCTATAAATATCCGGCTGCGAAGTGAAAATGAGCAGCTCCGTGCTGAGTGTGAGCGGCTTTATATGACTGTGCACCAACTTGAGTAGTCATTTGTTGAGTATAGATAGACTCCGGGATCGACCTTCGTCATCTCGCTGGGCTACTAGTCGTGGGGATCTTACTATGGACTTAGGTGGGCAAATAATTAATTTTTCTGATGCTGGCCGATCACACATTTGGTTCCTGAAAGAGGAAGTACAAAATTTGGCTATCGAGAAAAAGAAATATGAAAAGATTGTTAATGTTATGAGTATGCAGCTGGATTGCAAGTATTTTGGTCCTATAGATGACTTAAAGACATACTTTGCTAAGCATCTTGGTCATATAGAGCGAAGGGGGTCTAATACGCCATCCTGCTTATTTATACATGAAGTGGTGATAGGAACACCTAGTTAGCGAGGAGTGTTTTGCTGAAGAGAATCAACATAGAGCAGAACGTTCCCATGGCGAAGTTGATCATGGTTATTATTGTGGTGGTTTGTCTTCTTCCAGATCATCGAGAGTTTCTAGGCGTATATAGATCTCTTGTTTGAAGCTATTTTCTTGTAATATTTTGAATAATCTTGTTTACGACATTCTGAACTTCTTCTTTGCTATCATTCAATAAGTTTTCTTTCTCTTGTCTTGCTGATTGGTTGATTTTTTATGATCGGGTGGAGTTGCAAGATCCAAAACTTGTATAATTATTATAGCAAAACTGCTAGATACATCACTTGAATTTGCAAAGGCTCTGAGTTTCATGACTTGCAAGATCTACCGCTTGCCTGGGTCGGTTAGTATAAGCAAAGTTGCTCATGTATAAGGTCTATAGCTTGCGATCGTATTGTTTGCCAAGTTGCAAGATCCAAAACTTGCAAGTTCCAAAACTTGCAAGTATCGGTAATCATGCAAGATCTATAGCTTATGAGTGTATGATTTGCAAATTTGCTAGATCTAAAGCTTGCAAGTATTGATAGTTGTGCAAAATCTAGAGCTTTTGATCGTATGGTTTTCCGAGCTGCAAGATCTAAAGCTTACAAGTAAGAAAGACCTAGCCAACCGCTCCAGGGCTTGAGGGAAAGAGTTGTACAAGATCTATAGCTTGTAAATGTATGATTTGTGAAGTTACAAGATCTAAAGCTTGCAAGCATTAGTAGTTGTTTGAGATCTATAGTATCATGTTCACAACCTTATGCTCAAATTTTAGCATAGATCGTGATATGCTATTTCATATACTATCATCTAAGATTTGTAAGTAGAGGACTTAAAATGTAATTTTTTTTCCCTGAGAGATGGTTTTTAATATTCATTACGATAATGTTGCATTGGGAACAATGGAACGAATACAACCAATGATAATCCCATTATTTCTGTACAGGTAGATGCTTCCTATCCTCGTCTTCAAATCTAGACATGAAACTTTCTCAGATTAATCACATGCCATGTGTTAGGAACACTGGTGCCGTCCAACCTCTCTAGTTTGTAGTTGTTGGACTTGTAAGCATGCGTGACCTTGTAGGGACCTTCCCACTTTGGGCATCGCTTCCCCCGTTCTTCCGCTAGGCTAGCCTCGTTCGTTCTTTACACTAGATTGCTAATCTAAAATTGTGTTTCCTTCACCTTCTGATTGTAAGCTTTAACCACTCTTTCTGTTTTACTTAGCTTATGTGATCGTTGCCAATTCTCTTTTCTCTTTCAGTTCATCCAAGTCAAAATTTATCATATCCAAATTTTCCTTCTCCATGTAACCGCATACCCAAAGGCTTGAATTGTAAATCTCTACCGGTATCACCGCCTCATGACCATAGGTCAAACTATATGGTGTCTTTCCCGTTGGTTCTCAAACAGTCGTTCTATATGACCATAGGGTGTTGGATATTTCTTCCACCCATCCCCTTCTCTTTCCTTCAAGTCAACTCTAAAATTCCTTGAACGATGGTCCTGTTCGTTACTTCCACTTTCCCGATAGGTTGAGGGTGTGCCACATGGGTGAACTTTTGAAGAATCCAAAGCTTTGAACATCAATCAGTGAATACGCTACTTGTAAACTGTGTACCATTTTCCGTGATGATGGTATGTGGCACCCCAAAGCGACACACTATGTTTTTCCAGACAAATTTTCTAGTTACTTCTGATGTTACTCATCCTAATGATTTTGCCTCCACCCACTTTGTGAAGTAATTGATTTCCACAATTAGGATTTTGGTGTTGCCTTTGCCTTTTAGGAATAACCCCACTAAGTCAATCCCCATTTTATCAAATGGCCAAGATCCATATATCCTTGCAAAGCGGCATGCATCTTATGCGACAACGGAACATTGATATGAAAACTCCTATATGTGAGCACGAAGTTGTGCGCACCGTTAAACATATTCGGCCAATAGAATCCTGCCAAATGATCTTCCTTGCTACCATTCTAGCTCCCTAATGTGTTCCACAGAGTTCTTTGTGGATTTCTCTAAGGATTTATTTTGTCTGTACTCTATTAGTGGCGTCATCCAACTTACACCCTCCATTTGGACTGTTGACACAGTAGGTGATATTGTGCTTCTGATTGGAACTATCATGTCTCCATGTTCGCTCAGAGATTCAAACCCATGTGTTTCTACCTTAGTGTATCTACTTTTGTATTTTTGGTTCTTGGTACGTGCTAAATATCGAAGTGCTCAAGCTGGGCTATGAACCGTTCAACCTTCTTTAAATATTTCATCAGTTTTTTTTCTCGTACTTCGTAGTCCCCTCGCACCTGCCGGACTACAATTAGTAAATCAGGGGATATCCAAAATCTTTTCACTTCATTCTGACGATAAGTTCCAATCCACATGTTAAAGCTTCATATTTTTCTTTGTTGTTAGGTGAGTGCAAACTCGAAATGGAGTGAGTATCTGTGTTCACCTCCTTCTGGGTTTACCAGTGGTAATCCTGCTCTACAACCCTCCATGTTGGATGTGCCATCAATGAACAATGTCCATGAAATTTCTTCCCACTTTGATTTTCCTTTTTCAATTCTCAAATTCTGGTGCATCTTCATTGTTTGTGCATCTTTGCTTGTCATTTCTGCAATGAAATTTGCTAATGCCTAGGATTTGATCACTGTTCTTAGTTGAAATTGGATTTCAAATTGGCCTAGTTCCAAGGCCAACTTCATTAGTCTGGCTGAAGATTCAGGCTTGTTAAGAATGTTTTTGATTGGAAAACTCGTGTAGACCACTATGCAGTAATTGTGGAAATACATTTTCATCCTTCTTACCGAGTATATTAAAGTCATGGTTAACTTCTCAACTGGCATGTACGCTCTCTCTGAGTTTTGTAATATTCTACTGATATAATAGATGGGAACCTATTTCTGTCCTTCCAGACGAACCAAAACTGAGCTGACAGCATTCTGAGAGATCACCAAGTATAAGTATAATGTTTCTCCAGGGGCAGGTGTCTTTAACATTGGCAACGCTTGAAGTTGCTCCTTCAAATTGTCATATGTTTTCTGACTATCTTCGCTCTAACTAATATTTTTGGCTTTTCTTAAGACTTCAAATAGTGGGAAGTGTTTCTCCGCCACTTTCAAGATGAAGTGGCTTAGCACTGCCAGCGATCTCATTAAGATTTGCACCTCTTTGACTGTTCTCGGTTGGGAAAGATTTACTATAGCTGGGATTTTCTCAGGGTTGGCTTCGATGCTTTTTAAGGATACCTTGTATCCTAAAAACTTTCATGCACCTACTCTAATTACACATTTCTTAGGGTTGAGTTTCATCCCTATGTCCCGTAATGTGTCTAAAGTTTCTTTTAAATCTGTACAGCTTTCCTGCTTTTGATAACCATGTGATCAACATGTGCCTTGAAATTTTGTCCTATCTAATCGTGAAATGCTTGATTAACTACTCTCTGGTACGTTACTCCAACATTTTTTTATCTGAACGACATCTTTACATAACAAAACACCCCAAAGCTTGTTATAAATTCCATTTTCTATGCATCTTCAGGATTCGCCAATATTTTGTGGTATCCCTTGTATGCGTCTAAAAATTCTAGGGCTTCATATCCTAAAATCGCTTCAACTAGTTGATCAATTTTTGGTAGGGGGTAGTAGTCCTTTGGCCATGCTTTTTTCTAATCTGTGAAGTTAATGCACATTCTCCAATATGCATATGATTTTTACACCATGACTGGGTTTGAAAGCCACTTTGGTTATATGATCTCTTTCAGTATATTGGCCTGAAGGAGTGCTGTAACTTCATCTTCAATTTCTTTTTGTCTATTGCTAGCGAAACAAGGTTGCTTTTGTTTAACCGGTTTCACTGAGTCGCTAATATTCAAGGAATGAGTAGTGATGCCCGAGTTCACTCCTCTCTTGTTCTGGATGCTCTATATGAACGTATCTTTATGGCTTTATGGGATTTCAATAACCTTCGTCTTCTCCTTGTCTGGAATATTTTTTCCTATCTTTACCCACTTTGAATTATCTTTGCTATCCAGGCTAACCAGCTCTATTTCTTCTCCCAAGTCTGCTGCTGATTCTGGTTGCTCTAGTAAACCACTACCTAAGATTGTGGTAACCATTTTTTCCTTTTCTCTAACCTTTACTGCCTTCATTGCTATGACCATGCATTTCCTAGCCATTTTCTGGTTTCCTCTTACGGTCGTGATGCCAGCTGAAGTTGGGAATTTCATTACCAGGTGATAAGTGGACCATATTGCTTTAGCTCTATTCATCCACGGCTTTCCAATGATGGCATTAGACATACTTAGGGTATCAATGACCACGAAGTCGCACATGATAGTGTAATTTCTCCCACTTTCTCCAATAGTGATTGGTAGCAGTATATTTCCCAGAGGCATATCCGCTCATCCAGTGAATCCTACTAGCAAGGTCAGTTCTCTTGAAACCAAGCCTGTCGAAGCAGTCTATGAATAATATCTCGTCAGTGGTTTCGTCATCTACAAACACTCTGTGAACGGTTGCATTCCTAAATTTTGCTATGATTACCAAGGGGTCGTTGTGAGGTACTACACATTCCTTGCTAAAGGTGATTGTATCATTCGAACGAAGTCTTTTATCAATCGGCTCTTATGGGGTAGAGTACCTTGATTTGGCCTTCTAAGCATTGTTGGACAATGATTATGTGGATCTGTGTATAGATAAGATGACTCTCTTTGGTGTTTCATTTCCTACATCATCATTGCAATCCACCGCCGTAGTTTTTTTTTTTTGCCATTTTGATTATTGTACCTTGGTTTCTTGGAGATGAGTTCACTATTTTTCTAGTGTCCCCATACTGGCTTGCTTTTTCCTTCCTATATTGGCTTAAGTAGCCATTCCTCAAGTTTTCTTCAATTTGTCTTCTCAGGTCTCTATAATGCTCAATTTCATGACCATGGTCCTTGTGGAAGGCACAATAATATTCCCTAGATATCTTTTCTGGTGGTGCTAGCATAGGTGCTGGTTCTGGAGATAGGTCCTTGTTCGCTTGCCATATATCCTTCCTTGATCTAAACAATGATGTATCTTGGAATGATGTGCCTTGAGATCCTGATTCTCACCGTCTGAAAGTAACATTTCCATTATTTTTCTTCATAAAATACTTCTGCGAATCCTCCATCGTTCATTTCTTACCTCATTCCCTTTCTATCTTACGGTTGTTTTCCTCTTCTGTTCGTACATGCTGTTCAATCATCTTTTTTTATCTCTCTCGGGTTTTCATGCATGTTCTTTGTTAGTTCCTTGTAGAACTCTCTCGACTGCATGCCTCCTGTAAATGCTCCTAATGATGATTGGAATGACAAGTCAAAAACCTGCAAAGTTTCCATCATGAACCTGTTATGATACTCCGCTAGACTTTCTTCACTTCGTTGGACTATGTTATTAAGGTCTGCAATCATTTTTGTGAATCTTTTATTCTGATAAGAGCGGCCCAAGAATAAATCCAATAATTGTGCCCACAATTTGATGCTTCCACTTGGGAGATCGTCGTACTAGGTGATCATTGTTCCTGACAAGAAGATGGGAAATGCCTCGCACACTAATTCAATGTTTGCATTGTGAAACCTCATGTTGTTTCTTTATAAATGTAGGAACTCCTTCGGATCTGTGGTCCCATAGTAGATTTTAACATGTAAAGGAAGTTTGAAGTCCTTTGGCATCTTAAAATTCTGGAGATATAGCACTAGGGGTGAATTTTCTGCACCATCGTCCGCAACGATGTCCCGTAGCTCCTCTTCGTACTTGAGATTTTCACATTCCTGACTTACCCTTTTTTATATTCTTGGATTTTTTGGTTTGAGCATTGTTAGGTTGGTCGTACAAATTTTCCCTGTTCTCTTCTAGAAATGCTGCAAACGCCCTTCTTTCTTTTTCTTGGTTTGTGTTGGTGGATTCTGATTCTTCCTCCTCCTTTGTATCCTCTTTACTATGCTCTTTTTCTCAACTGGGGATGTAGTCCTGATCCTGGAAAGGATGCATGCTTCTATTACGTCCATGTATTTGCTCCTCCGTTTGGTGGTTATAACTATTCCCACTTCCGGTGAACACCATTATTTACTTGAATGACTTTGAAACAAAAGAAAAAATTATGTTCCCCACAGAGGGCGCCAAATGATGTGGTGGTCATTTCAAGGAAACCGCTTTTTATTCACTCCTTGAACTTCTTCACCTGTAAAACCAATCCTGGAAGTGATTATGGGAGAAAAGTAGAATATTGCAAAACTCAAAGAGGGCGTACATGCCAGTTGAGAAGTTAACCCTTGCACAAAGGTTGTGAATGTATTTTCACAGTCATTGCATAGTGATCTACATGGGTTTTCCAATTAAGGACATTCTTAACAAGCTCGCACCTTTATTCAGACTAACGAAGTGGGCTCTGGAACTAGGCCAATTTGAAATCCAATTTCAACCAAGAACAATGACCAAATCCCATGCATTAGCATATTTCATTGCAGAAATTACAAGCAAAGATGCACAGACAACGAAGATGCACCAGAATATGAGGATTGAAAAGGGAAAATTAGAGTGGGGAGAAATTGCATGGACATTATTCACTGATGGCATATCCAGCAAGCTAGGTTACGAAGCAGGATTACTACTGGTAAACCCAAAATGAGGTGAACACAGATACTCACTCTGTTTCAAGTTTCCGCTCACCAACAACAAAGTGGAATATGAAGATTTGATATGTGGATTGGACCTTACCGTCAAAATAAAAGTGAAAAGCATTTGGGTATCCAGTGATTCACTAGTTGTAGTCCAGCAGGTGCGATGAGACTACGAAGTACGAGAAATGTAGTTGGTGAAGTATTTAAAGAAGGTTCAGCAAATTATAGCCCAGCTTGAGTACTTTGATACTCAACACGTACCAAGAACCAAAAATAAAAAAATAGATGCACTAAGTAAGCATGCAACAACTAGATTTGAATCTCTAAGTGAACATAGAGACATGATAGTAGAAGTCGTTCCAATCAGAAGCACAATATCAACTACTGTGTCAATAGTCCAAACAGAAGGTGTAAGTTTGATGATGCCACTAATATAGTACGCTGCGAAGGGAACATTTTCAGAAGATAAGGTGCAAGCCAGAAAGTTGGAGACGTGTTCTAATAACTACACTTACGAAGATGGGACCTTATACAAAAAGAAATTTCTATCTCAATGGATAAAGTGTGTAGGACCAGTACATGCAAAAGAAATCCTTAGAGAATTCCACGAAGGACTGTGTAGAACACATAAGAAGCTAGAATGGTAGCAAGTAAGATCATCTGGGCAGGATTCTATTGACCAACTATGTTTAACGATGCGCACAACTTCGTGCTCACGTGTAGGAGTTTCTAAATTAACCCTTCAATGTCACATAAGCCATTTACTTCTTTGCAAGGGATATATAGAGCTTGGCCATTTGATAAATGGGGGATTAACTTAGTGGGGCCATTCCCAAAATGCAAAGGCAGCGCTAAATTCCTAATTTTGGCAATCAATTATTTCATGAAGTGGGTGGAAACAAAACCATTGGGATGAATAACAGCAGAAGTAACTAGAAAATGTGTCTGGAAAATAGAGTGTGTCGCTTCGGAGTGGCACATACCATCGTCACAGACAATGGTACACAGTTCACAAGTAGCATGTTCACTAATCGGTGTTCAAAGCTTGGGATTCTTCAAAAGTCTACCTCTGTGGCGCTCCCTTAAGCTCACGGGCAAGTGGAAGTAATGAAGAGGACCATCGTTTAAGGAATTCATAGGTAACTAGAAGGAAAGCCAAGTGGATGGGTGGAAGAAATTAATAACACCCTATGGTCGTACAGAATGACTGTTCGAGAACCAATAGAAAAAAACACCATATAGTTTGGTCTACGGTCACGAGGTGGTGATACCAATATGGTTTGGAAATTCAAGCCTTTGAGTATGTGGATATAGGGAGAAGGATAATTTGGAGATGATAAAGTTAGACTTGGATGCTCTGGAAGAGAAAAGAGAATTGACAACGATCACAAAAGCTAAGTATAAAGAAAGAGTGGCTAGAGCTTACAATGAGAAGGTGGCAGAAACACAATTTTAGATTGGTGATCTGGTGTTAAGAAAGACGAGGCTAGCCTAGAAGAAGAACGAGGAAAGTTATGCCCAAAGTGGGAAGGACCCTACAAGGTCACGAAGGATCACAAGTCCAAAATCTACGAACTAGAGAGGTTGGACGGCACTATTGTTCCTAACACATGGCATGTGATCAATCTGAGAAAGGTTTATGTCTAGATTTGAAGACGGTGATAGGAAGCATCTACCTATATAGAAACAGTTAAATTACCATTGGTTGTAGTCGTTCCATTGTTCCCAACGCAACATTATCGTAGTGAATATTAAAAAACCATCTCTCAGGGCTACAATTACATTTTAAGTCCTCTACTTACAAATCTTATATGATAGTATATTAAATAGAATATCGCGATCAATGCTAAAATTTGAGCATAAGGTTGTGAACAACATGCTATAGATCTCAAACAACTGCCGATGCTTGCAAGCTTTAAATCTTGTAACTTTGCAAATCATACATTTGCAAGCTATAGATCTTGCACAACTACCGACACCTGCAATCTTTAGATCTTGTAACTCGGCAAACCATACGATCGTAAGCTCTAGATCTTGCACAACTATTGATGCTTGTAATCTTTAGATCTTGCAACTTCGTGAATCATACACTCGCAAGCTATAGATCTTGCATGATTACCGATACTTGCAATCTTTTGATCTTGCAACTCGGCGAACAATACGATTACAAGCTATAGATATTGCATAAGAGAATATTTGCTCATACAAACCGACACAAGGAAGCAATAGATCTTGCACATCATGAAACCCAAAGTCTTTGGAAATGCAAGTGATGTATCTAGCAGCTTCGCTATAATAATTATACAAGTTGTGGATCTTGCCACTCCACCCGATCAAAAAGACTCAACCAATCAGCAAAAATAGGGGAAAGACAACTTATTGAGTGATAGCGAAGACAAGTTCAGAACATCACGAATAAGATTATTCAAAACATTACAAGAAAATAGCTTCAAACAAGAGATCTATCCATACCTAGAAACTCATGAAGATCCAAAAGAAGATGAACCACTGCAACAATGACCATGCTTGGCCTCGCCATGGGATAGTTCTGCTCTACGCCAATTCTCTTCAGCTGAATGCTTCCCGCTAACCAGGTTGTCGTATCACCACTTTATGTAAAAATAAGCCGGATGGCGTATTAGACCCCTTCGCTCCATATGACAAAGATGCTTAGCAAAGTATGCCTTGAAGTCGTCTATAGGACCAAACTTCTCACGATCCATCTGCATACTAATAACATTAATAGTCTCTTCATATTTCTTTTTCTCGGTAGACAAATTTTGTACCTCCTCTTCCAGGCGCCAAATATGTGATTGAACAGCATCAGACAAATTAATTCTTTGCCCACCCAAGTCCATAGTAAGATCTCCATGACCTATAGCCTGGAGAGATGAAGAAGGGCGAGCCTGAAGTCTATATTTTTACTCAACACATGACTGCTCAAGTTGGTGCACAGGCGTATCAAGCCACTCACACTCAGCACAGATCTGCTCATTTTCACTTCGCAATCGGATATTTATAGCAAACTGTTCATCAAACTTGCTTTTCCATCCAAGAGCAGGTGTTGAAAGGTGGTCATATTCATCCTATGTTTTCTTCAACCGATCGAGCAAGTCATCGAGGCGAGTACACTGCTTATCAATGATCACTAATTTTTGGTGGACTTCGCACGTCTTACTTATGGCATAGTTCCTGGTCTCCTTGTGCTGGTAAAGCATTTCCACCATATGCAACTGTTGCTGATGGATAAGCTCATTCGGCTCGTTACATATCCTTCGCAAATCACGCACAGCTTCTTGAGTCTCCTTCACGGTTTTTCTGACTTTGGTTCGAGGTCATTAATACCTAGGAGCATGTACTTCAAATGAATGCCCAAGGATAACGCCCATTCTTCAACACAGGTAGGAAGATTAAGCGAACGTAGGTACACAGCCACAGATTCAAAGTCAACCAAACCACAAACGATATCTTTGCCAAGCGACTCAATGTTATAGCCATTAGGAATGAGCTTACTGCAAGGACAAACTGGGAAAACAATGGAATCAACGAAGAAGTAGTAGCTTCCCACCCAATATCCAATGGAATGGACTCCATGCAAAACGGGCGATCGGAAGAAATAAGCTGAAAATATCCTTTTGATATAGGCTTAGTAGCCTCTATCAGGTTAATAGGGCAACATTTGGCAGACAATGAAAAATCATTATGAAAAGAAAAATGAGTATAACATCCTTGATATTCAATACTTTTCAAAAATATTTGGTCAACCATAATAACAAAACCATGCAGATAAATAAATGTAAAAATATTGGTCAAATTATAAAAAGTGAACATAACGATCGCATAAGTTGCCAATAATACAAAATAGTAGAAACATAATTAGGAATATTGTCTTCAATTACAAAAGAAAAAAATAAATCTTCTTAAGTATAGCGCTAGGATTGACTAACTTTAGAAGGTGAAGAGGATGATGAAGTGCGGACAATAGCAGCAGCATCCTCCTTGCTTATAGGATGAACAAAAGCTTCGTCGTTCAAATCACACCCAAGGTTTGCATCATCGTTAAGATTAGAAGTATGCTCAAGAATGCAAGCCTAGGAAATGGAGGAGCTGAAGGGAAGGTCATCAAAGTAGTCAATCACGCACTTCTTCAGCTCGAGTGCAGAAGGAAGTGTAGAAAGACCGACGAGATTTGATAGCAGCGCAAAGGATGACCACCGTAGAAGATGCTCTTAAGGAAACCCTCGTAAGAGTTTCCATCTACTGTGCTAAAACCTTTTCGGCCTTAGCCAACCTAGGCAGCTTATCAACCTTTGCGATAGGATTCAGCTTCCGCAACAAAACCAATAGCTCACAATAACCAACGTTGTGAGCATTAGTCGAGACCTTCTCGAACAAAGCATGAAAATATTTGGTCTTTACAAGGCGATTAACCAGAACCTGAGGGTATCCAAGCAAAGCAGGGCCGTTCGTTTGTATCTCTTCCAACTAGAAGAGCATTTTCTCCATTTCTTTCTAAACAGCCAAAGCTCGGTCCTCACTAACATGCGCTCACTCCTTAGTGACTTTAGCATTAGTTCTCATAACAGCACACTCCGCCTTACTCGCCTGTAGCTACTCCAGAATCGTTCCATCCCTTTTAGCAAACTCAGCAACCCACTCGCTGACAAATTGCAAGCTTTCACTGACCTTGGTTTCGAAGAAAGCCAAAAAAGAAGAGCAGTTATACAATAAGGGAACACATTTAAAGCACAGTAACATTTCAAGGGAACGAGAACATGCCGCAGCCATTGTTTCAAACAGGGACAATTTAGAAAGAGTAGCAGGAATGGTCCCTTCAACAATCAAATTATGGCTTAGCATATGAGGGTGCGGAGGAGGATGGTTAGCACACCCTTTCTTCTTAACAAGCTCCAATTTATTAGAGGTTCCATCAATTCGTTCCTTACGCCTCCTCCAATGAGCAGTTTCATTGGAATTCCGATCATTGCCTCCTTTGGTTCCTTTGTTAATCGACCCAGAGGCTATGAGTTGAACGACAACTCCAGTAACCACCTCTTGAGGGATTACAACCTCAGAATTACTAGTAATTTTAGTAGCCAAGGTCTTCATATCATCGTTCTCATCCTCAGAAAGGAAATTCCTCTCAGTGGAGAATCGGGTTAGATCAATACCTGTAACTTAAACACGCAAAGAGAGTCAGGAAAACATGCAAACATAGAATAAAAATAGAACAAAACACAGATAGAACCAAGCTAAATATGGCAGAAATGATCAAATAAACGATAAGAAAAACACCTTTGCTTAAAGAACTAGCAGAGAGAAGTGAGATGGAATGCTGGCTAAGTGAAGCTACAACCTCAGACTCAGCATTCAAGCGAACCACAACCTTAGGAAGTTTAGATTTAGGAACGCCATAGTTCCAAATTGAGAAAGCTGGCCTACTATCATTACCAAGTTTTATATAGAAAAATATTTTGTGCCACACTCCACAATTATTTGAGAACCCACTAACGAACTTGATAGTGGGGATCACAGGATACGGGGTGAATTCATCATAGCATTTTTTTTTTACTTTACGAAGAGGGAATGACACCCGCTTCGCATACATGATAGAAGAAAACAAAAATTGACACACCTTTAGGGTGAAGCTGTCATAAGCAACTTTACAGTGACAAAGCAGATCCAACACATGTTGGGGCAAGGGAAAGGAAAGCCCAAACTTAAGGTAATCTAAATAATAGGAAATGTAACAAGATAGATGAGTGTGAACACTCTCACGGGCCGTAGGCGCCCTAAGATCTTTTGAACGTAAAAATGGGAAGCTATTTTTCATATCCTTAACGTAAGAATCAGTGAGAAGGCTACTGATAATTGAAGAACCAACGAGGTGGTCGGAATCCTCCCCAAAATCAACATCGGTTTCACAGACGATCAGTGCAGAGTCTCCAGCTTTGTTAGAGGCAGGCATTGAAGAGTTTAAGATCCCTAAAATTCAGATGAAGATGGGGTCAACTAAAACAACAAAGGCCTTAATGGACAGTTCCAGCCAGAGCCCAGAGCATGAACAGAGCACAAGAAAAAAATTAATGGATTACCTCAAGTACAAGGGAAATAAGTTACACCAAAAAATTAAAGTTCTACAGGTTGAGACCTATACAAATCAACTAAAAGTGAACAAAGACAGACATGGGAAAACTTACTGGTTTAGCGCGAAAGACGAGAGAAATTTAGAGCTATAAAGAAGATGATAGAAGATGAAACAGTTTGAATCTATGTGAGGTTTTAATTAAAGAAAATAAAGAGGCAGGAGATAAAAAGAGGAATAATGACAATCATGACGGCCTGACAAAAAGTAAGTTACCTTTTTGGGAACTCGAGAAGGCAGCGGCAGTAGTACACTGAATAGGGACAGCTTTCACAGCACAAGATTTAAGGTAATCATAAGAAAAGGAAAATGAACCGACTGAGAAGTGAATTACGGAGCGAACAGCGAATACATAGCAGCGAATCTCGGCTGCAAGATTGTAACAGCTAATCGCCTGTGTTAAAGAAATCATTCAAAAGATTGAAGTTAAAATGAATGTGTGATTTATCAAAAGTAGAAAACACAACCAAGAAGCATACAACACTTCGCGGAAGCAATTCACATCGCAACAGAAGCAAACGTACTACTCCCTCTGTCCCAGAGAAAATGGCACATTTACTTCACGGTCTTCAATGATCATGTTTGACTTACTATATTTCTAACTACACACAAAACTTTTGCACAAATATTTGATATTTAGAAAATAGATGTTAAGACGAATCTAACAATATCATGCTATTTTTATTTTTTATATATTAATATATAATTAGGGTCAAAGTTTACAAAATTTATTTTGGAAAAAGTAAATGTGTCCTTTTCTCTGGGACGGGGGGAGTATTACGCATGGCTTCGGGGAAAAATAACAAGTTCAAAAAGCAGCTCATGAACAGTTATAGCTTCGTGTAGTATTGACTTCATGGCTAGGGGGCTTATGGTGTATATTTAACCCAGCGATCAAGAGGCTAATGGCCGCTAGGCCCATCCCAATTTCATCCCATAAAAAAGCAAAGTCTTTTCAGCCCAAGGCGTTAATTAGCTACGTGTGAGACTTCCAGTCATTACAGAGAAAGTGGGCAGGGAAATGTGGAACAAATGGCTAACATGAAAGCAATGAACATAGAACGTGGTGATCATGGTGTGACTTACGATCTCTGTTCCTAAAAATAAGGAACCATAACTATTTCAGCCTATAAATACAACAATCTCAGGAGGAGCTAAGGTAAGTGCAACTAACTTGACAAATTCCTATTCTTAGAAGAGGAGGCCGACTTGATCGTCGGAGCTTTTCTCCCAAAATCACTTCCAGGATTGGTTTTGCAGGTGAAGAAGTTCAAGGAGTGAACAACAAGCGGTTTACCTGAAAGGATCACCACATCACTTACACCACTAACAATGTAACTTGTACCATTCATAGTGAAATTTAGAATAAGAAGAAGCAACGTGACCAGACACCACACCCTTGGCACCGGGGTTGATCAAAATGTTCCATAACTCAAGCAATTATTTTTTAAACGATACTGATATGGCAATGATGGTGTGTGACAAAGCACTGACTTGCTACTGACAGAGCGTTGGCTTGTTGACTAGATAGGAGGCAAGAAGAACGACGAGAATTTGGAAAAACTCACAAAAATCAGCTGCATCGCGAGAAATTGAGCTGTCTCGCAATAAAATGGGTCTGATCATGAGTAGCTAACGCGCGAGAAACTCATGCACATAGGGTTCATGCACCAAAGGGTAAAGGCATGTGGAAGCTTCACGCATGTTGGCATGCGCCTGAAAGCTTCACGCATGTTGGCACGCACCTGCAGTAAATCTGCAAAAATCAAAAACTTCTGAATTGAAGACGATGGCCTGATATAACGAAGACGAAAACCAAAACCTTCTTTAGTAAAAATGGGAGCATGAAAGACAATGCGTCACACGAATCGGAGAGCCTATGAAGACGCCGATGAAGAATGAAAATGAAGGAATGGACAACATCGGTGATGAAGATGCCAAAAAATAGAGAAAATCAGGCGAGCTTGGTGTCGGAAAATAGAGAAGAAACTCACTGGCGGGGAAAATTGAGGTCGTTGGACCAATCAAACTACTAAGGAATATAAAATATTACTTGTAATTGTAATTAGATTCTATTTCCTTTTCCTAGTTTGTATAGTATTTTTTATTATCATATAATGTACCATGAGGTCATGAATACACACACATTATTATCCTTATTTTCTACATGGCATCAGAGCCTAAAATCCTGAAACCTAGAACTCTAAATTTTTTGTCTTAAATTTTCCGCCATCGTCCACACATGTAGTGCAATCAGCAGTCGACGATGGCCAAGTGAGGACCCAAAGAACTACAGCGACAATCGACGGTGACTAGCAGCTGCGATGGATGACAGAATACGGTAGCCCGCAACAATCATGGTCAGGGAGTGGATTTTTTTTTTGAAAGGTAAAGAAAAAGATCTAAAAATTTTTGAGTAGCCTAACTAATACCATGATAGAAAGTAAAACTCACAAATGATTGTGGTTGTGTGTATTCTTATATATAGTGAGTATAAAATGTATACAAAGTAGAAACAAATATGTAACATGATATATACAAAACCAATCAGAAAAGGGATTCCTTTCTTATCATGATTTTAAATCAATTATATTTCTATTAATGATATGGAGGATGATGTGTGATCTTGGACAGCATTTTTTGGAACTAGCTTTAGTGATATGGTAGCTTTCCGACCTCGAGCATAGCCGCGACTTGGATACCGTATCTAGATGATGTGGCAAGCTCATCGCATATCTCTATTGCCGCCTCTCACAGATCACTTGCGTCAGTGGTTGGGAATTCATCAATGCCGTTGTTTTCGTTGTGAGTGCTTTCTTGTTAAGGGGAAAATAATTGAAGGTGGACGCACAAGTAAGGTGAAAATCAAAAGTGGATGCATATGAGGAGGACGCGCCCGCTATTTTCTTTTTATTCTATTTTTTTAAAATATCTTGAAATTCCAAGTATTAAAACGAAATCATATATTCTGCTTCCCAAAAATCGACAAATAGTAACCCAAATCCAAAAAATGATCGATTCTTTGGCTATTCGCCCAAAATCTTAATGCTGGTTATACTTCTATTCCATATTTGCTTTTGTTTCATTTTTGGAAATAATCATTCATGGTACTAGGAAAAATGGCCAACCACATATACAATAAGTGGAATTGACATCCAATTCAACTAACATCTAGCAATAACTAATCTATTGCAAGGATAACTAAGTTACATGTCAACCATAATTGAAATTCTGTTCCACATACTGTCTATACTTTTATGACAAGTTGTTTAATGTTTGGTGTTAAAACACAAAGTAAAATACGCGGTGCACACACAACTTGTTTACGCAGTTCGGTGCAAACACACCTACATCTGCGGGGCCTTGCCCAGATCAGAAACCATTCACTAGAAAGCAGTCTTTAGTACAAGAAGCTTAACTTAAATACTAATACATTGCTAACCTATCGAGTGAATGTTGTGAGATCCCCTCACTGCCGATCCTACGCCGTTGAACCCTCACGATCAACACGTCTCTCTGGATCTCCTTCTCCTGAGGAATTAAGGCTTCCTTGTTTCTGATCTTTACAAACTTGGTCGGTTGATTTTCGAACCTCCAAAACAGCACGGACAGATTTCTCAAAACCACCGTATCTCACGTAGAGATTAATATTTGGTCACTCACTGATTGCGTTGTATCTTCTTCCTTTTATCATCTTCGCAATCCTGCCTTGTACACAACTCTTTCCTTGTCGAACTCTACCAAGAATAGACTTCTAAACTAAGGAAAGATCTAATTCTAATCTGGTATTTAAATGGACAATCCTTTATCAGTAGGAGTTGTACCATAAATAAACTACTTAATTAATTCCTAACTATTACAGGAATATTCGGTTACCAGAAATAGATTGCCACGAAATCACACACTAATCTTCACAATAGTCCGATCTGGTCGCATAATTATACTCCATAATTCGCTCCATAATTCATGGCTAGAAACCTGTTGTCTGGAAAAACTGGATAGCAGTGGTGTTAAAACACCATATCACTAGTATTCACAATATGCCATAAATACGTCCAACTCCCGAGGACTCTACAATCTCCCCCTTGGCATATTGGTGAATTCATCAGCACAAATAACATAGACAACCAGATAGCACAATTATCCAAATATTCATACCAAAGCAACAATCAAATTCCGAATTCCAAACATCTACATCATGCAAAGTCAAAATCATTCAAAATCAAAATTCTGCTGTCAAGTTTCTCCCCCTGAATTCATTAATATGTCAAGAAATCTATTTATTCCAAAATATCATCTGAATCCTCTGAACCATCATCCTCTGAACCATCAGTATCCGGAGTTGCAGCAGCCAGCAAATCTCCTCGCTCAGCCTCTAATGCAGCCAACTCCCCCTGAATCTTCACTACAGCAGTCTGATGATGCTCAAGCAGTTCCTGACACACTACTGCCCTTGCCTCAATAGCTCTCAACCGAGCCGCACCAACATCTGAGCACGCTGTTTCCGGAGGTGTCCAGGGTAAATCCTTCACAATTCGACCACTCAAGGTTCTGAGGGTCGGCCGTAAGGCTTGAGTAGGAATCACTTCATCAGACTCCCTTGTGACTGCACCCCCTTGTTGCAGCACCATTGTGATGACACATGGGTGTACCAACGCTTCCTTCCTAGTCTTCTGAGCACAGTCCATGATATCGTTAAACACCAGTCTTCCCATATTGACCTTATGCCTTGCTCCCAGACTATATAGAAGTGTAGCCATTTCTTTGGTGACGCTTGTGTTATTGACCGAAGGAATCCAATTGTGTACTGCTACCATATACAAGCAATAATACCTGGAGGTGAGATTGGATGCAGGTATCTGTTGTCTCCCAGTCACTGGCCACATACTTTCCACACCACCCGTAAGTTCCGCTGCCACTTCATCAAAAGCTTTTAGCATCTGGTGTGTAAACACCGACTGGTCATTTCTGGAAGTACCACGCCTCAGGCATTTATTCACAACCTCTGGGGAGAACTCAACAACTTCCCCTCGCACAAACACCCTATGGAACCAAGGGGAATCTTCATCCTCACACTCTTCTTTCAGATTAGAATAAAATTCCATCACCATTTGCTTGTTGTAATTCACAAAGCATGTAGCAGCCTTCACAACTCTGAGGTATTGTAAAAAATCAGTGAATCCACTTCTATATTTTTCGGAGTCAGCTGGCCTTTCTGCCAATATTTTTCTCCCACAGATGAACTCCCACTTTTCTCCGCTACCCTCATCATAAAACTCAGGGCTAATTGCATTACTTACCTCAAGTGCAGGTAGTGCCTGAGACTCCTTTTGCTCAACTGATCTCTTCTGCCGGTCTGCACGTAACTTCTTCAGTTTCAGCCCAATCGGCTCATCACTGTCCTCACTAGTGGCCATACTCTTATCTCTGCACCTCTTCGATCTTCAAGTACCCTTGGAAGCAGAGGCCACACTATCCCTGGCCTTCTTTGACAACTGAGTGGCATGCAGTTCCCCAGACTCTGATGGTGTTTCAACACCCATCTCCTTACTCTTCCTCTTGAGTCCACGTGTCTGTCTTGTCCCTGATGGTGTTTCAACACCAACATCAGGACCATCAGGAGTTTGCTCCCTCTCGGCCAGGTTCACAACTGGTGGTTGAGTACCAGTACCAGGCATATCAGCACCATCTACACTCTCCACAGCAATACTTTCATCATCTTCCTTCTCAGAATCGGACTTCAAAAACTCTGGAACACCTTCACTCAGCACAAAGGCATTCTCTGGTTCATTTATCATCGAAAATGTCTCAGCTTCATCAGCTCCCCCTGCACACCCTGCCTCCTCTTCACTATCACTGATCTCCACCACTGGAACAGGCAATTGTCTCAACAATTCTTGAAGCAAGAACATGGACCCATTAAAGCACTCAATTTCTTTGCCACTTGTTCTAGCAAAATCAGTGGATTTAACCACTTTAACCCAGTGTTGCACAACCACATCATCCCCTAGGCTTCTAATAACGGGCCTGTGCAGAGAACCTATTCTCGTATAGATGGTAAAAAACTGATCTATTTCCTCACCTACTTTGTACTGTTCACCAAAATCTACTCCAACTAATGTAGCATAGAATTTACTAATTTCACTGATTTCTCCAATGCCACCGGTTAATAGTTCTTTCAAATCAAATCCATTTATCTTCCCATGCAAATTCTTGAATTTCCGAAGATCAACATAATCTCTATTCCGAACCATCCACGCAATAAATTCCAGAACAGAGTAAAAGTAAGTCCCGTCATGGACAAAAGAATGGTTAAACCTGGGCTTAGGGCGTCGGCAATTTACTCCATCCCACTTAGTTATCCTCTGTTCTCGGCCTCCAGGGCATTCTTCCACGTCTACATCAGGGTCAAGCTCCTCAAAACGCGGATTCTCCGGAACTTGCACACTTGAGAAACCCCCAAACCATTTCTTGAAGGTAAAGTTCACCATTGTCGACGAGGTTTTGTGTGGGATATGTGGTTTCTGGGTTTTTGAAAATTTCAGGTTTGCTAGGAAGACAAGTGCGGGAGCTCTATTTAGGAAGATGAACAGTTGAAGAACTTGAGTTTGTGTGGGAATCAACCACTTGTCACTTTCACTTTCCTTTTTCGAAAAACAAAAAGCCACTCTACTTTCTCTTCTTTCAGAATACCATCATACAAACATTTAAGCCCATCATTATAACTTTCTGGCCCAAGGTTAGCTCATCTGATCTACTTCCCAATCAAGCAATTTTTCAGTACCACCAGCCCTCAGTGTTTAAACACGGCTTCTCATATTTTTGAGATTTTCAAAATTTTCTAATTTTTTTAACTATATTTAAAAGAGAAAAAGATGGAACAGTAAATAATACAACATAATGGAAGATCTGGGTACCTTACATTCGACACACACCCAAGTGCTGTCTGAGGCCTTCAAACGTCTCGCCATCCAGAGGCTTTGTAAAAATATCAGCAAGTTGTTCTGACGTTGGGACATAATGAACTGAAACTTCTCCTTTTTCGACCAAATCCCTGATAAAGTGATGTCGAATATCGATGTGTTTTGTCCTAGAGTGTTGCACAGGATTCTTGGAGATATCAATGGCGCTTTTATTATCGCACAAGACTGTCAAACTTACATCATTGAATCCATAGTCTCTCATCATCTGCTTCATCTACAATAGCTGCGCACAACAACTTCCTGCAGCTAGATATTCTGCCTCGGCCGTAGACAATGATATAGAATTCTGCTTTTTACTGTACCAGCTGACCAGATTTGATCCAACAAAGAAGCACCCACCAGTGGTACTCTTACGATCATCAGCATTCCCTGCCCAGTCAGAGTCACTGAATCCTACTAACTGCAAATCCTTGTTCTTAGAAAACCATACTCCATACTCTACTGTCCTACTTATATATCGAATAATTCTCTTCACAGCTGACATATGTGATTCCTTTGGATTAGCCTGGTAGCGAGCACAAATTCTAACACTCAAGCAGATGTCTGGTCTACTTGCAGTTAAGTATAATAAGCTGCCAATCATACTCCTGTACAATGTTTGGTCAACACTTGGACCCAACTCGTCTTTTGTAAGTTTATCAGTGGTAGCCATTGGGGTGCGCACCGCCTTAGCACTTGTGAGTCCAAATCTTTTGATCAAATTCTCAGCATATTTCTGTTGGTTGATGAGAAGACCATTTTTCTCCTGATTAACCTGCAACCCCAGAAAATATGACAATTTCCCAACCATACTCATTTCAAACTCTTTAGTCATTAGGTCAACAAACTCCTTCAATAATGCTGGAGAGGTAGTTCCAAAAACAATATCATCAACGTAAATCTGTGCGATTAGGATATTTGTCCCCTTATGCAGCACAAATAGTGTACGGTCTACTCCCCCTCGACGATATCCCTTCTGAATCAGAAAGGTTGTCAGTCGCTCATACCATGCACGGGGTGCCTGCTTGAGGCCATACAATGCTTTATTCAACCGATAGACATGGTCAGGAAAATGTGGGTCTTCAAATCCCTTGGACTGCTCCACGTAAACTTCCTCCTTCACTAGACCATTCATGAATGCACTCTTGACATCCATCTGATGAAGAGTAAAGTACAGAATGCAGGATACCGCTAACATCAACCGAATAGACTCCAATCGAGCTACGGGCGCAAAATTTTCATCAAAATCAACCCCTTCTACTTGTGTATAACCTTGAGCAACTAGGCGAGCTTTATTTCTGGTAATGTTACCATCCGCATCAGATTTGTTCTTAAAGATCCACTTGGTTCCGATCACATTTACATCAGCCGGCCGCGGGATGAGATACCAAACATTGTTTCTTTCAAATTGTTGCAACTCCTCTTGCATCACCGAAATCCAATACTCGTCGAGCAAGGCTTCTTTGTAATTTTTGGGCTCAGTAAGGGAGATAAAACATGATAATCCTGCCAATTCTCTGTAATTTACCCGTGGCTGATCCCTTAACTGCATGGGTCTGGCCGAACTTTGATCCGGTTCATGTGCTCCTGTTTCCGGAGTTTCAACACCAGTTGACTTTGTTGGTGTTTCAACACCAGTAGGATTCACTGAGTCGAGTGTTGGTGTTTCAATACCAATATCGCCTTCTCCCAAAGAATCTTCTTCTGAATCATCAACAACCACATTAATAGACTCCATGAATACTCCAGAACGTTGATTAAGAACTCAAAAAGCTTGACTTGTGGGAGAATACCCCAAGAACATACCAATATCACTTCTAGAATCGAATTTAGCTAAGGGTTCTCGGTCCTTTAGAATATAGCACTTACTTCCAAAGACGTGAAAGTATGACACATCTGGTTTCTTCCCTTTCCAGATCTCATATGGTGTCTTCTCCTAAACGGACGCAGATATACTCTGTTGACAGTGTAACATGCTGTATGTACCGCCTCAGCCCAATATCTAGCATGAACCTTTTTCTCGGCTAACATTGCTCGTGCCATTTCCTGCAATGTTCGGTTCTTCCTTTCTACTATACCATTTTGTTGAGGAGTTATGGTAGCAGAGAACTCATGGTGTATTCCAAGTGTCCTGAAATTTAGAATTTTCGAATTCTTTTCCATGATCACTCCTGATTCGTGCGATTCGTACCTGGGTGGTTCCCTTTTCTACATGTAGCCTGTGGGCCAAGTTCTTGAAAACATCAGCAGCCTCTGACTTCTCCTTGAGAAATGATACCCATGTATACCTCGAGAAATCGTCTACACATACGAAAATATACTTCTTCCCTGCCACACTAGGGGTGTTCACTGGCCCCATTAAATCCATATGCAGTAGTTCCAAAAGTTGGGACGTTGAAACATCGTGTACTACATGGTGTGGAATCCGGATTTGCTTTCCTTCTTTACACGACCTGCACACAACCTCCCTGTTGTCACTGATCTCTGGAATACCTCTGACTGCCTTTAGTCTGGAAATTCGTGCTAAGGATTTATAATTCATGTGCCCCAATTTTATGTGCCACAGAGTACTGACTTCCTTCTTTGAACTCAAGCAGGTGACGACTTGAACGAGCAGATAGCAGTTATTCATTGATCTTGATCCAGTGAACGCTTCAGTCCCATGATTTACTACACATTTCTCCTTGTCGAAAAACACAGTCATTTCATTGTCACATATATGGCTGATGCTCAATAAGTTTGCCTTCAGACCTTCCACTAGTAACACATCTTGGAAAACCGGAAGCCCTTTGATGGCTAACTCACCTTTGCCAATTATTCTACTACGCTTCCCATCTCCAAATCTCACATGTCCTCCAAATCCAGGTTTAAATTTTTGCAGGAATTCAGGTATTCCAGTCATATGTCTTGAACAAGCACTATCGAAATACCAAGAGTTCCCTGTATGTGCCCCAAAACATACAAAACTTGAAAAACACACATCTTGAGTTTTACGAATCCATACCTGGCGTGTTGGTCGAGCGATGTGATGTGGACTTTAGTTATCACGTGTGTTCAGAAATCTGGTTCTGTATCCACCAGTGTTGTAACAGTGCCCTTTATCATACCCTGACACAGTGTTGAATCTTCGATTTGCTGAGTTGAAAGACAGTGTCCGAAGCAGCTGAAAACATCTATTTCTTACATGTCCTTGCACTCCACAGTATCCGCATCGTCTGATCCTTTTAATAGGGCAATTTCTCTCGATTTTTCTTGGGGCTGGCGTACCTTGATCTACCTTGTTGCTCCATGAATTCACAGGTGTGGATCCTTCATAACCGATTCCATATTTGGTCGTCTGTCCCATTCTTAGACAATCTTCGAGCTTAGCTTTTCCTGTATTGAATCGTCTAATAGATTGTTCTGCTGCCTCTGCTCGTTGCACCATTTCAGCAAATTCCTTCTTGAAAATTTCCAGTTCGCCGATTGCCTTTTCCTTTTCAAATTCCTTCATTTTAGCTTCTTCACTCAGTCTCTTGTTCTCAGACTTAAGCACTTTGTTTTCATCCGCCACTTTTAACCACATCTTATACATTTCCATGCTTTCCTTGCGAATGTCTTCATCACTAATGCTCCTAGTCTCTTCATCTGAGGTATCACTCTCATCTTCATTCATCCCACTGAGACCTTCCTCGAAAGAGTCTTCTAACTCCACCACTGACACACCGAAGACAACATGATTGGTATACTCCTCTCCATCCTTACACTCATCTACTACGTCATCGTCACTCCAGGTTGTGATATATGATTTTCCTTTCCTTTTAAGCGTATTTGCACACTCAGCTTGTATGTGCCCGAAACCTTCACACTCTCTACACTGGATTTTCCTGTTCAGGTTTGGATTTGTTGGTTTAAACTTTGGTGTTTCAACACCAATTGCTTGGCCAAATCTTGGAGTGGAGTTTGTGTTTGGATATTTGTTCCCACCTGACTTCTCTTGTGGCTTCATGCCCATCTTCTTCATAAATCTGGAGAAGTTCCTGGTTAAGTTTGCAATTTTGTTGGACTCTTCATTATCTGAATGATCTTCTGACTTTTCAGAGGTTCTGCTTGAAAAAGCCATCTCTTTCTTTCCTACTTTTGTTTGCAGCATCTCCATCTCATAAGATTCCAGTGATCCCATAAGTTCATCAAGTGTCATTGTCCCTATCCTTCCATTTTCATTAATTGCTGTGACCTTCATGTTGAACCGCGGAGGTAAAGCTCTTAACACTTTCCTGACAAGCTTTTGATCTTTGTACTTTTTGCCAAACTGAAAAGCTTTGTTTACAATATCTCAGACTCGTCCATTGAACTCAGAAATAGTCTCATCTTCACGCATCTTTAGTTCTTCAAATTTTGACGTGTAATACTGCAGCTTTGATTCCCTGACGGAGCTTGTCCCCTCATGGTAAGTTTGTAACACATCCCACGCTTCCTTAGCAGTCTCACAGTTTGAAATCATCTTAAACTGATCTTCATCCACTGTCGTAAAGATGGCATTCAATGCCTTTGAGTTGGACACGTGTGCTTTGTGCTCCTCGGTGGAGTATTTAGAAAATGGTTTAGTGGTCAGCGAGCTTGATCCTTCAGCTTCGTCACTTGCAGGTGGAGTGTATTGATTTATGACATAGTTCCAAGCTTGATCATCTAGTGCTCCAATGAACACTTTCATACGTGCCTTCCAGTAAGCATAATTCCCTTGTTCCAGCAACGGTGGTCGCGTGACTGACGCCCCCTCCTTTGGTGCCATGGTGAAACCTGATCTCACTCTCCCTGTATAGGGGTCAGCAAGTGCTTGCTCTGATACCAATTGAAATTCTGTTCCACCTACTGTCTATACTTTTATGAAAAGTTGTTTAATGTTTGGTGTTAAAACACGAAGTAAAATACGTGGTGCACACACAACTTGTTTACGCAGTTCTGTGCAAACACACCTACATCTGCGGGGCCTTGTCCAGATCAGAAACCATTCACTAGAAAGCAGTCTTTAGTACAAGAAGCTTAACTTAAATACTAATACATTGCTAACCTATCGAGTGAATGTTGTGAGATCCCCTCACTGCCGATCCTACGCCGTTGAACCCTCATGATCAACACGTCTCTCTGAATCTCCTCCTCCCGAGGAATTAAGGCTTCCTTGTTTATGATCTTTACAAACTTGGTCGGTTGATTTTCGAACCTCCAAAATAGCACGGAAAGATTGCTCAAAACCACCGTATCTCACGTAGATATTAATACTTGGTCACTCACTGATTGCGTTGTATCTTCTTCCTTTTATCACCTTCGCAATCCTGCCTTGTACACAACTCTTTCCTTGTCGAACTCTACCAAGAATAGAATTCTAAACTAAGGAAAGATCTAATTCTAATCTGGTATTTAAATGGACAATCCTTTATCAGTAGGAGTTGTACCATAAATAAACTACTTAATTAATTCCTAACTATTACAGGAATATTCGGTTACCAGAAATAGATTGCCACGAAATCACACACTAATCTTCACAATATTCCGATCTGGTCGTATAATTATACTCCATAATTCGCTCCATAATTCATGGCTAGAAACCTGTTGTCTGGAAAAACTGGATAGCAGTGGTGTTAAAACACCATATCACTAGTATTCACAATATGTCATAAATACGTCCAACTCCCGAGGACTCTACAATAATGATCGTCTGTAAAATTATAAATTAGAGATCCAATAAAAACATAACATTTCCCTCGGGGATATTAACTTGCTTCTCGCAAAAATCATAACCACTTGGCCAATCACTCATCAATCACTTCGCCAAACAGGGGATTTTTAAGAATTGCAACACCACTTGATCCACGATCTATATTGTCTAAAGTGAAAAAAAAAACCTTGATAAACATAGATCTGACGCGTCCAAATTAATGGAAAATACATAAACACAAATAAAATTACAAAAACATAATTTGTACAACCAAATCGAGAACAAAACATCCATACGGACAACTAAATCGAGTGATCATCAAGAACAAAACAATCTAATATATTAGATTGGAGAACAATACAAATGTATGAAGATAAATTAATACTTATTCAATAACATAAATGCTCATAGAATATCAAATAAAAATTTACTGCTTACTCATCTCCCCATCTCCCCCATTTCCCCATAGTGGGAAGGTGAGGAAAAGAAGATTTAAGAAAAAAGTTGGAGTTTTTTGGGAGGATAGAGGACGGCACATAGAGAAGACATCAACTATCCCATATTTGATTAGGTGTATAAAATAAGTGAAAAATTATATTTAGAAACTAAAATCTAGAATGAATTAATGAAATTGGAGAAATATTTTCAAAAATAGAAGAAAAAAATCAATATAAAAGAAACGATCAAAGAAAGAAAATGTTTCTGATATAAAGGAATGGAGGTTGCATTCATGACATCAATATATTTTAACAATTTTATTAAAATAATTTTTATTATATTTTAATTTTTTATTTGATAATAAATATAAGTTTATTTCAATTACTCCCCCTGTCACAGGGGAACCTGCAGAGGAAGAAATTCCTTATCCAAAATTTTAACACTTGAAAAAACTATAATGCCCTTGCATTCAACCCATCTCCTGTCCAGATTTATCTTCCCCTTCCGCCACCTCGCCTCTCTGCCTAAATCTGTTTCTTCTTCTACCACCTCTCTCTGCCTCTGCTGCCTCCGCGCACCTCTCTTCACCTTCTGCCTCGCTCGCCTCACCTTCCGCCACCCTTTCCATATTCCACATCCATCTCTCTCACCTCACATTCTGCCTCTCTCTACATCGTTTGCCTCTCTCCACCTATGCTGCTCTCAACATCCACCTCCAACTCCTCCCCTTCGCCTCTCACCCCCTCCGTATTTGACTCACTGCCTCCCTCAATCACCTCTCTCTGCCTTGCCTCTCTCCGGCAAAGTTAATTGTGGTTCCGGGGAGGGAAAAGGTTGCGGATGAGGGGGAAGTTAGGGTTGCAATGGTGGTGATTTTCGGCTATGCATATGGGGGTGGGGTGGGTTGAGAATTTTTTAGTAAATGGTGGTAACAGTGCAGATTTAGGGGCGTGAATTTTAGGGTTTGAAGGATATATGCGGGTTATTGTGTAATATTTTAACTTTGCAAGGGTAATTATGTCTCATTGCATGTGGAACATTTCCTTAAAAGGAAAGTTTGCAAATTTATCTAGGACATACAAAAAGAAAAGGGTACAAATTCAGTTGGGACGGAGGGAGTACAAAATACTCCATAATATAATCATGAGTTAATTGCTAAAATAACTCTATGTTTTAGTTGAATGTGTCAATCTAACCACATAAAATCTAAAAGTGCATTCTGACCCTATTATTTGGTTGAAAATGTCAATCTAACCCAGGAACCTGAATTTGGCCGGAATTATGTGAATTGGCTATCATAAAAATTCAAAATATGGAAAAGGCCATATTACCTCTGAAACCCCTCTCCTTTTTCACACCAGAATCCCACCTTCGTTCTTAACACCTTGGCTCCAAAGCCACCATCTCCCCTCAAACCCCTAGCACCACCACCACCTACTCCCACCGCCCCAAAGTTGCCCCAAAGCCACCCCAACACATGATTGATCTCCTACTAAAATTTTAAGTGAATGAGTTCTAAGATTTTCGACATCCCAAGCCCAGATTAATTGTCTCTCTAAAAACCATCGAACTACAATGTCTGAAACCAGTAAAATTAGCCCCGACTCAAAATTACAAGAAGAAAAATCCAAGTGTATGTTGTCCGTAAATCTTACATGAGAGAAGGTGGTTACCTTGAATTGCGCATTCTAACTCCGCCATCAGGAAAGAAAATAAGCAGAAGGGCTGACGTTTAGTCAAGGTCGAGGCGGTCACAGTAGAAGGGCTTGAGGTTTCCCTTTGATATGTGCTTCAGTGAGATTGGTGATAGGGGTGGACGGGGGACTATAGTGGTGGGAATCGATGGTGGTGAGGGTGGGTGTGAGTGAACGATGGGCTTTGGTGGAAGGATAATGGTGGTGGATGTGAGGTGGAGCAGCGGCGGCGAAGGTGAGGTGGAGGAACAACGGCCGTTGGTGGCATCGGTGAGGAGATTCTGACGAACACCAGATTCTAGCGAGCAAATTTCAAGAGTTTTTAGGTTGGGGTGAACTCCAGGAGTTCCGGCAAAACTCCAAATTCTGGCAGCAGCGGCGTAGATCCGGTGGCGGAGCGGGCGGAAATGGTGCTAGAGATGGTTTTGAGATGATGAAGAATAATAAAGGTAGGGGTATTTTTGTGATTAAATTTTTAGTTTCAGGACTAGGGGTATTATTCTTTTCAGGTTTAGTCAATGGCGAAAAATGTCAAGTCAACACCAGAATAGTGTGAAAAGGTTATATTGGAACCTTTGCTGAAAAACTTAGGGTTAGAATTGCACTTTCAGATTTTAAATGGTTAGATTGACACATATAGAAAATAATAGGGTCAGTTTTGTATTTTACCCTATAATCATATTTATATATAAAATAATATAATTATTATTTATAATACAAAAATAATAAATAATATTATTTATATAAGAAAATAACATATTTTTATTAAAATATTGTTACTATTATTTATAGTATAAATAATGAAATAATATTATTTTTATGAAAATAATATTAACATTAATTTTATTAATATTCAATCCATATAAAACTCAAAACGTAAATTTATAATATTATTCTTTTACATATGATATTAATTTTTTTAACTTAAATTTATTTAAGTTAAAGTTTATACTACTACTAATTAATTTATTACTATTTATATTATATAATTAAAAAATAATAGCGTTTATATAAAAAAATATAACTATTTAAAAAGTATATAACTATTATTCAAAGTACAAATTTTAAAATTAATATGTTTATTTTTACTAAAACAAATTGGTTCATTTGAAAATTATACGAGTAGTTTTATTACATTCAACCCATATATAACTCGAAATATCATATTATAATATTTTTATTGAAATTATAATTATAATGTTGTGATTTTTATTATGATAACAATTATAAATTATAATTCAATTTAAATATATAAAATAGTAATATTAATATTAAATAATATAACTATTATTTATTAATAAAAATAATAAATTAGTTATTATATAAGAAAATAATATATATATATATAAATATTTTAACTATTATTTTGATAAATTATGAAATAATGTTATTTATTATTAAATTTTAGTTTATAAGAAAATTATAATTTTATTAATATTTAACACATATACAATTTAAAAAATTATAATACTATTTTTAATCAATATTATTAATTTTTTGTCATAATAAATTTAAATTTTTGTATAGCAATACGATTTAATTAATTTATTCTCTAAATGCGTCATCGAATCCGATAGGAGGAAAACTATGGTGGGATACCCAGTTTCTTCCGATCGTTTTGCCTATTCGAACTTTTGATTTCGCTCTCCAAATTAATCATATGTAAGAAGAGGGAGGAATACGAAGATGGCGTCGTAGAATGGAGATCCTAGGATTAAGTTGGTGAGTGCTTCTCCGACCTCGTTCAAGCCAACAAAATAGTGGAGGAGGGCAGCTAAACCACAGGTAATTAACCTTGAAGAACCATGTAATTACACACACATTTACCTTCTGAAAATGAATATGAAGACTTGTATTCAATATGAATCCTGATCTTTCCATGGTGAAACTTGTATTAAAAGACGGTATTTACATAAGTCATGAAAAACTATGGTTTAAACTTTAAATTAGAAGAAATGAAGATAAATTGTTAGGGTGCATTAATGGGGTCATAAACTTTATAACTACTCCACATTGCATAATAAATTTTTAATATTGCAACTAAAACCTTTTACCTTTTCATTATTCTAATTAAACTCCGTCTTTCTATAAGACTAAGGAAAGACCGTCTTTTCCAAGATTTTTCCATAAATTTATATATTATATTAATATTATAATGCAGTGAATGAAGGAAACTAACTCGGTCTTTGTCGAAACATAAGTATTTTACATAGAAAAATATTAACCGTTATATAAAAATAATTTATTATAAAAAATGGTGATAAAAATAACAACTGACAGATGATAATGGATGAATAACTAAATTATGTCTCTTTAAAAGTAAATACAAAAGTATGTAAGGAAATGTTATCAAATTGACAAAATTATAATTCTATAAACTATTTAAATCATACTATATATTCATATTATTTAAATAAATACTTATTTTCAAACTAATTAATATTATTCAATTTATAATATTTATTATATTATTAATCAATTATCGAATTGTATTAGTTGAGTTTTATGTACACAAAGAATAAAGAAACTAAAATTAGAAAATAAAAAATTAGCAAATGAAAAGGAAATATTTAAAGAAGACATCAAAAGAAGAAAAAAAACTATGATTATTTGATAATTACAGCAAGCATCACAAGCCAATATTCGTGAGGAAGCAAATCAGCCGAACCAAAATTGAAAAGGTGGATATGTGGTTTAACAGAGGTAGATGAAATACATTAATCAAGGAAAGAAATAGGAGAATAGATGCACTTTTAAATTTACTAAGTATAAATACAACATTCAATAGTGATACATTGCCATCTTTTTAGGGGATACTTGACAAACTGACATAGTTAAATGTGGGGATGACACTTAACCAAAAGTTGCTCCTTTAGTTATGTTTATAGATCATGTTTTAAATTTATTATTTATTTTAAATTTGAGCCAGTTTTTTTATATATATTTAATTTATTAGATGAAATATTTAATATATTAGGTTTTTTGTTTTAACTTGTAATGTGTTACTCTCTCTCTCTGTCTCAATTCTCTAGTCATACTTTACCACTAATAACTCAGTATCTCGAACGATCGACCAGTTCGAGGACTTGAGTTCCTCTCAAACTAACCTGCAATAAAACTGTCTCTGGAGGTTCCAGGGGGTCAGCACTATGATGCCTAAGTTAGTCCAAGAGTTCAATATGATTAAGACATAATGAATAATAAGTAAATTTGTACCTTATATTTATACTCATTGTTTTAAATAACGTTCTCCTTAATTATCACTCTTAATTACCCACGAATGCAGTAATTATATTAGGGTATTAAATAATACTCTAATTGGGCCGCCACATCTTCAGCCCAATGGTCTTCTTGGGCTCAACCTCTATCAAGAGCTCCCAGAAAAGCAAGCTCTCAACCTCAGAATGCTGGAACGGTACAAAGGTTCTTCGAGGCATCGAATGGATGGGACAGTTCGAGAACTCTGAAGACTCGAAACGAACCTTGTATTTCTTTGCTCTTCCCTTCGAGGGATGGAATATGGTTTTCTAATCTAGGATTCCAAAAGGCATGCGCGTGTTGTACAACTACGCGTGTTACTGCTCCACAAATGGTGTGTTGTCAGATGGTAGAAAAGCAGTTGCGTGTTTCTATAACTTTTTACATTTTCAAGACAGTTATTAAATCCACCGTTTCAGCCCCCATTATTACCTCTTAACCTCTCTTCTTTCTTTCACTTTTCTCATTTGAAGGAACTTCTTACAAGCACTCTTTCTCTCCTTCGCTCTCGAGCGATCTAATTTTCATCGCCTTTCCCAGAACATTAGTAGGTACCTTCATTTATCTTCTTATTTTAATCTTTTCGTTTCCTCACCTTACAATCATGCCCCATTCTGATGAGGGTTCCACCTCCGAGATATTTCCCGGTGACATTAGGGTAGGAGGGACAAGGATTAGTATGCCAGGAAAGGTTATTACTGACTCAGAATGCATTCATTCCAAAGAATTCCAATGTGATTCTGATGTCGAGGGAGGTATGTCTGATCACATTACTAACAGTCCTGGGGAAGAGAGGATTTTCCCAGTAACTGTTATGCTTCCTCGAGAGCCCGTCAAGAAATGGCCACCAGGTATGGGCAAGCCCTATATAAGAAGATTCCCTACCAGTGGAAAAATTGACTTCTATCCTTCTCTGAATCTAGAGCTCGAAGTTCTAGGGGGATCAAATACATCTCTGGCCTGCGAGGAAGCGTCTCTCGAAGCCATAGAGGGGGGAGAATGCGTCTCTTTTGAGAGAGAGGATGTCCCTCAAGGAGGAGGAAGCACCCTCAAGAGCACCCCATGCATCTTCTTTGGCTAAATCCTCTCAGAAGATTAAAGAGAGGAAATCTCAAGGGGTAAGGTTGAGGGATTCAGGGAAAGAACCCCCGGCATCAGTAGTGGGGAAAGATATCTCGAAGGTTTTAGACTCGATCCCTCTTGGCCAACGAATAGCCTCAGATGCTGATTTTCAACCCTTTCGAGAGGAAGATACCCCCCATAACCTCCCCGAGGGAAGATCAGCTATTTCCCTCAGACATCTTCGCTACGGGCTCACCTTTCCCTTTCTGCCTCTCTTTTCCAAACTTCTTAAACAATTCCATGTGAGCCCAGCACAAGTTCATCCCAATGTCTTGGTAATTATTATGATGTTCTTGACACTATGTGATGAGTTCGGTATCAATCCAAGGTATAAGTTGTTTTGCTCGTTGTACTCTGTGTCTTATAGTGGGTGGTCCATGACATAATTGTCACCTTTACCATCCGGGAGGCACATCACAAGGTTTTTGTTGTTCCTGGTGATTCAGGTGATTGGAGAAGCTGGAAGAAGGGGATTTCGTTTGACAGTAGGAGATATTGAGTTCCCCTATGGAATTGGGACATGCGAGCTAAGTCTCCCAAACCAGGGGAGTATATTTGTCAAGATGCCCTCGAGAGGGATAGGCAAAAGTTGTTGTCAAGCTCCCTTGACTACAGTCGCTTCAACAATGATAATCCCCGGATTGGCGGCTTTGCATTCCTCCCTTAAATCTACGAGGAGGGTGTGTATAAAATACTCTAGAAGAATATCTGGAAGAGGAGAAGAGAACTTCAGGGCCCCAAACCCTCGTTAGTGATTTTAGGCACTCGAAAGCCTCTGAAGGTGCCTTAATAGAATTCTAATTCTCATGTCTTTTGTGCCATTGCATTTACTTTTACTGATGTTGTCCTTTTTTTCAGTGGGTCTCGCTAGCAGCTTAAGGAACAAGATGATGCACTCAAAGTAGAGTCATGGTCCTCCTAAAGGGACCCGTACTCCCTCGAATCAGGCCTCCACTCCCCCGGTAGGTGGTGGAAGGCCTACTTTGAACGTTGCCGATGGCCAGCCCCCCCCCCCTATACTAGGAATGTTTGCTAGAAGACAAGGGCAAATGGTTGCAATGTTGTAAGGACTCTCAACCACCATTAATAGGAGCACATGATAGTGACAACGCCTATCAACAATCGCACCCCCTTCGACTGATGCGGTATCCATGACTAGCGTTGAGCATCATCTCGCGAGCATGGTCTCTAACCCCGAGGTTTTCATCTTTTCCCTTGAAAAAATCATTTTAGTGTGCTTTTTCCTAGCATATGTCTAAGTTTAACTATTTTGCTAGGTCTTCCAACTTTTCCATGAGGCCACTCAGAAGATGGTAGCTTTCGCCTATACTTGTACTTTTGGCCATTATTCTCTCAAAGAGAAGCTCAGCAAAAGGATTTTGAAATTTTGGAGTTGAAGAGAGTGCTTGAGGAGAAGAATATAGCGCTCGAGGAAAACCAAAAAACCCTGGAAGAGGAGAGGCAGAATGTTGATACCGAGAGGCATTAATGGATGCTAGAGAAGGATACCCTCGCGAGGACGGTTCAGGCTGCTAAGGACCCAGCCTCACAGGTTCAGCTGCTCAAGTTATTTAAAAGCAAACTTTTGAACAGCTCTGAGCTGCTTTACCTATTTGTGGATCTCCTGGAGGTGGCCAAGCATCTTGGTTGTAGCAATCTAGCTGAGGAATTTCTAGAGCCTCAAGTGTCCGCCTCCCTATCTGAAGAACTCGCTAAGTAGGTGGACAAGCTAGTCAAACCAGAGCTCGAGGCTACTCTAGAGGAAAAGTGGGATGAGGCAATCAAGAACGATGGCCTTCGCTTTTCCCTAATGGATTTCATTAAGTCCAAAGGGCAGTTCTTCACTACTGAGGTGATTCGAGCGATCCCCCTACCCAAGTTCACAGACGCATCTCCTGAGCATAATTCAGCAGACGCCCGAGTGGAGGAAATGATTGCATCCACCTCGAAGGAGGATGATTCTATGGTTTTTCCTTGATTGTAAACTTGCCAATTAGGGCCATTTTTTAAAAAACATCAATATCAGAATATCTTTTTCCATTTTTATAACTTATTTATTAATTTTACCTTTGTTCTCTCTTTGTAGTTTAACTCATTGAAGATAGTGTTTGAAGGCTCTTGTGAGAAGCTTTCGAGTGCTAAAAAAATTGAGTGAGGTACACAAACAACTATCAAAAGCCATATTGGATTTATCTAATTGTAATCAAGAGAAGGAATCTTTGAAGGACGAGATTAACCAGCTCGAAGCTGAGATGAAGCTGTGGCAGTCCAAAGACCATCCAACCTTTAAGAGGTTTGTTAGGGATTTCCTAAGCAAAGAGTTTAATGGTACATATCCTTTAGAGGTGTTCAAAGATCATGATCCCACAAATAAAGACTTCTAAGAGCTGATGCGTCAAACATATCTAAATTTTGGTTCTCTGAAGTCGTGTGGTGCTACTGCGACTAGGGTTAATGTAGTGGAAGGGTGCCTAATTGGTTGCATGGGAGAATATCGTAGATTAGTGGCCCAAAGGGAGTTGATTTCCGAGCAACATCTAGTGGCTCAGAGCAAATAACAAGCCTTGAAGAGGAATTTCTCGCTTGGAAGATAGCTAGCGAAAACCCTATTTCTTCAAGCGAGCCCCATACAAACCCTTGAAGGAACCCCCGATCAAAAATAGTTCTTTGGTAGAATCCCTCTCATCTGAGAACACATGACTCATGGGGGAGATTAAGGCCTAGAAGGTACAGGCCAAAGACGTCAAGGAGCGCATTGCCAATTTTGAAGAAAAAATTGTTGCACAAGAAGTAAGCCTCCGTACCCACATGATTTCTCACGGCATTCCTTCCTCATATTTAATTGGAAATTATTAGCTTCCAAAATTTCTACTCAAAGACGCTCAATACTAGATGGAGGAAGTTAATGTCCATGAGAATGGAATTCCTTGCCAGAAAAAGGCCTCTGACCTTATTCTTGATTGGTTGGCGGAACTGAAGGTAAAGGAATTTACCCCATCGAGTTATCATTCTGCTCCTTGGTCACAAAGATATGCCATTAAAGAAGTTGAAAATTATATTTCCCCCTCGAGCAAGGCTACCAAGGGATCTTCTACAAAATGCCGTAAAAATGTTGGGTCCTCCTCGGAGGGCTCATTCAAACCTTCCACGAAGAAGCGGGGTAAGAACATTGCTCCCTTGGATCCTTCTGAATATCCTGTGGAAGAACAAAGGAAGTATATTCGGAGAGCCACTGATATCAAGCTTGAAGAGCTTGAAGAAATAGAGGCAAAGGTGAAGGGGCTAGCTCCTTCCACTGAAGATTTGTTTCGGGAGGGGTTTCCTCCATTTAGATGAATAAGTTCATGTACTTTTTGGTACCAAAATTGTACTTCTATTTATTCATGAAATTAAGGCTTGTTTAACTCTTGCTTCTAGAAAACACAAATCGGGTTTCTCAAACCCTTACTGTTAGCGTCAGTGAGGTTAAAAATTGTAACAGGATTTGAGTTTCTCATGCCTATACTTCTTCAAACATTTTACACCCCAAATATGAATTCCACACACAACTTCTTTAAGAAAATATAGTATGAATATCTTCGATAAGTAGGAATTAAAGAGTTCAGAGATACAAGTGTTTTACCCAGGTTCGGTGTTTCCATTTACATCCTGCCAATTTTGTCCACTAGTTCATCATTTCAAGATTACAAATGTAGCCCATGAGTGCTGCTTAAAAGCATACCATCCAAACCACAACCATAGCTGGAAATATCATCTAGAGCACCGCTTAAGAACAACCCACTCGAACATCAACTAGAGTGCCTCTTAAGAGCAAACCACTCGAACATCATCTAGAGTGCCGCTTAAGAGAAAACCACTCGAACATCAAATAGAGTGCCGCTTAAGAGCAAAACACTTGAACATCAGCCCTAGCTAAAAATATCATAGAGCCGCTTAAGATCAACCCGCTCAAACATCAACGAAAGTGCCGCTTAAAAGCAACCCATTCATCATAGCGGGTAGTACTTTCTCAGGTTGGTGATGATCCACCTCCTTGGTACTCGAACCCCATTCATCTCTTCAAGAACATAGCTTTCTCCCTGGTGCGCTTTGATCACCCTATAGGTCCCTTCCCATTTTGCAGCTAACTTCCCTTCAGGTTCCTTTTGGCTTTTCTCATTTGTTTCTCATTACCATGTCCCCCAGATTAAAAAAAACACCTTCTTTACCCTTCTTTCATGGTATATTCTGACATGTTCTTTGACTTTAGCCTCATGTAAATAAGCTAAATCTCTCTTTTCTTCCACCATATCAAAATCTAGACATCGCTTGTGTTGATTGCTTATCTCATCTGCAGCAGCCATCATCCTTGGACTAGGAGCACCTATTTCCGCAGGGATTACTACCTCTGAGCCATACACTAGGCCATACGGCGTTTCACCAGTAGTGAAAGACTCAGCTATCTGATACACCCACAACATATTGGGTATTTCCCATATCCAATTACCTTCTACCCCCTCGAGGCGTGTTCGTATACCATTTACTATTGTTCTGTTGGTCACCTCCACTTTCCCATTAACTTGGGGGTGATAAACTGATGTCACCTTTTGCTTAATCCGATATTCCTCGCACCGCTTCTTGAAGGGATCCTGAGGAAACTATGTTCCATTATCTGTGATGATCATCCTTGGGATTCTGAAATGGTACACCATATTCTTCCAGCAAAAGGAAATGATGGTTTTCACCTTATGTTCGTCAGGGGCTCGGCCTCTACCCACTTTGTGAAATAATCAATGGCCACTATTAGATATCTGAATTTTCCTTGCACTTCTGGAAAAGGGCCCACCAGGTCGATCCCCCACTTATCAAATGGCCACGAACTATATATGATTCACATCTCTTCATGGGGAACATGCATTATAGGGGCATATCTCTGACACTAGTGGCAAGCTTGGATGTATCGATTTGCATCCTCGAACATTGTCGGCCAGTAAAATCCCGCTCAAATAAGCCTCCTCGCCACATATCTGGCTCCCTGGTGGCTGCCGCATACCCTCGCATGGACTTCCCTTATGAGATAATCATTTTTATAAGGGTTAACGCGCCAAAGCAATGGTTGCAAATGACCCATTGTGTATAACACTTCTTTCGACAACACATAGATTGGAGCTTTCAACCTTATCTATCTAGCATCCACTTCATTTTTCGGTAGGACACCCTCTCGAAGATATGCCACGAACGGCATCATCCAGGAGTCTTCCGCCTCCACTGCCATAACTACAAGTTCTTCAAAACTTTGTTTACTCAAAGTTTCCATGAGTAATTGCTTCTAGGATTGGGTTCCCAAATCTGAAGAATTAAACTTGCTTAGAGTGTTTACTTTATGATTGCTTTCCCTCGAAACCTGCGTTAAAGTGTATGATTTAAAAAATTTTAACAGGTTTTTCACTACTTCGAGGTATCTTTGCAGGTTACGCTCTCTGGCCTCGTATTCCCTATTCACCTGTTGAACCACGATTTAATAGTCACTAAAAACCTCCAATTCCTCCACCTGCAGCTCCCTTGCCAGGCGCAGCCCAGTGATCAGTGCTTCATACTCAGCCTCATTGTTAGTTGCTTTGAATGCGAAGTACAACGTAAGGGTAATATTTGCCATCTGGGCTGGTTAACAAAACCCCAGCTCCACTTCTTCCTGAATGTGACGAACAATCCACAAACAACTTCCATGCCTCCTTTTGGCTCACTCCCACCTTTCGAATGGGATCCAGACACACCTCAAGGGGCTATGTAGTTTCAACTATGAAGTTTGTCAGCTCCTGACCCTCACATTTGCACTTCCCACTTCATCACTCCCACCTTTCGAATGGGATCCAGACACACCTCGAGGGGCTATGTAGTTTCAACTATGAAGTTTGTCAGCTCCTGACCCTCACATTTGCACTTCCCACTTCATCATTCTTCCCAAAATCTCTGGCTTCAGCAGAATCTATCGAATGGGGTGGTTCATGAGCACCATTATTTTGTGTCCCTGGATGTAGGGTCTCAGCCTTGTGGCTGCACGTATGAGGGCTAGAATCAACCTCTCGAGGACATTCTACCTCATCTTCGGCCCTTATAAAGCACAACTTAAAAGGTAAATTGGAAGTTGAACCTTTTCTTTCTCTTTTACTAGGGCTGCATTGATTGCCAACGGTGACGCGGAAATGTACACGTATAGCGTCTCATCCTTATCTGGTTTCATCAAGGTAGGTAGTGTCCCCAAGTGTTCCTTCAAATGCTTGGATGCCTCGTCGCATTTTCCATTCCACTCAACTTTGCCCTTCAAAGGACATTGAAGGAGGGTAGGTGTTTCTCCGCCCCCTTTGATAGGAACCTACTCAATGCTGCTAGAGACCCTTTAAGCTTTTGTACACCCTTTTATTAATTATGAGGTTTTCATTGTCTTCAAAGCTTCAACCATTTCCGGGTTTACATCAATACCCCTCTCCGAGACTATGAATCTGAGGAACTTCCCCGCCCCCACACCGATAACGCATTTAGACGGGTTCAACTTCAAATTAGCCCCTCGAAGCCTACTGAATGTTTCTTCCAGGTTCTTTAAGAATTCTCCATGAATTTTTCTTTTGACGACCATATCATCCACATGAATTTCCATATCCTTCCCTATCTGCCCCCTGAACAGCTTATCAACTAGCCTCTGGTAAGTAGCCCCAGCGCTTTTTAAGTCAAAGGGCATCTTCTTATAATAGTACGTGCCCACGTTTGTAATAAATGATGTTTTTCCTTATCTTCCTCCGCCATGAGTATTTGGCGTTACCCTTTATGCGCGTCAAAGAAAGCAAAAATCTGATATCCAGTGATAGCTTCCACCAATTTATCGATTGGTAGCAACAGGTAACTATCTTTCGGGCAGCATTTATTTAAATTGGTGAAGTCTAAACACATTCTCCAGGCCCCATCATGCTTTGGAACCATGACTGGGTTAGCAATCCATTTGGGGTAGAACACCTCCTCGATGACTTCTGCCCTCAACAACTTCTCCATCTCTTCTTTAATTGCTTCAGCTCTTTTAGGAGCAAACACCCTTCTCTTCTGCTTCACTAGCTTAATTGAGGGGTCAATGTTCAGCCTGTGTAGTGCGAGACTCGAAGGTACTCCCGTTAGGTCAGAAGTATCCCACGAGAACACGTCCCCATATTCCCCCAATAAGTCTCTCAGCCTCTCCTTGACATCTTCAGGGAGTAGTTTCCCACAGCTACTGATCTCATAACCCGAATAGGCATCTATATTGTATCGGTCATCCCCACATTTACATGCACCATTGCTACATCTCTTTCCTTTTTTTTCTTCTCGTACCACCGTAAGGTTACATTTTTTAGCCACAGTGTGATCTCTTCAAATGGATGTCACTCCCTTTTCAGTCGGGACCTTCATCATCAGGTGATAGGGTAACCAGACGGCCTGAGCCAGGCACATCCATAGCCTCCCTAAAATCACATTATAAGGGAAAGAGGCATCCACAACAATGAAGTTACACCTGATAGTTACCCCCTTGTCGCCATCTGCTATGCCAATAGGCAGGGTTATCTCTCATATAGGGAATATCGGGTTTCTTGCAAATCCGGATGAAGGAGAGGCTGACTTTTTCAAGTTGTCTTGCCCTATATCCAACAGGTCAAAGCACTCAGCAAACATCACTTCTACCTCACTTCCATCATCAATGAATATTCTTCTTATCAAAGATGTTTCAATAATGGCTACCATAGGATCCACATTAGGTGTTTGGTCTGGTACGGCATCCGTTTCTGAGAAAGTGACAGCTCGTCCGGTCAAAACCTCTTGTGGCTGGGCTCTTCCACAGGGACCCTTCGAGCCTCTGCTCTTATCACAGCATTCGAATATCTCTCTCCCACCATGCCATTGATGACATTAATTACTCTTTGCACGGGTGGGTTTCCCCTATTTTGGTTATCTTGATTTCATCCATGTTGTTCTTGGGGTCTATCATGCCTTCCTTCCTGCCCCCTGTCTTAAACCGCCTGTTCTCAAGGTCTTATATCTCCTCTACCCCCGTTGTTTTGATTGTTCCTTCTATAAGGTTGTCACTAGTTCATTCAAGGCCTTGAGGGGGCAGTCTAGTTCCTGTGTCCTTGCCCTCAAAATTGTCATTTTTGCTCACACCTATCGATCTACATCCTCAACTGCATGCAATCATTTGTTTCATATTTGTAATCCCTGTGATAATTGTAATACCAATTTGTTGCCCTCGGGGCCACGACCGATTTGTGCAAACTCTGTAAGGGTGGGGGTGCTCGAAAAAACCCTCTATGTATACTTAAGATTTGTGCAAGAGTTCTCCCTCCGAGCATTGGTGGAAATGAAGTGTGTCTCTCGAATTGTGTTCTTATGGGTTCGACCGATATTTTCCCTCTATGTTTTACGTTTCTTCCTGTTTTCTCTGTAAGGCTATCTCTTTTCTTTCTAGTTGCTTCCTCTACTCTCGAGTACTGCTCTATAACTTCCTGAAGTTTTTGCAAGGTCTTGGGGGTGCTAGTACTAGGATTCCAAATAATTTTTGCCTTAAGGAAGGACATAAGCAACATCCTCCAATGGCATGAAGAATCTCTCTTTGACTATTGGGAGAGGTTCAAGAGGCTTCTTGCAAGTTGCCCTTATCACTGTTATTCCAAGGCCTTCTTGATGAAGATCAAAGGTTGGTAAGAAGTTCTTGTGGTGGCACCCTTGGGAACAAAACATCCTCCGAGGCTATGCAATTGTATGAAGAGCTAGCGGGAGAATTGAGAAACTTTAGCTCAAGGGCCGATTTGAGAAGGAGAAATCCAATGCCCTCAAGTGACTCTTCAAATAGTGGAAAGCTCGAGGATTAAGTCTCAGCCCTTGCATCCATGGTCAAATCATTGATGACAAAGCCCGGGAATGCGCCACATGTTAAATCATGTGAAATTTGTTGCTTGGTGCGTCCTACGGACACGTGCCCTACTTTGCAAGAAAACTATGTTGAAGAGGTAAGTTCCACGGGATATCAAGGGAATCAAGGCTACCAAGGCAACCAAGGATATCAAGGTGGGCAAGGCTACCAAGGTCACTAAGGCTACCAAGGTTATTAAGGGTACCAAAACTGACTGTACAATTCAGGAAATCATGATAAACCAAACCTTCGGTATGGAAACCCTCAAGGAAGCCAAAACCCCCAACTGTATCGGCCTCCTCTGCAACAATATAGGCCACCTCAACAACAATTCCAAAGGCTCCAAGACAAACCCCGAGACCAAGGGGAGAGCTCGGGGTTAACAAAGGATGAGGTGATGCAAGCCATTCACCGGTTGGGCATGTGTGCGGAGAAAAGTGAGAAATTACAAGATGAAGCCAAGGCAAGTATCAATAACTTGGAAACTCAAGTGAGCCAAATAGCTCAAGTCGTGAATCGGATGGAAGCCCGGGAAAAGGGTAAGCTACCCTCCCAACTGGAGGTCAACCCTCGACAAAATGCAAGTGCCATCACTTTGAGAAGTGGTAAAGAGGTTGGCTATCCCACGGTTAGTGAAGTTGTTGAGGACAAACCTAGGAAGCTTGAAATGCTTGAGAAAGAAGTGAAAGAGGAGAACGAGGAGGAGGCCAAGGAGAAAGCAAGGAAGGGAAAGGAGAAGGAAGAGGAGATCACCATTGAGAAATCAACCTCTATTTCCGAACCTTCATCCCCCCTCCCTCACAAGAAGGCAAGAGTAGGGGAGATTCCTCCATATGTGTCGGAGCCACCGTTCCCGGAAGCTCTAAAAGACAAAAGGAGGAAGGAATCCAACAAGGATATCTACAAAGTCTTTTGTAGGTGTGAGGTAAATATCCCTCCATTGAATGTGATTGAAAAATTTTCTAGCTATGAAAATTTTTTGAAAGAATTATGTGTAGTAAATAGGAAACAAAGAACAAAGAACAAGCTTAAAAATGAGAGAAGTGAACATGTCTCCGCTTTGTGCCAAAGGGATTTACCCCCTAAATGTAGTGATCCCAGTATGTTCACGATCCCTTGCATGATAGGAAATACACATTTTAAAAAAGCAATGCTTGACTTAGGTACATCAATAAATGTGATTCCTTATTCTTTGTATTAAAGCCTCAATCTTGGTACTTTGCACAAAACCAGGGTGGTGATCCAACTAGCTGATCATTCTAGTGCGTACCCTAAGGGTATCATCGAGGATGTGTTGGTTAGGGTGGATTCCTTAATATTCCCCGCTGATTTTTATGTCCTGGACATGGAGCATGATAAACATGCTGCCCCAATCTTGTTGGGGAGGCCATTTTTTAAGACCTCTAGGACCATCATTGATGTGCATAACGGTACCCTCACCATGTAATTTGATGGGATTAAAGTATATTTTAGCATAAATGACTCTATGAAGTATCCTCTTGAAGAGTATTCTTGCCATGTTATTGATTTTGTTGACAATGTGGTGCAAGATGCTTTTGAATTGAGTGGTGATGATTCCTTGTTAGTTGCTTTGGAAAATGATGTTGAAAATGCTTGTCTTATGTATTCCATGAGTACTAACTTGAAGGAAAGCATTGAGGAGTTAAGCATTCTTGAGGAAGTGGTGTAAAGTCCCGACCCTCTAGTCTTAGAGGAACCCGAAGAACCAGAATTCCTCCCATCACTTTTGAAGGCTCCGGTGATTAAGCTTAAACCATTGCCAAGTGACCTCAAGTACGCATTTCTTGGGGAAGGGGAGACGCTTCCAGTCATCATTTCAAGCAAGCTCACCAAGGAGCAAGAATAAAAGTTGATGGTGGTGTTGCGGGAGAACAAAGAAGCAATTGGATGGACTATTGCCGACATCAAAGGAATAAGTCCATCCACTTGCATGCACATAATCTTATTGGAAGAAGATGCAAGACCCATCTGGCAACCCCAACACCGTTTAAACCCACCTATGATGGAGGTGGTGAAGGCAGAAATCCTCAAGTTACTCCAAGCGGGCATGATCTTTCCAATCTCGGATAGCAAGTGGGTGAGTCCAACTCAAGTGGTACCCAAGAAGAGTGGGGTGAAAGTGATCAAAAATGACAAGGGTGAAATAGTGCCCACCCGAGTTCTAAACGGGTGGCGTGTTTGCATTGACTACCAGAGGCTAAATGCAGAAACCAGGAAGGATCACTTCCCATTGCCATTCATTGATCAAATGCTTGAGAGGTTAGTAAGCCACCCCTTCTATTGCTCTTTGGATGGGTACTCGGGGTATTTTCAACTGGCTACCGCCTTGAAGGACAAAGAAAATACCACTTTCACATGCCCCTTTGGTACGTTTGCTTACCGGTGTATGCCTTTTGGGTAATGTAACACCCCCGCAACTTTCCAAAGGTGGTGGTAAGAATTTTCTCAGAATTTTTTGAAAATTTTGTTGAGGTATTCATGGATGATTTCACCATTTATGGTAATTCTTTTGACAACTGTTTAGCAAATTTGGCACAAGTTCTTAAACGTTGCATTGATACTAATCTTGTGTTAAATTTGAGAAGTGTCATTTTATGGTAGAGCAAGGCATTGTCTTAGGCCATGTTGTTTCCTCTAAGGGTATTGAGGTTGACAAGGCAACGATAGACACAATTCAAACTTTTCATTATCCTACTAATATGCGCAAAGTACGCTCTTTTCTTGGCCATGCAGGATTCTATCGCCGGTTCATCAAGGACATCTCGAAGATAGCATCTCCTTTATGCAAGTTGTTGCAAAAAGAGGTGGAATTTGTGATGGATGAGGGTTGTAAAGGGTTCTTCGATACATTGAAAGGAAGGTTAGTTTTGGCCCCTATTATACAACCCCCAGATTGGTCGTTGCCTTTTGAGATTATGTGCGATGCTAGTGATTACTCCGCTAGAGCGGTGCCTGGTCAAACAGTGGGGAGAGCACCTTACGCCATCTTCTATGAATCCATGTCTCTCAATGAAGCCCAAAGAAACTATTCCACCACAAAAAAGAAGTTGCTAGCAGTGGTATTTTCTTTGGAAAAAATTTGATCTTACTTGCTTGGTACAAAAGTTATTGTGCACACTGACCATACAGTGCTTCGTCATTTAATGACGAAGAAAGAGGCCAAGCCAAGATTGATTAAATGGATCCTACTCCTAAGTGAATTTGAGTTAGAGGTGCGAGACAAGAAAGGCGGTGAGAACCTCGTGGCTGATCACCTAAGCCGATTGGCACCCTGCCAAAATAGTGAGGTAAATCTATTAATGAAGGAACATCTACGGGAGGAGTTCCCTGATGAACAATTGTTTGCTATCAGGGACCTCCAATCGTGGTATGCCAACACTGTGAACTTTCTTGTCTCTGGTAAATTTCCTCCTCACTTTTCTAAAGCACAGAAAGATAAGCTAAAGAGAGATGCTAAATATTATGTGTGGGATGATCCCTTTTTGTGGAAACATTGTGTAGACCAAGTTGTTAGGAGATGTATCCCTGATAATGAAGTGCATTCAATTATCAAATTTTGTCATTCTCATGCATGCGGCGGTCATTTTGGAGCTAAAAGGACCGCTAGAAAAGTCTTAGAAAGTGGTTTTTATTGGCCTACTTTGAATAAGCATGAATACATATTTTGTAAGGCTTGTGACAAGTGTCAAAGAGTAGGAAATATCTCATCTAGAAATGAGATGCCCCAAAAGCTATGCTATATTGTGAAATCTTTGATGTTTGGGGTATTGACTTCATGGGACCTTTCCCTAGTTCTTATGGCTTTACATATATTCTTCTTGTTGTTGATTATGTGTTGAAGTGGGTTGAAGCAAAACCCACTAGGACTGACGATTCTAAAGTGGTTGCAGAATTCTTGAAAGATAACATCTTCTCTAGGTTTGGGGTACCCCGAGCTTTGATTAGTGACCGTGGTGCCCATTTTTGCAATTGGACCATAGAGGCACTCTTGAAGAAGTATGGCATCACTCATAAGACATCCATCGCCTATCATCTGTAAACCAATGGGTAAGCCAAATTTTCCAATCGGGAAATCAAGTCCATCCTTCAAAAAATTGTTAACCCTAACCGGAAGGATTGGAGTTCTCGGTTGAATGATGCCTTGTGGGCGTATAGGACGGATTACAAGACACCAATCAGTATGTCACCATACCGGTTATTGTTTGGTAAGCCCTGCCATCTACCGGTGGAAATTCAACATAAGGCTTACTAGGCGGTCAAAGAATTCAATCTCAATATAGATGGGGCAGATTTGCATAGGAAGTTACAATTGAATGAACTAGATGTGATCCATAGAGAGTCCTATGAGAACGCCAAAATCTATAAAGAGAAGACAAAGGTGTGGCATAACAAGATGATCATTAGGAAGGAATTTGACGTTAGTCAAACGGTCTTCCTATTCTAATCTCGCCTTCGCCTATTCCCAGGTAAGTTGAGGTCCCGATGGATCGGTACTTTTAAGGTGGTTAAGGTATTCCCTCATGGCATGGTGGAGATTCTAGATTGAGCTAAGTCCAATACATTCAAAGTTAATGGACAACGTTTGAAACCTTACCACAAGAATTTTGTTCTGGAAAAAAAGAGGACGTTGATCTCCTCAATCTGATTTGTGACTAAACCCCAAGAAAAGGGAGTAAGTCATGTCAACAACGTTAAATAAACTTGGTTTTGATCATCCAGATTGCCATTCATGACTTTCCGTTGATGTTTCTTAGTTTTGGATGTTGTCATTAGTTTCATTGTTTTACTTTGTGCTTTTCACGGGTTGTTTTTCCATGATTTTGTAGCAATTTTGAAGCCAAGGCATTGGACTTTTGAAGGGAGAAATACTTGGAGTCAAGAAGAAAAGACTTGGAAAAGAGAAGGAATTAGTAAAATTTCTAAGTACCAGGTTAGTAGTCTATCGCGAGTCGCGAGTCACGACCACATCGTCACGAGCCGCAATGGGCTCGGTAATTTTTGGTGAGATTTCAGCTTTCAGCCTCCACTTTTTGCGAGTCACAATGGACCATCGCGAGTCGTAACAAAGAGGTCGCAAGTCGTGACCAAATCATGGATTTTGGCTGAAAATGGAGGTCTCGGCCTCCACTTTCCATGAGTCGTGATGGTCTCATTGCGAGTCACGACGGACCATCACGAGTCTCGACGGATGGGTCGTGCGTCGCAACGTAATCAGAAATTTTGTGTTAAAATTCAGCTCCCAGCTTCCACTTTTTGCGAGTTGCGATGGCCTTGTCGCGAGTCTCAATGGACCATTGCAAGTTGCGATGGAGTGGTCGCAAGTCATGACGTAAACAAAAATTTTGTGTTGAAATCCATCATCCCTCGAGACCTCAAGTCCTTGAGGTCGTAAGCCTATGACTCGAGCCGAACCCAAAAGTCCATCACCCTCTTGAGACTAGTCCCCAAGACCAACCCTCGAGACATCATCCCCTCGAGACCCTAGGTCCTCAAGGCCACAAGCCCTTGACTCGAGCTGAACCTGAAAGTCCATCAGCCCGTCGAGACCAGTCACACCCGTAATCCCATCATCCCTCAAGATATCATCCCATTGAGACCTCGGGTCCTCGAGGCCAAAAGCCCTCGACTCGAGCTGAAGCCCTCGAGACATCAGCCCCTTGAGACCAGTCAAACCCGTAATCCCATCATCCCTCAAGACATCATCCCCTCAAGACCTCGAGTGCTCTAGTCCAGAAGCCCTCAAGACCAGTGAAGCCTTTTAACCCCTCGAGAACCACTTTCCTCTCGAGCCCCTTGAGACAACGCCCCTCGAGACTTCATTTTTCACCCTCAAGCCTAGCCAGACCCGAGCTCCTCGAGACAAAATCTTTCATCCTCGAGACGAGCCCCTCAAGACAAAATATTTCATCCTCGAGCCTATCCAAACCCGAGCCCTCCCTACCCATTGCGAGTCACGATGAACACGTCGCGAGTCGCGACGGGCGTACAGCTCTACTTTAAAAAATGGGCAGAACCCTTTTTGCGACAAACATATCCACACTTCCGCCGCCACTCTTCACCTTCCTCCACCTTTCCTCCACCGAGCGACCGCCACTCGCCACCACTAACCGCCACCCTTCATTCGTTCACAACCACCACTCCATACCCCATCCATTCTTCCCAATATCCACCCATAAATCACCATAAAACTTTTAAGAACACAAACCCTAGAAATTGGGGGTTTTGTGACTTTGGGCAATTTGATTTTAAATTAATTGTGGGCTTCCTCCTTTCTTCTTCCTAAGCCTCAAAGTGGTACATTTCTTCACTTTATTGAGCTTCAATTGTGATTATGAATGTATACTCTATTTATTGGATATTGTGTAGATTATGTGTGATGCCTTAGGAAATTAAATTGTTGGACCTTGGTTGATTTTGGTGAATATATTATGCTAGCAATTTAATTGGATGGGTATTGTGTGCATATTTTTTGGTTGCGGTTTGGATTGTATTGTGCTTGTTTGATTTTCGATAGTGTGCATTTATGTTGCTTTGGCTGAGAATGGATTGTGACTCATGCTAGATATGAGGCATGTTGGCCCTTGATTAAACATATTTGTTGGGTAAAATGTTATTGTGCTTTGCAATGCTATTTTGCTTAGGGTAGTTTGGCCATGTGACGTGGATGTTGACATTGTGAATGTACCAACGGTGGCTAAACTAGTTGAGCACAACTGTGGTTTTGAGATATAGCATATTGATTTTAAATATGTGAGAACTTCATGGACTTGAGAATATGGGCTTGTTGGACATAATATGGATTGTATATGCAATTGTGATTAGGACTTGAACTAGTTGACTTGATTTTGATTTGGCTTGTGATGATGAACTACTTTAAGGTTGAGTATGAATTTGCAATATTGCATATACACATATTCCTGTGTGTTTGACTTGTTTGTTGTGGTTGTTAGATATGGCCCCCACAAAATGACCCAGGGCTCTTCCCCGAGATAGGCGCACTGCCGCTCCACCTTCGCCCCCACCACTGGCTCCAAAATCGAGCCCTATACCTTCCCCGTTAGATAGGTACATGGGTTTGACCCGGATCACCGGGTCCTTTGCTAAAAGGTGGGAAGCCCTGGAGAGTCGTCAATTCAAGGAGACAAGTTTTGTAGACGTACCCACACTAGATGCTCTTGGGCTTACCCAGTCTATCAGATGCCTCCTCGTCAAGGGGGGGAATTGAAGGGTTCATGAGTAGGAGAGCACCCTCTTACCGGAGATACACGCTAGAGTTCCTGTCCACGGTCAGTATTTGCAGCATGAGAGATGATCCACCATGTGAGAGGTACATTTCTTTCCACTTGGATGATATATCTAGGAAAATGACCATCTCATAAATTGAGGAGGCATTTGGATTTGACATTACAGAGATACGGACCAGGCTGGACCCACAGGCCCAGGAGCGATCGATCGAGGATGACATGCAATTTTGGAATGTCATCAACATGAGGCCAAAGAACTCCCATGATAAGAGTAGCACCATTATCCACCCTGCACTCCGTTATGTAAACCGACTGTTGGCTGGCACAGTACTTTGCTCCGTGGAGCCGACGAATATGCCAGACAATGACATTCAATTTCTATGGAACTTAACAAGTGAGGGATTAGGATACGGGTTGTGGGCTGAGTTGTGGATGAAGAGAATCATAGAGGTGGCAAGAAAGCCAAAGGGCAAGATCATGGTCGGGGGCATGATAGGTCTTTTAGCAGAGTACTTAGGAGTGGTTCCTCTGTACTGATAGGTTAGTTATATTTGAGATGCTCAGTGCCACCCGGACCACGAGGCTATTCCATTAGTTGTATGGCGCGAGGAAGGTCACATTCATGGCACTTCCTTAGCCCAACAAGACGAAGCTGGAATTTGATACACCTCTAGGAGACTTGGAGATTTCACCTGACTCCTCATGTATAGATGACTTCCATCGCGAGCTCAACGACCTTAGCCCAGCTCCCGTTCAGGGCAATGATAGCACCCTACATTTTTCTGAGCGACAGCAGCAGCAGCACTCCACGCAGCCTCCACCAGAGATCGAGCCGATGCAGGAGGACGATGTGCCACCTCACTATTCCCGGCCTTCACCGGACTTCTACGAGCAGATGATGCAGACTATGCAGGGTGGATTCCGCCGCTAGGACAACATGATATTGGAGCATAATGTGTTTGTCTCCCGGACCTTGATCGACATGGATGAGGAGGTTGATCACCTATCAGCTCGCACCCATGATATGCAGTCTCAGGCAGGCGGTGTCTCAGGCCCCGATCCAGGAGCGGAGAGGTGGAGAGCTAGGAGACAGAGGAGCACGGAGTGGTTGGCTCATTATCAGCAGTGCTATTTTGGTTGTGGCCCTTCTTCCTCACATCAGTGATTTGTGAGCACCATATTTTTACCCTTTCCATACTTTGCTTTGTACGTTTTTTCCCTATTGTTTACATTGAGGGCAATGTAGTGTTCTAAGTGTGGGAGGGGTATCTACTTTGAGGTGATTGGGGTTGAAGACACTTTTGGAGATACTTTTGCATAACTCTTTTGTTTTGTTTTAGATATTCTCTCCCTTTTGTTTTGGGATGTTTTTCTTTTGATGTACTTGGATAATGTTGGCTTTGATACTTTTCTTAGCCTTAACATTTGGAAAGCACTTTGCTACTTTTTTTGGATTGGAGAAATGTGGAAAATTTTGAAAATTTTGAAAAACAAGTAGATTAAAATGAAAAAATAAATGAATAAAAAGAATCCCGCTAAGTTGAAAACCCAAGAGGGCAACTTTGGCAACATTGGGGGCCCGAATAGGTCGAAAAACCAAAAGGACGACCTAGGCAAAAATGAGAGGCTAAATGTGCAGAACAAGGTGAGATATGAGCTAAAGAAACATGATGTGTGGCTAGGATGAAAACCCGAAAGGGCTCCTTAGCAAAATGAGAGAAAACGAGAGAAATTGAAAAATGTTAAGTGTTCACTCATTTTTCGGCATTGGAATCATAAGGTTGCGGTGACCATAGGGATGGATCGGGTAGCTTGACATCTTGATGACCTTTTGGGAGTGGAAAATTTAGCGGGAGAAGACGAAGTAAGTTATGAAACTTTTGATCGTTAATATGCTTCGTTTTTAGGTTGTTATATTGAGATAAAGTGGAGCATGTGTTTTGAACCTTATACATGTCTTTAGCTTCACCTTGTATCATTGGATTTGGGATTGTCAATTCGGGATTTGGAGATGTTTTAGGGATATCAATGAATTGATGGGTTGATATGGTTTGGGTAGATTTAGGAATGGGGGTTGTGGGAAACTTCTCATTTGACCTTAAAATTGGGATGTGTGATACTGAAAGTTTTGTGAGGTTTTGATTTGGGGGAATAGTAGTTAGGATGTGGATACATCATTTCCTTCGTATGCTTGGGTCTTTTCTTACTCGAGGGTGAGTAATGTTTAAGTGTGGGGAGGTTTGATAAGTCCATTTTATGTGCATAATTTAGTACTTTTTTGGGTCACTTTTGTGCTCTTTTATTATCAAGAGCTTGTGGTTTACCTTGAAATTATCTTAGGAGAGGTAAGAGAAACTTTATGCTCTTTTACCTCTTCTAAGTGGATTTTGCTTGACAAGGGAAGAACACAAAGACATGAAGACCGGAGGCCATCGAAGACCATTTTTGAAGACATTGAAGACTTGAAAAATGAAAGGAATTTCTATGAAAATAAATTTTTACCACAAGAAGAAGAAAAGAAAATGGGATTAAATTATGGCCCTCGTTACGAGTCGCGATGGCCTCGTCGCGAGCTAGTCGCGAGTCGCAAGCTAGTCGCGAGTCGCAACGAGCCTGTCGCGAGTCGTGACCAACGGGTGGCCAGAATTAAACCTTATCCTTTTTGTACTATAAATAGCACTCTCTTTTCTCTCATTCATAACATCATCATCTACATTTTTTGTACTATTTAGAACCCTATTTTCTTACATTTTCATCTTTGAATTCTCTTTTGTTGTTTAGCATTAATTAGTATGAACTCTTGTAGCTAAATCTAGTTCTTGGGAGCAATTGATTGAAGCTTCCAAGCTTATGTAGTAAGATTCTATGTTTTCTCATTTATAAACATTTATTGGAGAGCATTCATTATGCCATTAATGTTGTGTTTTACCTCATTTATACCATGGGTTGTTTGAGTGTATGAAATGTTTGTAAGATGGAAATGTTAGGGTGTAGGAAAGTTGCAAATTTCTTAACTCATTTGATATGGAAATCCAAAAGCATGGATTTAGAACTTCTTTTGTAAAATGTGTGGTAATTTTTGCTAGATGAGTGTGTTAATGGGGTTTGTTTTCATATTTGTCACAGAGATGCAAAGGAAGGTTGAACCTTGAATGTTGTTTGTTCTAAGTTTAACATAATGAATTCTTTTTTTGGTTAAATGACTGTCTTTGGTAGAAGGCTTGTTATTGTCAAATATATGGTCCTTTGGGTGAAATGCTATTGATGAAATACCCCTATGATGTTGTTTGTCTAGGGTGATCATCAATGAGGTTTGCAAATGGTCGTTATTTGTCTTTGCAAACTACTCTTAAGGAGGAATGAATGTTGATCTTTGAATGAGAAGTGATAACATTCCCCATAGACAATAAATGTAATTGAATGAGTGAATGAATCACTTAGCTATATGAAGTTTGAAAGTGGAAATCGATTTCCCCCAAGGCTCCGTTAATTATCATTTACATCGTATCTTTAGTTGTATTGCATGATTAGCATAGTTCTCTTGCTTTGCTAATTGTTGTATTTCACCTTGATAACTTAGGATAAAAACCCAACCAACCCCCCCCCCCCCTTTTACATTCTTTTATATGTATCTATGTATGTATATGCTTAGTATGTTTTCTCCTATATATGTTTAAACACTTGAAAATATCCCTCTTCTCTTGGAAGACCCCGACTTGCCATTATCTACTTAATTGTAGATATGAAGCATTAGGGCTTGAATGTATTAATTTTGAGAGGTGCGGCAACGACCTCCCTATATATATCAATACACACAACCACAATTATTTGTGGAATCAACTTTCTATCATGGTATCAGTTATGTCTCTCCAAATATTTCCTATTTTTTCCCAAAAATCATTCCCAAAATTCTTCCCATTTTCTGATCTCCGCCCACCATCGTGTTTTCTGCCAATTGCCGCCGCTTCGCGTTGCCGATCGTTGCTGCTTTCTTCCCTAAATGTCTGCCGATCTCCCACGCGCTGCTGATCTCATCGTTGTAGGTTGTCAGTTTCCTTTCTGACAATGTTTTTGTTTTTTTCCATACACAAAAGTTAGATCAATCATCCACTGAAATTCACAAGCTTGTTGTGTGGTTCGTACGATTTTATTTTTCTTTCGTGTTTGGATATGTTCCTGTTTGTTCCTAATGGCGTCTTTTCTGCTTCCTGTGTTGATCAATTGCATCACCATAAAGTTTGATGGTTCCAACTATTCACACTTACTCACTCGAAGCTAATACTTTTAAGCCCTAATGTGTCACACGTTCGTCCCCGTGTGAATAGTATTAACTTTGAGAGGTACAGCAACGACCATCAAGTTCTATGGCTTTTCTTGGTGTTATTGATGGATCTAAGAAGTTTCTAGATCCACCAACTAATTCTGTTGACAAGGGATATGCTGAAAAATATCTCAACGGAGCTTAATCATCTGTCAAAACCACGACTTTGGATGCTTATGATGCCTGGATTCAGACAGATCAACAAGCTTAGGTATTTCTCTTTTCACACCTCTCTCTGATTTCTATGTTGGTTGTCAATGGTATAATGACTTCCGCTCAAGCATGTGAGGCTTTGGCTACTAAATGTTATAATAATTACCATGCTCATCGTCTTCCTATTTGTGATTGCATGTATGGAATTCGTCAAGATGATCAATCTATTCAAGATTATTATACTCGTTTTAAGCATTATCTTGATGAATTGTGCAATATTGGTGACACTCTTTCAAATGATGATATTATTCTGTTACTTTTTCGTGGCGTGAATTCATCTTTCTCTGAGTTTGCATACATTTAAATAATTATTGATCATCCACCAGAGTTGTTTAGTATTGTTGCTAAAGTTGAGGCTCTTGAGTTTTCTCAAAAAACTCATTCGACTCCTACATCCGGACCAGTTTCTCCTACTTTCACTGCTTCCAAGCGATCTTTCAAATAGCCAGCTTGTGGCAGAAGAGGCTATTGAAACTGGCATGGTAGAGGTGGTCGTGGCCACGGCCGTGGAAAAGGAGCCGGTGATGGCTCTCCAACTCCAAGTGGCGGCGGCTTAGCTGCCTAGGGTGGCCGTGGTGGCACTTATCACTTCAAGTGGTGTTGCCGTCTTGGTTATCTTGCTCAGTTCGGTTGGAAGCTCTCTTGTATCCCATGATGACATTGCCAATTCCGCAGTTACATTTTAGCCGCAGTAACCCCATCAATATCATGTTGCTTCTGATTGGTATATGGACTCTGGAGCTACCAATCATATGACTACTACGTCTTAAAATTTGGATAGCATCCCTCCTTATAATGGTAATGGTCATGTTTATTTTGGCAATGGCTCTTCTTTCAATAATTCCTGTACTAGCAATTCCCGAATGTCTAATTCTCTTATTTTAGCTAACGTCTTAGTGGTTCTGAATATTACCAAAAATTTATTATCTATCAGCAAGTTATTCTGGGATCTGAATGTTGTTGTTTGTTATGATAATGATTCTTTTACTATCCATAACAAGGTTACTAAGGAGAGCGTGGGTCGAGGACACGGTGAGAGGGGTCTCTACATTTTAGACTATGGTGGTGTTGCTTGAGTTACTTTTATCAATGTAAATAAAGCTAAAGCCTCATTTGGGCTATGGCATAGTTGGTTAGGACATGTTCCTTTTCTGTTATTTCATCTTTGAGTAGAACTGGTAGTTTATTTGTTACTTGTTTGTTGCCTAAGCCCCATTTATGTTCTTATTGTGAGATGTCTAAAGGAAAGCGTATTTCTTTTAATAATAATTTAAAGCGTGCACCACGCATACTTGATTTAGTTCATTGTGATCTTTGGGGACCCTCACATGTTGTCTCTCACGTCGGGTACTCTTATTATGTCATTTTTGTTGATGATTTTTCTCGGTTTACTTGGTTATATCCTCTGCGGCCAAAGTCTGATTTTGTAGATGCTTATATGCACTTTGAGCCTCTTATTAAAGTATTTCAATGTGATGGTGGAACCGAGTTTCTGAATCATTCCATGCAATCACATTTTGCGTCTAAGGGCATTCATCATCAGCTTTCATGTCCTTACACTCCAAATCAAAATGGTCGTGATGAGAAAGCTTTTTCATATCACTGAGACTGGATTGTCGATGCTCTTTCATTCCGGCATTCATCATTCATTTTGGCATGATGATTTCTCTACATTATCCTACATCATCAATAGGTTGCCAACGTCAATTTTATCTAGTCATTCTCTGCTCTCTGTTATTTTTGGTACTACTTCTGACTACTCCAATTTTTATCCATTTGGTTGTCAAATTTTTCCGTATTACGACCTTATGTTGAACATAAATTGGCACCTCGGAGCATGTCCTGTATGTTTTTGGGTTACAGTCTGTAGTACAAGGGTTATCGTTGATTTAATCCTCTTACGAAGGAGTACATCGCTCGTCATGTTCAGTTTGAGGAGATGTTTTTTCTGGCCATCCGCACTGGTACTGCTAGGGATCTGCCTTCACTCAATGTCTCTGCCTTTTTGAAGCTTCGTATATGCCTTCGGAGGTGTTTGAGCCATTTGCATCAGCTAAATTACCCATTGTTTTAGATGATTCTGATTTACAGTCTGTACATGGAGCTTCGGTTTTTCTTGAATCATGTTTATATCTGCTGCATGCATCTCAGCAGCCCAGCTCAGAGCCTCACGTACCAAGCTCACCATCCACGTGTGCAGCTCACTTGCCACCAGCAGCAATGCCAACATCTCCAGTTGTGGCTCCAGTTGTGCCACCTCCAGACGTGTTGTCTCCAGCTGCTTCGTCGATGCGGTAAACCACGGCATCCGAGCCATAGGTATCAGGTTCAACATCAACTTCAGCATCAGATACCTCATCTTATCATCCAATGGTCACTCGCTCACGTACTGGCTCCCCCGGGTACAAAGATTTTTTCGACTATGATATTTCTAGTTTATCGAGTGTTTTATTTGCTAAGACCAAGCCAAGGAGTCATCGCTTGGCTGTTAAGGATCAGTAATGGATTGCTATCATGGATTCTGAAATGGAGGCTTTTGACACTCAAAAGACATGGGATTTTGTTCCTCGTGCTTCTCATGCCAATGTGATCAGTTCTAAATGGGTGTACCATTTGAAGAACAAGGTTGATGGTTTGCTTGATAGTCATAATGCAAGATTGGTTGCGCAAGGTTTTTCGCAACTACCTGGTTTTGATTATGATTATCTTTTTAGTCCTATGGTGAAGGCTTCTATTATTTGTACTATTTTATCTTTAGCTGTTGTTCGTAATTGGTCATTACGACTGTTGGATGTCAAAAATGCATTTTTAAATGGTATTCTTGACACCCTGGTTTATATGGAGCAGCAAGATGGATACAAAGACCCCATGCGTTGAGATTATGTTAGTTGTCTACACAAGGTCATTTATGGTTTGAAGCAGGCTCCTCGTGCTTGGTTTCAGCATTTTAGCTCTTTTGTTGTTGGCCTGGGTTTTGTATGTTTCATATACATCTTTATTTGTGTTGTCTCAGAGTGCCTCTCTCCTTTATTTGTTGGTTTATGTTGATGACATCATTCTTACCGAGAATAATGGTATTCTCATTCCTAAGTTGGTTGATTAGGTTAATCAAAAATTCAAGATTACCGATCTTGGCACTCTATAGTATTTCTTAGGTTAGGAAGTTGTTCGTACTTCTGGCAGCTTATTCCTTGGTCAAACTAGACACTCCATGGATATTTTATTGCGCCAGGGATGCAGGATTCCTCACCTGTTGTCATTCCTTTTGTCAGCTTCTTCACTCTCCCGGTAAGCCGTTAAAAAATCCTACACTTTATTGGTCTCTAGTTGATGAACTTCAGTATTTGTCGATTACGCGTCCAGACTTGTCTTGTGTTGTGAATACGGTCAGTCAATTCATGTGGGCTCCTACTAATGACTTCCAAGTTATTGCACGAATTTTGCGCTACGTGTGTGATATTCTTCATTATGGACTTCAGTTTCGTGCAAATTTGTCCGCTCCACAAATTCTGGCTTATTCTGATACCGGTTGGGCTCGTTGTATTAAGACTCGTGGGTCTACATATGGTTATGTCATTTTTCTTGGTGGTAACCTGGTGTCTTGGAATGCTAAGAAGCAACCTACAGTCTCTCATTCTAGTTTGAATCAGAATACCATGCTATGGCCGACACTGCTGCGGAATTAGCTTGGTTGATGAATCTTCTTTGGAATTTACATGTGTTTACTCGTGTGGCTGTCGTTTTTCTATGTGATAATAATAGTGCTCTCTTTCTGGCTCAGAATCTAGTTTCGCACAAGAGAGCCAAGCACATTGATATTGATTATCATTTTGTGTGTGAGATGGTGTCTTCTGGCAAGCTCAAGGTTGCTTATGTTTCTATGGACTTGCAACTTGTTGACATCTTTACAAATGTGTTACCTTGTCCTCGGTTTGAGTTCTTACCTTCCAAGCATTGTGTTGCGACAATCCTAGGTTTCGCTTGAGGGGGGGTAATAAAGATATAATTGACTTAGAATTTGGATAAAAAATGAATATTCTTTCTGATTGGTTTTGTATATATCTTGTTCCATATTTGTTTCTACTTTGTATACCATTTGTACTCACTATATAGCAATATACACAGCCACAGTTATTTGTGAATTTTACTTTCTATCATAAACCAACTATTTTATCACCTTTTCATGTTACTTATTTAAAAATTTTAAATCCATATTAATGGAGGGATATTCATTTGGTTCTCTAAACCTTTGTAAAGATATGAATATTGTTAATTTACGAAACGAGGGTTCAAAACTAAACTTAAATCCTTGTTGCAAAAGAAATTACAAAATGCAACCCAATTGTCTCTTCAAAATGTTGTTTGGGTCAACTAAGCCTGTAAATTTTTTGCCCGTGCTGGAATGAAATTAATTTGGCCCGAGCTCGTATTCGAACTCGAGCTCGAACTCAAGCTATGATTACATGTATTTTTCATTTTCTATATGATGTATACATTAAAGAAAATTGCGTTTTTAATCATATATTTTGTTCAAAAGTGCAGATATAACCTTGTAAAATCTGAAAGTGCAAATCTAACCCTGGAAATAGTTGACAGAAATGTCAACGATCAAATTGGCCGGAAATTGTCGAAATGATGATTTTTTACCCTTACATTAAAAATTAAAAAATTATAAATAGTAAAAGACACTATTGCCCTCCCTGCTTTTTAACACAAGTATTTTCATTTTTCATTTTTCTTTCTTTTTTCCATTTTTCTTGCTCTTGTGAAGACCGGCGGAGGTAAACTCGTGGCGCGGTGGTGAAACTCTCTAATCTCTTTCGTCCAACGCCATCATTCATTGTATTCGTCGGCATCACAGTGGCGGTGTCACGGTGGTGTCACAGCGGCTGCAGTAGGTGGCGGAGATGAAGATGATGAAGACGAAAATGTTTGAAGATGAAGAAGAAGGGGTATAATTGTCATACATTTTCATATTTGAGTCCATAGGTAATTGTATCTTTCATTTTTTGTCAAAAGTTGACTTCATTGAGTCAATGCTGAAATTGAGCAAAATGGGTATAATTGCACAATTTTACAAAAACATAGGATTCATTTCGTGCTTTCAGATTTTACAAGGTCATATCTGCACTTTCTTAATTTAATAGTCATTTTCGCACTTTTTCCTATACATTATGTTGGGTCGCAAATTTAACGAACCATATTAATTGAATTTGATCTCGAATATTATATAAGTTTGGCTCAAACTCGGCTCGAGATCAGTCAAATCAAAATTTGAATCGATATTTTAACCCTGTTTGCGAGTTTTTCATGAAGAGCCGATTCGTTTACACACATATTCGTTATGTTTATTTAAAAGAAAAATAATCGTTTACCTTATAACAGAAATTGATCCATTAACACCCATTGCCCAATCCAAAATTTATCCAATGGGTCATCTGTTACTCAAACTCAACATAATCCATTAATTATGGGTCATTATTGGATCATTATCCAATAAGTTTTACCCAATAAGTAAAAAGAAATGGGTAGTGTTTATAAATTGAAAAACCCAAGTCATTCAACACCCCTACTTAACACTAAAAATGTGATTTTACACGGAAGATTATGAAGCTGCAAGAAATGTAATTTAGTGAATGTTTCAACACTTGGTATCTGGAAACCACCAATTACCTCCTGTATGATCAAAACGTAAAAAGCTATACGGTTATACCGCATGTAGTATAACGCTACAAAACTATACTGCATACCTTTTTTTATATTAGGCCTTCCCAAGCCATAAAATAACACAAACAGAAATTAAATAGGTGAAGCCATAGCTTAGTTGATATATACAAGAGTGAGCCTTATGCTCATAAAGCAACCGTGGTTGCTTCCAAACATTGATTAATATGCAAGGATGAGTGGATATATATCGTCTCAGAAATCGGAACTTTCATGACAGATTTCGATTCAGACAAGAGCCTAGATTAAATTAAATAGTCAAGCAGAATGAAGCAAATATGTCGTGCATTAAAATATAAATAGATACCGAACAAAGAGAAGCATGGCGGTAATTGTGTTGATACAAGGAAAATGTTCAGCAACTAACTTCGTTTTTCTCCATAAAATAACTTGGGGTGAAAGTGAAACCTAAGCGTAGTAATTTAAGCTGGCTTTCTTCTTTGCTTGAACTTGAATGATACCCTCGTTGAAGTCCTCATGGTTCACCTGCACACACACAAGCCATACATAAGCACGATTGCTTCCTTCAAAATGATCAAAAGCCAAGCATCTATCTACGAACGCAAAGGATATGAGAGAGAGAGAGAGAGAGAGAGAGAGAGAGAGCGCAATGGACCTCAGTGGCATCGCGCCTGAGGGCCAACATTCCGGCTTCAACACAAACAGCTTTCAGCTGTGCCCCATTGAAGTCCTCTGTTGACCGAGCTAACTCCTCAAAGTTGACATCATGGTTAACATTCATCTTCCTGGAGTGAATCTGCAAGATCATAACATCATAGTGCTTAGATAAGGTTGTTATGTGGGAACAAAAAAAATATCCAGGGTAAAGGGCGCATGATCTACCTGCAAAATTCTAGCCCTAGCCTCCTCAGTAGGATGGGGGAACTCTATTTTACGATCAAGTCGCCCTGATCTCATCAATGCTGGATCTAAAATGTCAGCCCGATTAGTTGCGGCTATTACCTGTAAATAGGTCAAAAGAATGAGAACTTGAAGCATACCAAAACAATTGTACCAGAAGTTAAAAATAGCTTAGTAGAAGCTAAAAATATGCTTTCATCAACTTTGAAATGACAGAAATAGGACGAAGCCATTGAATTGCAGGAAGTGACAAGTTTAATGTTGGTAAAGCAACATCATCCCCATGACTAAACTAACTTCAAATAATTAGATACTGCTATCTGCCAAATATAAACAGAAAGCAGACAAAATATTGGGCTAAATTAAAGAAGAGATGACCTTTATCCGCTCATCACTGCTGAAACCATCAAGCTGGTTAAGCAGCTCCAGCATAGTCCGCTGGACCTCTCTATCCCCACTAACTTCACTGTGAACAAAGAAAATAGCTTAGTTTAGTAGGAAAAATGAAGCTACCATGCAGTCATTCACAGAATCACATACCCCACACACCATGCTACAGTGTAGTCATTCATAATGGTTCTGATTCATATGAAAATCAAGCATAAAGGCAAGAGAAGCCTACCTATCAAACCGCTTTGTACCGATAGCATCAATCTCGTCAATAAAGATGATGCATGGAGATTTTTCCTTAGCAAGCTGGAAAGCATCACGGACTAGTTTTGCTCCATCTCCAATGAACATCTGTATCACAACTTATTAGTTATATTACAAGCACCAAACCCTGAAACCCATAATACATGAGGCAGGATTGCATTTTAGTAAAGAAAAAGTAAAGCTAAAAACTACCCCTTCTTTTGAAAATAACTGAATAAAGTCTGGTTGAGTACCGGGGTATGCATGAAAAGATCAAAACAAACTAGAAGCACACTCGACAAGATGGAGACTCTCCCAAGAAGAAGGCGAAAAGTCACACCAGGGAGCGATTCTGGACTCGTAATGTTAATTGGAGTATCATATTTTTCCAGCACAGAAAAATTACACGATCATTACACGGCAATAATCATACATTAAAATAAAATGCGTACATAGCCACCTTGTTGTAGCTAGATTAGAATTGAAGAAAGATCTTGGGCTCATTAAACAGCAAAAATAACAAAACTTTTTCAAAAAACTATGAAATGTGACCATTCTTAAAATAGGAAAAAGGAAGAAGTAAACACAGAACTGCCTAGCCTATGTCAGCTTAAAACAGCCTCCACCCACAGAAAAGGCAGACCAGATAATCTTAGCAAGATAAGGGTCTTTGGTAATCAAAGGTAAGCCCATATGCATAATAACTGACCAACAAGAACCAATGTAAGAACATGCACTACACTTCCCTAAAAAAGAATGGCTGTCCACCAAGAGTCATAAAAAATAGTTAGTCACGCCACTAATCACATACCTGGACAAGCTGGGGACCAGCTAACTTGAGGAAAGTAGCATTTGTCTGGGCAGCACATGCTCGAGCCATCAAGGTCTTACCAGTTCCTGGAGGTCCATACAAAAGGACTCCTTTCGGTGGCCGAATTCCCAACTTTTGAAAACGCTCTTTGTGGGTCATTGGCAAAACAATTGCCTCAACAAGCTCTTGGATCTGCTTCTCCAGGCCACCAATGTCATTATAATCTTCAGTTGGCTTTTCATCAACTTCCATAGCCTTGACTCGAGAATCATACTCAGACGGCAAAGTATCCAAGATTAAGTAACTATCTTTATTCACACCAACCAAATCCCCAGGCTTCAATTTATCAGGGTCAACTAGGCCAACAACTGGTAGGAAGATTGTCTGCAATTAACACAACGTGCTGAGGAAATTCAGAAATGCATACGGACATTTTGCAACTACAAGTTTCATATCTAAGAACTCAAGGGCTTAAGTGATCACAAAAATAAGAAACCAACGTACCTGGCGAGTGGAAGTTTTCAATACAACACATTTTCCCTTACGTTGTGAGTCAAGGTCAATATTAGCACCATCTTCTTCAGCTTCTTCTTCCGGGTTCATCTCCAAAATCTAAAATGTAATATTATGCATTGATGATTAGCTAGCAAAACACCTGGAAACTTAGTTTCATTAAATCACCCCATTAATAAGGGATTAAACCAATAATGAACTCAGTGAAAGAAACCAAGAAAAATCCATGTTCGTTTTATCCTTTGCTCTATCTAAAGAACCTTTATAACTACATTAAAGCTAATAAAAATGGATTTGATCATGTGAACTCTCCAGGAATGAGATGGAAATGGAACACAAGCTCCATGTTATAATAAAGCGAACATGAAAGGATGAAATGAACATGAACATGGAGAAATGTTATCAGCTAAATTAGCTAATGAACATGAAAGTGAACATCTCTATCAGAGAATTGGTCCGCGATCCATCATTCTAGGCTCCAAAACTGAATTTGACAAATGTCTCAGTATTGTCAAGACAGGTAAAAATAGATTGAAGCTTAGCTAAGTGACTCTTCAGACAGGCATTTTATGCAGATGCGTAAAAACTACTAAAAAATTAAACATGTATCTTATGAACAAGATTCCATCTCCAAGCACTCATACCCAAAACAGTGACAGTTTCCCAAGCTCCCTTATTTCTAGTAACAGAACACAGATACGCAATGAAGACAGTTTCCATGAAACAGGCTTTGATCAAGAAATCTCGCAAGACTCCAAAACAATACAAAGGCACAATAAAAGCAAGACAAACACAGCTCATACACACACCAACATTTAGTAATCTTTCCATTTAGGCAACATCAGAAAGCCACAACTTTTTCATTCTCTGGAACGTGACAAGCATAGATAGTCCTCAAACAATAACCAACGGTAATCCCTAACCCTAACCCACCACCAAATTCAAAACAGCAACTAAGATTTAAGCACCATAATCAGCCAAAGCAGCTATCAAAATAAACTAGCAAAACCCTAGTAAAATCACCTCAATTAACAGGACCATAGTCTCCTAGACCTAGTACCTTTTTTTATTAAAAAAAAAAGAGAGAGAGAACAAAATAGATCCATTTCATTATATAGAAGCAAACTTTACACACAAAAAACCCCAGAAAAGGGGTAAAATCACCTCAACAATATTGCCGACTAAGTAGGGAAGCTGCTTGTTAAGTTTAATCTTCTCCTGATTTTCCTTTATCTTCTCTTTATACGAATCCAATTCCAGATTCGTTCTCTGGGACTCTTCCTGAAATTTAACCAAAATTAAGTTTCATTTTGATAAACCCTAATTAGGGAATCTGTTGTAGTGAAAGTCGAAAGAAGAAAGCACCTTGAGAATCCGAATCTCGTTGTCGAGGAGACGAGAGGCCCTCAGGATGTCTTCGGTGGACATGCCGGCCAACTGATCGTCTTCGAAATTGGTGTCTTCTAGCATTGCCTGCGCCATTGTTGGGTTGCTCCTGGATCGATGAAAAGAGGGTCGGGTCGGACTGTGCGTTTTTTTTCTTCTTGATATTACCTCAGGGGTCGGGACTTTCTATTGTTCAAATCAAATAGGCGATTGCTTGCTGAATGCTTTACGTTTTGAGGATTTACGAGTGAGAAAGTTGCGCTTCCTTTTTAGAGCATCTCCCATTGGTCAAACTCATTTGCAACTCTTTCGGTTTCATTTATTAAATATCAAATATCTTTCTTCCACCTCAATAATTAAAATCATAAGGAAATTTTTTCCCGGCTGACGGGGCCTGCCTTGTGCGGGCCCTGTTGTACCCACCGTAGGGTTAGGCGGGCTGACATGGCAGCGGGGCCTCCTGGTGTTCCTGCGAGTAGTGTTCCAGCACTGCGGCCATGGTACTGGGTCAGTGTGACTTACCTCTCATACGATGCTCGTGTGGTCGGGCGGTATGGGCACCCTAAGGCTAGGTGTGATAGCCCATAAGGAAATTTTTTCATTTTTCTCTCTACAAAAGGTAAAATTCATTTGCAAACATTTTATAAACCTCACTTGATTTTCTATGTGATACTCATTAATTATACATTTATCATTTAATTTAAATAAATTTACCTATGTAAATAAATTAAAATGTAAAATTTAATAATACCATTGTAATTTTTCAATTGAATTTTATTTTCTAAAATTTTATATTTAAAATTAATTTAAATTTTTAAAAATTATTTTATGAAGAAGAACTTTAAAAAATCATACTTTTTTAAAAGAATGTAATTTTAATTTTTAATAAGAATCAAAAATAAATTTTGAATTTTTAAAATAAAAAACATATTTTTTTAAAGATATTTTTCAATTTTTTAAATTGCATAAATTAATTTTTAATTTTCAGCTTTTTTTAAGTTGCTGCCACGTGGGCCAATAGGGGGGCTGCCATGTGGCAGCATGTCGCGCTAGGCCAGCAGAATATGGGTTTTGCATTCAACGTGCAATTATGTACTATGGGAACCGGTTTTAGCCAGAGGGAAGGTTGCCGTGGTTTCCCATTTGGGGAGGCCATTTGGAAACCCCAATTGTGGGGGGAAATAGTTCCAAAAAACAGTTTCAAATGGTCTAATCGTTAGTCGGTCTAAGGGTATGTGCAATGGGGGTTCCAAATGGCGAAACCTGAAAGCATCGTGACAACCGACAGTAGCAAGATCCACCATGAGCAACGATACGAGAACCGATCTTGAGACCCTCTTCCCCGAACCTTTCCCGCTATCAACCTCTACTTCCTCAGCCACCGCAAGATCGTCGCGCCGAGCAGCATCCCCATCGCCATCGAATCTGCTCCGCCCCGACCAACCCTCTTCGTCTCTATCACCTGCGACACCATCGAATTCCTCTTCCCCCTGACCCCATCACGCCACCGAATTCCTCCATTAACGCTACCTTTGTCCCTGATCCCATCAACACCATTGAATTCCTCTTCTTCACCCACCTCGCCCAAAATCGATGCCATCGAATCCTCCGGCGAGCCTCGCAGTGAACTAGTGAGCAGCAGCGGCGGCGGAATAAAGAACCAGCGGATAAAGGAAACCCTAAAAGAAAAAATAAAAGAAAATTAAGAGGAAAGGAAGATTAAAGAAAAAGAAAGGAGAAAGGAAAATTTTCAAAATTAAGGATTTTTAATTGAAAATATTTTTTTAATTAGTAAAATTACTGAAATACCCCTGGTTATATTGAAAAACCATTATGTTTTACCTGAAAACAACCTTTGAGACCAAACAAATAATTTTGCATTTGTTTGTTGCTGAACAAACGCAGTATTGGCCTTGGGGACCAACAGATGTATTGCATTATATTTGGGGGACCAAAAAATAATTTAGTTTTATTTATAAATTTTGATATTTTAAATTTTTTTTAAATTTATAGGAATCTCGTTGGAATAGATTTTAAAAAATACCAAATCATCCTATAAATTACATCAACTATAAAAATAACTCTGTTTAACTGTTAGTCGTTCTAAAATAAAACTGTGTTTACGAATTAATTTGGGTACTATTTTTAATTGCTAAATAATGCGTCTGGAAACTGATCAAGCCGCACTGCCGAGTCCCTTGGTCGCAATCTGCAAACAATCCCCGAAAGGTCTCAGGGATAAACTCTCTGGTGCTTAAGTAAGTAAAATACTTGAGTAGGTAACCAAAAGTCCAATATCAATAATGAATACGTACCTAGTATTTATACTGTATCATAAGAGTAACGCTCATCCTTAATTACAATAATTATCTCCCTGAATATATGGTAACTGTATACTCTACGTTATACTGCTTGTTTTGGGTCAAAACAAGCCCAAAACACCATCTGGGCTTTATTTCGGGCCAGCCCACCATCAAGAACCCCCAGAAAACTTAATGGAACCTCGAAGCTAATAAAGTCTGAGGTGTCTCGATCTTTATATCAAAACTCGCATGCTTTGAAGAGCTTCAAGGGTTATAGAGTTTTAAATTCTCATTACCCTCAAATGACCTTCTTAAGCTTTGAGGTACCATTTAGTTTTCTCTTTTTCTGTTTTCTGATGGAATTTCAATGGGTGTGCATGTCAGCCGGCTATGCAAAAGGTCACGTGAACAATAATAATTTTCAAAAAAGGTATGACAACTTTTGCTTGCCTATTCGAATTTTTGTCTTCCCTAAGAAAATCATTATTTTGGCCAACTTTTCAGGCTTTTTAACTCCCCACTTCTCCCACGTATTCTCACTTTATTTGCAGGTATATAGAGAAGGTTTCATCAACATTCTCCTCATCTACTCCCAGCCTTTCTCCTTCATCTTTCTTTTTCTCTTATCAGTAAGTTTCTTTGTTCTCCATCCTCTCTATTTCCTTTATTCTTCTTTACTATGGCTATCTCCGATGAGAAATCAAATGAGAGGGGGTACTCTAGAGAGGTTAGGTTTGAGGAATTGAGGTTTGAATCAGCCAGAAAAGTAAATTTAGATGCCTCCCCTAGCGACTTCGAACATTCTGGCCAAGATTATGATATTGAGGTTGATGAACGTGGCCTCACTAATTTTATTCCAATATCTGATATGCCTGGGGGAGGATACCCCCGTTTTTAGCCTCCGGGCCTAGGGAAAGGATATATCTAAAGATCATCCCGCGTGGGGGATATCGTGTTTAGCGATACTCATCCCGAAGGAGGAAGCTCCTCGAGAGTTCCGATAGTGGAAGAAGAAAGTGCACATGTTATCTTCTACCCTCGAGGCTGGGGAGAGGAAAGTTCAAGAGCTCTCTGTGGAAGAAGAGGAAACTAAAGAGTCCCTTGTGGTAGAAGAAACTCGAGAGCCTCTCGCTCATGAAAGGTCCTGGTCGGTGTCAGGAATTCTACAGTCACTACCTCATGGTCAAGGAATTCCTCCTGACGTAGAATTGCAACTATTAGGGGCAACAGGTTCTCCTGAAAATCCTTTTGAGGGGAGGTCGGTTGTACATCTGAAGTCAATTCCGTTCTAGGTTATGTTTTCCATTTCCTCCAATATTCTCAATGATACTCAAGGATTTTCAAGTGAGCCCCGCTCCAGTTCACCCTAACTCGATAATGACCACCATGTTGTTCTTGACGCAATGTCATAATCTCGGCATCAGGCCCGGGTACAGGTTATTTCATTTTTTATTTACCGTATCAGCCAGCGGTAATTATTCTGAGAAACACTTTCCACTAGGCTAAGGAGGCGCAAGTTTTTGACCATCCCCGACAATATGGGGAAATGGAGAGATGCCAAGAAAGGGCTCACTTTTAACTGTCTCAGGTAAAAGGTCCCCCAGTGGAACCCCGATGTTAAGATTTGTTTGTCTTGCCCATCTCAAGGGTATCAGGGATCAACTTCTAGCGTTACCTCTTTCTTATGCTGACTACTCCAACCCTGATAACTTGATTGGGGGGCAAGCTTGGCCCGTTGAGGTTTATGAAATGTATGTTTATGAACTTGCCAGAAAGAGGAAATTTCCAAGGCTACAACATAGCTCAGAATATGAGCCTAAGATGGGCCACAAGCGAATACGGCTAATTAAGGAGGCGGATAAGCCAAAGTGTTCCCTCGACCTAATCATCTGAGAGCCCCCTCTTGACGAATATATTGATTATTTTGATTCCGAAGGTGTTTTATTATGTCCTACTGTCCCTTTTCGTACTTTTGTTTTTTTAAAATCAGTTTTTTTCTAACTTCCTTTTAATCTTCTTCAGTAGGCAGGAGTTTGGGCAATGCAATGAACAAGATGGGGAGTAACAATAACCCTATGAAGGGTCATCTCCACTCCTACCCTTCCCTCCCTCCCCCCCCCCCGAGATTACCCCTTATGTGAAATCACCTATAAAACAGAAGGGTGAGAACGACCCCCCCCCTCGCTCTCGAGGGAAAAATGGGTAAAGATTTCTCAAGACAAGACTATCCAAGAGATCTCTTAAGGTCTTGATGTTGGGTCTAGCCTCGTGGCTCACTCGTTGATCCTTTCGGTCATACGGAAAAATGCTCTCGACTTTGTTGCCAAGAATCCCTAGGCAGGCCTCCTACCAAGAGGTTTTCTTTTATCATTATCATACTTTTAATTTACACATTTTTATACATTTCCAAACTTCTTCTAATCCTTCTACCTTTTTTAGGTAATTAAGGGTCTCGAAATGGTTTCTTTCTCTCTCACCTCCCTCCTTCGGGATTTGGGTTCCCAGTACACTTCTCTTTCCTCTGCTCAAGAGGAAAAAGATAAGAAGATTGCCTCACTGACGCTTGTACTTGAGGCTTCTAAAAAGAAAGCTGCTGACCTCGAGGTTGCAAACTAGCATCCCATCCTTGAGAAGAATGTCGATGTTGAAGACGCCAAACAAGCTTGGGATCTCGCAACTCAAATGGTTCTGTTGGAGGTGTTCAAAGACAAGATCCTCCAAAGCAAAGAACTTTTTGATCTCTTTGTCGACCTCCTTAACATGGCTAAATGTGTTGGGCGCAACCTCCTTCTCGAACAGGTTATCCGACCCAAAGTGTCTTCATCTCTTTCTGAGGAGGATATTAAATTTTTGAAGGGGGCCTCTAAATCTGAGGGTGTGGATCTGATTAACCAGAGGCGGGACAAGGCTGTCTACAAGGGGGGTTTGAACTTGTCCCTAGTAAACCATCTCAAGGCCTCGAGTAAATACCACTTCGCTGAGGAGATTCGCGTCATTCCTGACCCTGATGAAGAGTCGAAGGAGGTCAACGCTGAGACTGGGCCACATAATGACGTTTCAACAGAGGATAAGTCTTTAAATGTATGAAATACTATGAAACTTCAAACCAGTTGCGAAAATTCTGCTAGGACCAAGACAGAACTTGAATCTGGTAGAGTGGATTTAATGAGAACTATGTTAGTGTTGAGGAAGTGCTCTGAAGAATTAGAATCTTGGCGCAAGAAGACTCATCCATGCATAGTGAGTCTCGAGGAGGAGGTATCCAACTTGCTTTTAGCTTTAGAATCTATTAAGAAAAACTTGGACTCTACCAGAGGGGATTTAAAGGCTTGGCAAAATGGAAACCATCGCGGGTTTATAAAATTGCTGAAAGACATCGAGCGTAGAAAGTATAATAATGCTTTGCCCCTCGAATTTGTTGAGAACTGTGAATCCTCCAAGGCTTGTTATCAAGAATCAGTGCGTTAAATACTCAACAAATTTGGATCTCTCAAAAGGTGTCTTGCTGATGCCAACATGGCATATATCCTCGAGGGCCCGATTTATAGCTAGCCAAGGAGAAGTCTATGGATTCAGATCCCAAGTGGGAGAAATCGAACGGCTTTACAAGGTGGAGTTAGATAAAATTAACCGGCTAAATGAGGACCTCTCAAGAGAAAAGGCCACCGTCAGCGAGATTCCTTCCTTAGTTGAATAAGTTATTGCCGAGAACACTCGACTGGCAGATGAAAATAAGTTTTTAGAAAAGATCATCTCACAAATTCGAGAGGAGGTTTGTCTCTATGATCAGAGTCTTCAAGCTCACAACCTATTCCATGACGTCACTCACCCAAAACTTATTGATGACAAATCTCTTCTTCTATTTCTTCTTAAAGTGCACCACCACTAGGTTGTGAACAACCAAGTGGAATCAAAGGGCATTGATCACCAAGAGTAAGCTTCTAACGCCATTAGCGAATGGATACAAAGGTTACCTGTCGGATTTATTCATTTTTTTCTCATCACCAAGTCCCCTGGTATAAACTGTACTTTCCTGACCTTTGAATCATGAAAACGCTTCACCTTTTCTTTCACCTTAGCCTCATGGATCAAAGCCAACTTTTGTGCCCCCTTGACCATATCAAGGTCTAAGATCAATTCTCATTATTAACATTTTCTTCAGGCATTTCCATCATCCCCGGGCTTGGTACTCGTATTTCCACTGGAATTACAGCCTTGGAGCCATAGACCAAACTATAAGGTGTCTCCCCTGTGGTAGAGAATTCTGCAATTCTGTAAGCCCATAAGACACTGGGTAGCTTTCATATCCGATTCCCTGTAGTCCTCTCGAGTCTTACTCTGATCCCATTGAAAATGGTTTGATTAGTCACTTCTACATGGCCGTTTGCCTGAGGGTGGTATACGATTGTTACTTTCTACTGTATTCTGTATTATTCGCACCACTTCTTGAACGGGTCGTGGGAAAATTTCTTCCCATTATCCGTTATAAAGGTTCTCGGGATTTTGAACCTGCATGTGAGATTTTTCCAGAAAAAAGCAATCACCGATTTACCTGTCATATTAGTTAGAGGCTCTGCCTCTACCCACATTGTGAAATAGTCTATAGCCACAATTATGTACTTAAACTTCCCAGGGGTCTCAGGAAACGGCCCAACCAACTAAATACCCCACTTGTCGAACGAACATGAACTGTGAATATTCATCATTTCCTCCTGGGGAATGTGCTTAAACGGTGCATGCTTTTGACATTGATGACAGGCTTGTATGTATCTGTTTACATCTTTGAACATCATTGGCCAATAATACCCTGCTTGAATAAGTCTGCTTGACACTAACCTAGCACTTTGATGGCTTCCATATATACCCTCATGAGCCTCCCTGATAAAATAATTGGCTCCGTGGGGATTCATACATCAAAGTAGTGGTCGCAAATGTCCCCTTTTATGTAGGGTTCCACCCTGTAACACATACTTAAGGGCTTTAAGCTTAATTTTCTTGGCTTCCACCAAGTCTTCTAGCAGGGTCCCCTCTCGAAGATAACTCACGATGGGCGTCATCCAGCTATTCTCTTCTCTGACAACCATTACCTTCTACTCTTTGAAGCTCCAATTACTTAGAGCCTTAATGAGTAACTACCCTCTAGGCTTAGCTCCCAAGTCTAACAAAGCTAGCTTACTCAAGGCATCAGCCTTATGGTTTTTCTCTCTTGGCACCTGCTTCAAAACATAACTTTTAAAATTCCTAAGCAATGGCCTTACAACCTCCAAGTATCTTTGCAAATCACGCTCCCTGGCTTATACATCCTGTTAACCTGCTGAACCACAATTTGAGAATTACTAAAAATATCCAAGTCTTCCACCTTTAACTCAACAGCCAATTACAATCCTATGATCAGGGCTTCATAGTCAGCCTCGTTATTCGTTGCTTTAAAAGAAAAATGCAGTGCGTACGGATAATATTTTCCTTCTAGGTTAGTGAGCAGTACCCCTGCTCCGCTTCTTCCCGAGTGTGAAGAACCATCCACATATAGCTTCCAAATTTCCTTCCTTCGAGACCCCCCCCCCCTCGAGCTCAATAGGTTCAATGGTTTCCACTATGAAATCAGCCAAGGCTTGACCTTTGATCGCAGCCCTAAGCCGAAACTGTATATGATGCTCACCCAACTCTACTGCCCATTTCATCATCCTTCCCGGCACTTATGGTTTTAAGAGAAATTTTCTGAGGGGATAGTTTGTGAGAAAGACAATCGTGTGCCTCTGGAAATAAGGTCGCGATCTTCGTGCGACATGCACCAATGCTAAGATTAGTCCATTGAGGGCTGTGTAACTTGTCTCAGGTCAATGTAGGGATTGGCTTACAAAGTATATTGGATGTTGTACCCGGTCCTTTTCCCTTACCAACACGATACTAATGGCCAAAGGTGAAGCAGAAATATATAGAAAGAGTACTTCTCCTTTATCTGGTTTCATAAGAGTTGGTAACCCTCGAAGGTGCTCCTTCAGCTGTTGGAATGCCTGTTCACACTTACCAATCCACTCAAACCTCTTTGCCTTTCAAAGTACGTTGAAGAAAGGCAAGTGCTTTTCAGCCCCCTTTGAGAGAAATATACTTAAAGCCGCCAAATATCCAGTAAGCTTCTGCACGTCCTTCACATTTTGTGTTTTTCACCCTCAATAGGGCTTCAACCTTCTCTGGGTTGACATCAATTCCTCTCTAAAACACCATAAAACCAAGGAATTTTCCCGCTCCTACTCTGATCACACACTTGGCCAGGTCCAGCTTTAGGTTTGCGCTTCGAAGTCTCTCTAAGGTCTCCTTCAAATCTACTAAGAACTCTCCATGATCTCTACTCTCTTCCACTATATTGTCTACATATATCTTCATGTTCTTGCCAATCTCCTCCCTGGATAAATTATCTACTAGTCTCTGGTATGTCTCCTCTGCATTCTTCAAACCAATGGCATTTTCTTATAGCAGTACGTGCCTACATCTGTTATGAATGAAGTCTTTTCCTTATCTTCTTCTGCCATTAATATATGGTGGTATCCCTTGTGAGCATCAAAGAAAGCCAATACCTAATACCCCGCAATTGCCTCTACTAACTTGTCAATGGGCGGGTAGAGGGTAAATATCCCTATGGAAAGACCTATTAAAATCTGTGAAGTCTATTCACATTCGCCAAGTTCCATCATGCTTTGGGACCATCACCGGTTTAGCTAGCTACATTGGATAAAATACTTCTTCAATTACCTCAGCCTTTAACAGCTTACCCACTTCGACCTTGATTTTCTCTACCCTATTGGGTGCAAATAGCCTCCTCTTTTTCTTAATAGGTTTAACCGTTGGGTCAATGTTCAGCCTATGCACTGCTAACCTCGAAGGTACCCAGTGAGGTCTGAGGTATCCCATGAAAATACATTCTCATATTCACCCATTAAACTTCTCAATTCCTCCTTTATTGATTCGAGTACGAGCTTTCCCACAACTATTGTCCCTCTATCTCGAATGGGCACTTGATCAGTGTCTGTGAGGCTAACCCCTCCATGCACCGAGGCCACATCTTTCATTTTCCTTGCTTCCCTCAAAGTTTTTTGGTTAAAACTTTTGGCTACTGCTTGGTCCCCTCGTACCGAAGCTATTCCCTTGCTCATTGGAAACTTCATCATTAAGTGATATGAAGACCATACTACTTAAGCCTGACACATTCATGGCCTCCCCAAAATCACATTATATAGAATACGCATCAACAACTGTGAAATTGCATTCTATCACCACCCATTTATCGCTTTCTGAGACCCAAACTGATAAGGTAATCTCTCTTAGGGGATATATCGGGTTTCTGGTGAACCTCGATAGAGGGATGGTTGAATTTTACATATTATTTCTCCCTATACCTAGCTTATCAAAACATTCACCAAATAATATCTTGACTCCACTCCCATCATCAATAAAGATTCATTTCACTAAAGAGGTCCCAATTACGGCTGAGACAATCATAGGATCTGCATGCTGGATCTGATTTAGAACCGCATCCACTTAAGAGAAAGTTATTGTTTCATCATGTCGAAATCTCTTATGCCTCGGCTCTTCTGCGGTTCAAAAATCAACCTTCATGAATCAATTTGAAGATCTTTCGCCTACAATCCCACTTATCATGTTAATCACCCTACGGATTGGAGGATTTCCCCCCATTTTGATTCTCCTGATTGCCAGCTGGCTGTTCTTGTGGAGCTTCATCCCTTCATTCTTGCTCTCTATCTTGAGGTCCCTGGCCCTAAGGCCTTCTATCCCCTTGACCCCATTATTTTGGTAATTTCTCATGTATGGGGATTGATCATTTTGGGGCCTAGGAGGTTCACCTCGACTTCCGCGTCTAGGACCAGGACCTTGCAGTCATCTTTCCATTTCACACATGTCTATTTCCATTTTCAAATGAATGCAATCATTCGTATGATGGCCATAATCCTATGAAAATCACAGAATAAATTTTTGGACCTCATTCCTTCTTGATTGTTCAACATCGGTTGGGGCCACCTGAGTATCCCTTGATAAATGCTCAAGATCTGCGTTGGTCACCTGTTTATAGGTGTATACCTCTCGAAGGTAGGCCTTGCCATGTCCATCAATTTCTTTCCCCTAGAGTCACTATTTCTATCACTGCTTCTTCCTGGCTTATTAATTATACTCTCTCTCTTTCTTGTCATGGCCTCTTCCACCTTCGAATACTACTCGATAACCTCTTGAAGCTTCTACAGTGTTCGAGGGACGTTGGTGCTCAGTGTCTTATACAATTATAAATCTTGCATAGCCAACAAGTATCCTTGAATAACTTCATTTTCTGTGGTTTCCACAAACCCCAAACTCTTATCCACGTAACGATGGTAAAAGGCTTCCGTCATTTCCCCTGGATTCTGCTTCGTCTGTTACAACTCCAAGAGAGTTTTTGTAAATTTCTTCTTATGGGTGTATTGGCTTAACAATGCCGCACTGAAATCCCTGTAAGTATGCAGAGACCCTCTTAGTAATTTATTATACCATTCCTGGGCCTTCCCTCAAAGATAACTGCTCACCAGCTTACATGTTAACTTTTTGTCAAAGTCCCTCGAGTTCATCAGACTGAGGAATGTCTAAATGAACTCTCCAGGATCTGACTCTCAACTGTACGTGGGGAGGCCCTCTGGGGGTTTCGTATCCACTGACCATTGTTTCCCCGTTATCAATGGGGCAAAAGGCAACCCAGCCGCTTAGCCTAGTGGTCCAATCAACCTATCCAGCTCCATTTTCAGTGCATCTCCCATGTCCCATGCTAATCATCCCTGCTCTCCAGGAAAATTCAATCCTCTATTAGCATCTACATATGGCATCTGATACATGGACTGTTGTCTCATATACCCAGGATTAATCCAAGGTTCCTGAACTTACATGAGGTAATACATGCGTGCCATTGAACCCCTGACTAATAGGATAATTTGGCATCCATGCGCTACCATATCCTTGAAGCCCCTGAATTGCCTCTGTTCTTGATAGAGCTCCCGTGGAGTCTATCTGCATCAAGAGGGGGACAGAATATACTATCCCCGGTGGATATTCGGGGAAAGGGGGCTAAGGTCATACCTGATTCCCTTCTTGTGCGTATCCGAAATAAGGGAATGGAAACATGGGTTGAGATATGTTATCTACAGGCATCTCCATAACTGTCGAGGGTACCATATCTCTCATCATGCCCCTGGATACCGAGAGAGACGTTACCTGGTATCCGGAAGCCACTAGCATTTGGGCTGCTTGTGCTAAATCTGGCTGTGAACCAACTGTTCCTATGACCTAATTCGCCTGCACAGCCCGCTCATAAGCCTCAACATTGGAATCACCAGAAACTTTCGTAAAGCGACCATCTCTTTCATTGTATGACCTCACTGGTATGTCTTGTGCGACATTCATAACCCCCGCATCACATCCTGAATTATCCTCAACGGGTATCAGGGGTTTAGCTACATCCCGAGAGGCCTCGACAATTAGGGGGTTAGGTTTGGTAGAACCAGGCATTTCCCCTAGCCCGCCTGCCGAATCACCTACCGAAGCTGGCACTACTTCTCTCTCAACATTCTGGGATGCCAAAGGGTTAACCATCCTTCTTCTTCTTCCTCGATATGGGGATTGTATCTCGTATGTAGCACCTATCCCCTTAAACTTCAATCTCTCATTCCTTCGAGTATTTGTGGAAGTGGACATAAACCAAAGGACTCTAATTTGACTAAATCGGTCTCACCGAGCATGCCAATTAATACGTCTGGAAACCGATCAAGTCGCATTGCTAAGCTCCTTGGTCATAATCTGTAAACAACAAGCCCCGAGAGGTTCCAGGGGTAAACTCTCCGATGGTTAAGTCAGTAAAATACTCGTGTAGGTAACCAAAAGTCCAATATCAATAATGAATATGTATTTAGTATTTATACTGTATCGTAAGAGTAACACACATCCTTAATTGCCATATTTATCTCCCTGAATATATGGTAGTTGTATATTCTACGTTATATTCCCTGTTTTGGGCCAAAACAGGCATCTCCATAACTGTTAAGGGTACCACACCTCTTATCATGCCCCTGGATGCTGAGAGAGGCATTACTTGGTATCCAGCAACCGCTAGCATTTACAGTGCTTGTGCTAAATCCAGCTGTGAACCAATTGTTCCCATGATCTGATTCACCTGCACAACCCGCTCATAAGCCTCGACATGGGAATCACCGGAAACTTCTGTAAAGTGATAATCTCTTTCATCATATGACCTCACCGGTATGTCATGTGCAGTATTCACAACCCCTGCATCACATCCCGAATTATCCTCAACAAGTCTCGGGCATTCAGCTACATCCCGAGGAGACTTAACAATTTGGGGGTTAGGTACGGTAGAACCAGGCATTGCCTCTTATCCGCCTGTCGAATCACCTACCGAAGTTGGCACTACTTCTCTCTTAATATTCTGGAACGCCGAAGGGTTAACCAGCATTCTTCTTCTTCATCCTTGATATGGAGATTGCATCTTGTTTGTAGCACATGCCTCCTTCAACTTCAATCTCTCGCTTCTTCGAGTATTCGTGAAAGTTGACTTAAACCAAAGGACACTAAGTTTACTAAATTGGTTCCACAATGCATGCCAATTGATGCGTCTAGAAACCGATCAAGCCACAACGTTGAGTTATTTGGTCACAATTTGCAAAAAAACAAGGCCCGGGAGGTCCCAGGGATAAACTCTCTGATGCTTAAGTCAAAAAATACTCAAGTAGGTAACAAAAAGTCCAATATGAAAAATGAATACGTACCTAGTATTTATATTGTATCATAAGAGTAACGTGCATCCTTAATTACCGTAATTATCTCCCTGAATATATGGTAACCGTATATTCTATGTTATACTGCCTGTTTTGGGGCGTAACAAGCCCAAAACATCTACTGGCCTTTATTTTGGGCCAGCCCATCATCACTAAATGAATCCACCTAATCGTTAGACCACCCTAACGAGCTCCTTTCTACTCTCTCCGTGTTATGGATCACCCTTGTTGGGGTTAATCGTGCAGCCTAATTATGCTAGATTGCAACGACTACAGTCGGATTCCTACGTACGTTGCACTTAGTGAGATTGCTCCCAGCACACAAAACCCTTAGAGGGTTGTAGACAAGTATGCAGCCAAAACATACAAGCTTAGATTGGGAGCACAAGTCGACAAATGCAACACGTCCAATATAAAGCCCTTTCAATCTATTTCAAAAGGTAATTAGATGTGGGTGGTTCGGTACTTCACATATATGGTGTACGCAAGTGACAACTATAAGAACAAAATAATGTCAACGAAAATAAAGGCGTGTTGGCTTGTACATCCAAGAAAGAAACTAATCTAACTAACTAGTTAAGTTATTACAAGCAAAAGAGAATGCTATCTATGATAAGGAGTCTAGTACAAGTCTTCTTGGGTCGTGAATCAACACTAAGTATGCTGGTTTGGCGGGCAACCAGGCGTTGCGTGTACATGCATTGGACACGAATGATTTGACCTTGTGCACAGTGCGATGCGAGCGCAGAGGGGGGCGACATGTGCTGAAGCAGATAGGCAAACAACATTGAATGAGCAAAAGGCGTGTGCGGCACGGTTTAGGGGTACCAGTTTGCATGGACTGGTTGAGCGGGGGGGGGGGACAAAATGTTTTAATCATGCATACGAGCATGGGGTTACGTTGAGGTTGGGTGATAAGCCTAATCTCATAATGTACTCCCTCACTCGATTTCACAAACGTCCCTTGAGCAATCAATTTTCCAAGGTTCTTCCCTACCCACACTTTTCTCGTACACTTCTACCTTAAGAAAGGGTTAGATTTATTTGTTGGCACTGGTGTACTCTGATGTAGCTGTGGTCCTCGGCTTCTTTTCAGTTTTGGCTTGAGTTGGCTTGATTTTATAGCACACATTCTTTGATTGACGACCGAAAGGATGCCCAAATCTCGATAATGTCTGGTATGTGTCATCATATGTTCACGTTTCTGCCTCCTATCTTCTGAAACAATAAGAGGTTGCTGATGTGTATGATGAATTGTTTTTCCCCATAGGAGTATACAAAGTTTAACTTATGTAACCAACTCAAAACGGGAGTTTAATAGGTGCTAATATGGTGGTATTTCATCACACTTATTCCCTTGGAGGACAGAAGATTCCATTGGCACATGCACGCAAAGTATCCATCACTCGAATCCCCAATGTCTCGAACCCCTCCACCTGGAAATTCACATCTCGAATGGGTACCTCTCAAACCCATACAATCAAACCCCTCCATCTGAAACTTAACTTCTCAAATGGGTTCCTCTCGGATAGGTACATCTTGAATAGGTACCTCTTGAATGGATCTATTGGAACCCCTCCACCTCAAACATCACCTCTTAAATGGGTACCTGATGAACATATCCAATGGAACCCCTCCCTTCGAGGACAGATTACTCCATCCCTTCGAAGGCCGAGAACTCAAAAACTTTGAGGACTGAAGACTACATCCCTTTAAGGGCCGAGAATTCAACCCCTTCGAGGACATAAGCCTCCATCTCTTCGAGGGCCTAGAACTCGACCCCTTCGAGGACAGAAAATTACATTGGCATGTGCACGCTAAGTATCCATCACTCGAATCCCCATTGTCTCGAACCCCTCCACGTGGAAGTTCACATCTCGAATGAGTACCTCTCAAACCCATCCAATTGAACCCCTCCATCTGAAACTTAACTTCTCGAATGGGTTCCTCTTGAATCGGCACATCTCAAATAGGTACCTCTCGAAAGGAAACCCTCCACCACAAACATCACCTCTCAAATGGATACCTCTCGAATATATCCAATGGAACCTCTCCCTTCGAGGATAGAAGACTCCATCCCTTCGAGGGCCGAGACCTCAACCCCTTCGAGGACAAAAGACTCCATCCCTTCGAGGGCCGAGAACTTAACCCCTTCGAGGACTTAAAACTCCATCACTTCGATGGCTAAGAAATCAACCCCTTAGAGGGGCGAGAGCTCGACCCCTTCCAGGACAGAAGCCTACATCCCTTCGAGGGCTTAGAACTCGACCCCTTCGAGGACAGAAGATTCCATTGGCACATGCACGCTAAGTATCCATCACTCGAATCCCCAATGTCTTGAACCCCTCCACCTGGAAGTTCACATCTCGAATGGGTAACTCTCGAACCCATCCAATCGAACCCCTACATCTGAAACTTAACTTCTCGAACGGGTTCCTCTTGAATCAGTACATCTCGAAGAGGTACCTCTCGAATTGATCGAATGGAAACCCTCCACTACAAACATCACCTCTAGAATGGGTACCTATCGAGCATGTCCAATGGAACCTCTCCCTTCAAGGACAGAAGACTACATCCCTTTGAGGGCTGAGACCTCAACCCCTTCGAGGACTTAAGACTCGTTCCCTTCGAGGGCCGAGAACTCAACCCATTCGAGGGCTAAAAACTCCATCCCTTCGAGGGCCGAGACATCAACCCCTTCGAGGGGCGAGAGCTCGACCCCTTCAAGGACAGAAGTCTCTATCCCTTCGAGGGCCTAAAACTCGACCCCTTCGGGGACCGAAGATTTCATTGGCACACGCACGCTAAGTATCCATCACTCGAATCCCCAATGTTTCAAACCCCTCCACTTGGAAGTTCACATCTCGAATGGGTACCTCTCGAACCCATCTAATTGAGCCCCTTAATCTGAAACTTAACTTCTCGAATGGGTTTCTCTCGAATCAGTACGTCTCGAATAGGTACCTCTCGAATGGAAATCCTCCACCATAAACATCACCTCTCGAATGGGTACCACTCGAACATGTCCAATGGAACCCCTCCCTTCGAGGAGAGAAGACTTCATCCCTTCGAGGGTTAGAGACCTTGACCCCTTCGAGGACAAAAAACCCCATCCCTTCAAGGGCTAAGACCCTGACCCCTTCGAGGACGTAGGACTCTATCACTTCGAGGGCCGAGAACTCAACCCCTTCGAGGACTGAAGACTCTATCCCTTTGAGGGCCGAGAATTCAACCCCTTTGATGGGCAAGAGATCGACCCCTTTGAGGACAGAAGTCTCTATCACTTTGAGGGCCTAGAACTCGAACCCTTTGTGTACAGAAGATTCCAATGGAACACGCACGCTAAGTATCCATCACTCGAATCCCCAATGTCTCGAACCCCTCCACCTGGAAGTTCACATCTCGATTGGGTACCTCTCGAACCCATCCAATAGAACCCCTCAATCTGAAACTTAACTTCTCGGATGGGTTCCTCTTGAATCGGTACGTCTCGAATAAGTGCCTCTCGAATGGATCGAATGGAAACCATCCACTACAAACATCACCTCTTGAATGGGTACCTCCCTAACATGTACAATAGAACCCCTCCCTTCGAGGACAGAAGACTCCATCCCTTCGAGGGCCGAGACCCTGACCCCTTTGATGACGTTAGACTCCATCACTTCAAGGGCCAAAAACTAAACCCCTTCGAGGACTGAAGACTCCATCCCTTCAAGGGCAGAGACATCAACCCTTTCGAGGGGCGAGAGCTCGAACCCTTCGAGGACAGAAGTCTCTATCCCTTCGAGGGCCTAGAACTCAGCCCCTTCAAGGACAGAAGATTCCATTGGCACACGCACGCTAAGTATCCATCACTCGAATCCCCAATGTCTCGAACCCCTCCACCTGGAAGTTCACATCTCGAATGAGTACCTCTAGTACCCATCCAATTAAACCCCTCAATCTGAAACTTAACTTCTCGAATGGGTTCCTCTCGAATCGATACATCTCGAATAGGTACCTCTCGAATGGATCGAATGGAAACCCTCCACAACAAACATCACCTGTCGATTGGGTACCTCCCTAACATGTCCAATGGAACCCCTCCCTTCGAGGACAAAAGACTCCATCCTTTCGAGGTCCGAGACCTTGACCCCTTCGAAGACGTAAGACTCCATCACTTTGAGGGCCGAGAACTCAACCCCTTCGAGGACTGAAGACTCCATTCCTTCTAGGGCCGAGAAATCAACCCCTTCGAGGGGCGAGAGCTCCACCCCTTTGAGGACAGAAGTCTTTATCCCTTCGAGGGCCTAGAACTCAACCCCTTTGAGGATAGAAGATTCCATTGGCACACGCACGCTAAGTATCCATCACTCGAATCCCTAATGTCTCGAACCCCTCCACCTGGAAGTTCACATCTAGAATGGGTACCTCTCGAACCCATCCAATTGAACCCCTCAATCTGAAACTTAACTTCTCGAATGGGTCCTCTCAAACCAATACGTCTCGAATAGGTACCTCTCAAAAAGATCAAATGGAAACCCTCCCCTACAAACATCATCTCTCGAATGGGTACCTCTCGAACATATCTAATAGAACCTCTCCCTTCGATGACAGAAGACTCAATCCCTTCGAGGGTAGAGACCTCGACCTCATCGAGGATAGAAGACCATATCCCTTCAAGGACCGAGACCCTGACCCCTCCGAGGACGTAAGACTCCATCACTTTGAGGGCCGAGAACTCAACCCCTTTGAGGACTGAAGACTCCATCCCTTCGAGGGCCGAGAATTCAACCCCTTTGAGGGACGAGAGATCGACCCCTTCGAGGACAGAAGTCTCTATCCCTTCGAGGGCCTAAACTCAACCCCTTCGAGGATAGAAGATTCCATTGGCACACGCACGCTAAGTATCTATCACTCGAATCCCCAATGTCTCGAACCCCTCCACCTGGAAGTTCACATCTCGAATGGTAACCTCTCAAACCCATCCAATTGAACCCCTCAATCTGAAACTTAACCTCTCGAATGGGTACCTCTCGAATCGGTACATCTCAAATTGGTACCTCTCGAATGGATCGAATGGAAACCATCCACCACAAACATCACCTCTCGAATGGGTACCTCCCTAAAATGTCCAATGGAACCCTTCCCTTCGAGGACAGAAGACTCTATCCCTTCGAGGGCAGAGACCTCGACCCCTTCGAGGACAAAAGACTTCATCCCTTCGAGGGCCGAGACCCTGACCCCTTCGAGGACGTAAGACTCCATCATTTCAAGGGCCGAGAACTCAACCCCTTCGAGGACTGAAGACTCCATCCCTTCGAGGGCCGAGACATCAACCCCTTCGAGGGCCGAGAGCTCAACCCCTTCGAGGACAGAAGTCTCTATCCCTTCGAGGGCCTAGAACTCAACCCCTTCGAGGACAGAAGATTCCATTGGCACACGCACGCTAAGTATCCATCACCCAAATCCCCAATGTCTCGAACCCCTCCACCTGGAAGTTCACATCTCGAATGGGTACCTCTCGAACCCATCCAATTAAACCCCTCAATCTGAAACTTAACTTCTCGAATGGGTTCTTCTCGAATCGGTAGGTCTTAAATAGGTACCTCTCGAATGGATCGAGTGGAAACCCTCCACCACAAACATTACCTCTCATATGGGTACCTCCCTAACATGTCCAATGAAACCCCTACCTTCGAGGACAAAAGACTCCATCCCTTCGAGGGCTGAGACCTTGACCCCTTCGAAGACGTAAGACTCCATCACTTTGAGGGCCGAGAAATCAACCCCTTCGAAAACTGAAGACTCCATCCTGTCGAGGGCTGAGACATCAACCCCTTCGAGGGGCGAGAGCTTGACCCCTTCGAGGAAAGAAGTCTCTATCCCTTCGAGGGCCTAGAACTCGACCCCTTCGAGGATAGAAGATCCCATTGGTACATGCACGCTAAGTATCCATCACTCGAATCCCCAATGTCTCAAACCCCTCCACCTGGAAGTTCACATTTTGAATGGGTACCTCTCGAACCCATCCAATTGAACCCCTCAATCTGAAACTTAGCTTCTCTAATGGGTTTCTCTCGAATCGGAACGTCTGAAATAGGTACTTCTCAAATGGATAGAATTGAAACCCTCCACTACAAATTCGACCTCTCGAATGGGTACCTCTCAAACATGTCCAATGGAACCTCTCCTTTCGAGGAAAGAGGACTCCATCTCTTTGAGGGCCGAGACGTCGACCCCTTCGAGGACAGAAGACTCCATCCCTTCGAGTGCTGAGAACCTAACCCCTTCGAGGACTTAAGATTTCATCCCTTTGAAGGCCGAGAATTCAACCCCTTCGAGGGGTGAAAGCTCGACCCCTTCGAGAACAGAAACCTCCATCCCTTCGAGGGCATAGAACTTGACCCCTTTGAGGATAGAAGATTCCATTGGCACACGCACGCTAATTATCCATCACTCGAATCCCCAATGTCTCGAACCCCTCCACCTGGAAGTTCACATCTTGAATGGGTACCTCTCGAATCCATCCAATTGAACCCCTCCATCTAAAACTTAACTTCTCGAATGGGTTCCTCTCAAATCGATATGTCTCGAATAGGTACCTCTTGAATGGATTGAGTGGAAACCCTCTACCCCAAACATCACCTCTCGAATGGGTACCTCACAAACATGTCCAATAGAACCTCTCCCTTCGAAGACAAAAGACTCCATCCCTTCGAGGGCCGAGACCTCAACCCCTTCAAAGATTTAAGACGCATTCCCTTCGAGGGCTGAGAACTCAACCCCTTTGAGGACTAAAGATTCCATCCTTTCGAAGGCTGAGAATTCAACCCATTCGAGGGGTGAGAGCTTTAACCCTTCAAGGACAGAGGCCTCCATCCTTTCGAGGGCCTAGAACTCGACCCCTTCGAGAACAAAAGATTCCATTGGCACATGCACGCTAAGTATCCATCACTCGAATCCCCAATGTCTTAAACCCCTCCACCTGGAGGTTCACATCTCGAATGGGTACCGCTCGAACCCACACAATCGAACCCTTCTATCTGAAACTTAACTTCTCGAATGGGTTCCTCTTGATTCGGTACGTCTCTTATAGGTACCTCTCAAATGGATCAAATGGAAACCCTCCACCACAAACATCACCTTTCGAATGGGTACCTCTCAAACATGTCCAATGGAACCCCTCTCTTTGAGGACAGAAGACTCCATCCCTTCGAGGCCGATACCTCGACCCCTTCGAGGGCTTAAGACTCTATCCCTTCGAGGGCCGATATCTCAACCCCTTCAAGGACTGAAGACTCTATCTCTTTGAGGGCTGAGACAACAACCCCTTCGAGGGGCGAGAGCTCAACCCCTTCGAGGGGCGAGAGCTCAACCCCTTCGAGGGGCGAGAGCTCAACCCCTTCGAGGGGCGAGAGCTCGACCCCTTCGAGGACAGAAGTCTATATCCCTTCGAGGGACTAGAACTTGACCCCTTAGAGGATAGAAAATTCCATTGGCACACGCACGCTTTGTATCCATCACTCGAATTCCCAATGTCTCAAACCCCTCCACCTGGAAGTTCACATCTCGAATGGGTATCTCTCGAACCCATCCAATTTTAATCTGAAACATAACTTCTCGAATGGGTTCCTCTCGAATCGGTACGTCTCAAATAGGTACCTCTCGAATGGATTGAATGGAAACCCTCCTCCAAACACATCACCTCTCGAATGGGTACCTCTCGAACATGCCTCCATTCGAGGACAGAAAACTTCATCTCTTCGAGGGCAGAGACCTCGACCCCTTCGAGGATAGAAGACTCCATCCCTTCGAGGGCCGAGACCCTGACCCCTTCAAGGACATAAGACTCCATCACTTCGAGGGCCGAGAACTAAACCCCTTCAAGGATTGAAGACTCCATCACTTCGAGGGCTGAGAACTCAACCCCTACGAGGACTAAAAACTCCATCTCCTTAAGGGTCGAGAATTCAACCCCTTCAAGGGGCGAGAGCTTGACCTCTTAGAGGACAGAAGCCTCCATCCCTCCAAGGACCTAGAACTCGACCCCTTCGAGAACAGAAGATTCCATTGGCACATGCACGCTATGTATCCATCACTCAAATCCCCAATGTTTCAAACCCCTCCACCTGGAAGTTCACATCTTGAATGGGTACCTCTCGAACCCATCCAATCGAACCCCTCCATCGAAAACTTAACTTCTCTAATGGGTTCCTCTTGAATCGGTACGTGTCAAATAGGTACCTCTCGAATGGATCGAATGGAAACCCTCCACCACAAACATCACTTCTTAAATGGGTACCTCTCAAACATGTCCAATGAAACCTCTCCTTTCGAGGTAGGAAGACTTCATCCCTTCGAGGGCCGGGACCTCGACCCCTTCAAGGATAGAAGACTCCATCCCTTTGAGGGCCGAGAACCCAACCCCTTCGAGGACTTAAGATTCCATCCCTTTGAGGGCCGAGAATTCAACCCCTTCGAGGGGCAAGAGCTCGACCCCTTCGAGAATAGAAGCCTCCATCCCTTCGAGGGCCAAGAACTCGACCCCTTCGAGGACAGAAGATTCCATTGGCATATGATAAGTATGCATCACTCGAATCCCCAATGTCTTGAACCCCTTCTCCTGGAAGTTCACATCTTGAATGGGTACCTCTTGAACCCATCCAATCGAACCCCTCCATCGGAAACTTAACTTCTCTAATGGGTTCCTCTCGAATCGGTACATGTCAAATAGGTACCTCTCGAATGGATCGAATGGAAACCCTCCACCACAAACATCACATCTCGAATGGGTACCTCTCGAACATGTCCAATGAAACCTCTCCTTTAGAGGTAGGAAGACTCTATCCCTTCGAGGGCCGGGACCTCGACCCCTTCGAGTACAGAAAACTTCATCCCTTCGAGGGCCGAGAACACAACCCCTTTGAGAACTTAAGACTCTATCCCTTCGACGGCCAAGAATTCAACCCCTTCGAGGGGTGAGAGCTCGACCCCTTCGAGGATAGAAGCCTCCATCCCTTTGAGGGCTTATAACTCGACCCCTTCGAGGACAGAAGATTCCATTGGGACATGCACGCTCAGTATCCATCACTCGAATCCCCAATGTCTCGAACCCCTTCACCTGGAAGTTCACATCTCGAATGGGTACCTCTCGAACCCATCCAATCGAACCCTCCATCTGAAACTTAACTTCTCGAATTGGTTCCTCTCGAATCAGTACGTCTCGAATAGGTACCTCTCGAATGGATTGAATGGAACCCCTCCACCACAAACATCACCTCTTCAATGGGTACCTCTCGAACATGTCCAATGGATCCTCTCCCTTCGAGGACAGAAGACTCCATCCCTTCGAGGGCCGAGACCTTGACCCCTTCGAGGACAAAAGACTTCATCCCTTCGAGGGCCGAGAACTCAACCCCTTCGAGAACTTAAGACTCTATCCCTTCAAGGGCCGAGAATTCAACCTCTTCGAGGGGTGAGAGCTCGACCCCTTCGAGGATAGAAGCCACATCCCTTCGAGGGCTTAGAACTTGACCCCTTTGAGGACAGAAGATTCCATTGGCACATGCACGCTAAGTATCCATCACTCGAATCCCCAATGTCTCGAACCCCTCCACCTAGAAGTTCACATCTCGAATGGGTACCTATCAAACCCATCCAATCGAACCCCTCCATCTGAAACTTAACTTCTCGAATGGGTTCCTCTCGAATTGGTACATCTCGAATAGGTACCTCTCGAATGGATCGAATGGAACCCCTCCACCTCAAACATCACCTCTCGAATGGGTACCTCTCGAACATGTCCAATGGAACCCCTCCCTTCGAGAACAGGTCCATCCCTTCGAGGCCAGAAGACTCCATCCCTTCGAGGACATAAGCACAACCCCTCGAAGGCCACCGCTCGAACCCATCCAGTCAAACCCGTCCAACTGGAAATTCACATCTCGAATGGGTACCGCTCGAACCCATCCAATCGAACCCCTCTACCTGAAAGTTCACAACTTGAATGGGTACCTCTCAAACCCATCCTATCAAACCCCTCTGCCTAGAAGCTCACATCTCGAATGGGTACCTCTCGAGTAGGTACCCCTCAAATGGGTGCCCAAAATAACGTCATTTTGGTCGGCCACCTGGCAGCACATGTAGCCACACATGGAGGTGCCGCAACTTTTGACAAATGGGATGCACAAAATGACAAAAGTGTTTCCCAAAATGACTTCGTTTTAGGTGGCCACTTTAGAGCACAGGCTGGGGCACACGTTCGGCCTATCCTGGAAATGACCACTATGCCCCTGACGATGGTTGACACAAGCGTGCCGTTTCCAAGTATTCCTTTTATATAGTAACCAGATGAAACAATATAAAACTTGATCAAGTATTTTTGTATTTATATTATTCACTAATTAGCGTTATTTAAAGATCGGGTTGATGCACCTTTGACTTGTTTATATTCAAGTTACACAAATTGACCCGTATAATCTGCTAATCCAATTAACCTAGTCTATATTCATAATTTTGTGAGTTTTTTTTAAAGATAACGTACTACCTCTGTTTCGTTAGATGTGGCATCATAACCTAAGGTGTTTGTATTGAGTTGCATGAAATTAGTGAATAAATTTGAAGTTAGAAAGGAAAAAAGTAGAATGAGCAGATGAAATTGAAGAAATCTTGTCATGAAAGGGAAGTGTGTCAAATTCATAAAAACAACCAAAAAAAGAAAGTGTGTCACACCCAATGAAACAGAGAAAGTACAAGAAACCAAATTACATATAAACATCTTATTCTGGGACCTAACTAGAATACATCACCATTGAATCTATTGAAGCTCATTAAAGCCTGAAACTCCATCCATTTCAATAGCTAGGGACGCCATCCTGGAAACACCCAAACGATGCACCACCAATGAACCGCCGCCACTAGAACTAGAACCATCATAATCTCATCTCCATTAATCACTTACAGATTGGAAAATCACAGTGGGGACCACCGACATGGTCCCATAATGCTAGGTAACCTCTATCAAGAAATTGCTCTAACAGTCACAATTCTTGACAGGGATGTGGTTTAAACCATGAACCTCTCAGTTATAGAGAGTATGGAATACCACTAAACCAAGTCCAATTCACAATTCTTTCTTATTTAAGAAGGACCGTTGTGGAGTTTTAAGAGCCACTCCTTAATAAGAGCATCTCCAATGTTAAGCTAGAAGTGGTTGTATCTTGACTTGTCATATAATCTTTTCAAGCTAATGATGTAGTAAGCTACACACTCCCACAGTGGTAAGATAGATTCATGTGTAGTTTGATAGGTCCCACTGTTTTACCATATTTATCTTTGGTTCGAATTAAATATAAGTGTTGAATGTCTAACAATAATGATAAATGAATTGAGCATAATTGTTACACTTTAAGTTTAAATTTATTTAAAGCAAAAAATATAAATTAAGCATTATTTTATAAAATTATGATTTTACTTTTCGAGTTGTATATGAATCGAATGTGATATAATTTTGATTTCTTATTAGCTCTATTTTTTATATTATTATAAATAACTATAACTATATAATTTTCTTATATAAATAATTATATATATATTTTTATATAAATGATTTTATATAAAAATCTTATATGAATATTTATATAACTTTGTTTAAATTTCTTATAAAAAGAGTTTTATAATTTTATAAATTTGTATAAATTTCTAATAAATAATTGTATAAAGGTTTGAAATTTAACACCTTTTAACCATACATGTATTATACATAGTGTGTTTTTCCAATGCGCAATGACTAGAAAAAATAGTTTTTTTTATTGTTGTAAAACATAATTTTATTTTCTCATCATTATATTAATTATATTTTTATAGACTTATTATTGTTATTGTTAAATGTGAGATTGTACACTTGATAATATGGAGATTGTGCTACATGATCCAACCGAATTGCATGTGGAATATACTTTCTGCAATTGAAGATGCATCTGACATCAAGCAGATGGCTCCCTCAAGGTACAGTTGCTTGAAAGCTGCAGACATGTATTTTGCAACAACAGTATGCTACACTGATGTGGAATTTTGTAAGCAGGTCCAAAAACACACCGTTTGAGATGCTTTAAGGAGTTGCTCCCTTAATTAAGGAGTTGCTCCCTTAATTAAGGAGTTGCTCCCTTAATTAAGGAGTTGCTCCCTTAATTAAGGAGTTGCTCCCTTAATTAAGGAGTTGATACCTTAATTAAGGAGTTTTTGTGAAATGTCAACCAATCACATGGCTTATTTTTGTATTTTAATGAAGGCAAAGTCTTGGGAAAGATCGTCTTTCCATAGGTATATGGAAAAACGGGGTTGAATTAGAATAATAGAAATATAAAGGGTTTTAGTTGCAATGTTAAAAAATTATTATACAATGTGCAGTAATTATAAGTTTATGACCCGATTAATGCAATCCAAAAAATTTTATCTTTATTTCTTCTAATTTGCAGTTTAAACCTTAGTCTTTCCATAATTCATGGAAAGACCGTCTTTCAAGAGATGGAGAATTTAATTAATTATAATTTAAAATGAAAAAGAAATGTCTGAGAAGTGCTTATTTAAGGAGGTCCATTGGTTATAGTTGTTTCTTACCTACTCCCCCTGTCCCAGCTAGAGTTGCACTTTTTGCACGTTCTTCCAGATACATGTTTGACCGTTAATATGTTTATCTACGTATAATAACGACAAATAAAAAGTTGATGTTTAGAAACTACTTGTTACGACGAATTGAACAATATCATATACGATAGTATTATTGTTCATATATCTATTCAAATATGTAATTAAATTTGATAGAGAATAGTGTTCAAAAAATAAGAGTGCAACTTCAGTTGGGATGGAGGGAATAGTTTTTATCAAAATTCATGATGTGGCACTTAAGAAATGATCCTTTAAGCATCTCCAATGGTAAGCTACAATGGATTGTAGCTTAATTTGCTATGTCATTTTTCAAACTAATGATGTTATGTCTAACGATGTCAATCATGTGTAACTTGATAGGTCTCATGTGTTTTATCATATTCATCTTTATTTCTAATTAAGTATAAGTGGGTGAATATCTAACAATAATAATTAATAAATTAAGCATAATTGTTAGACTTTAAATTTAAATTTATTTAAAGCAAAAAAATATATAAATTAAGCATTATTTTATAAAAACTATGATTTTACTTTTTGAGTTGTACATGAATTGAATATGCTATAATTTTTGTTTTCTTATTAGCTCTGTTTTTATGTTATTATAAATGATTATAATTATATAATTTTCTCATATAAATAATTTTATTTATTTTTGACTAAATTATTTTTTGATCCCCAACATACCATCTTATACTATGTTTTGGTCCCCGATTGCAAAACAACCCTCGCTCAGTACCCTATAAATTCAGAACAATTTATTTGGTTCCCAAGGCTTTAAGGTGGTTTTCCGAACATGTTCAGTGGGAATCTTGTGATCTCTTATCCACGGTCGGGAAAGGATACGGAAGTTGCACCGATGTCACCAGTGATAGAGACCAATCTGGATGATAATTTTGAGGTTGAACCATCGGAAATAAGGCAACTTTCGCAAGAGCATCAGTCACTTGTGACGCTGACCATCATGAATGTAGACCCACCGATTTCACCTCCAAGTTCACCTCCTCGACAAACAAACCCAATGACTGACCCTCTTAGCCCGGAAACGGTACAAGTGCCCATCCAATTTTCTTCTTGGACAGTGAGAATAATGAAGCAAGTTGAGAAAAGCCATAAGAAGAAAAAGACACCAAAGAAGAGGGCACCGAAGAAGATTGTGGCGAAGAAGACACAAGATAAAAACAAAAGAGGGCAAACCAAGATGCAACTTGACCTGGGACGTTCAATTCATAAGGATGATGGCAGTTCAATTACCAAGAAGCAGAAAACACTAAAGGCCTGGAGGAGGCATCTCCAACTGTGGCAGGCTCAAGCATTACTAAAGGAATGACTTGCGTTGAGGACCAGTCCTGCCCAGGCCAATGAATATCACCAGTTGGAATTGTCGCGGGCTTAGAAGAGCTCGGGCAGTTTAGAAATTGCGTACCATGGTACGTCTGAAATTGCCTTCAAATATTTTTCTTTGTGAAACTAAATGTTCCATAGAAGTTACTGGTAAATTAAAGTCGTAGTTATATTATTTTGGTGTTGCTGCTGAGTCGCAAGGTCGCTCAGGTGGCCTTGCATTGTTATGAAGTAAGTAAGTTGTAGTAGAATTGAAATTTATGTCGACTCATTACATAGATGATTTTGTTAATGTATCTGGAATTCATCCGCGTTATTGGTTACTACGGCGAGCCAGCCATATTCAATCGAAGGGCAGGTTGGCAAAATTTTCAACAGCTAGTCTCAGACCCCCCAGTTCCATGGATCTGCCCTGGTAACTTTAATGAAGTTCTTTCATAAGAATAATTTCAAGGGAGCCATCCAAGGGCAGAATGGCAGATTAATTCATTCATAGAGGTATTGGATTTCTATTGATTGTTTGACATGGGGTACACTGGACCTATGTTCACATGGAATAAGCTAGCGGCCAAACCAAACACCAAGAGGGCGAAATTTGATCGAGCAACCTGCAATCGGTCGGTTCATGACCTTTTCCTGTGGTCATCAGTCTATATTATCCCTATGGTCTACTCTGACCATATGTGCATTTTATTCTGACTACGAGCTCGTGATCTTACTGCTAGATAACACATAAAAAGGAAGAGATTCCACTTTGAGGCGCATTGGATCCGAGCTAGTGATTGTGAGAAAGTGGTTGAGGAAACATAGAGTGGTGGCTAATCAGCATCTTCTCTATCGCAAAATCCCACAAATTGTTTGCTCGGGCTGATGCGGTGGGAAAAAGAGACATTCTCTGACATCCCAAAAGACTTGAGGAAGTAAAAAGACGATCCCAAACCTGGAAAGTGGGGAGATCATGAATGAGGGGAAGATTGAAATTGCTGCTCTGAGGCAGGAATATGACTTCTTATAGGATGTAGAGGGAATCAAATTGAAGCAAATAGCAAAATAGCACTGGTATAAAGAAGGAGACAGAAACATGACTTTTTTCATAGATTTGCAACGCAGAGGAGAAAGGCCAATCATATTGCAGGATTGAAGGATGCAAACTAGGAAATGAAGAAGGATGAGGCAAGCATTGAACGTATAGTTACAGACTACTTTGGTGGCCTCTTTACATCATCAGAACCCTCAATGGAGATTATGCAGTAAGTATTGGGATGCATTCAACCTCGGGTCAACCCAGGCATGGCTGAATCCCTATTACAAACTTGCAACCTTATACTAGAGAGGATGTAACAAAGGCAGTAAACCAAATGCACCCATTCAAATCCCTCGATCCTGACGGTATGAGTCCTGTCTTTTTTCATAAATTCAGGCATATTGTTAGGAATGATGTTACTGCTTTTGTCTTGAATTTCCTGAACGACGGAATACTTGAATCATCGGTGAACTATACTCATATTGTACTGATCCCGAAGACATCGGAGCCAAAAGCAATAACTCAGCTCAGGCCTACCAGTCTATGCAATGTCGTATATCGACTTGTCTCAAAGGTCGTGGCAAATAGATTAAGGCCAATTATCCCGAAGATCATCTCAAAGTCACGGTCGACATTCATACCAGGCAGACTGATTACAAATAACATCCTCGTTGCCATGAGTTTCACCACACGATGAAGAACAGGAAGACTGGGTCACTAGGTCATATGAGTATAAAGCTGGATATGACCAAGTCGTTTGATTGTATTGAGTGAGAGTTTGTCTGTGGTACTCTACATGCGATGGGATTCCCAGAAAGATTTGTTTAGCTTATACACCAATGTATGTCAACGGTCTCTTTCTCCTTCATTCTGAACGGTGGTGAGATGGGTATATTGCAACCAAAAAGAGGGCTTCGACAGTGTGACCCTCTCTTGCCTTATCTTTTCATTATCTGCTCAGGGGTCTTCTTTGGCCTCTTTACAGACCTGATGTAATCTGGAAAGATTAAAGGTATTGGTGCATCCAGATATGGGCCAAAGATTTCACATCTATTCTTTGTGGATGATACCTTATTGTTTGGTGAAGCAACAGAAAATGAGACAAATTAAATGGGCTATCACATTGTTCGAAGGAATTTCAGGCCAACAAATAAATACAGATAAGTTGGGTATTCTTTTTAGCCCCAACACGACAACTGAGATTTGAGCTAGAGTTTGTGATATTCTGAAGATACCAGAGGTAAACTCGCATGGCACTTATCTAGGGTTGCCCTCGAAAATGGACAGAATAAATCAGAAATCTTCCATAATTTGAAGGATATGATCAGACAGAGAATTGATGGGTGGAATGAGAAAAACCTGTCAAAAGAGGGGAAGGATATACCCATAAAGTCTGTTCTACATGCTATTCCGAGTTATGCCATGAAATGCTTCAGTATCCCAAATACCATAGAGCATATCCATGGTATGATAAGCAACTTATGGTGGGGAGAGAATACAACGGGAACGTAAAAGATTCATTGGCTATCCTGGGGGAAGCTTTTTAGAGCAAAGTCTAATGGTGTTCTGGGTTTCCGTAACTTAAAAGCAGCAAATTTGGCGCTGCTAGGCAAACATGCGTGGAGATTCTTGGTGCATCTGGATGCCCTAGTCACCAGGGTATTTAGGGATAAGTATTTCCCAAATCCAGCAATCTTTGAAGCCCTCTATAAGACCGCAATCCTTGTGGTCATGGAGGAGCATCATGAAAAGAGTCGGTGTTCTTAGGCTTGGGTGTCGCAAGCAAATTCGATCGGGTTGGAAAACTAGTATTGTCATGACCCATGGCTGCCCAAAGAAGATGATTTTTACGTGAAGAATGCTGAGAACATCCCAGCGGACCTATCATATGTTGGAGATCTAATTGATGAGCACACACACTTGTGGAAAGAAGATTGATAAAATATAAATGACTTTATTATGGTGCACTGGTATTAATCAATGGCACATCCATCAATGATGAGGGTTACAATATATAGGGCTACAACAAACCAAAGTCTGATAGGATTGGGATTCTAATTCTATAAGGAAACTACTATCTATGACTAATTTCATAAGGAAACTAATTCTATAAGGTAACTACCATTTATAACCATTTTTATTTGCTTAACACCCTCCCTCAAGTTGGAGCATGATGACAAGAATGCCCAACTTGAAAGAAGATTATGAAATTGCTAATCATTTAAAAAAATCACCATAGATCAAGATTCAACTTCAGTAGCGGTAGAAGTAGCAGCAACAACAGTAGCATTAGCAATGGTAGAGCAGTATTCAACTTCATTAGCGGTAGTAGTAACGGTAGAGTAGTATTCAACTTCAATAAGAGCATTATTTGTAGGAGACCATTCAAGGTAATTCTCTTGACACTTCAGGATGGTGGGTGCAATAACCAAACTAAATCCGTCAGAATAGCCAATGAAGTAGGGGTTAGTCGACAAATGATCAACATGTACAGGTATCTTAGGGGCAGATTACAACTACAACTGTTTTAGTAAAGTCGCAATTACCTCATAGCCATTCATGTTTTGAGCTTCAAAACTGGCATCAGTACGGGCATGTTATTAGGGATTACTTCTGGAGGCAGACATAGTGCAAAATCATGTATGAATCAGCAGCAGGTGCAGCAACCAGCGGTGGATCAGATCGACGGCGGCTCGTAACAGGAACACGGCGATGCGTGAGCTTCGAGATCGGCACGTGTGGCTTAACGCACGGACCGATCGGATCAGGAGAGGCGGCACATGGATTACCACGGCCAGATGGTGGCGGTGGCGATTGGTGAGCGTCGGAATGGAGAAGACGGCGGTGGCTGTGCGGCTGCGCATGGATCGAAGTGCGGCTCGACGGCGGCGGTGGCTCGGAAAGACAGCGGAATATTTTCTTAGGGTTTCATGATTTTAATCTCTGATACCATGATAAAATATAAAGGACTTTATTATGGTGCACCGATATTAATCAATGACACATCCATCAATGATGAGGGTTATAATATATAGGGCTACAGCAAACCAAAGTCTAACCGGAATAGATTCTAAGTCTATAAATAAATTACCATCTATAATTAATTCTATAAGGAAATTAATTCTATAAGGTAACTACCATTTATAACCAATTTTTATTTCCTTAACAAAGATCTACTAGCGGCATATTTTCACCCAGACGATGCCAACATCATTCGACGTATTCAACTCCCAGCGGTGGACTGAATGGATAAATGGTGTTGGCATCACTCGATGGCATGAACCTATACTGTGTTCGCTTATCACTATCTAGTCGAGCCACCACAATCTGAATTTTTCCACCAACTGCCATTGGAAAACAGGGAGAAAGCCTTATGGAGGAAATTATGGAAGCTCCACATTCCGCAAAGAGCGAAGCATTTGGCGTGGCGGGTCTGTATAGATTCTCTACCAACTTGTGAGAACTTGTGGAAGCGAACAATAGAGGTCCCGTAGACATGCATTTTCTGTGGAGTGAATGATGGTACGCTGGGGCACCTTCTCTCTTTTCGATTGCAGCTACGCCACCGCTGCATGGAACCTGCTTGCTATCCAGGGTTTGATCGAGAATGCAAGGCAACCATGCGGTGACTTCTGGTTCAGGGATTTGATCAAAACCAATGATGAACATGTTGCAGAACTTATTTACCATGATGTGTGATTGCATGTGGTTTCAAAGGAACAGTAAGTTGTTTGATGGGAAGTGCATCTCGCCGGAGGACGCAACAGCAAGTGTGACAGCGTGTTTGGCCAGTTTCAGAGCGGCAAATCATTGGCTGGAAAGAGAATCATCAGAGCTTCACCCGCATGCATTACTGAGGCCACCGGAAGCTGGTGAAAAATTTTACTTTGATGCCAGATTAGCAGATGAGCACATAGGTGTTGGCATTATCCATGTGGACGGCGAGGCCAAATTCAGCAGCGCTCAAGAGGCAAGGCCGCCATGACACCGCTACGGCGGAAGCCATGGCAGTATTGGAGGCAGTGCGGTGGCTACAGAAACGGGGAAACACATATCATTATAGTTGGCCAACGCGGAAGTCATGGCCCATGGGGACGCACTCGGGCTTATACGTATGGTTAGGGGTGAACTTGAGCCAAGTTTAGCATGTGTCGATGTTGTTATGCAAGTTCGAACCATATTGAACGACATAGGTATTAAACCGCCTTGTTGGATCCCTAGAGATAGCAATGTACTTGCTCACTCGCTTGCTTCTTTTGCAAAGACGAGTGTATTGCAAGATAATGTATGGGATGAACCCCCGAACTTCCTCTTGTCAGACGATACTGGACGATTCCAGTAACGTGAAATGAAATTTACTCTTTCAAAAAAAAATTATAATATATATATATATAACACGATCGAGTAATCAATTATGGCATATTTGGGAAGTTTTCCATTAAGAATTATTGTTTGAAACTTGATTTTTAGAGTAATTTTCTCATCAATACAACCCTGAAAACTCTTTTTTCTTTCTTTCCTTTTTCTAATATAGCATAAGCGTAGCAGCATGCAATCTGTACAGGGACATCCTAGTTAAAGCTTCCAGTAAATGCCTAGCCGGTGCAAAATGCCAGAAACAATACCCCAGAACATTATTTCTGCAAATATCACATACAGCAGAATTCCAACTCTCTTGGAATGCCATACCCCAATGAATATGTGCTTCTGGATCCAGTGCACCTGCACAACGGTAAAAGCATCAGGAAACTACTGAAAGCAACTCGAGCGAATATCATGAACACTAAGATTTTATTCATTGTCACAGGTAGCAAAAGAGCAGATTAAGGACAGTGAGGGTTGTACCAGATTGTTACGAGGATCTTCGTAGTACCACCCGTTTATAAATCCAGCTAGAATCCCCTCGGCCGCCATGACATAAACAAGCATTGCATTCATCCCAATCCACTCTAGAGGTAAGAACAGATACCTCCAGTTCCAAATGTCAACCTGGCAAACAATACTCACCTTAATCGAAATTTCTGACTGAAAAATCTAAGACTACAAGCATGCTCATTTTAGAAGCCTGCTAAGCGCTAACAACTTTGTTAATGCTTTTGAATGCCGTCAACAAGCAAGTGACTGAATTCATTTTCAGAAAAGTAAACAAACATATGATACTAGTGACTAGTGTGAAGAATACGAGTCGGAATTATAAGTTTTTTGAACAAGGTGGTTGATTACCAGAACATAGCACGTGGAGAACACTAGCGCAGCAGCTCCTGCTGTTACACAAACATAGCTGAAGGTATATAGTTGCTTGTTTAGAGGAATGGCTGCATCAGAAAATGCCGGTGAAGAAATTAATTTCAGTTAGACAGATGACTGAAAATGAGAAAAAGGAAAAGTGTGACATTCTCAATTTTTCACCATGTGTAAAATGAAGAGTAATTCCTAATATCAGAAGAGCAGAACCCATAACAACCCAATGCCAGAGTCTAGATGAGTGATCCTGCATAGGTTGAGAAACCGCGAACCTTCAGCTATGGCGTATGAAAATTGGAATGATGTCAAAAAATGGAGAGAGTATACCAAACCTTCATATGTATAAGAACATGTCCAAAATGGACTCCAATGATTGTAGAGAGGATAGCCGAAATCGAGCTGCACTAAGAGGATAAGAGCTTAGAGTCATACCCTCACACTTCTAGACACACGAATAAGCGGAATGCAAGCCACCTTAGAATTCCTTCAGGTTCAAAGGGTGCCAAGCACCAGGATGGAGCATCACTATGGAAAGGTCCCTCGTGGGGAGAACTATAAGTGCAAGCCTGCAGAAATTAAAAAACCAAAAAAAAGTGCAAATTATAAGAATACTCGAAGAACAAGTAACTTATATGAAACACCCTTTCACACAAGAGTTTGAAAGAAGGAAATTTAGATTCCTTGGATCTCTTCCAAGCTGGATGGGGATACATGTGATTGATCCCGAGCACTTTCCTGTCTACATAACCGACTGCATTACAAGGGGGATCCAATTTTCCTCGCACATTGCAAGTAACCTGAAAACAGTTCAGAACATGTAGTGGCCCAAAGAGGGATATACATTTTGAAATGTGCAAAATCTTGCCATTTTAGTACATGAAAAGCAAGAACATACAGTTAACAGTTTTCCAAATTCTGTGCTGTCTTCATTCTGGACAGTAAAGTGCCAATCTCGAACATACGTTCCATGTAACACAGCCAGGTAACCTGCCAGGACACATGCTCCCAAAACCCTGAAATTTGCTTCATGGTCAATGTGTGTCATAGAGAGCCTTAATCATGCGAAACAAAAGTAACGAGCACGCACCAGTGCCATATATACATCTTGAATATGGAGAACCGGTTATGTGACAGTTCCTCCGGCTGAGTTTTTCTTGTCGAGATCTCTAGCAATGCCACAACGAGATACGAAAGTGCGATCCTCTGGAGGATGCCACACCATCTTATTCTTTTCATGTCAACCCCATAGGATAGTTTATCAGGCGCATGAGAGTAGCCACCTTCATATTTGAAAAAAACTCGGTCAGTAGCATTTCGAATCATCATTCTGTGTTCCCTCTGTCCTCACACAACCAGAAGCTATGCATAAAAGGCATCATAATTGATGAAACAGAACAGCTGACCTTGTAGAACAAGACCCCAAAAGAGAAGTTTGGTGGTTCTGAAAATCACCTTTCTGACAGCAACTGAGATCTTCGGTATTTTCTACGTAGTATTAATCATCACAATTGGATGAGTAAAGAACAGTTACTCGTCTGAAGCCTCTAACATGTTTGAAGACTAAATGAGGGACCATAAACGAACCTTGAGAGCAAGTGCAATTGACACTCCCACAATAAAGAGGAAAAATGGCATGACGAAATCAGCAAGATTGCAGCCATTCCATGGTGCATGAGAAATCACGGGCCATTCTCCTCCGGCATCATCAACCAGAAGCATCAGCTATCATCAAGAGTACACACCTTTAGAAATCTCTAAAGCATACTATCAGAACAGAATTACCAACTATTAGTAAAAAGTTGCATCAAATGAATGCTGTCATTGTCTTCATTACCACGAGGCCTGAACAACTAGACCTTTTGCTGCAGCAAAAGAATCAACTGGTTTACGACTTTATGTCCTAACAGATCCTACAACCCCAAACATAAAAAAGGTTTTACTCTTTTGTGTCCTAGTTTGAATTCCTAGGTGTTTCGCCATCTAATTTACAAAAGAAGAGTTTGAAATTATCCTCAAAATCTGAAGAACCAAGAACCATTCTAGTGAAGAGGGAAGACTGGTTATGAACAACTAACACAATAACTGCAAACAACAAAGAGAAGTATGCAAGAATCAGAAGCGAGACTGACCGCAACAGTTAGGCCTCTGAAAATATCCAGTGAAGCAACCCTCTTAGTCTTAGCCTTAGCCTTCTCTTCCTCAACTCGTTGCTCATCTTTCACTAGTGCTTTGGGAGCTTCAATGTCCATTTCAATGTTTAGCCAAACAGTTAGTGAAAATGAAATCACTCAAATTTTGCCAGTATATGGAGATTCCATCTGCAATGACTAGCAATATTTTGTTCAAGATTGGTCCCAGTATGTCATTTTCAGCTCTGAATTTGGGTATCACCAAAGTATTTAACGTTATCTTTTCTATTCTTCCATCAGGGCCCACGCTGACAGAACACGAAGTACCAGAATCATTCCCACGTTACCAGAATCTCAATGAATATTGAGCGGTTGTAACTTATGTATCAATCCCAACTGGCACTTGAATTATATCCAAGAGTATTGGGGTATTCCTTTTTGTTATTTGTCCTAATATTACTCAAAATTAACTGGCGACTGGACATCATTATGTAGGAATCATCGTGGAAATTTAAAGGAAATAACAATGCACATCTTAGATCACATTTGAACAAGTAGAAATACATTAGAAGCACTCTTCATCATCTAGACAACACGAAAATGCAGACACAAAATCCCAACTCCATCTCTTCTTAGCTTTAAAACAGTGCCGTAAGGGCTAAAGAATGTTGGAACTCCTTCTTTCTGGGATTTACATATGCCCTAGTACAACTCAACATTGCATGCTCGGAATGTATCCTATTTTCCAATCCCAAGTTCATTTGATATATCTCTTGTCAAGTTGAACTGCAATGTATTATGCCATGGGAACAAAGTCCGAGTAACTGGAAGCTTTCTTCGAAGGTCCTGAGAGTCAGGGGGGAAGCAATCAACGGATTATCAGGGAAACAACCAGAAAGTGAATGTAACGATCATTTGTCCCACAAACATCACTAAGAGATGCTTGAAACTAACAGTTTGAGGCAATTGCTAGAAGCTAATAAACTCTAAGATGTACGATTCTAGACAGTGATGGCAAAATAACTGAAGACCAAACTTACCTTAAAAGTGTTGTCAGATAGCTTTGCATAGGATGTCTATCATTGAACATTGACCATTGGTCAGTAACGCGACCCAAAAACCAAAAAAAAACAAAAACCTATAACTTGGAGAAGTAACAGACCTGAAGAGAAGTCAGATACTCTGTTTCATGATGGCGAATCATATTCATCACGGCAACTGCACAATCATCTGGGGACTGAAATAAGAAAACTCATGTCATATCATCTATAACTTTCATAGAATTGTAAGTCACTAAACTAGATTATCAAACACTCAAAGTCCCAAAACACTCAGCAGAAACTTTTAGGGCACAAAATTATTGCATTCCTCACCTGAAGTATAGTTGAATCTTTGCATTCACGTTTCCCATCTAACTGAACATTTCCCTCTTCAAAATAGTGGGCCCCTACCTTTGCAAGGAAATATAAGATGTTACTGAACAGATGATTGCAGCATTCAGTAAGAAAATTCAGAAACTTATGCAGGAGAAAGCACATATGTGAATCAGAACTGGTTAGCAACGTTATTACAGGATGTAATAAAGAAAAATAAACCTTACCTGCAGTCTGCCTCGCAGTTCAACAGATTGCAGCTCATCTCTAAATGCAATATCCCATGTTGACCGCCAGCTTCCATTACTGTGTCCAAGAAATTAGCCATACAATGTATAAGATGCTATCTTTCTCTTAACATCATGGTATCATTGATAAGGCCATCAGTTTAAAGCAGTACATGTTCCAACACTGCAAAAAAAAACCCCCCAAGGTTTTACCTAGCTAATCTGCATACCAGTCTCCCATGCAAAAAAATGAAAGGCTGTTAGGTAATAGTTCAACAAGACAGAAAAACCTGTCCTGAAAGCAAATAAGTCCTTGGGTCAAGAGTTTAAACCCACCAAACGTCAGTACCATGGGATGCAAGTGATACAGAGAATGACATAGCCAGATTACAATCAATTTTTTAACCCAGTTTGATGTCTTTATGCAATTTAAGTCATTCATACTAGCTATTTGCATACCAGAAATTTTGAGGGCTATGTCTGGAAGCCAAAATGACCACAACTAGCTCAAAGTCAGATCCTGGCTCTTCAACACATTTTCCATTGGTAGCATAAACTGAACAAACACCTTTCGGATATGCTTCGCTGACGTACTTGCTCACTTCTGCATCCAATGCACACCTGAAAGCAATAACATTAGAAGCACAGTTTATGATATACATAAAGGGCAGAGAACCACTTTAAAAGTAACAGCACATAAAGAAAATGGCAAGAAATATTTATTATTGATGAATAGATGTGACAGGCAGAGAGCTCAAATTTTAGTATTTCTCCTTGTTCCCTTGTCAAATACACGAACATCAATCAGCAACTATAAATAACAGCATCGTCTTCCCCTCAACTACCGTATTCCATCAAATATATGTAACTTATTACACAAACTATCAAAGTACATTCAAATGTGTCAAGTCTTTTCAATAATTTAAAAAGGCTCTCTCTTTCCTTTAGCTTCACCTAAGAAGTTCTTGAACGTGTACATACAAAACTCATGAGCCTAGAGGTTCCTGATGCACACATAGATATATTTTTTTATCATATTTCTCTCATTTTCTCGTCTATTGGGGCTAACCTCAATTTCTTTCCGATACATTAATTTCTTATTCTATCTAGTCTACTGCATCCATTCACTCAACTCAATATTTCTAATTCTGCTTCCCTCGTTTCTGCCTCCATTCATAATAATTTCTAACATTCTGATGGCATCTTTTATCCATTCCTCCATTTCTTTAGAGTATTTCTTCTGATATATTTTAAACTTTTAGATACATTTAACTCTTATCCTATGATTACTACAGTGACTCCATGTATCAGCTTTCACTCTATTAAGTGTAAAATCATATGATTCTCATGTCTACCGGGAAAAGTTATAACCTGACATTAACTTTTGCTGCCACATAAATCCAAACTATATTCAGGAATCTTTTCTTAATGGTCATCGAGCTCGCCTGTTAACAGTACAAAAAGAGTATGGGCTCAAGGAGGATCTCTAAGGCATACTTGAGAAATGCATCTAATAGGCTTTTTGGCATCCTCACTTGCTCATGTTTTAGCAGCGTAGACATAAACTTCCGATGAGGCGATGAGAACATCAGATATATATGCACGATTACATCTGAATGCAACAATTGAATAATCACTGCAAACTTTCTACTAAGAATGATCCAACAATGAAAATTTGAAGAATCTTCAAATTTACCAGTTCGTATATCAGCACATAAGCAATCACAAAACTAAAAATAGTAGACATCCTGAAAACCTATGGGGAATAGAGTTACTGGACAAACTAACAAATTCTAAATATTCTTGCTGAAAATCGGCTGAAGCCCGTCCCTTGACAGAAGATTAATAAAAAAATGTTATGCAACTAAGAATGTGAATGTCATGCATCTGTCCACAGCATCCATCTTTTTACTTCAAAATATAAAATAAACACATGGTGACAAGGTTTTTTTTAGCAGTATGCATATATGGAAGGTAAAGCTTTTGTGTATAGTTGGAACCTGTGTGGGTGAACTAAGTTTAAGTGACAATCAAGTTAAACAGTAAGACCTCTTCTCAAGAAAATCACTATATTCAATACACATGTGATCGCTCAAACAAAGGTTAGTGAACAGGTTTATCTAGTTTATATAAGAATGTATAAATTTTTAGAAACAAGCATTACCGATATTCCTCAACGTATGCAGATGGAAGTTCTTCATCACTTGCATGTCTGACGTCTGTACACGCCTGAACATGATGCACATTATAGAGGGTGAACATGTAATGAGATATGGTAAGAAGAGAGTAAAGTCGAAAATAAGACGATACTATATTGTAATTTGTAAAAAAGCTAAACCTTAAATAAATATGCAATAAATTAAGTATCTGAAGACTGAAGGACATGTAAATCACTTTGTAAATCACATATATTTACCATTCCTTAACACACTAACTTTTAGAAGCATGGAAATTAACTGCATATGTACCCAAAAGAAGATACCAAGCTAAGGAGTTTACAACTAGGAAAGACAGAGTTTCCTACGTGGTTCTGATTAAAAAAAATAGAATGCTTAACTTCACTTAACTCCAATTAGTCATTGTCCACTGATATAGTGGAACTATGGAAGGTCACAAGATCATAAACTATTTTCTATGCTTCGCATCAGAAGATGAAAATCATAAGAGAGAATGTTGTGAAGATATAGTGAATCCTGTGGGAGCAGTCTACATAAAATTAGCTGGTTTGCCCTCGACAATCTTTTAAGAAAAGGCTTGTACTCGAAAATGAAGCTAAATGGAAGAACACAGGAATATAAAATTGCAAACAAAAGTATCTTGAGCAATGCGTACATAGATTCATATGTTCAAACTATTCATGAATTAATCAGGAAATGCAAGGGACACAATACAGGAAATGCAAGAGACCCAATACGAAGCATGCATTGAATCAACACTAATACGATATGCTTTGAAAAAAAAACAGGAAAGTACCTGGTTAACATGATCAACCACAGCCACTTGGGCCGTCTTGGGATCCAGATATTCATCTTCCCTGATCTCATTAAAGGATGTTACTAGCACCTACAGACATATCATCAACCAAAAGATCTTAGTACTAATTTCAAGCAATGTCTTCTATTCCCCCTTAATACATTAATATAAAAACTATACTACACAAATATAAAAACCCTTTAAAACCTTTCATCCTCCATCATTAGCACAAGAGAAAAGAAAAAAAGCGTGGGCAACCAGTTATCAAAATTACCTCACCGCTTCTATCAGGGAGCTGGAGACAAATCATGTGGGATTTATTGTACATCGGAAACGCATCCGCGGCCGCCGCAGCATACACATATTCATCCTTCAGCACAGCCTTAACATCTGCCGGAAAATAAAACGCAATGTGATCGGAAAATTGCAAGAGAAAAACGGAATGCGGAGCTCAAAATAAATGACAAAAGAAAATGTGAGACCTTTAGCGACGTATTGGATTTCGCCGGGAGGGGAATTGAGAAGGAACCATTTGGCGATTTCTAACTTCTGCTTGGGGCTCAGCTCCACTTCTTCTTCCTCGTCAGACATTACACGCACCACACCCTCACTGCGTGTGCAGATCCTTATGGAGTATCAGAATCTATTTCAAATGGAAGTCCAAATGGAGAGGAGAAAGGGCACAAATGGAACAAGTCTTCGAGCTTCTTTCGTGTGTGGTGAGATGTACTCACGTTTCCATGGGGCTCCTACAGTTATTCTTTTCCAAAAATATAATAAGAGTCCGTTTTCGCGAGACCGGCTCGTGTTGAGGCATGGGAACGGAGGAAAAATAGCAAAAGTGTAAACTAAATTCGAGGGTAGAATCCAAATGTAATGCGCGAAAAAAATGAGGGATCAAACAACACTAAAACAATAACACACTTAGCTCACCCATTCCAGCCCAAAAGCGTGAAAACAAATCCAAACCCAAAACACGCCTCCATCAAAAGCGTTCAACAAAAATGGACTAAACATTAACATCTCAATCCAAATCATTCACAACTCTCAAATCTTTCAACCATTGTTCATCATAAAAAACAACCAGTCCGATTTTGAAGAAAAACATCAATCAGCATCAACAAAGTATCGATCAAGTAAAGTACAATTACATTTAAGTTTTAATTCAACTTCAATCATCACAAATCTGTGAGTAAACACAATTTCGGAATTTTGCAGATTCAAACTCAGATCATGATAGAAGAAAGTGATTTACAGATCGAAAATCAATTTGAAAATCATACAAACAACGCAAACACAGAATCCTACACAAGAAAGCGAAAACAAATATCAATGATGAACAGATCGTACATGTTCCGCAAGGTCAGATGCTGAACTTTCTATGTTATAGATTTGAAGAGCAGCAGACTGTGTTTGTAAACGATCTAATTGGGTGATATGAACAAGAACAAACTATGTGTAGTAGCAAAAGTTTGATTCATAAGTCTGATCGTACCTATTTTGTTGTGGCTATGTTTTTGAAATATGCAAATTAGTTGTAAATTTGCTGCAACTTTCATTTAAAATGTTAGAGTTTTCAAATTATAGAGTTGAAGTTATAAGAACTTATTTTAAAGTTTTAAACACGTGAAGAAGATATGTTCACATTTTGCAAAATGATAATATGTTATTTATAGCAGACGATGTTCATGAAATATGGCACGATGTTTTAAATAAGTTCTTATAACTTCAACTCTATAATTTGAAAACTCTAACATTTTAAATGAAAGTTGCAGACGATGTTTATGAAATATGACACGATGTTTTAAATATATGACATGATGGTACATATTAACTGAACATAATCAGAATAACAATTTGCGAAAAACATAATGTGATGTTACTCATGTACTTCTTGATGTTTCAAATTTATAACATGATGTTCTAACTCTGCAACATTATGTATGGATTTTTTATTTATATATGGGGAGTTTTCAATTAGGGGTCTACCAAACTTGTTGAAAATAGAGCAAACAGAATCTCTTCAAAGAGTGCAAGCAACTACGTGGGAAGAGCTTGAAACATTATACTGTGCACATGCAACTTCCCTTGGATTTTCTGTACTGAAGTCACAGAGACTAAAAAATAAAGGAAATGTCAAAGAAAAATATTACACGTGGTCGCGCCAAGGGAAATCATATTCAAGGACTCTTAACACCTCAAACCCCAACAACCACAAAACAAGAGAAGAAAGACCAAAGAATTTCCAATTACAAGAACATAATGTATGGCTGCAATCAGGATCAAGCTTGTCGATGAAAATATCTATGAAATCAAGCACCATATCACTGAGCACAACCATGATTTCTCAAGGAAGGAGTGGCAATGCTAGCAGCGTAGTGAGAGGAAGATAGAGGCTGAAAAGGCAAAAGTAGTTAACGCTGTGGAATTGGCGGGTTTAAGGCCAGCTACAAGTTTCAAGTATTTGGCATGTGATACAAATTGAGAAGAAAATGTGGGGCACACGATGGGGGACCACATTAATTGTGTAAATAGGTTGGGGATGAAAGCAATTGAAGGAGGCAGTGCACAGAATGTGATCGATGAGCTCTACAAAATTGATGGAAGGGAGGAGAATGTCTTCTTCAGGGTCAAGTTGGATGAGGAGGGTAAACTGACCGCGCTTTTTTGGGGGGATGCAATGATGAAAGAAGATTACATGCTCTATGGAGATGTGATGATATTTGACACCACACACAGGACAAACAAGTACAACCTTGTCTTTGCACTAATTGTCAGAATCAACAACCATTGGAACAATGTGATATTTGGTTGTGTGTTTATGGCGATGAAAAGAAAGGGACTTTCATTTGGCTACTGGAGACATTCAAAAAGTCAATGGTAGGAAAAGAACCAGTGACAATATGTACTGACTAGGACTCAGCTATGGCATGTGCCATCAAAAAGGTACTTACCCCAACCTACTCAATTTTTGCGTTGATGTTTCAAAAACAGTATGTGATGTTTCTAGTATTTATGATGGATGCTTTCATACCTCAACATATATGATTATACAAAAAAAATAAATTCATTTCCAAAATATATGTATGATGTTCTTGAATTATGACATGAAGTTTCATGAAAATTCGCTTGATGCTTCCTAAAATCAATCTAAATATAAATACCGGATGCTTGATGTTTCAACAGCAGGTTCCTTTTATAAAAACAGACTGATGTTTCATCTTGAAACCAATTTTTGTACCAGGTGTTCAGTAACACAAAGCACAGGTTGTATCTACGGCATCCGAAATAAAATGCAATCAGTCATTATGGTAAAGTGAAGAGCGAAGAAGAATTTGGCATGTCATTCGACCATTGTTTGAAAAATTGTGCAAATGAAGAGAAATTCCAGAGATGTTGTGACTCTAAGATAAATAAATACCACCTTCATGAAAACCAGTGGTTCAAGCGCCTATACAAACTCCGAAATAAATTTTGTACTGCATTAAGCGAGGACTTCTTCTCAGTTGGGACATTATCATCGCAGAGGAGCAAAAGCACAAACAAGGTGATCAGCTTTGGTGCCAACAAAACAACAAACTTGACATAGTTTTTTCAATATTTGAAAATACTATATAGAGCTAGAGAAACATAGAGACCAGCAAGGAATACAGTAGGTTAATGGGAAAACCAAGGTCAGCGGAGCAAGGACCTGGACTTCTGAAACATATAGCTAAAATATATTCATATAAGTTGTACAAGGACTTCGAGGAAAAATGGAAGTTGGCCATGGCGAGTAAAGTAGTAAAAACATTCAACCTTGGATGCAACAATGTTTATTAAGTACAACCTGAAAACAATGACACTAGAATGGAGAAGGTTACTTTCAAAAAATAGGATCAAGAGGTGGAAATCAAATGCTCTTGCAAGTACTTTAAGGAGGTAGGATTGTTGTGTTTCCATGCCCTTCGCATCCTCCATTTGCACTACATCACTTTCATTCCTGAAGATTGCACCCTCAAGAGATGGACAAAGATGGAAAAACAAGAAATATGGAACAAGGTGATCGGAGGAATATCACCCCAAAACAAGGAGATCAAAGGTAGGATACCATGGCATTATGATATGCTGCGCAAGTACTACAATCTATTGTTGAAGTGTGAAGAGGAAATAGAAACTCAAAGAATCCTTGAAGAAGGGCTAAATAGAGACTCGGCTACAATCAATCAAATGAAGGCAATGGATACGCAAGAACATTCAGCAACTAATAACGCAAGAACATTCAGCAACTAATAACGCAAGAGGTTCAATAACAAAGACAGCTCGCGAACTACTCGATCCCCTCTCTCGGGGGGTGGATGTGATACATCTCGAATGGTGCACTTGCTCCTGTAGTACACTATCTCGAGGGGCGGATGTGATACCCCTCGAGTAGCGGATGGGTTCGAGTGGCGGCTGGCGTACTCTCTTATAATCCGGTTTACCCGATTTTGACCCTACTTGACATGTGACTTTATTACACAAATGTGCTGAAAAGGAGCTGTTCGCATGCTTTTTTGGGCCAAATTTGCCCAATTGGCCCTGTTCAGTGGGTTTTTGTTGAGTTTTGGCCTTATGTTTGGGCTGCAATTGAATTGGGAGGACGGACAAGTTTTTTCCATGATTTTATTGCTCATTACCCCTCGGAAATACTTGTGCGCTATGGTTGATGAGGGTGGAAGAGCAGCCTTTCTTCATTTGGCTGCACTGCCATAGGAGTCGGGTAGGGGGTTAATTAATTAGCATAAGCAAAATTAATTAACCCACTACTAGTTGTTACTTGGATTCGACGGATACCACACGCTCTATGCTCACGCTACACATTGTGTTAAATTAGCATATAGCTATCCATTTGCTTAAAATGGAGTGGGCGACTATAGAATTGCCAGGCTTGACACACGTCGTACAAGTTGTGTTCGTTCTCTCTATCACTGGGGGGCTATTTTTTTAGGGATCCAAAAGAGTTATTGGCACTGCCTACGAACACTCTTGCCCTCTGAAATAGCCTCGGTCCACACCATGAGAACGTTTGAAGGCCAATAACACTCCTCTTTCTTCATCTTGGGGGTGTATATGGTAGAAGCTGCTCCTCCATTGGCGGACCCAGCTTCACTCGGATTTAGCATCACCAGCACACCATGGCAACCGTACCCGAGTACACTACACTCGACTGCACTTTATGTCTACCACTAGTGACTCTTTTATCACCTATTCAAGACCCGAGACCTCATGTGATCTCCTAATCGTAACCAAGACCTATGTCTCGGCTGCGAATAGGAGATCACATGAAGAGCTAGAACACAATTCTGGATGTTATGTATAGGTCCAGAATCACACTTGTATCTGGACTTGCATCTATTCCCCTAGGCTTAGCACCATCTAGCTTAGGGTTATCATATATCTCAGTTTTCCCTAGGCTTCTCATCATTTAGCTTAGGGTATGCATTACCTTTGTATTTGGTGGGGTAGCCTATACTTTCATGGCCCCCCTTGGCTTTCAGTTTTCCCTAGGCTTCTCATCATTTAGCTTAGGGTTGCATCACTTCTTGTATTTGGTGGGGTCGCCTGTATTTTCATGGGACCCCCCCCCCCCCCCCGATGTTCCACTGTATTTTCTATTTACCATATTTACTTGAGGTAGAAGTGCAAGAGTGAAAGGTAAGTTTGAAAGGAAGAAGCCAGTGAGAAATGAATTTGGATCCAAGACACCAAAAGTTCAATTGATCTAAAACCAGCTTGTTGGTAGATGTGTACTGCCATTCTATGAGGTTACACTGTTATGGTGATGTTACTTTGTTACAGTTTGATGTATTAGAAATATGTATTGATGAAGATGTTAATTTTAAAAAGGATATTCGTATGCTACCATTGATTTTATACATTCCACTCTTATTGCATTGATTTTTTGGATTTTGCACTTCTATCAACTGATGTAATTATTTTCTTACATGATGATTTACAGATATAAGTTGGCTCTTATGTCTTTATGTATATTACGGATGACCAGGTATTTTCAAAAAATATTTAAGACATAAAATATCAAACACTAATTGCTCAAAAGTATAAAACATCACAGACTGATAATGAAACATCACATCAAATTCGAAAATGATCACATCCAACAAAAATATAGAAAAAACTACAAACAGTTTTAAGTCAGCCCGTAAACTGTCAATCACCATAACAAAATATCATTCATCACATAAAGGGTTCAAAAATCCTATCAAATCCCTAACATAAAGAACTAAAATATTCAAAACAACATGAAACATAATCTTGTGGCTAAAAACATTCAAACCAAATAATATTCTTAAAAAATCAATATCAAATAGTGTTTCTTCACACTCATATTCTAATTCTTCCCATTCTTGCTCCCCTTCCCAACTACCTTGCCTTTGCCTTTTGCTGAAGCTTTTGAAGATGATGCCTCTCAAACTCCATCAATGCCAAGATCAAATGTGAGTACATGTCCTCTATTCATAGGAGCAACAGAAACAAGAGCACGATTCCTAAAATAGGAGCACGAGGCATTCTCTATGATCTTATTACAACGTCATGAACTTCAGAGTTAGCAAAATATTACCCCGAGTCGAAAGAAGGAGTAAGTTGGGCGTCAACAGCAAGAACAACATCATCAGCACATTGATCCAACTCAGAAACCAAGGCCCTAGTGATAGTCTCAATATTCCTCTTGAACCTAAGGAAAGTTTGACCAGCAACGTAGGAAAAAAAAGAAGGAAAAGCCAACAAGAATGAGAGACAATATTTTAACTAAAATATAAAACATCACACTAGCAAAGATAACAACACCTAAACTTAAACTCAAAACATCTCATACAAAATCTAAAACATCAACTACTGTATTTTAATCATCAAAGCAGAAAGAGAGGAATTCTTACGGACCCTCAATCATTCATGATTGCAGCATTAGTAGGAAAGTTTTATTGAACCACAAAGGTCAAAACTTGTGAGCTTGAACCAGCTGCATCATCTTTTGTACGACTTCCGTTCTTGGATTTTGCAGCAGCACCAAAGCTCACATACTTCCCCGTAAAGGTCAAAGGAAATGGATCCTTAGACATGGGGCAAGAATCGTAACCAGCCTCAACAATCTGCTTGCACCTTTTGATCAACAAAAAAGTATCCCAATGCTGAACAAGAAGAACTGTGGTGGAGGTGGTTTTCCTTGAAAAGGAAACCTGTACGAGTAACACATCAAATGGACAACTACACAAGCATTCACTGATGTGTAGGAACTACTCTTGTACCGACCCACTGCCTCACAAAGCTTCCTAAGCACATACCCACACCAATAATAATTCTTAATTTCACCTACATCCTCCAAAAAATGAACAAGCTTATAATCCACAAAGCACCTAGCAGTAGGACTCAAGAAAGTACACATAACATACATGACAAATAGTTTTTAAAATTCATCACCACCATCAACTAAGTTCATCATCTTCTCATACAGCCTATCACTAGGAATGTTTCCCAACCCATCAGCCCCAAATTCATCCTTCCAACTTTTTCTCAGATCTAAATCCCTACTTTCCCCCTTACCAGCATTACTTACCCCAATCACCTCCTTATCACTAATAAGGAGTCCTAAAACATCATGAATATCATTATGAGTTAAAAAGTACCTATCAGAACCAATTCTTTGAGCAAATCAGAAACACGGTAAGGAAGGATATCTTTAGGAAGGACGGTAAAGTTAATTTTCATCAAAACCAACATCTTTCACAACTTTCATCTATTTTACAATCAGCGAGGAAGATAACTTTTCAATCTTCCCAGGGCTACACTTGGTAGTGAAACCCTTATCATCACTGAAAATAAAATGGATAAGTCATGAAACATCACCTGCATAACTTAAAAAACTAATAACTGAAAGTAAAACATCACTGTCATATAAAAAAAATCAACACCTAAATTAATAAACACCATAGATAGTATTTAAAACATCTCCAAACATTGCATCACCATCAGATGCTGCATCACCAGACACAATCACTTTCCCATCACATTTCCTTTCACTATTATCTTCGTAAACCTTCTCACATGCTTCTTCACAACCACCACCTCATGTTCTGATTCAGAATCAGATGCAACATCTTCTTCACAAGCTTTATCAACCACCACCTCCCCACTTTCAGAATCTTCAGTTCCAGATTTTGATTCCTCGGATTCAGAGCTCCCATCATCATCATTATCATCTTTTTTTATTTACGCCAAGACTTCTCTCCTGAATCAACCACATTCTCAGCTGCAACATTTGCATTAACATTTTGTTTTACAGTTTAGGTACCAGGAACAATACTGAACACCTAATCATCTACAAGAAACTAAAACATCACATCATAATGGTAAAACATCAAAATGTCACAACTAAAAAGCAGAGCTATAAAAAATTGAAACAAAAAAATAAAATCAAATCCTACCAAAATAAGTGTTGTCATCCACATCAGTATCCCCAGCAGCTTCTTTGTCACAAACACCAGGCTTCGATTTTTCTTTCTCAGCAACTTTCTTGTTGCCATCATCAACTAAGATACAAAAACATCAAACCAGATAATAAGACATTAACATCATGAAAAAGTAAATGATAGAAACTTGAAATAATCAACTATAAAATATGAAACATCACCATAATGTTAAAAAATTGCATCATAAATTTAAAATAGTACCAAAAACTAAAAGTAAAGGGAAAAATATTACTAGCAACATCAACACTCTCCTTCGCAACCTTTTTTTATTGCTTCTTCACACTAGCATCATTTTTCATAACAGGTTTTTCTACAATTATCAGCACCAACAACTACAAAAAATAAAACATCAAATCACATTGCATAAGTAATGAGAATAAAACATTAAATTTTTAAATAATAAGAAATAAATAATTCAATGTCAATACCTTTGCCACTGACACCCTCAGCAACAACCTTAGATTTCTTGACAGCCACAGTTTTGCGCAACATCCTCCTCTTTGTCGTACTCTCTGGATTAGCAGCTTCAGCTCCAACAACATTATCAGGTCCAACTTTATCAGTAGGACTAGCACTTGATTCATTCAGCAACTTCTCCAAGTTGCGAGCACCAAAGGCTTATGAAATTTCATCTTCTTCAACCAAATCAAGCTTTTGCTTGGTTGTCTCCTATGGTCTCCTCTTTGTAGAGGAGAGTCCTGAAAACAAACAACAACATCAAGAAAATAAATGAATATACAACATTCATAAAAAAGGAAAAAGGAAAAGGACCTGATATCAAATCAGCATTTGGGTCTCCCCTCAGTCGCTGCGATTGTCTCACAACACCGTCACCAATAATACTTGCATCTGAAACATCAAATATAATTATATAAGCATAAAAAATGCTACACAAATTTCTTTAGAAAAAAGACAACATGATAAAAGAAAATAACTACACCCTCTGTTTCTCTATAAGTGGCACACTTTCTAATTTGGGATGTTTTTTATATTGGCACTTTCTAGTTATGGCAAGTTTAAGGTTATTACATCCATTCCTTTTATTTTTCTATCTTTCAATTCAATTTCTTCCATACATTTAGCATCTCCTAAATTTTAATACTCAAAAGTGATGTGTCACTAATAGCAAATGGGATGGAGTACATATCAACGCACATGAATCCATCAATCTGAAAACAAAACAACATCAATCTAAGATGCTATAACATCAATAAGAGAAAAACATTATGCCCAAACGACATGCTTCTAAAAACTAAAACAGTAAAACATCAATAACATCACACTAAAAGTAAAAGTAAAACTGAAGCTATAAAACATCAATAACTGCAAAATAATAGCAAACAAGTATATGAAAAAATATATAAATCATCATTTAAAACTTCACCACAAGCTACATCACACTCTAAAATTGAACTATGAACCTAAACAGACACCACCATACACAAAATCCATGAAATACACCTCTAAAAAATAATCATAGCATTCAACAAAAAACATATCAAACTGAAAAGTAAACATCATAACCAGAAATTAAAACATCATTCAGTCAACTTTAAACATCATTCAGTCAACTTTAAACATCAACATACCCGCTCATATAGAAAATGACAAATCAAATACATGAAACGATGGAAAACAAAACCTTAAGCACAATACATTGAAGAAATATTATTGATCTTAACAACACAGAAAATCAAGTAACACCACACTAGAAAGACACAATACATGACTGATTAACATGAAGACAATATAAGTGAAACATCAACAGAAACCTATAAAACATCATTTCATAAGAACACAACATAAAAAAATCCAAACAACCAAAATTTACAATTAAATATGGAAATAAAATCAAACAATCCCGCCAAAAACAAAGACAAACAGGAAATACCTTGAGAAGATGCTCTTTTCTTTGCATTTTTGTTGACAGGAGCATGACGGCCTTCAGCAGGCTCAACATAGGTCTTCGCAATGTCCAGAATAACAATATCTAGTGCTTCACTAGCATTAATCTTCTTCAGCATCTACAAAGCAACAAGAAGTACACAAAAATTAATGCACAGCCTAAAGACACCCTAATATATCACACACATTCAAAGCAGAAATGAATTCAATGCAAAATCTAAACAAAAACACTTGAATAACGTCATACACAACCAATAAGACATGAAATCACTAACAACTACTCAACAAAGACAAAAACTTAGCAATTCCCAAATATGAGTACAGTGAAGAACAAAAACCCTATAAACTTCAAATCGAACACAGCCTAGGAAGATTAAACTACATATTCAAACAAAAAACACAAATTAAGCAAAATAAACACTTAGGAAACCTACACGAAGCATAGAACATCAAATGCATAAAAATATTGAAAAAAAATTGAAGAAAACACCAAAATACGCACAAAAAAACCTAGTGAATACATTACCTTTGTAGATAAACACAAATCGAAAGTCGGCAAGTCTTAGATCGTCAAAAACCAAACAAAAGCAGAAAAAATGCCGGAACAGAAACGTCGCTTCATTGCGTTCAATGCACACAAGAAATGAGGAATAAAATTGAAGCAATGAATAGTTAAATGGAGGAAATCGAGCGGTTGTGTGAATTGTGTGCGATCAAGATTTTGTGAGATAGTAGAGCAGTTGAGCAGTTTCAGAGAATATGAACCGATTCTAATGAGCAAGATTTTGGAAAAAATGCTGAAATATTTAATATATGACTAAACTATAAATTATCACAATTACACACCAAACCCTGAACTTTTAAAACTTTGTATCAAACCCCTATTGAATTCTTTACAATTTAATCACCGGTCTTACTGTGAGACGGTTTTATATAAGACTTTGTCAAATAATAAAATTAAATAATCAAAGACTTTGAGAAAGTCTTGGAAAATGTGGTATAACCATAAGTTTGTGGATAGTTCCCCTAATTTTTCACTTTAAATGTTGTAATTGTTTTCATAAAATATAAATATTGTATTTTAGAAGTTAAAACAAGTAATAATGTGTATTTGAATGTGAAACTATAAAAAATATAATATAAGTAATAAATTTTAAAATTTCTAATCTTAGCATGTAATTTTAAAAATGCAGTGTATACGTGAAAAAAATATAGTCGCATGTCCATAAATTTATGGACAAGCCACCTGTAAAGACACCCCTTCAAAGAGTTTTTTTTCAAGAATCTTACTCAATAAGTCTTCAAATGTTTTCATGAAAATATTTTGTTGACGTTTATAAATGTTTTTAACAAAGTCTTATTTTAAACTGACTGACCATTAGATAGATTCATTTAATAATTGATGTAACTAATTTACTCAACCCGTTCCAATAAAAATAGCACAATTTCCTTTTTTTGTCCGTCTTAATAGAAATGTCATAATTTGAAAATTACCCAAAATAGCAAAGAAAATGGTTTAAGTTCCCACGGTGTTCTTTTTAGCTTTAACAACTTTCAGATTGAACCCACTATTTTTCCAAAATATTGCTACTTTTTCACAACTATTCTCTGTCACATCAACTTGCATTAAAGAGCGAGCTATATGCAATTCAGTCATTTTTGTTGGAATGAAGGGAGTAACATTTTTATGTTTGTTTTATTTATTGCAACGAGATTTCTATAACTTTAAAAAAACTTTTAAAAATGTATCACAATGTATAAATAATTATAGTTTGACCCTAAAAGTTATTGAAATGAGATTTTTCATTAATGTTTTAACCGCTAGTCGTTTTACCATGATAATTTCTCAAACATTTATACTTCTTTCATCCATATTCACTTTGGTTTTTTAGAGTTAAAAAATCACATTTATTTGACAATTAATATTTTTTTAATACTCCATATAACTAAAAATTAATTTAAAATTAGAATATTTACCCCACAAGAAAAATAATTTAAAAATCTAACACGGTTATAAAATTTATAATAAGAATAAGTGTAAAATATGAATGTGTGTTTTCATTGATGGTATAAGGGTACAATATATAGACAACATTTACAGAGTCAATAAAGGAAAAAGATTCTATCTAAGTGGGAGACCGTCGTCGTACCTCTCAAAATTATATTTTTAAGCCCTAATGCTTCATATCTACAATTAAGTAGATAATGGAAAGTCAGGGTCGTCCACGAGAAGAGAGATCTTTCCAAGAGTTTAAACATATATAGGAGAAAATACACACACACACACATATATATGAGAATGTAAATGAGGGGGAAAGTTTGGATGGTTTTGGTCCTAAGTTATGAAATAAAAAACAAGTTAACTAATAAAGAAAATTAAATATGCAAAGCATGCAACAACAACTCGAAGGTGATTAAACCAACAGTTAACAGAACCTTGGGCGCAATTAACTTCCACTTCCAAGCCTCTTATCCATCATTGAACATGCAACCTATTTACTACTTTCACAACTTGTTGTGAAGACCAAAATTCTATTCTTCTTAGATAGTAGTTTGCAAGAGTGAATTCGACATCTCTTGCAAACCTTACCAATGACTCCCTTAGTCGAAACACGACTAAAAGTATCCCATTGATGGCATTGAGATGAAGAATCAACAAGCTTGGCAACACTTATAAACACTACTCTGTGTCTAAACATTTAACCAATTCATGAATTTACAAGAGATTACTCAAGAACGATCGACATTCATAGACTTCTCTCATTTGCTACAAGCAACAAACATGACAAAGAGTTCAACAATATCATATTCATCTAGCAATTATCAATCCATCAATACAATCAAAAGCTCTAAATCATACTCTTGGATTCCTATCAAGAAAAGGGGAAATCAACCCATTTCCCCAAAACCTAACAAGCATATCATACAAGTACTTCATATACTCAAGTTTTCAAGAACATTAATGACATTAAAAAACACATTCAATGCTCCATAAATGCATGATAGTAAGAGTATCAAATAGGTGACAAATTGTTCTTAAGACATGGGCTTGGAAGCCTTGGTCAATTGCTCCCAAGAACTAGATTTAGCTACAAGTGTTCATACTAATTAATGCTAACAAACCAAATATAATAAAAAAAGAAATCAAAGATGAAAATGGTGAAGAAATAGGGTTAGATTAGTACCAAAAACACAGAAAAAAAAGAGGTCCTGAATGAGAGGAAAGAGAGTGCTATTTATAGTACAACAAGGATAAGGTTAAGTTTTGGCCACCAATGCATCGTGACGTGTTCATCGCGACTCGCAACGGGTGCCAGAACTTAAACTTGTTTTCTTTTCTTCTTCTTGTGGTGAGCACTCATATTCACAATGACTTCTCTCATTTTTCAAGTCTTCAACTCTTTGAAGAAATTCTTCAAAGTCTTCAAAAGATGGTCTTCAACGGCCTCCGGTCTTCAAGTCTTCAAATCTTCAAAGCAAGTCTTCAAAGTCTTTGAAAAGTGATCTTCAATGGCCTCCGGTCTTCAAGCCTTCATGTTATTCCTGTGTCACGTAAAATCCACTTAGAAGAGGTAAAAGAGCGTAAAGTTTCTCTTACCCCTCCTAAGATAATTTCAAGGTTTAATACAAGCTCTTGATAATAAAATAGCACAAAAGTGATCCCAAAAAGTACTAAATTATGCACATAAAATGGGCACATCAAACATCCCCACACTTAAACCTTACTCGCCCTCGAGTAAGAAAAGATCCTAGCATACGAAGAAATTGACATATCCATATCCTAAATACTATTCCCCCAAATTCAATATCTCAGAAAACTCTCAATATCACACATCCCAATGTTAAGGTCAAATGAGAAGTTTCCCACAACCCCCAATCCTAAATCTACCCAAACCATATCAACCTATCAATTCATTGATATCTCTAAAACATTTCCAAATTTCGAATTGACAATCCCAACTCCAATGGTACAAGGTGAAACTAAAAACATGCATAAAGTGTAAACACATGCTCCACTTTATACCAATATATCATCCTAAAAATGAAGTATATTAATGATCATAAATTTCATAACTTACTTCGTTTTCCCACCCTGCTAAATTTCCCACTCGCATGAGGTCCTCAAGATGTCAAGCTACCCGATCCATCCATATGACCACCGCGACCTTATGACTCCGATGCCGACAAATGAGTGAACACGAAACATTTTTCTTTTTCTCTCTTTTTCTCATTTTGCCTAGGAGCCCTTTCGGGTTTTCATCCAAGCCATAGGTCATGTCTCTTCAGCTTACATCTTACCTTTTTCACACATTTAGCCTCTCATTTTTGCCTAGGCTGCCTTCTCAAGTTTTTTACCTATCCAGGCCCCTAATGTTGCCTAAGATGGCCTCTCGGGTTTTTAACTTAGCGGGATTCTTTTTATTTATATTTTTTTCATTTTCTATTTTTTTTCATTTTTTTCATGTTTCTCCAATCCAAAAAAAAAGTAGCAAAGTGCTTTCCAAATGTTAAGGCTAATAAAAATATCAAAGCTACCATCATTTATTTACATCAAAAGAAAAGCATCCCAAAATAAAAGGGAAAATATCCAAAACAGAACAAAAGAATTATCTAAAAGTAGCGAGTCTAACAAAAAATATCTCCAACCCAAACCGTGAAATTAGTAGATACCCCTCCCCACACTTAGAACATTACATTGCCCTCAATGTAGATAAATAGGACAAAAGCGTACATAGCGAAGTATGGAAAGGGTAAGGATATGATGCTCACAAATCACTGCTGTGAGGAAGAAGGGCCACCACCGAAATAACACTGCTGATAATGAGCCAGCCAATCCATGCTCCTCTGCCTCCTAGCTCTCCGTCTCTCGGCTCCCAGATCAGGGCCTGAGACACTGCCTTCCTGGGACTGCATCTTATGGATGCGAGCTGATAGGTAATCCATCTCCTCATCCATGTCGATGAAGCTCTGGGAGACAAACACGTTGTGCTCCAGTATCATGCTGTCTTGGTGGAGGAATCCATCATGCATGGTCTACATTATACGCTCATAGAAATCAGGTGGAGGCTGGTAGTAGTGAGGTGGCACATAATCCTCTTGCATAGGCTCAGTCTCTGGTGGAGGCTACGGGGAGTGCTGCTGCTATCACTCAAAGAAGGGCAGGATGCTATCATCGCACTGGACCAGGGCTGGACCAAGGTTGTGGAGCTCATGCTGGAAGTCCTCTCTGCTCTAAGAGTCAAGTGAGATCACCAAGTCCGCTAGGGGTGTATCAAACTCCAACTTCGCCTTGTTTAGCTAAGGAAGTGCCATGAATGTGACCTTCCTGGTGCCACATAATCAATGGAATACCCCCGTAGCCCGTGTAGAATTGAGCATCTTGAATTGGACCAACCTCTCTGCAGTAATGAGGTAGGAAGCGCGTCTCCCTAAGCATAGAAAGTCAGCCGGTGGAACCAATCCTAGGTACTCTGCCAAAAGGCCTATCATGCCTCCAACCATAATCTTCCCCTTTGGCCTCTCTGCCACATCTACAATCCTCTTCATGCATAGCTTAGCCTATAACCTGTATCCTAGTCCCTCACTCGTCAAGTTCCATAGGAAGTGAATGTCGTTGTCTGGCACATTTGTCGGCTCTGCCGAGCAAAGTTATGTGCTAGCCAAAAGTCGATGCACATAACGAAGTGCGGGATGGATGATGACACTGCTCTTATCGTGGGAGTTCTTCGACCTCATATTGATGACACACCAGAATTGCATGTCCTTCTCAATCGATCAGTCATGTGCCTATGGGTCCAACCTCGCCCGTACCTCAGTAGTGTCCAATCCAAACGCTTCCTCAGCCTACGAGATGGTTATCTATTGAGATATATCATCCAAGTGGAATTGAATGTGTCTCTCACACGGTTGATCATCCCTCATGCTGTATATCCTGACTATGGAAAAGAACTCCAGTGTATATTGCTAGTAGGAGGGGGCACTCTTGCCCATGAAACCTTCCAACCCCCCTTTGGCGAGAAGGCATCAGACTAGCTAAGTGAGCCCAAGAGCGTCCAATGTGGGCACGTCTACAAAACTCATCTCCTTGAGCTGACGGCTAGCCAGGGCCTCCCATCTCTTTGCGTATGACCCGGTGATCCGGGTTAAACTCATGTACCTATTAGGAGAAGGAGGTATAAGTCTCGACTCCAGAGCCGGTGGCGAAGATGGAGGTGGAGCGGCCGTGCGCCCACCTTGTGGAAGAGCCCTAAGTCTCTTGGTAGGGGCCATATCTAACAACCACATCAAACAAGTCAAACACACAAGAATATACATACATGCAATATCAAAAAATCATACTGAAGCTTAAACTAGTCTGCCAATCATCACAAACCAAATCATATCCAAGCCAACTAGTTCAAGTCCTAATCACAATTGCACATACAATCCATGTTATATCCAACATGCCCATATTCTCAAGTCCTTTAAGTTCTCACATAGTTGAATGTCTAATATGCTATATCCCATAATCACAGTCATGCCTAACTAGTTCGGCCATCATTAGTGCATTTATAATGTCAACATTTCAAGTGCCATGGCCAAACTATCCTAAGCATGATAACAGTGCATCCAAATATCAACCATGTCAAATCAAGGCCCAACATGCCTCATATCTAGTATAGGCCACAATCAATCCTTAACCGAAGCAACGATAATAACACAATGCAAGCACAACCCCAACACGAGCAAATCAATACACTCAAAGTGAGCATAATGTTATCCCACATCCAACCAAGCCATAGGTACAAAGTATTCACATAAACTCCATCAACCCAAATGTCAAGCACAATATATTCACAAAAATCAACAAAGTTCCAACAATCTAATTCCCTAAGGCATGACACATAATCCACACAATATCCAATAAATAGATTATACAGTATAAGCACAATTGATATTCAATAAAGTGAAGAAATGTACCACAAGATGCTTACGAAGAAGAAAGAAGAGAACCCACAACCAATTTGAATCCGAATTGCCAAAAATCATAAAACCCCCAAATTCTAGGGTTTTGTGTTCTTCAACCAATTTGGGTGATTTATGGGTAGAAGTTGGGAAAATGGAATGGGTAGGTGTTGAGTGGTGGTCGTAGGGTGTTGTTTAGGGTATATCGGCGGTGAGGTGGTGGCTGAAAGGTGGTCGCACAACTGGTATGGCGGAGAAGATGAAGGGAAGAAGTGGATTGGTTTGTCTAATAATGTTTTTCTCGCCTTTTAAAACTACTCAAGACGCCTATCGCGACTCGTGGCGTGTTCATTGCGACTCGCGAAGGGTATGTCAAAAGGCAACTCAGGTCAACGGTCGCAACTCACAAAAAGTGGAGCCTGGGAGCGCCATTTTTAGCCAAAAATTCTGATTTGGTCACGACTCGCGATGAGACGGTCGTGACTCACCAAAAGTGGAGGCTGAGAGCTCTATTTTTAGCCAAAAATTCTGATATGGTCGCGACTCGTGACCACTTCGTCATGACTCACGATGAGGCCATTGGGGCTCGCGAAAAGTGGAGGCTGAGGGTTCAAAATTTCCAAAAACATTTTGAGCCCGTCGCGACTCACGACGAGGTGGTCGCAACTCACGATGGGCTACCCACCTGGTAGTTAGAAGCAAATTTCCGATTTCACCTCTTGTGTACAAGTTTTTCCTTCTTGAATCCAAGAATTTCTCCCTTAAAAATTCCAGTGCCTTGGTTTCAAATTGCTACAAAATCATGGAAAAATAAACTATGAAAAGTACAAAGCAAAATAATGAAACTAATGCCAAAAACTCAAAATCAAGGAACATCAACGGAAAGTCACAAATGCCGATCCGGATGATCAAAATAAAGTATTTTTAATGTCATCGGCATGACTCACTCCCTTTCCAGGGAGCTTACTCTCAAACTGGATCGAGGAGATCAACATCATCTCCCTTCTCCAGCACAAAATTCTTGTGGTAAGGCTTCAAGTGTTGTCCATTGACTTTGAATGTATTGGACTTAGCTGAGTCTAGGATCTCCACCGCGCCATGCGGGAACACCTTCACCACCTCAAAAGGACCGATCCATTGTGACCTCAACTTACTGGGAAATAGGCGAAGGCGGGATTGGAATAGGATAACTTTTTGACCCACATCAAATTCTTTCCTAATGATCATCTTGTCGTGCCACACCTTTGTCCTCTTCTTATAGATTTCGGTGTTCTCATAGGACTCCCTCCAGATCTCATCTAGTTCTTCCAATTGTAGCTTTCCGTGCAAGCCAGCCTCATCTATATCAAGGTTGAATTCTTTGACCGCCCAGTAAGCCTTATGTTGAATTTCCACTGGTGGGTGACAGGGCTTACCAAACACTAACTGGTATGGTGACATACTGATTGGTGTCTTGTAAGCCGTCCTATACGCCCACAAGGCATCGTTCAACCGAGAACTTCAATTCTTCCAGTTAGGGTAAACCATTTTTTGAAGGATTGACTTGATTTTCCTATTGGAAACTTCGGCTTGCGCATTGGTTTGTGGGTGATAGGCGGTGGATGTCTTGTGAGTGACGTCATATTTATTCAAGAGTGCCTCTATGGTCCAATTGATAAAATGGGTGCCACGGTCGCTAATAAAGGCTTGAGGTATCCCAAACCTAGAGAAGATGTTATCTTTTAGGAATTCGGCAGCCACTTTAGAATCACCAGTCCTAGTGGATTTTGCTTCAACCTACTTCGACACATAATTAATGGAAAGAAGAATATATGTAAAGCCACAAGAATTAGGGAAGGTTCCATAAAGTCAATACCCCAGACATAAAAGATTTCACAATAAAAAATAGGCCTTTGGGGAATTTCATTCCTAGAGGAGGTATTTCCACCTCTCTGGCATTTGTCACAAGATTTGAAAAAGGTATAGGCATGTTTATTCAATGTAGGCTAATAAAAACCACTTTTTAAGACTTTCCTAGCGGTCCTCTTCACTCCAAAATGACTGCCACATGTATGAGAATGACAAAATTCAAGAATTGAGTGTATATCATTATCAGGGATACCTCTCCTGACAACTTGATCCATACAATACTTCCACAAAAATGGATCATCCCACACATAATATTTAGCATCACTCTTCAATTTATCCTTCTGGGCTTTAGAAAGATGAGGAGGGAATTAACGGCGACAAGGTAATTTACAATGTCGTCATACCACAGCTGAAGATCCCTAATTGTGAACAATTGTTCATTAGGGAATTCCTCCCGTAGTTACTCCTTCATTATGGGATTTACCTCAATGTCTTGGCATGGAGTTAGCCGGCTCAAATGATCGGCCACAAGCTTCTCCGCGCTCTACTTGTCTCGCACCTCCAACTCAAATTCGCTCAAAATAAGGATCCACCTTATCAACCTTGGCTTGGCCTTTTTCTTTATCATTAAATGACGAAACATTGCATGGTTAGTGTACGCAATAACTTTTGTACCAATCAAGTAAGATAGAAATTTTTACAAGGAAAATACCACAACTAGCAACTCCTTTTCTGTGGCCCTCATTGAGAGATATGGATGCGTAGTAGATGGAGTGAGACACTCCCCCACCCCTTGACCAAGTACCGCTCCAACGGCATAATCACTAGCATCACACTTGATCTTAAAAGGTAAAGACCAATCCATGGGTTGTATGATAGGGGCCGAGACTAACCTTTCTTTCAATGTATCGAAGGCCCATTTGCAACCCTCATCCATCACAAATTCCACCTCCTTTTGCAACAACTTTTATAAAGGAGATGCTATCTTTGAGAAGTCCTTAATGAACCGGCAGTAAAATCCTGCATGACCAAGAAAATAGTGCACTTTGTGCACATTAGTAGGATAAGGCAAAGTTTGAATTGTGTTTATCTTTTCCTTGTCAACCTCAATGCCCTTAGAGGAGACAACATGGCCTAAGATAATACCTTGCTCTACCATAAAATGTCACTTCTCAAATTTCTACACAAGATTAGTATCAATGCAACGTTTAAGAACTTGTGCCAAATTTGTTAAACAGTTGTAAAAAGAACTACCATGAATGGTGAAATCATCCATAAATAGCTCGAAAACATTTTCAACAAATTCTGAGAAAATGTTTACCATACACCTTCGAAAAGTCACGGGGGCATTACATAACCCGAAAGGCATACGTCGGTAGACAAACGTACTGAAGGGGCACGTGAAAATGGTCTTTTTTGGTCTTCTGGAGCGATAGCTACTTGAAAATACCCCGAGTACCCATCCAAAAAGCAATAGAAAGGGTTGTTTTCTAACCTCTTGAGCATTTGATCAATGAATGGCAACGGGAAATGATCCTTCCGGCTTTCCACATTTAGCCTCCGTTAGTTAATGCAAACGCATCACCCATTTTGAACTCGAGTGAGCACCTTTTCACCCTTCTCATTTTCGACCATCGTCACCCCACTCTTCTTGGGTACTACTTGAGTTTGGCTTACCCACTTGCTATCCGAGATTGGATAGATCATGCCCACTTGGAGTAACTTGAGGATTTCTACCTTTACTACCTCCATCATAGGCGGGTTTAAACGGCGTTGGGGTTGTCGCACAGGTATCACATCTTCTTCCAACAAAATTATATGCGTGCAAGTGGATGGACTTATACCTTTGATGTTGGCAATAGTCCATCCAATTGCTCCCTTATTCTCCCGTAACACCACCATCAACTTTTCCTCTTGCTCTTTGGTGAGTTTTCTTAAAATGATAACTAGAAACATCTTCCCTTCCCCAAGGAATGCGTACTTGAGGTCACTTGGCAAAGGTTTGAGTTCAATCACCGGAGCTTTCACAAGTGACAGGAGGAGTTTTGGTTCTTCTGGTTCCTCTAAGAGTAGAGGGAGAGGGTTTGAGAGGCTTTGTTTCATCTCAAAGCTTTGTTTCATCTCTTTAAGCATGTTCAAGTTCTCAAGGCTTTCCTTCAAGTTAGTGCTCATGGAATATACATTGTAGGCATCATCACTATCACATTGCAAAGCAACTAGCAAGGAATTATCACTACTTACCTTAAAAACATCTTGCACAACATCTTCAACAACATCTAAGGCATGGCAAGAATATTCTTCACTAGGATACTTCATAGAGTCATTTATGTTAAACTCTACTTTTATTCTATCAAATTCCATGGTGAGGATACCCTTATGCACATCAATCAGTGTCCTAGAAGTTTTCAAAAATGGCCATCCCAATCAAATTGGGGTGGCATGCTTATCATGCTCCATGTCAAGGACATAAAAATCCGTGGGGAAAACTAAGGAATCCACCTTAACCAACACGTCCTCGAAAATACCCTTAGTGTATGCACTAGAAGATCGGCCAATTGGATTACCACCCCGATTTTGTGCAATGTACCCAAGTTGAGGTTTTCATACAACGAGTAAGGAATCACATTTATCGATGCACCTAGATCAAGCATGGCCTTTTCAAAATGTGTATTTCCTATTATGCACGGGATAGTGAACATACTGGGATCACTACACTTAGGGGGTAGCTCTTTTTGACACAAGGCGGAAACATGCTCATTTTCACAATTTTTCAACTTATTTTTGGCTCTTTGTTTTCTATTCACAACACATAATTCATTAATAAATTTAGCATATCTAGGAATTTTTTCAATGGCATTCAAGAGTGGGATATTTACCTTACATCTACGAAAGACTTCGTAGATGTCCTCGTTGTCATTCTTCCTCCTTTTATCTTTCAAAGCTTCCGAAAATAGTGGTTCCGGTACATATGGAGGGATCTCCACCATATTTGCATTTTGGGGGGGGGGGGGGGGGTGAAGGTTCCAGAATGGAGGTTGGCTTCTCAACAATAACCTCCTCTTCCTTCTCCTTCCACTTCCTTGCTTTTTTCTTGGCTAAATTCTCAACCTCTTCTTCAACCTCTTATTCAAACACCTCAACCCCTGTAGGCTCCTCTTCAACAATTTCATTACTTGGGGAGGTACCAACCTCTATACCACTTCTCAAAGCGATAGCTCTAGCATTTTGCCTAGTGTTGATCTCCCGTTGATAGGGTAGTTTACCCTTCTCCCAGGCCTCCATCCAATTCACTACTTGGGTTAATTGGATCACTTAAGTTTCCAAGTTCTTGATGCTCGCCTTGGCTTCATCTTGGAATTTTTCACTTTTTTCAGCGCACATGCCTAATTGGTGAATGGCTTGTATCACCTCATCATTTGTTAACCCCGAGCTCTCCCCTTGGTCTCGGGGCTTGTCTTAGAGCCTTTGAAATTTTTTTTGAGGTGGCCTATATTGTTGTTGAGGGGATTGATACGGATGAGAATTTTGACCTCCTTGGGGGTTTCCATACCGGAGGTCGGGTTATCACGATTACTCGAATAGTACGACCAGTTTTGGTATCCTTGGCCACCTTGGTACCCTTCATTCCTTTGATATCCTTGTGTCCCTTGTTAGTTTTGGTTGCCTTGGTAGCTTTGGTTGCCTTGATATCCCATGGAACTCACCTCCTCAACATAGTCCTCTTGCAAAGTAGGGCAAGTGTCCGTAGGATGCGCCAAGTAACAGATTTTGCATGATTTCACATGCGGCGCATTTTCGGGCTTCGTCATCAATGATTTCACCATAGAGGCAAAGGCCAAGACTTGGTCCTCAAGCTTTCCACTATTAGAGATGTCGCTTGCGGGCATTGGATTTCTTCTTCTCAAATCGGTCCTTGAGCAAAAGTTTCTCAACTCCTCCGCTAGCTCTTCATACAATTGCATAGCCTCGGATGAAGTATTGTTTCTAAGGGTACCACCACAAGAACTCCTCACTAATCTTTGATCCTCATCAAGAAGACCATTGTAGAAGTATTAGACCAAATCCCCCTCTGAATAACCATGGTAAGAACAACTTGCGAGAAGCTTCTTGAACCTCTCCCAATAGTTGAAGAGAGATTCATCGTGCCATTGGAGGATGTTACGTATATCCTTCTTCAAGGTGGTGGATTTTGAGGTTGGGAAGTATTTGGCTAAAAACTTCGTCTTCATGTCAAGCCAACTCTTGATGCTCTTGGGTGGTAGGTAGTGGAGCCAATCTCTTGTACAGTCTCTTAGTGTGAATGGGAATGCCTTCAACTTACCAAAGTCATCATCTACTCCATGGAGGACCGTACCACTACACAAAAAGTGAAACTCGGTGAGGTGCTTGTTAGCATTCTCCCCTTGCCTTCCAAGGAAGAGGGGTAGCATGTTTATGAACCCGGTCTTTAGCTCGAAGTGCCCATTTGGTCCAACCAAGGGATACACAATGCACATTGATTGTTGATTGAGGTTAGGGGCCATAATGTCTCTTAATAATGCTTGCCCCAAAGGAATCTCCCTTCCGTGGAGTGGATGAACTTTCCCTTGAAGAGGAAGATGTTGAGGTTCTCCTCCCAGATGCTCATCGTTATGCTCTTGTTGATGCTCCATAGAAGTAGAGGTATCCAAAAAATGGTCACTAGGAGGGGTGTTATTCACACTTTCAAAATAAAGCCTTCTAGCCCGTCTTAAATTACCTCTAACTCGGGGTCGTAGTGTAGGGATTCTTGTGAAGAGGATCACGTATGAATCATACACCAAGAACTCAAACAATACATCTCCAAGCTAAGAGAAAATGGTAAGTCAACTAAGAAATCAAAACAAAAACAAACTAATAAATATTTTCAACTAGCATATAATCACACATAATATGCCCAAACACTTAGAAATAAATACCTCTTCCCTGACAGCGGCGCCAAAATTTGGGAGGTCGTCGTCATACCTCTCAAAGTTATATTTTTAAGCCCTAGTTCTTCTTATTTACAATTAAGTAGATAATGGCAAGCCAATGTCATCCAGAAGAAGAGAGATCTTTCTAAGTGTTTAAACATATATAGGAGAAAACATACTAGATACACGTATATATAAATATATACATATATATAAATATATATATATATATAAATATATACATATATATATAAACATGTTAATTGGGGGGAAAGTTTGGATGGTTTTGGTCCTAAGTTATGAAATTAAAGACAAGTTAACTAATCAAGCAAATTAAATATGCAAAGCATGCAACAACAACTCGAATGTGATTAAACCAACAATTAGCAGGATCTTGGGCACAATTGACTTCCACTTCCAAGCCTCTTATATATCATTGAACATGCAACCTATTTACTACTTTCACTACTTGTTGTGAAGACCAAAATTCTATACTTCTTAGATAGTAGTTTGCAAGAGTGAATTCGACATCTCTAGTCGAACCTCACCAATGACTCCTTTAGTCGAAACACGACTAAAAGTATCTCATTGATGGCATTGAGCACGAAGAATCAACAAGCTTGGCAACACTTATAAACACTACACCGTGTCTAAGCATTTAACCAATTCATGCATTTACCCAAGATTAGTCAAGAACGATCGACATTCTTAGACTTCTCTCATTTTCTACAAGCAACAAACATGACAAAGAGTTCAACATTATCATATTCATCTAGCAATGATCAACCATAACACAATCAAAAGCTCTAAACTATACTCTTTGATTCCTATCTATAAAAAGGGAAATCAACTAATTACCCCAAACCCTAAGAAGCATATCATACAAGTACTTTATATACTCAATATTTCAAGTACATTAATGAAATCAATAAACACGTTCAATGCTCCATAAATGCATAATAGTAAGAGTATCAAATAGGTGACAAATTGTTCTTAAGACATGGGCTTGAAATCCTTGGTCAATTGCTCCAAGAACTAGATTTAGCTACAAGAGTTCATACAAATTAATGCTAACAAACCAAACATAATACAAAAGAAATCAAAGATGAAAATGGTGAAGAACGAGGGTTAGAATAGTACCAAAAATGCAGGAAAAAAGAGGTCCAGAATGAGAGGAAAGAGAGTGTTTTTTATAGTACAACAAGGATAAGGTTAGGTTCTGGCCACCCGTGCATCACGACTCACGACGGGTGCCAGAACTTAACCTTGTCTTCTTTTCTTCTTCTTGTGGTAAGCACTCATCTTCACAATGATTTCTCTCATTTTTCAAGTCTTCAACTCTTTGAAGAAAGTCTTCAAAGTCTTCAAAAGATGGTCTTCAACGGCCTCTGGTCTTCGAATCTTCAAAGTCTTTGAAAAGTGATCTTCAATGGCTTCTGGTCTTTAAGCCTTCATATTCTTCCTTTGTCACGCAAAATCCACTTAGAAGAGGTAAACAAGCGTAAAGTTGCTCTTACCCTTCCTAAGAGAATTTTAAGGTAAAACACAAGCTCTTGATAATAAAAGAGCACAAAAATAATCCCAAAAGTACTAAATTATGTACATAAAATGAACACATCACTAAGGTACAATAATATTGTAAAAGGCAACCGCACGGCAGGCTCGACAGGAGGTTGTCGCGCATTAGGCTCACCAGGTAGCGGTCGTGGGATGGGTGCGGCAGGAGGAGGCCACGCTGGCAGGACGGCCATGGACGACCACTGATGGAGTCGCCCACACTGGAGAAGCGGTCATGGACGGCCGCAACTGGAGAAGTGTGGCAGGAGGCGCCTGTGCTGGAGGGGCAGCCACGAGCGGCCATAGCTGGAGCTTGAAACAAGCTGACCATGGGGATCCTCAGCTGGAGTTTGAGACGAGCTGGCCGCAGAGTGATCTCGGATAACCACGAGCCTGAAACCACGGAAGGTTGCGGCTGGAGCTCGGAGTGAGCTGGCCATGTTTGATCGGGACTAGGTGGCTCCACCGGGTGGGACAGGTCAGGAATAGAGCTATCAAATATGACAGGGGACATAGATGGCAGTGGATCTGCAGGTACAGTCTTCACAGAAACATGTGCAAAAGGGAAACAAATCTTCATAAAATATCACATCCCGAATGTCAAAACAGTTCGAGACACCAAGTCGTAAACACACCAAGCTTTCTTGTCAACAGGATATCTAAGAAAGATGCACTTTCGACTTCTGGATGCAAACTTATCACGCGGCCGTGGAAGCTGAGAGATAGAGCACATTGAACCAAACACACGGAGATTGCTGTAATCTGGTGTACGACCGTACAAGAAGTGATAAGGCGTTCGTCCATCTAACAATGGTTTAGGCATGCAATTAATGAGGTAAGCCATTGTAAAAATGCATTCTCCCCAAAAGTCGATAGGCAAATGAGCCTAGAACCGAAGAGCATGAGCAACATTAAGAATATGTCTGAGATTTCATTCTACACGCCCATTTTGCTGAGGTGTGTAGACTGTGGAGGTCTCAAAATGAACACCTTTCTCCAGAAAAATGATTTGAGAGGCAGGAATTCGGTTCCGTTGTCTACCCAAACCCATTGATTGGGACGGTGGAATTGTGTCTGAACAAACTCAAAGAACTCCTTCATCTTCAATGGTACTTGAGACTTAGAAACTAGTAAATAAACCCAAAATGCTCGGGAATAATCATCAACTATGGTCAAAAATAAAAATGCTCCACTAGAAGAGGGTGAACCATAAGGTCCCAAAACTTCACAATGAATAAGTTTAAAGAAATTACTAGCCTTAGCATAACTAGCAGGAAAACTATTTTTAGATTGTTTTGCATGATGACATACCAAGTAGGGAATAGATTTAGTAAAGTCACTATTATGTAAATAAATGGTCGGGATAGAAGACAACACTTATAAGGACGGATGCCCAAAATGATGATACCATAAAGCAGACGAAGTCACTGAAGCAGCAAGAGATGAGGACAATTGTGTAGATCTGGAAACTCCCAATCTACACAACCAATAAACCCCTCCTCGTTAATCACCCGCGCCAATCACTGTCTCGTGTTGATATTATGTAGTACACATAATTTTACGGTAAGAAAAACTAGACATTTTAAAACAACAGTTAACCTGGAAAACGATAGCAAATTGCATCGTAATGCTGGAATAAAAAGAACATGAGTCACGACAACATCTCCAAAACAAAATTTTACATGTTCAATAGAAGTTGAAATAGAACCATCATTGAGGACAACATCAATATTTGCAGCATGCTCAATATCATAAAGAAGATCCCTGTCGTCGGTCATATGATACGATGCACCTGTATCAAGAATCCAAAGTAAAGTAGTCGTACTAGACAGATTTTCAGAAGTATTTAACTTAGAGAACATGTTTAAAACCATACTCCATTTCTTCTTGGACAGAGCCGAACCGAAGGTGGATCGATTAGAGTCTAAAATGAGGGTGGTGGCGGTGTTCGCAGGTGGAGTTGAGGCGGTCACTAGCTGAGCAGCTCTGGCAAATGGCGCACCAGGGCCTGATACAGGTGGACGATTCTTAGTGAACCATTCTGGATAACCAATGATGTGGTAACAAGTAGTAATATCATGACTCTTTCGGCCATAATGAGTGCAGGTAAGACTCCGAAAATCAGCGACGTCTGCTGGGGTGAACCTCGGAGCATTGGTAGTGGACTTTGGAGCGGAGGTTTGCCCCTAACGATGGGCAGCAAAGGCTATGGTGTCTGCCAAGGTGACAGAATCATGAGCTGAGATGACAGTCTTCTGACGCTCCACCTAAGAAACTAGGGAGTAAACCTTGTCGAGCGAAGGCAACAAACCTGTGCAAGGATATATGAGCGAAGAGTAGCATAACTATCATCTAGAGCAATGAGAAATTGATGAACCATCTCCTTCTCGCGTTCAACCTAAACAATAGTTGCATCGGGACATGAAATATAAGTACGTGGATGCATGTAAGCAAGCAGGTCATTCCACAACTTCTTGGAGCGACCAAAGTAGGCATTGATAGCATGACCATTCTGACCACAACTGTAAATGTCTGCATGAATCTGACACATACGTGGGCCATTCCCAACTGAGTAATGTTGATGAAGATCATCTCAAAGCTCATTAACCGAGTCATAATAAGTAACAACAGAACGAACGGATGGATTGAGTGTCTGAACGATCCAACCAATGAGCATAGAATTTAAACTACTCCAAATATCAACAAAAAGTTTACAAGGTAAAGGCTTGGTAATGGAACCATCCAAAAAACCAAGCTTATGTCTAGAATTAAAACCGTGACGAATACCAGCACTCCAATCATTATAATTATCACCCTTCAAGATTGTAGAGGAAATAAGCAAACTTGTATAATCTGAGGGATGAATACAGTACTGATGCGAGGGAGGCAATGGTGCGGAATCCTCGACATAACGCTAAGAATTGGAAGAGGCCAAACCATTGGTGTCAAGTAGGAGCTGGCAGAGGGCTCGACGGAGAAGGTCAGCGTCATCTGGCTGCGGTTGAGCATCCTGGTGCAAGTGGTAGGTGGTAGGAGCGATGGGAACGATAGGAGCCTAGGTCTTGGTATCAAGAGTTTCAATCACAACTTGATTGAACGGATCCATGGGACACAAGGGGCAGCGGCGCGTGGGCAAAGAAAGAGGCAGCGCATGAAGACGCGACCGACAAATGCGGCATCGGGTAGCAGTGGCGGCTAGTAGCGACGACGTGTAGCGGCAGTGCGTGATGGAGCTGGACAGTGGCACTGGTGGTACTGGCTTCTCGGTGGCGGTGACTGGCACAGTGACGGTGAATGGAGAAGTGAGGGCAGCGGTGGCGGCGGTCTTTTGTGAGTAAGTAAAATTTTTAGGGTTCTCAGGATTAAGGCTCTAATACCATGTAAAATATGAAAATGTGTTTTCATTGATGGTGCAAGGGTACAAAATATAGACAGTATTTACAGACTCAATAAAGTAAAAAGATTCTATCTAAAGTAAAATAATATTGCAGAAGATATTCACAAAATATCTCCTACAATAAGAATAAGAATAAGAATGAAATGAGTAAATATTGTATATATATAAAAAGGAATGGTTCTCACTTCATTCATCTGATGGATCAACTATAATACATAGCATGCTAAATGCATTCAAACTTTATTAACCATGCTTAATGCACCTAATGATTAATACATTAATCCAAACTAAATGGAGCTTAAATCAAGAAGTTGTAACTCACTTAACTAATGGACCTCCATTTCCTTAATTGGTTTATAAGATTCCCCTTTGAATGATCACTCATGGAATAATGCCTTGTCAAAAACTTTAATTTAGTGTGAAAAAAACATAGTGAAGAAAAAAAAATACATATTTCCTTTGAGCACAATGCCTTGTTAAAATCTTTTAGAAAAATTCATTGGACAAAAACATAGTTAAGGGAAAGAAAGTAGAGTGTATAACTCTCCCTCTTTAGCACATTATTTAATATTTTTCAATCACCGCATTCCAATCATGTTCACCAACTTTTCAAATGTTGACGTCGATAGTGATTTGATGAAAAGATTAACCAAATTATCACTGGAACAAATTTGCTGAACACGAATTCCACCATTCTTTTTGTAGGTCGTGTGTGAAGAAGAATTTTGGTGCTTCGTTCTTTCTCCTTTGATGAATCCTTCGTATAACTGAACAATACAAGCAACATTGTATTCACACAAAGTGATGGAAAATGTCTTGTCCAATTTTAAACCACAAGTTGAAATCTCTCATGGAGTTCAATCATATTCAGGTCATTAACATAAACTATAATAATAATAAATTCCAACCTGGTTGTTTTATGAATACACAAGGGCAGATCGGGTCATCTTGATAACTTTGATATTCACAAATACGATTATACCACATGTTATCGACTTATTTAAGCCCATATAAAGATCAAACTAACTTGATTGAATAAAGTTTTCGAGCACTGAAATTACATTTCTTTGACAATTGCAATCCTTCTAGAAATTCATATATATATATATATCATTATCAAGTAAGTCATGCAAATAAGCATACTACATCCATTAAATGCATTTCAAGAGATTTATTTGCTGTTAGATTAAGAAAATAACAAAAAGTAGTTGCATCCACCACAGGTGAATACGTCTCCTCATAATGAATATCTGGTCTCTTGGAAAATCCTTGTGTGTTAAGTTGTGCCTTATAGCACACAATTTTATCATTCTCATTTCTCTTTCACACAAAAACTCATTTACAAACCACGGGCCACACATCTTCAGGTGTGCATGATATTTTTTCGAAGAATTTTCATTTTCCCAAGAAATCCAATTCTATTGGATTGCGCCTTTTCATTTTGGCCACTCATTTCTATGTCTACAATTCTCAACAGACATTAGCTCATTATCCTCATTTTCATTCATTATAGCACATGTTGCATCATTATAAATTTATCGTCGGTGTCAAACTTTTATCGATTCCATTTTACACCAGACATAACATAGTTAATTGAGAACTCTTCATTATCGATATTTGGGGTACCCAAACTTTTTGAGGAAGTTAAGTTTCAGCCATGTCATACGATTCTTCTTGAATTTTAGAAAAAATTTCAGGAATTTCACCTCATTTTTGCCATTTACAAAGTTTACTCCTTTTTCGCTTACTATAATTTATATCTTTGGAACCAATTAGCATGCCTTTTTTCAATTGTCTTTATCTTATTTTCAATGGTAGGTTGTCCTCTAGGGACATCAATTATAACAGGAGCATTAACAACTTGCACATGTAATTTTGTCACACATTTTCGGTTAGTAAAAGAATAATATGAATCATATTTTGAACTTCTAGTTTACAATGCTTTGTACGAGGATAAAAATAAGAAAGAGATACCCCCTTTGTCCCTCCCTATCATGCAAGGAATTTTTTTCCAATCAAAGTTGTCAAATATTAGCGATATATTTGAATAGATATACGAGTAATGATATTATCGTATGAGACATTGTTAGATTCGTCATGACATGTAGTTTCTAAATAACAACTTTTTATGCACTGTTATTGTCCGTAGTTACATATATTTATAGTAAAATATATTTATTGAAGACCGTAAGAAAATTTCTTTCAACTTAAAAACAGATAGAAGGATTAATTCATTCTACCTTATTTTCCTTACAGACTGTTTTCTCTCTCCCCTAATGTAGAGAACTAACTCGTTACAGTAACAATCACCAAAACAAAAATAGGTGAATCTCTTGTCGTTGGCTCAAGATATTTAATAATTGATGGAGATTAGTACTTAGCCTTCTCTGAGGCCTCATGTGTGTGGGTTGTGGTGGAGCAATCAGTACATATACTAATACCACACTACCAATTTTTTTTAAATGGGATATGTTTTGTAGTCTACCAAAAAATATTTGTATGGGGGAAATCATTATAATATGTGGCATGATGTGGACTAGTGTTGTTCCATGCAATTTAGCATGACCCCAAGCTGACACTAGGAGTTTAGTTCTCAACAACATTGGACGCGCAATTAATTGAAGGTGTTTAGTGAATGATTTAGTTAGATATTTGTGTGTAATAACTTGAGATACACGATGTTCGGCACTAATCCCAATCAACATACAATTATCATAAAAACATTGAGATGTAAACTCACCAGCATTATCAAGACGAATTGTCTTCGTATTTTAGTAAGGAAAATGCACACGTAATCGAATTATCTCCCCAAATAATTTGACAAATGCCAGATTACGGGGGTATAATAAGCATGTATTTTTCTAACGAGTACACATGGGCACTCGTTAAGTGATTAGATTCCATAGAATATTCTGTAGTGGCAGAGTTCTTAATGAAACACAAATAACTTATACCACCTAGATAATATACAAAACAACATTAACCCTTATTAAATTTGATTAATCCATTATTTAGTATTCTACATGTTTTCAATTTCCCTCCGATAAGCTGACAGTTTCCCTTTGGTTAGAGAGAATTTTTTTATTGACACATAGTACTGATTAATGCATAATCCAAATCAATATCTCCAATGCAAACATGAATTAAATATTTTAATTCATACATTATCTATATACAATTACATTTTTTAAAACACGCAACCCTTTAAAATTGTTTAAATTACTAGGTAAATGTTTTTTATACAAATCACTAAACTTGTGCAATTCAAAGATTTATGTTAGACTGAATTATTTTTTTGGTCCCCTAAATATAATGCAATATCATCATTTGGTCCCCAAGGTTAATACCGTGTTTGCTCAGCAACTTACAAATACAAAATATTTTGTTTGGTCCCAAAAGTGATTTTCAGGTAAAGTCAACAATAAAATTGATCAAAAATCTTTAAAATGACTATTATACCCTGGGTTTAAAAAATATTTTAAAATATAAAACAACCTCCTATCTACGCCATAGAGGTGGTGCTCAGTGCCACCACCGTTGAGCCTCCATTGTGCCACCATCACGTCAAACCCCAATCTTGCCATCAGTCATCCCAACCCAGCCTCGTGTGTACCACCACCACACCTAACTCACCGTCGAACCACCCATCCCAGTCCAGCCTTAGAAAGGTCAGATCAAGAAATGCCGACAAATTAGAAAATTGAGAAACACCGGTGAATCAGCAAATTGGCCATTTCCAAACGGAAGGGTCAGATCCAGCGGCAATTTTGAAGCTTCCCCATCGGTGATTTTGAAGCTTCCCCGACGGTGATTTTGAACACTGAATAACGCCAGCGAACTGAGTGGTGACACTAAGGAACTGAATGGCGCTCGAGGGACAACCTTGGTGAGCTCGACAATGGTGCCAGAGGTGGCGCTGCTCAAAGGTGGCACCAGAAGTGGTCACAATCTCGACGACGGCGAGAAGAAAGGGCTCCGACGGTGGCACCAAAAGACCGCAGCGACGAGGCCAAAGGAGGAGGGCATGGGGAGTCCACGCGCCAAATCTTCTTCCTCGGAAGCGCGCGTAGACTTAAGTGCTTAGCAGAGGAAATTCGGAAAAATTAAGAAAACTTGGAATTTTTAAATTTTTAACTGAAAATATTTTTTAATTAGTAAAATTATGAAAATACCCCCTATCCATATCGGAAAATGATTTCAGTTTACCTGAAAATCACTTTTGGGACCAATCAATTTTTTTTTATATTTGTTGGTTGCTGAACAAACGCGGTATTGGTCTTGGGGACCAAACAAATTTTAAGATGCTGTGTTGGAGACCAAAAAAATAATTTAGTGTTTATGTTAACTTCTCAATATTACATTTGTGAACATATGTTACACTAAATCCACATCGTAGTTTTTTCATATGCAATGATTAATACGAAAGAATTTATAGCAATATTATTTTGATTTTTTTTTCTTTGAATTTTTTTCCTCCACTCATATTTTACACATTTTAAGTTTCTCTCCAATAATTGACTAACAACATTCCCTCCATCCCTTATATAACTAGGATTCTTTCTTCGTCAAACATGTGATTTCAACTTTATCTTTGTGATTGTATACATCACTTTATAATCTACATCTCAGTTTTTTTGGCAACACAGTAGTGGTAAGTTTTAATTTGTCATATCTTTACATTTTGTATTCACATTAATTTGTATTTATTTTATTTTATTAATTACCTATTATAGATTGAATTAAAATAGTATGGATCTATTTTACTTAAATTTATCTTAAGAAGGAGAAGAAAATATGGATGGAATATGTTTTGACCCGTTTATTGATCGGTGTTTTTTAAGTGAAGAAGAGGCTTATGTGTTTTTCGAAAAGTATGTAAAGAAACATAGAATTTCAATTTGAAAAGCCTGATTTGAAAAGAAGTAGATTAAAGAAATGAAGAGACAAGATTTCTTATGCTATCGTGCCGAATGACCACCATTGAAGATTTTTGACCCATCAAAAAAATCGAAGGAACAAGGTATAAAAAAATGTGGATGCAAAGCACATATGAGGATTACATTGGAAAAAATACTTTGATATCTTTCCTGAAGAATGGCTTGTCATTGAATTTGTAGTAGAGCACAATCACGGTTTACTCTCTCGTAAGGAGGTACGTTTCCTTCCATCTTATTGTACAATGATAAAAGAAGATGAGGAACAAATACTTCTATTAAGGGATGAGGATCGAATGGGAAAAAATAATGCACATTATAGAGTTGCAGAGAAATGTGAAATATACATCTTTCTTTTACATCTGAAGATGTCCATAATTCTTTTAGTCGGGTTAGAAGTAAGCAAATGAACAATGATACTAATGACCTTTTAGATTATCGTAAACTTGCAAAATCTGAGAACCACAACTTTCAATACTCCTTTACACTTGATAATGATAGACAATACGAGCATATATTTTGATCACGGGCTCAATGTTTTGATTGGTATACATTTTTTGTTGCGATGTTGCAATTTTTTATACTACCTACAAGATAAATTCTTAGGACATGTCATTTGGTGTTTTTGTTTGAATTGATGGTCATGGAAGAACTATTTTGTTTGGATGTGCTCTACTTTGAAATGAGACTATGAATGCATTTTCTTGGTTGTTAAAGACAAGTGATCTCAAGTTACACTCTATATGTTTAGTTTATTTAACAAAAAAGTTAATGTTTTATTATTTTTTATAGACACTTGTACATTTGATGAAGATGCCGCCAAAGTCAATTCTAATCGATCAAGACCATTGGATGACGAGGGCTATTTCACAAGAAATTCCATCAACTCGATATGCATTTTGCACACGACACATCACTTCCAAATTCAGGAGTTGGTTTATGAGAATTCTTCGCAATCAATATTTAAATGGTGATATGATTTTGGCAAAGTCTTGGGAAAGACGGTCTTTCCATAGACTTATGGAAAGATGGGGTTTGATTAGAATAATAAAAGGTAAAAGGTCTTAGTTGCAATATTAAAATTTTAGTATGCAACATGTAGTAGTTATGAAATTTATAACTCGGTTCATGCAACCCGAAAATCTTATCTTAATTTCTTCTAATTTACACTTTAAACCTTGGTCTTTCCATAACTTATGGAAAGACCGTCTTCCAAGAGACGGACTCTATGATTTTTATGATATATATTTGCATGACTATAGTTAAGAATCTGAACATTAGTTGCCTAAAATTGTTGCAAAATACAATTTACGAACTAACTAACATGTGTTAGGTTTATATGATATAAGATAGTATTGGATGCCCGCGTATCGTCGTGCATCTTTTTTTTGGTGGGACATCAACATCGGGACAATCAAAGAGTATTAATGCCTTTGTTAAACGATTTACAAATCCCAATCTACGTTTGAGCCAATTCATGAAGCAAGTAATACATCATAATAGGTTAATCTTATATGATTTTATTTTTCGCATATTGAGAGCTCATTTATTAATTATTCAAGTTGATCTTGCAATTGAAGAAGTTACACAAAAAACAGTTGCAAGCTAAAATGTTAGAAACTTATCGTGGATCTTCATTGCATACTTTTCTCCGATTGAAAAGTAAGCACATGATGTTTTGACAGCATATGCTTTTGAAAATTTTCAAGAGAAATTTGTGTAAGGGTCACTAATTATTCGGTGCACAAACAATCAATTGTTGAGTATAATGTGCTATATGTTAGATTAATCAAGATTTTTTTATTTAGAATTTGATAATTTAGTTACTTTGCTGCAGCAAGTAACTCACATCATGAATATTATTCATGCAATATAGACTTGGTCTTATTAAGAATTAGTATTCCCTATTAGTTAGGATTAGTTGTTAGTAGCGAATTATAATAGGATTTATAATGTGCTTTTCTTTAAAATAATTAGTGTAGAATTAGTATATCTGATGTTATTTTCTTTTAAATAGATCAATGAATGATGAGCAATCACCAACTTCAGTAACCCTAGTTTTTCTTCCTTTCTTTTCTTAGTTTTTGTAGGTTAATCATGTCTTTTAATTATCTAGCTTTGTTTTATCTTGGGAGCAATGGATTTAAGCTTCCATATCTATGTAAGAACCATATCTATCTATTTAGTGTTTTTGCTATTGTGCATTTATTGAACTTTGAATGTGAAGTGTTAATGGCATTGATGTTGTTGGAAGCTTGAGTATATGAATTGCTTGTATGATTACTTGTTAAGGTTGAGAGAAAGTTGCTAATTCTCCCCTCTTTTAATGTGGAATCCAAGAGCATGAGTTAGAGCTTCTTAAATGATGTTGGTGTGTTGATAATTGCTAGATGAATGTGATGATGTCGAACTCGTTGTCATGTTTGTTTTAGGTAGCAAATGAGAGAAGTCTATGAATGTCGATCATTCTTGACTAATCTTGTGTAAATGTATGAATTGGTTAAATGCTTAGATACGGTGTAGTATTTATAAGTGTTGCCAAGATTATTGATTCTTTGTGCTAAATGCCATCAATGGGATATTCTTAGTCCTAAGGGAGTCATTGGTGAGGTTTGACAAGAGATGTCGAATTCACACTTGCAAACTACTATCTAAGAAGGATAGAAGATTTATCTTCACAACAAGTAGTTGAAGTAGTGAATAGATTGTTTCACTCATTCTTGAAGCCTTTATTATTTAGCATTTATGTATTATTGATGCTATGTTTCACTTCATTTATGTCCTGGCTTGTTTGAGAATAGGAAGTGTTTTCATGATTGATGTGTTATGGTGTTAGGATCATGACGAATTCCTGAGCTCTTTTGCATGAAAATCTAAGAACATGAACTTAGAATTTCTTGTGCATAATGTGTTGTGACTCTTGCTAGATGAGTATGTTAATTTGGATTGTTCTCATATTTATCCCATAGGTGCAATGAAAGGTTGGACCTTGAATGTGGTTTGTTCTAGGTTTTGCTTAATGAATTTTATATTTGGTTAAATGGCAATGTCTTTGGTAGAAGACTAGTTGTTGCCAAATCTATGGTCCTTCGTCCATAGGTAACAATTGTGATAGGATGAGTAAATGGTTCAATGATCTACATTTGGTTTGGAAGTGGATATCAATTGCCCCAAGGCTTTGCTTTTGTAGTTTTAAAACCATTTTTCTTAGTTTGCTTGATGATTAGCATAGTTACTTGACTTTGCTAGTTATCTTGTCTTTTAATTATCATAACTTAGGACCACCAAACAACCAACCCCCCCCCAATTTACTCACTTTCATATATGTGTATATATATACACACAACCATTTGTGTTTAAACGTTTGAGAAAATCCTCTTCTCCGTGGATGACCCCGACATTCTGCTATCTACTTAGTTGTAGATAGTAAGCATTTAGGGCTTATAAATATTAACTTTGAGAGGTACGGCGACGACCTCCCAAATTTTGGCGCCACTGCCGGGGAAGAGCCGTTTATTTTTAAGTGTTTGGGTATATTTGGTTGCATATTAGCTAGTCATTTTTATTTTCCACTCCTTGGTGGTTTTTTTGTTTGGAGTAGGTATAGCTTGAGTTCTTGGTAAATTTTTATCGAGAATCCTTGCAATATGATTTCGGACCTTTGAAAATTTTTTAAAAATAAAATAATGGAGAGTCTCACCTTGAGGGAACTCATGATGAGAAGAGAGGCTCAACAAGCAAGGTTTTGTAGAATGTGTCATTCCGACCATCCTACCGAGTCTTGCTATTTGTTGTGGGAAGAGCACTATTAAAGGGAAAGAACCCTCAGTTTCCAAAACCAAGGGTATTATGAAGAGTGCTACCAAGAGGTAGGAGATGTTGGTTTTCAAGGGCAAGAAGCTCAAGTGGTATCCATACCATAATTCTTACAATCCGGAATGGAGTGGTAATCCAGGGTGGTGGTATGAGAATGAGCCGTAAAACCAACAATACGAGCAAAATAGTTGGCCATCACCACCTTATACCATACCCCAATACCAAGTCCAACAAGGAAGTTCAAGTTTGACACGTGAGGAAGTCATGAATACAATAGCAAACTTGAACAACTTTATAAGTGAGGAGTCGGACACTCGGCTCTCCTCTAGTATTGAGGCTATTGAGGGGTATGTAAGGAGTATATTAGAAGCGTTGGCCCGAATGGAAGCTTGTGATTTAGAAAATACACCATCCCAAATCGAACTCGAGAATTCGGTGAGTGAGGTTACCATGGGAAATGATCTTGAGTTCGAAGGAGATGAGGAGTTGGTTGTTGAGGATGATAAAAAGGAGGAAGAGGTGATTGTGCTACATTCATTAGCATCATCATCCCTACCCCTACCCCTACCCCTACCTATTGAACCAACTCCACCATTTTCAGAAGTTTTGAGGGAGATAAGAGAGGAGCCAAAAGAATAACCCAAGCCTCCTAACCACCCAACTCCCTTCAAACCATCTTCACCCCAACAAGACTTTCCTCTTGAAATTTTTGTACCCCCACCTCTCTACTTTTTGATACTCAAGGTGAAGGGGTTCAAGCCTTCACCATATGGATAACATTAGGGTCGTGCCGACGATGTAAATAAACTCGGCCTTTATTTTGGTTTTTGTTATTTAGTTTTTATTATTTTGTCTTTTTTTACGGTGTGTTTTTCTGTGATTTTGTAGCAAAGTAAAGTGCATTGCATTGGAGGAGATGAAGGAATGAGATCCATGAGAAAAAAAAGAAAGCTTGGAATGTTGGTAAGAAAAGATTGAATTTTTCCTAAGTGCTGGGAAATCCTATCCTCGTGACTCGCGATAACCTCACGATGGGCCATCGTGAGTCATGATGTGATCAGAAGTTTTGTGCTAAAATTTAACCCTTAGCCTCCACTTTCCGCAAGTCGCGACAAGCCATCGCAAGTCATGACTAATGGGTTCTCGAGACAGCATCCCCTCGAGACCTCGAGTAGAGCCAAACCCAAAAAACCATCATTCTATTGAGACCATCATCCCCTCGAGACCTCGAGGCAGAAAGACCTCGACTCGAGCATAACTTGAAAGTCCATCAGCCCTCGAGACCTCAGGTCCTCGAGAGTGCAATCCCTCGACTCAAGTTGAAGCCCTCGAGATCTTGGGTCCTCGAGGCCGCAAGACCAGCCCTTCGAAAAGCCATGAGTCCTTGAGACCATCATCCCACGAGATCTCAACTCAAGCCAAACCCGAAAAGCCATGAGTCCTTGGGACCATCATCCCTCGAGACTAGTCCCTCGTGACCTCAGGTCCTCGAGGCCACAAGACCTCGATTCAAGCTGAAGCCCTCAAGACCTCAGGTCCTCAAGGCTGAAATCCCTCAATTCAAGCCGAAGCACTTGAGACTTCAGTCACTCGAGACCTCAAGTTCTCGAGGCCACAAGCCCTCGATTCGAGTTAAAGCCCTCAAGACCTAGGGTCCTCAAGGCTGTAATCCCTTGATTCAAGCTGATGCCCTTGAGACCACGGGTTCTCAAGGCTGAAAACCCTCTATTCGAGTTGAACCCAAAAGTGCATCATACCCTCGCGACCTATGAAGCCTTTTTAGCCCCTCGAGATGCCATCTTTCATCCTCGAGCCCAGCGAGACTATAGCCCCTCGAGACCAAATCTTTCATCCTCGAGACTAGCAAGACCCAAGCCTTCCCTACCTGTATCTACTCACGACGATGCATCGCAAGTCGCATCCAGTGCCGTCGCGAGTCGCGATGAAAAATCCAACTTTTCAGCTGAGCTTAAACACTGCAAAAACCTTCCTTATTCTCAACCAAATTCTCCCAAGAACCACCACACATCTACTCATTCCTCCACCAACACATATATTGACATATGAAAATTCTTGCATCTTTATAGTATCTTTGTTGATTGTAGTATGCTAACTACATCATTAAGTCTTTATGCTATATTCTATAATGATGCTTGGATATGTGTCGATATATGTTGGATATTATTATTGGACAATCTTATAGTGGTGATTGCATAATGGATTGGTTGTTCTTTGATAATACTATGGTTATTAACTCTTGATGCTAAACCTAGTATACAAATCCTTATGTACTTATGAGTTTGATGTTGTTCTTCGTGGTATTAGTCTTGATCAAATGGCGCCAAGGAGACAACATTTTGCTCAAGGGGTGAGTTCTTGTACAACACTTTTGCTTCCCCCTTCCGGTCTCGAAACCAATTTTGGGACCGATTCTATACAATTACATTGGATTGCGCTATACCACCAACGACTATGCGGAGAAACGGGTGTCACTCTACCTCTTACCTTGAGTTTTATTATTCTTGCCTTACATGTTTACATTAAGGGTGTTTTAAGTACGGGAAGGGGTTAGAGGACTCACATGCATGCTTTCTTCATTTGGAATGCTTTTTGCTACTTTTGATTGGAAAAACATGAGAAAAAGAAAGAAAACAGTTGAAAATTTTGGAAAAAATAGAAAGAAAAGAAAACCCGCTAAGTTGAAAACCCGAGAGGGCAACTTAGGCAACATTGGGGGACCCGGATATGTCAAAAACCCAAAAGGGTGACCTAGAAAAAAATGAGAGGCCAAAATGTGCGGAAAAAGGTGAGATGTGAGCCAAAGAAACATGATATGTGGCTAGGATGAAAATCTAAAAGGGCTCCTAGGCAAAATGAGAGAAAGAGAGAAATAAGGAAAATGCTATGATTTCCCTCATTTGTCGGCGTTGGAGTCATAAGGTTGCGGTTGTCATATGGATGGATCGGGTAGCTCAACATATTTAGACGTCTTAGGATTGGGTAACTTAGTGGGTTGAAAAATGAAGTAGGGTTATGAAATTCTTGATTCTTTTATACTTCATTTTGGTTGATATATTGGTATGAAGTGAAGTATGTGCTTGAACCTCCTAAATGGTTTTAACTTCATTTTGTGTCACTGGACTTTGGGAATATCAATTCGGGACTTTGAAATGCTTTTATGGGTAGTGAATTGATAAGTTGTAGGTTTGGTTAGATTTAGGAATTGGGGTTGTGTGTGTGAAAATTTCGCATTTGAGCTTTGATTTTGGTATTTACTATATTGAGAGTTTTTGTGAGGTTTTGATTGGGGGAATATTAGATTAGGATATGGACATATGATTCCTTCGTGTGCTTGAATCATTTCTTACTCGAGGGCGAGTAAGGTTTAAGTGCGGGAAGATTTGATTTACCCATTTTATACGGTTATATTAGGACTTTTAGGATTCACTTTTGTACACTTTTATGCTCTAAATGTGGCGTTTTGCCTTGAAATTCTCTAAGGAGAGTTAAAAGCAATTTTTACGCTTTTATTACTTGTCTAGAGGATTTTGTGTGACAAGGCAATTTGTTTGAAGACTTTGAAGAATACCTTTGAAGATTTAAAAACTTGTATTTGAGCTTTTGAAGATTTGAAGAAGTGAAGAGAAGAGGAGGATATGAAACAAAAAGAAGAAAGAAAAAATGGTGTTGGAACTGGAGTTCGTCGTGAGGTTATCGGGAGCCCGTTGCGACCCGCGACGGACGAATGGCCTGAAATTCTTCTTGCTTTTTGTACTATAAATGTTCACCTTATCCTCTCCTCTTAGAGGACGAATCCAGCTTCTTTTTCCTGCTATTTTTCTGGGTTCAAACCCTAGTTTTTCTTTCTTTCGTTTCTTTGTTTTTGTAGGTCAATCATGTCTTTTAATTATCTAGCTTAGTTTTATCTTAGGAGCAATGGATTGAAGCTTCCATATCTATGTAGTAAGAACCATATCTATCTATTTAGTGTTTTTGCTATTGTGCATTTATTGAGCTTTGAATGTGAAGTGTTAATGGCATTGATGTTGTTAGAAGCTTGAGTATATGAATTGCTTATATAATTACTTGTTAGTGATTGGAGAAAGTAGCTAATTCTCCCTTCTTTTTAATGTGGAATCCAAGAGCATAAGTTAGAGCTTCTTAATGATGTTGGTGTGTTGATATTTGCTAGATGAATGTGATGATGTTGAACTCATTGTCATGTTTGTTTTAGGTAGCAAATGAGAGAAGTCTATGAATGTCGATCGTTCTTGACTAATCTTGTGTAAATGCATGAATTGGTTAAATGCTTAGACACGGTGTAGTGTTTATAAGTGTTGTCAAGCTTGTTGGTTCTTCGTTCTCAATGCCATCAATGGGATACTTTTAGTCGTGTTTCGGCTAAGGGAGTCATTGGTGAGGTTTGACAAGAGATGTAGAATTCACTCTTGCAAACTACTATCAAAGAAGGATGGAAGATTTCTCTTCACAACAAGTAGAGGAAGTAGTGAATAGATTGTTTCACTCGTTCTTGAAGCCTTTGTTATTTAGCATTCATGTGTATTTAATGCTATGTTTTACTTCATTTATGCCATGGGTTGTTTTAGAATAGGAAGTGTTTGCATGATTGAAGTGTTAGGGTGTTAGGATCATGACGAATTCATGGGCTCTTTTGCATGAAAATCTAAGAACATGAACTTAGAACTTCTTGTGCATAATGTGTTGGGACTCTTGCTAGATAAGTTTGTTAATTTTTATTGTTCCATATTTATCCCATAGATGCAATGAAAGATTGAGCCTTGAATGTGGTTTGTTCTAGGTTTTGCCTAATGAATGCTATATTTGGTTAAATGGCTATATCTTTGGTAGAAGGCTAGTTGTTGTCAAATCTACGGTCCTTCGTCCATAGGTAACAATTGTGATAGGATGAGTGAATGGTTCAATGATCTACATTTGGTTTGGAAGTGGATATCAATTGCCCCCAAGGCTTTGCTTTTGTAGTTTTAAAATCCTTTTTATTAGTTTGTTTGATGATTAGCATAGTTATTTGACTTTGCTAGTTATATTGTCTTTTAATTTTCATAACTTAGGACCACCAAACAACCAACCCCCCCCCCCCCAATTTTCTCGTTTTCATATGTGTGTGTATATATTTCTATTTCTAGCCTAATATCAACCATTTGTGTTTAAACGCTTGAGAAAATCCCTCTTCTCCGTGGATGACCCCGACTTGCCGCTATCTACTTAGTTGTAGATAGTAAGCATTTAGGGCTTATAAATATTAACTTTGAGAGGTACAACGACGACCTCCCAAGGATGCTAATTGAGTGTTTATTATTTTTTGGAACTTGTCATATTTGTTCTGTTTTGGAATATTTTGGCATGTTTTATAGCCTCAAGGGGGAGTACTTTTGGATTATTTTGGATTTCTGGTATTCTATGATCTGGATATTATTGGGCCCAACTGGAAGCTATGGGCAGGTTTGAAATCATGGATGGTGATATGTGTTTTATTCTCGAATTTCTAGTACTTTTGTGTTTTTGTTGGTCCAGTGTTCCAACATGTTTTTTTCTGACCAGTTAAGTACTGATTGTGAATTTGATGTTACAACATGGATGTTGAGGTCCGAATGATTTGGAGTTGTGATATTTATGAGGAGCTAAAAAATTTTGAGCTCATGTTCCAACATCCATAATGGTTTAAGTTGATGTTCTATTTGCATAGTTGTTGCATTGAAAGTTCAAAAGGTTGATGGGTCCATAAAATGCCAAAGAGGGAGACTATAAAGTCTAGATTTGTTAATTGGAAATTTGTGGTAAGTATGCATACATGGTATTATTGTATTGCAACATCAAAGAAGGAAGTTTGTGAGTTATGGTATTATCGAAGATATAATCCGAGAGGAAATCTATATCGTCCAGTTGTATTTTGAGTTGGAGAATATATCAGTTCCTATATTTGTGGGATTGGATTAGATTTGTAGAGTTGGAATTGATATGGGTTTCAGATATGCTATGGTTAAGGAGGAGATATTCTAATTCATATTCCCAAGGGATTATAATTGATAATTCCTATCTCTAAGGGATTTGATTGTTATCACAATATTATATGGAGATAGAATTATATTCACACAAGGAAACTGAAACGTGCGGAAGAACTATATATTGTGGACATTCTGGTTAAGTTACTCGGTGATTTATTTTGAGATAATCTGCACTCAGGTTTTCAAAATCCAGAAGTAGCCAAAAGCTTTACAACTGTGTTCGAACATGATCAAAACCTTTTGATCTTAAAGTTCAAAATGTAAGTCATAATTCCTCGGGTGGAAGAGATCCTGCATCGATGAGTTTTGAGGTCAGAGGGAGTCCGATCAAGGCAGATCAACAACTAGGGGAGCTAGTAGAATTCACACGTTTAATTAGAAAAGACAAGTATTTTGTATGGTGTACTTTGTACTATCTTTCTAATTAGTGGATTCATTCTGAAGTGGGTCAGGTAGATGTAGGTGACATTCACTGAACTGCGTAACCAAGTCGTGTATCTTTAAGTTTTTACTTTATTATGTACTTGGTTAATTAGGCAATGTTGGAACACGGTAAACTCAGTTGAATTAATTAGGTAAAACCAAATTTCATGTTTCATGAAATAGAAAATTGGAAATAAAATAGTTGATAGTATTGATTTTATACATTATTAATGAAGCATTTTAATTTCGGGTATTCTCGTTTTAGCCACCTATAGGGAGGTTGACAAAGGAATTTGCTACATTCAAAGAAGTACAATCAGCAAAGTTATCTTTATGGTCATTGTTGTTAACTTCCGCATTAAATTAATCTCTGTCTTTTTATCTCTATTCTACAACGATTCTTCATAACTATCAACAACCTGTCTTAGGGTACGACATGTACGCACCCAATGACCCTTCATGCCACAACGATGGCATGTTCTATCTCCAGCTTTGTTATTATCACTTTCTTCATTTCTCTCCCGCTTTTGAGGGAGAGCAAGGCATTTTAAAAAATCACCACGATAATTATTGTTGCATTTCCAGTGTTCATGATCACAGCCATGACCACTGTTATCCCTTGTGGATAAGTAAAATTTGCATATTAAAAATTGAACCTTTAATAAGTAATAAATATAGATTAAAATTTTAATTAAATGGTTATATTTTAGGTTCGTTATATAATAATTATATTTAAAATTCTATAATTAATATGACATTATCAAAAAAATATAAAGCCTCTTAATGTCGAAAATACAAACAAAATAAATACACTAGTAACTATGTGCACATTACAAATTCTGAAAAGAAAAAATAAATGAATTGTATAAGTAATTAATTAATTTAAAAAAATTGAAAATAGTTTAGAGCATGTACAACGGGGGTTCCAGAGTGGTACCTGTTCGGAACAGGAACCACTCTGGAACAATAAAATATTTGAACAGGGCCTTGGCTGCACAAAATATCAACCGGCCCAGATCTGACATTGGTCAGATGCCCACGTGAAGGCTGGGAGGACTCCACTGAAGCCCAATTTGCAGGATATCCCATTGGACGGGGAGTTCTGAACTGTCACGACATTAGATATCATACTGATTGCTAGAGTTGTCATCGCCAATCACCGCTTTTGTTTCAAAAGTTTCTGTAGAGGTGGCAGGTTTAGCTTGTCTGAGGGCAGATTAGGGTAGTGGTGAGTGGTTTAGCTTGTCTCCGGCTTAGTTGAGGAACTCTGACTAGTAAGCGTTGCTACTATGGAGAAAAATGAAGGCGCCACTATGCAGAAAAATGAAGGCACACTTTCGATCAAAACATTGGGTTATTTTAGCACTTAACTCTTTTTATTTTTAAAAATCACAATTAATGGTTCTTTTTAAAAATTGAAAATACATTCTTTTAAAAAAAATATGGTTCATTTTAATTCTTGCTCATAAAATAAAATTTAAATTAAATTTAAATTAAAATTTTAAAAAACAAAATTCAATTCAAAATTTATAAATGTATTATTAAATTTCACATTTCAATTTATTTCGGATATATAAATTTATTTAAATTTAATATAAAAGGTATAATTAATGAGTATGCTAGAAACAAATCAAGTGAGGTCAATGAAATTGTTGGAAAAGAGTTTCAACCATTGTGAAGAAAAAAATTGAATTATTTCTTTGTGATTTTAGTTGGTGGAGTGAAGGAGAGAGATTGAATATTTAATAAATTAAAATCATAAAAATAATTGCAAGAAGATTTTACCATTGTATAGTCTTATGCGGCAGGTGTTAGTCACCCAAGCATTTTATTTGACTTTTATTTTTTCACTCTCGCGTCTTCCCCATTTTCTCTCTTCTCTCCCCTCCAACACCACCACATTTCCACCGTAACGGTAACATCGCCACCACATGCAATCATCTGCCACCTACTCACCTTGATCTGATCTAGATCAATCACACCACCGCGATGACAGCTAATCGAAGCTTTGCCTAGGCATTGCAATCGAAAAGTCCCCCAATCACCACAACCCTACCTGCAACACTAAACCTTAACCCTACCCTTCGATTCAAAGGGGAATCCTCAGTACTTGACTCTCCGGATGAAATCCAGGAACTATTAAGCCACTACTCAAATGCCCTAATTTGTAATTTCCCTAGAGGAAAACCATCTATGGAAAGAATCGAGGTTGATTTCAAAACTGTGGGCTTCGCCGGCCGATATCAATTAGGAGCGGTGAACTTAAAAAAAATATTGATACAATTCGAGGATAAGGAGGACTTCCAATGATGCTAGATCAAGGGCGTCTGGGCTTTCAATGGCATCACAATGAGGGTGCTACGATGTACACCGGATTTCAAGCCAAATAATGAGTCTTCAATCGTCCCTGCCTGGCTCATTATCATAAATGTGCCACTCTACTACTACAACGTCCCAGCAATTCAAGCTATTGGCAACCAGATTGACAAATACATAAAGATGGACCAGGCAACAGAGAAGCTTACGAGACCATTCGCTCGGAAAATATGTGTTGAGGTAGACCTTCAAACACCGCTCCTCACTCATATCAGGTTAGGCTTAATAGTTGAGAATGAAAAATATGCAATAGAGTATGATAATCTCCCCTCACATTGCCCCTATTGTAAGAAGATAGGCCACTCCATTGAGAAATGCAAAATTAAACACCCTGAATTAGCCTCTAAACACCCTGCTGAACATAAAGTCCAAACCAAAAACCTGACTGTAAAAAAGAATGCTGATAGAAATGGTCAGGAATCGGGTAGTAACAAAATGAAAAATGTTGAAAGTACTGATCAAAGATTGGGTAGTAACGAAGAAAAAGATTATGACAGATCTGGTCAGGGATCGGGTAGAACCATTGAAGAGAAACAAAAAGATTTTGTTACTCAGCCTGAAATAACCCTAGCTGAAAAAACCCCAAATCCCATTATTGATACAAATCCAAGTTCTACCCCAAATATTGCTGAGAACAAAATGCATACAACAGTGCTGGACCATCTTAACATTGTTGAGGAGGTTACATCAGTCTCAATAAAAAAACCAACCAACTGTTTGAAACATGCCAAAAATGATATAACAGGTATCTCTCTAAATTCCCCTGTCTCAGATCATGAGAATAACAATTTTTTCATTCACTCATGCATGTCCAGCCCTAAAAAATCAAACAGATTCAAACTCCTAAGCAATGAGGAAGAATCAGACACTGGGGAAAACTGTGAATCAAGTACTAGAGAGCTACAACTGGAGAAGGTAAGTAAAACTATCCCTAATCTTCCAACTCTGACACCGAACAAAATAAGGAAAAGAACTGTGTTTAATAAACTCAACAAAATGAATCTGAGATCCACTTCAAAAGGCAAATCCAGCCCATTAACATGAATGATAAAGCCATTAGTAATAAAATTCTAGTTTGGAATCTAAGGGGCCTTGCCACATCTATCGATAGACTCAAATGATTGTTAAATATACATAAAATCCAAGTTTTATGTATCCTTGAACAAAAACATAAACCAGAAATGTGCTTAAGTTACAAAATTAGACTTAACTTTGATTGTTATCACAATTCTTTTAATAATAACATATGGCTAATGTGGAACTCTGATTTCATAATACAAATTGTATCTGAAACTAGCCAGTACACTAAGACATGTATCTCTAATACTTCCTTTCAATGTGACATGTGCACTTATTTTATACATGCCTCTATAGATAGGAATACTAGGAGTTTACTATGGACAGAATGGATAGCACATCAGGATAATAATAAATTACTGATAGGTGACTTTAATGCTATGAAATCTATACAAGAGTACAAGGGACCAAGCTGTCTTAACAGAAATAACATTAGAGACTTTAATAAATTCATTAGTAAAAGTCAACTCACACACATTCCAACAGTAGGTAATACTTTTACATGGTTAAATATGAGAAAATCACCAACTGTAGAGAGACTTGACAGGGCCCTAGCTGATACTACATGGATAGACAACAACCCTAAAAGTACTGTTCATGTCTTGAGCAGAAAAACCTCTGATCATTGCCCTCTATTGCTCAACATAGGCAGCAGACTTCCATCTACCCCAAAGCCTTTAAATTCCTTGATGTATGGCTGACTAGAACTGACATCAAACAATTTATTAGTCAAGCTGGTCAATACAAATCAGAGAAAGATGAATGAACAATCTTCCTCAAATTAAAAAGACTGAAAATTGAACCCAAAAAATGGAACAGAGAATGCTTCGGAGATATTAATGCTAACATCAAAAAGGCAGAAGAAGATGTCAGACTGCAAGAAATTGCATATGATATTTCAAATTCTCAAAATGATCTAATTCATTTAAACCACAAGAATGCAAAGCTTCTGAAAGCTTTAAATGAGGAAAAACTTTTTTGGAAACAAAAAGCTAACCTTAAGTGGCTAAAAGAAAGGGATGAAAACACTAAATTTTTTCATGCCTCAGTCAAAGAAAAATGGGTTAGACAAAACATATCAAAGAAAAAGAAATATGATGGATCTTGGATTGAGGATCTAGCACAGATAGAAACTAAGGCTATTAATTTTTACCATAACCTTTTAACTGACGAGGAAAATCAACAGTCTGACTTTTTCCTCCCTCACTTCATGAGCCAAATACCTAGTATCATTCTTGATCTAGATTAGCATAAGCTAACCAAACCACTAACCCTGGAAGAACTCAAATCCATTGTCTTCTCACTGAATCACAATGGATCCCTAGGTTCAGATGACTACACATCTACTTTCTTCAGAGAAAACTGGGATATTATAGGCCCGTACCTTCTAGAAGCAACAATTGACTTCATGAAAGGCAACACCATCCCACCTGGAATATCAAGCACTTGGATTTTCTTAATTCCTAAGAAAGACATTCCTGTATCTTTCTCTGATTATAGGCCAATCTCACTTTCCAACTTCACAAACAAGATATTCTCTAAACTATTAGTTCAGAGAATATCTGAGTTTCTGCCATCCCTGATTTCTAAAAATCAGCCAGCTTTCTTACAAGGTAGAGAAATGACAGATAATGTCATTTACCTTAAAGAGATGACAAGATTTTTAAACAATAAATTAGGGGCTCGAAATGGCATGCTTAAATTAGACTTAGCAAAGGCGTTTAACAGGGTCAAATGGTTTTTTTAAAATGTCCTACATAAATTTGGCGTCTTAGAACAATTTATCAATCTGATTATTATAAACTTGTCATCAGTTTTTTTTCTCTGTGATTATTAATGCCAAACCTGCAGGTTTTTTCAGAGCTACTAGGGGAATGAAACAGGGAGACTCTATCTCACCTATTCTCTTTAACATGTTCTCATAATCTTTCTCAAGAAGCCTGCAGTTTTGTTTTCATAATAAAAAGTTGAGATATTTCAAATTACATGCAAATGCTTTAAATATATCTCACCTTAGTGCAGATGACACAATTTTATTTTTTCAGGCCACTAGAATAACTGTACAGATACTTAAAGCATTTTTAGAGGTGTTTGAGTCAACCAATGGTCAAAAAATAAATTTTGACAAAATAAATTACTACACCAGTAATCATGCTACCCAGGGCAATGAGAACATGATCAGACACATACTAGGAGTCAAAAAGGGATCTTTCCCTTTTACATACCTTGGCTGTCCTATATACATAGGAGGAACAACAACTATACACTTCCAGCCTTTGTTTTAACCGTATGACAAAAAACTTAACTTATGGAAAAACAAATGGCTAAGTGTTGGAGGTAGATTAACACTCATTAAAGCAGTAATGTTCTCAATCCCACAACACCCCTTGGCTGTAATGAAGCCTCCTAACTTAGTAATCACTAAGTTAAAAAGAAAGATGAGTACTTTCTTTTGGGGTAAAGCTGAAAATAAGGATAAAAAGGTGTGGAAGAGTTTCCCTAAAATGTGTTTCCCAATAGATCAGAATGGAATTGGTCTCAAACTCTGGTGGAATTTTCAGTTAGGATTGTTCCCTTGGACACAGTTCCTATGGTCTATCCATCCTAACCTAAGAAAATATCAAAATTGGAAGAGAATCACTGAGGTTAACCACATTCCAAAATCTAGCACAAGAGTGATTCATGGGAAAGGATCTGCAAACTTTTTAACATCAAATTGGACCGGTTTTGGACCTATCTAAGATCACTAGATCCCACCTGATAATTTCCCTTCTGATATGACCATTTCTTCTTTTATCTCCAACAAAATGAACCTCATAAATGAAATGCAAAATTTACTTAACAACATGCTTTCTTTCATACAGGCAACACTGACTCATCAACACAGGCATGATATGCTCATTTGGAAACCTAATAACTTGGGAAACTTCACCTTCAGGTCTGCTCATGATTTGGTAAGCAACAAAAACCAAAATATAATAATTCTAAATAAAGTGTGGTTAAATAAACTGCCAAAGAAGATCTCTGTGTTTGTGTGGAAATTGGCAAATGCTATATTACCTTTTGATGACATTCTTATCTTCTCTAACACTAGTCTTGCCTCTAAATGTCCTAGTTGCCTCAACTCTGACTCTGTATCTCACTGGTTTAACTCATGCAACCTAGCTATCCAAATTTGGAATTGTTTTGAACACTGTACTTGAGATTAGGTCACAAAAGTTTGGCAACATTTTTGACAGACTCACCCATCATTGGTCCCTAACTAGTGCCACTAAGATCCACAGAACCCTAATCACTACAATACCATCTTTCATCTGTTGGAATCTATGGAAAACAAGAAATAGAATCATTTTTGACGACATTAAACCACTACATAGACAAATCATTACATACATCAAAAATGGTATTTCCTTAACTTTCCTTGCTAAACCTATGTTTTATAAATGCCTAGAAGACCAGAAATGGGTCAACATAGGGCTAATCAACACTCGAAGACCCCCACCAAAACTGACTATTAAATGCATTTACTGGATTAAACCAATTCCTGGGTTTAAAGTCAATGTAGATGCATCCTGGCACAAAAAAACAACAAATGTGGTATTGGTATTATAATTAGGAACTCAGAAGGTTCATTTGTAGCTGCAGCTCTCAGAACTAAATCATGTACCTCTAGTTTCCATGCTGAAATGTTAGTTGTGCAACAAGTTCTGACTTATGCAACAGATTTAGATCTGGGAATCATTTCTATAGAAACTGATTGCATAAATTTCATTCATGCTATAAATGAGCCCCTACAAGCTCCATGGAAATCCTTTGAACTTGCTTCTCATCTGGCTCTGAATTTAGAAAATATACCAGTCACACACACACATACACACTCAGAGAGGGCAACTTAGTTGCGGGTAGATTGAGCAAACTGTTGGAAAATGATGGTTAAAAGGTTGAAATTTGTCAACTTTTTGGGCTTCATTTGAGTGGGACCCGAATGGATTTTGGGTCGGTGGATGTCAATTTTGGGTTCTCCTTCGCGAGTACTATAAAATCGACTATTTAAACTCTCAAAACGGATCAAGGGTGAATGAGATATGGATGTTTGAAATGTCACTCTTGAAAGAGAAAAAAATTAGGCGGAAATTGGCCCAAATTAGTTTTCCTCTGGACTGTCCAAAATGCGTATGGACCGCATAAAAGTCTCTGGAAGGCCCAACCGCATAGTATATATGGAATTGCTTGTGTGTAATTCTTAAGAGATAAGAACAAAATACTTCCATATTTTGTGAGATATCTTGTCTTAAATAAATATGCGGTTTACCATGTTTAATACGATGAAGAATATTTGTGCAAATATTTCTTCCTTTTCCAGCAGATTTGATTCGAGTATTCATGGAATGTCTCGAATTTGGTGAGTTGGTGATTGGAGAATATTCTTCTCTAATTACAGAAAATCAGAAAATCATGTTTCCATGATTAGGGTCTCTTAGAGTAGTATAAATAGAGCCTCTAAGTCAGTCAGAAAGTACACACAATTTCTCAAGTCCCTTCATATTTTAAACTTGAGCCTTCTGTCGGTCTTTCTCGAAGTTTCCATTTGGTGCTCTGTCGAGGTGATAGTCCTTCGGGCCTTGCGTGAATCCGAGGTAACTCTTATGTGTTAATTGTTACCTTCAATGGTTTTATCCTAGGGAACGATGTCCACGACGGGACTCATTCGTTTCAAGGGCAGCGAGTGTTACTTGTGACTCCATCATTACTTGAAACGTGATTTATGCTTTGATTATTTGTAATTTAAGCGTTTCGATTGTATGCTTGAATAATTAATAAAATTTTATTATTCTTGCATATGTTAATTGCTCGTTCAATTTTGTTGTTTAATTTTTCGCATGATATAATCAATATATGTCCAACAGTCTTGAAACGAATGAAATTTGTTGACTTATATTGATTTGGTTAATAAGATGCATGCGTAATATGCATAAGGTTAGTATATTGCATACGGATTGCATTGCATGTTGACAGGTTTTGTTTTCCATAAATAAAAAGCATGGCATGCAATATTTGTGCATATGCATGCGGAAACATGTTTTCCGTAAATAAAAAGGATGGCATGCAATATTTGTGAATATAATTGTGAGAATCTGATTGCATGTTGGAAATTGAGGTGCATGTCTGCGTAAATGTTGATATGCTCGTAGGAATGATTAATACGCATGCTAATTGCGTAAATATGCATGCTAATGATTTTGGTTATTTACAACAAAATCATATTGAGCAATTGGTTATGTATAATTATTTAAAATATTATACTACGATATTTGAGATTTGTACATATATTTAACGATGGAAATCTTTTGTATGTACGCATTGGTGAATCCGAGTATACACGGTTGTATATCTCTTATGGAAGAGAAACTAGGCATGGAGATACAGCAGTATTTGCTTGGAAACATGAAAGAATCAAGAGTGTAACCACGGTTGTACAAACTATGGTACGTATACACGTTAATTAAAGTGAATCATGGCATATGCTATATATACATATATTGTTTGGATTATATTTGATAACCATTTGCGTGAATCTGGATGTGAACAAGACTTTGTTACAAAGAGTGTTATGTGAATAATATTTGAACATATATGTCCAGTACACTAAGGCTATCGAATTTGATAGTGAATGGATTTGGTTATATTAATCACTTAATTATGTGGAAAAATGAGTTGAGCATGTATGTTAAATTACATGGCGCAATTATGGAAATATGCTAATTCCGTGATATTCATGCTTATGAGATTAAATGTTGATATGGTAAGAAATCATATTTGATTCTTTGCATGAAAGATTGAATTAAATTTACGGGAAAAAAAATGCCATGAGTTTAGAATATGGGATCAGACATTATTATTCAATTACATGAAAGCAGTGCATATGGTTGGAAATTATGAGACATGTTTAATTTCCAAAGCCCTTGAAATGCTATAGTATTTGTTTAAATACTTGATCAAATGTTGAAATACCTATTTTGCATGGTATAATAATTTGGTGATGTGTGCTGCTCATGTTGGTTAAAGATTTAAGCCATTTTGTGTGAGAATGTGCTGCTAGTGATTCATGACTTTTATATACTTCGTGCATGAATGAAGTATGTGACATTGGGTTATTTGATCCATGATGTATTCTCGTTCATTTAGGGACTTGATTTAGCTACATATACAAACATTTTAGATCTATGATGTGTCTAAAATTGTGTTATGCTTTTATATGCTATGATTATATTAATTGTTTGGGAAAGTGCCCTTTTTGATGCAATGAAAGGTTTGACAAGGCCTGTCCCGATAATTGACTATCTTGATTGATCGTTTACGAGCATATGGCTCACGAGTGACAATTGTTAGATTGCATAGATAGAGCATATGGGCTCGAAGTTCGACATATTCTAGTTATTTTGTATGACCTGAAAAATGTGAACGTGAAGACATTAGTTTACGACTATGTCTAGGGTATTGGTTCTTGTGAACCATGGTATAAACCCTAAAACATGAGTTATCATGACTATGCTAAAAACCTTTGATTATTTGTAATCAAAGAATTGAGGGGAAAATCTCAAGAATTTGGTTGAGAAGCCTAAGAATCCTGAGAATTGGAATCCCAAGATTTTTGGTCAAATCTCTTGACTTATGGTTGAAAAATCTAAGAATCTGGAGATAGGGAATCCCAAGACAGTTGGTCAATTCTCTAGATTTTTGTTTGGAAAGCCTTAGAATTCTGAGATGAGGAGACATTCAGTCTAGAAACCCCAAGACACAAGGTTTTGAGAAACTTAACACGTGTGAGGATGTTTAATAAAACCAGCCTAATGTGGGGGGTTGACGAAAACCTAAAAATTCAACGACGATATGAATTTTGATAGGTACTTGAAGTGAAAAAGTCGCCACGAGAGATTTGAATCAAGTTGATCAAGTCGGGAGGACTTTAACTCGAACCAAAAGGGTAAACTCGAAATTGAGTCTAGCAATGCACTCAAACTCGAGTCTAGCAATAGACTTGAATGTGTTTCGAGCATAAAGACACTCAAGTTTGATTTGAGTAGTCTGAAAGTAAAGTTCAGTTGTACTGAAACTTGGCTTTAAAATGGGCATGAAATTGTGTGGAGTTGGAAAACTCACACTGCGCCCTAGTGAGAGTTAATCGAATCCTCGATTGATTGATACTACATCGGTTGTGGTATTGGTCATGCGAGGAAGAACGATTAATGGAGGTCGGAAAGTTTAGTTATCTCTAATTCCAAGGGAGTTGAAGGAATAAGAGAGACTTTCATGATAAAAGATCAATACATGAAGGTGTTTTGATTGTTGAAATGATCTAGCCCTAAAAGAAATTTGATGGGTAAGAACCTAGTGTTCGATTCATTATTGAATACACAGACTTTTAGTAAGTTGTATTAACGAAACCACTTACGTGATGCACAGAAAACATATGAGCTTATCTGTGACCATGATGTGAATACATAGAATCCTTTGGGGAGTGTGATTCACACCGTAGACATTTGCAAGGTCATTTGGTGATTGAAGGAAATTACTAGAAATGATCAAGCGTTATGGGGGAGCCTTTAAGCTGGCTGACAATCTTTTAAATAAGATACCCCAAGAAGGAGGAAAATAAAGCTCCTCATAGGGCTATCCTAAAAGTTCTTTCGAATGTGTGGGTTGGTGTATTGCGAATGTAGTAAAAGAAATACTTAAACAGTATATTTACTAGATATGCACAATGTTGAAGTGCTATCAATTTCTTGAAATTCACAAGAAATATTATGCAGAAACTAGAAATATATCTTGATGGAAAGTGTATTCTGTGGAAGTTTCTGTTAAAGATCCTGATTTATCTTAAATGGACTTAAGAGTCAATAGATGAAATCATTAAGGATCGGGGATAAACCAACAAAGGAAACGAGATTCCGTGAAATAATTTTTGTGGAAAGTGGTAATCAATAGAGAGATTGATCTACCATGAGTGCAAATCACTAGAGTACTAGTAGATTTGAACAATTAGTAAGTATATTTGTGTACTTGATGGGTGTTCTCTAGACGTGAGAATAAGTCCAAGGGTGATGGTACTTGCTATCAAGGTTTTGTGAAAGCTAGAAGTACATCTAATGGACCTAAATGGTTATTTGGAGGTTTAGATATTAAAATCTGAACAGAGCAAAATGAAAAGCTCAATGCTCCTAAATGATCCATCATGTGACCAAACTAATTGTTGTTTAGCCAGTGATATTAAATCAATGAGTTTGATGAAGGCGGATATGCTAAGGGACACGGAAAATGACCATGTCATTTATGTCTTTGAATTGATGGTTTTCTCATTGATAGAAAAATTGATATGATGATTGAGTCTCTTGGAGATATGTCGTATTCAATGGAATGACTCTAAACATTATGAGTTACCTTTTTGTAAAGGTGAGGTGTCTCTTAAGAAGAGAACTCAAGAGTCATTGATAATCTGTTGTACTTATTAAAGTGCACATTAGACAATTCTTACAATGGATAGTAAGATGATACACGAGTAATCTAGAAAAGATCACTGGAAACAAGCTGTGTGTGAGACTCATGGATATGGCTTGAGTTGTGTAGAGAAATGGTTCTCTCATGCTAAATTTATAGAGGAATCTATGTCGATTGTGTTGGAAAAAAATTGGGAAAGATATACCCTAGGATGACCAAAGCACTTGTATGCTTATTGGTGTAGCGTAAAGCTTGTAGCTTAAAGCCATATCGATGATGGTGTGTCTCGACATAGACACTTTACCATTGGATGACTACTCTCTACGAGAATTATCGATGTTGACTACGTAAGGTCAATATGATAACAGTTGTGATTCTTTGACGAAAGGATTGAATTAATTTCTTGATGAAGAAATTGAATCGAGAGTTAGTTGAGAACTCATCGAAAGGAATATGATGAAGTCCAATAAATGGTGGGTTACGTACGTGGACACCCAACCTATGTGACTGGAGATCCCAAGATCTAGGTTCAAAGGGACAACTAAACTGCAAAGACCCATCGCGATCACTGTGGGGGTTTCATACCTCTAGTCTTATTCCTATGATGAAGAAACAGTGATGTGAATAGAGGTTAAGCATTAAATTGCTTTTAATGATTCAAGGCATCGAGTATGTAGTACTCGAAAGAGTGCAATAGTTTGCGGAACTGCTCTTACGCCAAGAATCACCTATGTAAGCGAGAAATGTGGCTGCTTCGAAAGGGAATTGTTGGGACGCAATTCTTTAGAAACCTTACAGAACCAGGCGTGTGTCATGGCCTGATTAATGGACACAATCGAGGAAAGCGCAAGGGCTAGGAAAGATGTCTGTGGGAAGTGCATTGTCGTTCACACAAGCGGTAGGGGAAGTTCAAGGACATCGCATCTACTTCCTAACCAGTGGGCTAAGTGTACTCTCTCAAGGGAAAGTTCAAAGAGTGACACCTACTTATCCTATGCAGCATCTATGCCGTCGAAATGAATCTATCACCAAGTCAAACTCTGTGTCTGACGTGATTGTTCTAATTCCTACATCAATATCTATTCATGTGGGGGATTGTTGGAAAATGATGGTTAAAAGGTTGAAATTTGTCAACTTTTTGGGCTTCGTTTGAGTGGGACCCGAATGGATTTTGGGTCGGTGGATGTCAATTTTGGGTTCTCCTTCGCGAGTACTATAAAATCGACTATTTAAACTCTCAAAACGGATCAAGGGTGAATGAGATATGGATGTTTGAAATGTCACTCTTGAAAGAGAAAAAATTAGGTGGAAATTGGCCCAAATTAGTTTTTCTCTGGACTGTCCAAAATGCGTATCGACCGCATGGAAGTCTCTGGAAGGCCCAACCGCATAGTATCTGTGGAATTGCTTGTGTGTAATTCTTAAGAGATAAGAACAAAATACTTCCATATTTTGTGAGATGTCTTGTCTTAAATAAATATGCGGTTTACCATGTTTAATACGATGAAGAATATTTGTGCAAATATTTCTTCCTTTTCCAGCAGATTTGATTCGAGTATTCATGGAATGTCTCGGATTTGGTGAGTTGGTGATTGGAGAATATTCTTCTCTAATTACAGAAAATCAGAAAATCATGTTTCCATGATTAGGGTCTCTTAGAGTAGTATAAATAGAGCCTCTAAGTCAGTCAGAAAATACACACCATTTCTCAAGTCCCTTCATATTTTAAACTTGAGTCTTCTGTCGGTCTTTCTCGAAGTTTCCATTTGGTGCTCTGTCGAGGTGATAGTCCTTCGGGCCTTGCGTGAATCCGAGGCAACTCTTATGTGTTAATTGTTACATTTGATGGTTTTATCCTAGGGAACGATGTCCACGACGGGACTCATTCGTTTCAAGGGCAGCGAGTGTTACTCGTGACTCCATCATTACTTGAAACGTGATTTATGCTTTGATTATTTGTAATTTAAGCGTTTCGATTGTATGCTTGAATAATTAATAAAAGTTTATTATTCTTGCATATGTTAATTTCTCGTTCAATTTTGTTGTTTAATTTTTCGCATGATATAATCAATATATGTCCAACACAAACTTGCCATTAAAGCCCAACCGAAGAACCTTAGTTTTCATCAGCTAGACCAGAAAACAAAGGGTTTGATTCATTTGGATAAAATGTTGGAAAATGATGGTTAAAAGGTTGAAATTCGTCAACCTTTTGGGCTTCGTTTAGAGTGGGACCCGAATGGATTTTGGGTCAATGGATGTCATTTTTAGGTTCTCCTCCGCGAGTACTATAAAATTGACTATTTAAACTCTCAAAACGGATCAAGGGTGAATGAGATATGAATGTTTTAAATATTACTCTTGAAAGAGGAAAAAATGGGCGAAAATTGGCCCAGGTAATTTTCTCCGGACTGTCCAAAATGCGTATGGACTGCATGAAAGTCTCTGGAAGGCCCAACCGCATAGTATATATGGAATTGCTTGTGTGTAATTCTTAAGAGATAAGAACAAAATACTTCCATATTTTGTGAGATATCTTGTCTTAAATAAATATGCGGTTTACCATGTTTAATACGATGAAGAATATTTGTGCACATATTTCTTCCATTTCCAGCAAATTTGATTCGAGTATTCATGGAATGTCTCGGATTTGGTGAGTTGGTGATTGGAGAATATTTTTCTCTAATTACAGAAAATCAGAATATCATGTTTCCATGATTTGCGTCTCTTAGAGCAGTATAAATAGAGCCTCTAAGTCATTCAGAAATTACACACCATTTCTCAAGTCCCTTCATATTTTAAACTTGAGTCTCTGTCTGTCTTTCTCGAAGTTTCCATTTGGTGCTCTATCAAGGTGATTTCGAAGTTTCCATTTGGTGCTCTGTCAAGGTGATAGTCCTTCGGGCCTTGCGTGAATCCGAGGTAACTCTTACGTGTTAATTGTTACCTTCGATGGTTTTATCCTAGGGAACGATGTCCACGACGGGACTCATTCGTTTCAAGGGCAGCGAGTGTTACTCGTGACTCCATCATTACTTGAAACATGATTTATGCTTTGATTATTTATAATTTAAGCTTTTCGATTGTATGCTTGAATAATTAATAAAAGTCTATTATCCTTGCATATATTAATTGCTCGTTCAATTTTGTTATTTGATTTTCCGTATGATATAATCAATATATGTCCAACAGTCTTGAAACGAATGATATTTGTTGATTTATATTGATTAGAAGATTACATGTTTGCGTAAACATATATATATCAATGCATGTTTGGTTTAAATATGCATGCATAATATGCATATGGATATAGATATGTGCATGTTTGGTTTAAATATGCATGCATAATATGCATACGGATATAGATATGTGCATGTTAGGTTTAAATATGCATGCATAATATGCATACGGATATAGATATTTGCATGTTTGGTTATTAATCTTCAAATGGATACCATATGATAGTATGCCATATTTATTTGTAATCCGAAACTCTTGCATGCCATATTTATTTGCCATCTATTTGGATGCTATACCGTGCATGCCACTTTATGGAAATTGTATGTGTGCAAAAATCTGCATGCTAATGGTTTTGGTTATTTACAACAAAATCACATTGAGCAATTTGTTATGTATAATTATTTAAAATATTATACTACGATATTAGATGTGTACATATATTTAACGATGAATGATTTTTTGTATGTACACATTGGTGAATCCGAGTATACACGATTGTATCTATTGGAAGGAAAACTTGGCATGGAGATATAGCAGGATTTGCTTGGCAAAATGAAAGAATCAAGAGTGTAACCACGGTTTTGCAAACTATGGTACGTAGACACGTTAATTAATGTGAATCATGGCATATGCTATATATACATATATTGCTTGGATTATATTTGATAACCATTTGCGTGAATCTGGATGTGAACAAGACTTTATTACAAAGAGTGTTATGTGAATAATATTTGTACATATATATCCAGTACACTAAGGCTATCGAATTTGATAGTAAATGAATTTGGTTATATTAATCCCTTAATTATGTGCGAAAATGAGTTGAGCATGTATGTTAAATTACATGGCGCAATTATGGAAATATGCTAATTCCGTGATATTCATGCTTATGAGATTAAATGTTGATATGGTAAGAAATCATATTTGATTCTTTGCATGAAATATTGAATTAAATTTATGGGAAAAAAATGCCATGAGTTTAAAATATGGGATCAGACATTATTATTCAATTACATGAAAGCAGTGCATATGGTTGGAAATTATGAGACATGTTTAATTTTCAAAGCTCTTGAAATGCTATAGTGTTTGTTTAAATATTTGATCAAATGTTGAAATACCTATTTTGCATGGTATAATAATTTGGTGATGTGGGCTGCTCATATTGGTTAAAGATTTAAACCATTTTGTGTGAGAATGAGCTGCTAGTGATTCATGACTTTTATATGCTTGGTCTGAGAATCGCATGCAAAAAATTGGTAAATTTCATTTGCACTTAAACATGACATCTCTCGCTATGAGTGTAATATATTCGTGCATGAATGAAGTATGTGACATTGGGTTATTTGATCCATGATGTATTCTCGTTCATTTAGGGACTTGATTTAGCTGCATATAAAAAAAGTTTAGATCTATGTTGTGTCTAAAATTGGGTTATGCTTTTATATGCTATGATTAGATTAATTGTTTGGGAAAGTGCCTTTTTGATGCAATGAAAGGTTTGACAAGGCTTGTCCCGATAATTGGCTATCTTGATTGATCGCTTACGAGCATATGGCTCACGAGTGACAATTGTTAGATTGCACAGATAGAGCATATGAGCTCGAAGTTTGACATATTCTGGTTATTTTGTATGACCTGATAAATGTGAACGTGAAGATATTAGTTTACAACTATGTCTAGGGTATTGGTTCTTGTGAACCATGGTATAAACCCTAAAGCATGAGTTATCATGACTATGCTAAAAACCTTTGATTATTTGTAATCAAAGAATTGAGGGGAAAATCTCAAGAATTTGGTTGAGAAAACTAAGAATCCTGAGAATGGGAATCCCGAGACTTTTGGTCAAATCTCTTGATTTATGGTTGAAAAATCTAAGAATCATGAGATATGGAATCCCAAGACATTTGGTCAATTCTCTAGATTTTTGGTTGGAAAGCCTTAGAATTCTGAGATGAGTAATCCTAAGACATTTGGTCTAGGAACCCCAAGACACGAGTTTTTGAGAAACTTAACATGTGTGGGGATGTTTAATAAAACCAGCCCAATGTGGGGGGTAGACGAAAACCTAAAAATTCAACGACGATATGAATTTTGATAGGTACTTGAAGTGAAAAAGTAACCACGAGAGATTTGAATCAAGTTGATCAAGTCGGGAGGACTTTAACTCGAACCAAAAGGGTAAACTCGAAATCAAGTCGAGCAGTGCACTCAAACTTGAGTTGAGCAATGGACTTGAATGTGTTTCGAGCATAAAGACACTCAAGTTTGATTTGAGTAGTCTGAAAGTAAAGTACAGTTGTACTGAAGCTTGGCTTTAAAATGGGCATGAAATTGTGTGGAGTTGGTAAACTCACACTGCGCCCTAGTGAGAGTTAATCGAATCCTCGATTGATTGATACTGCATCGGTTGTGGTATTGGTCATGCGAGGAAGAACGATTAATTGAGATTGGAAAGTTTAGTTATCTCAAATTCCAAGGGAGTTGAAGGAATAAGAGAGACTTTCACGATAAAAGATCAATACATGAAGGTGTTTTGATTATTGAAAGGATCAAGCCCTAAAAGAAATTTTATGGGTAAGAATCTAGTGTTCGATTCATTATTGAACACACGAACTTTTAGTAAGTTGGGTTTGTATATTAACGAAACCACTTACGTGATGTATAGAAAACATATGAGGTTACCTGTGACCATGATGTGAATACATAGAATCCTATGGGGAATGTGATTCACAATGTAGACATTTGCAAGGTCATTTGGTGATTGAAGGAAATTGCTACAAATGATCAAGCGTTGTGGGGGAGCCTTTAAGTTGGCTGGCGATCTTTTAAATAAGATACCCCAAGAAGGAGAAAAATAAAGCTCCTCATAGAGCCATCCTAAAAGTTCTTTCAAATGTGTGGGTTGGCATATTGCGAATGTAGTAAAAGTAATACTTAAACAGTATCTTTACTAGATATGCACAATGTTGAAGTGCTATCAATTTCTTGAAATTCACAAGAAATATTATGCAGAAACTAGAAATATATCTTGATGGAAAGTGTATTTTGTGGAAGTTTCTGTTAAAGATCTTGATTTATCTTAAATGGACTTAAGAGTCAATAGATGAAATCATTAAAGATCAGGGATAAACCAACGAAGGAAACGAGATTCCATGAAATAATTTTTGTGGAAAGTGGTGATCAATAGAGAGATTGATCTACCATGAGTGCAAATCACTAGAGTACTAGTAGATTTGAACAATTAGTAAGTATATTTATGTACTTGATGGGTGTTCTCTAGACGTGAGAATGAGTCCAAGGGTGATGGTACTTGCTATCAAGGTTTTGTAAAAGCTAGAAGTACATCTAATGGACCTAAATGGTTATTTGGAGACTTAGATATTAAAATCTGAATAGAGCAAAAATGAAAAGCTCAATGCTCCTAAATGATCCATCATGTGACCAAACTAATTGTTCTAGCCAGTGATATTAAATCAATGAGTTTGATGAAGGCAGATATGCTAAGGGACGCGGAAAATGACCACGTCATTTATGTCTTTGAATTGATGGTTTTCTCATTGATAGAAAAATTGATACGATGATTGAGTCTCTTGGAGATATGTCGTATTAAATGGAATGACTCTAAACATTATGAGTTACCTTTTTGTAAAGGTGAGGTGTCTCTTAAGAAGATAACTCAAGAGTCATTGATAGTCTGTTGTACTTATTAAAGTGCACATTAGACTATTCTTACAATGGATAGTAAGATGATACACGAGTAATCTAAAAAAGATCACTGGAAACAAGCTGTGTGTGAGACTCGTGGATATGACTTGAGTTGTGTAGAGAAATGGTTCTCTCTTGCTAGATTCATAGAGGAATCTAAGTCCATCGTGTTGGACAAAATTGGGAAAGATATACACTCGGATGACCAAAGCACTTTTATGCGTATTGGTGTAGCGTAAAGCCATATCGATGATGGTGTGTCTCGACATAGACACTTTACCATTGGACGACTACTCTCTACGAGAATTATCGATGTTGACTACGTAAGGTCAATATGATAAGAGTTGTTATTCTTTGACGAAAGGATTCAATCGATTTCTTGACGAAGAAATTAAATCGAGAGTTAGTTGAGAACTCATCGAAAGGAATATGACTAAGTCTAATAAATGGTGGGTTACGTACGTGGACACCCAACCTATGTGACTGGAGATCCCAAGATCTAGGTTCGAAGGGACAACTAAACTGCAAAGACCCATCGCGATCACTGTGGGGGTTTCATACCTCCTGTCGCATTCCTATGATGAAGAAACAGTGATGTGAATGGAGGTTAAGCATTAGGTTGCTTTTAATGATTCAAGGAATCGAGTATGTAGTACTCGAAAGAGCGCAATAGTTTACGGAACTGCTCTTACACCAAGAATCACCTATGTAAGCGAGAAGTGTGACCGCTTCGAAAGGGAATTGTTGGGACGTAATTCTTTAGAAACCTTACAGAACTAGGCGTGTGCCATGGCCTGATTAATGGACACAACCGAGGAAAGCGCAAGGGCTAGGAAAGATGTCTGTGGGAAGTGCATTGTCGTTCACACAAGCGGTTGGGGAAGTTCAAGGACATCGCGTCTACTTCCTAACCAGTGGGCTAAGTGTACTCTCTCAAGGGAAAGTTCAAAGGGTGACACCTACTTATCCTATGCAGCATCTATGCCGTCGAAATGAATCTATCACCAAGTCAAACTCCGTGTCTGATGTGATTGTTCTTATTCCTACATCAATATCTATTCATGTGGGGGATTGTTGGAAAATGATGGTTAAAAGGTTGAAATTCGTCAACCTTTTGGGCTTCGTTTAGAGTGGGACCCGAATGGATTTTGGGTCAATGGATGTCATTTTTAGGTTCTCCTCCGCGAGTACTATAAAATTGACTATTTAAACTCTCAAAACGGATCAAGGGTGAATGAGATATGAATGTTTTAAATATTACTCTTGAAAGAGGAAAAAATGGGCGAAAATTGGCCCAGGTAATTTTCTCTGGACTGTCCAAAATGCGTATGGACCGCATGAAAGTCTCTGGAAGGCCCAACCGCATAGTATATATGGAATTGCTTGTGTGTAATTCTTAAGAGATAAGAACAAAATACTTCCATATTTTGTGAGATATCTTGTCTTAAATAAATATGCGGTTTACCATGTTTAATACGATGAAGAATATTTGTGCACATATTTCTTCCATTTCCAGCAGATTTGATTCGAGTATTCATGGAATGTCTCGGATTTGGTGAGTTGGTGATTGGAGAATATTTTTCTCTAATTACAGAAAATCAGAATATCATGTTTCCATGATTAGCGTCTCTTAGAGCAGCATAAATAGAGCCTCTAAGTCATTCAGAAATTACACACCATTTCTCAAGTCCCTTCATATTTTAAACTTGAGTCTTCTGTCTGTCTTTCTCGAAGTTTCCATTTGGTGCTCTGTCAAGGTGATCTCGAAGTTTCCATTTGGTGCTCTGTCAAGGTGATAGTCCTTCGGGCCTTGCGTGAATCCGAGGTAACTCTTACGTGTTAATTGTTACCTTCGATGGTTTTATCCTAGGGAACGATGTCCACGACGGAACTCATTTGTTTCAAGGGCAGCGAGTGTTACTCGTGACTCCATCATTACTTGAAACATGATTTATGCTTTGATTATTTATAATTTAAGCTTTTCGATTGTATGCTTGAATAATTAATAAAAGTCTATTATTCTTGCATATATTAATTGCTCGTTCAATTTTGTTATTTGATTTTCCGTATGATATAATCAATATATGTCCAACATAAAATCCAACTCCCAGCAATTAGACTTGCTTGAATGGATGCTACTGATATGTGTAACTTTTCAACAGGTACTGAACTCAAGGAAAAAGTTGGCGCAGTATTTCAACAAGCTGGAATCCAAAATCTTGACAACACATAGTTAGGCAAGAGGAACTTCACCTGCAGTAGAGAAAATCTTGGCACAACTTTAGGAACAATGAAGTATTGAAACAGTAGCAGAAATCAGAAATTCCTTTTTTCATACTTAGAGCCACTTTAGAGATCTGGCCATTTGCCCATATTAACACGATGGGTGGAGACATGAGAAATGGAATCATCGCCAAAATTTCCCTAAGTAGACTTTTGCTCACGCAATTTTTATTGTCGAATATTACCTTTTTGTACAAAGTCTTCAAAATCAATTTTTGAAGCAAAACTTTGTAAAAGATACTTTTAGTTTTTCAGGTTTGAAAAACCTAATACATATCCCTCTCATTAATATGAGTTTTTAAAAAAAAATAAAAAAAAGTTATCCACCTAAGCAACATGTAGCCTAAGGGCAAGTGCAGTGGGTTGCCAAATTTTTAAAAAACTGCTTTAAAAACCGAAAACATCCACAGTAATGGTTTTTAGGCCGGTTTCTTGTTAAAAAACCGGTCCCTAGTTTTCAACTAGGGAACCGGTTAAAAAACCGGTTCCGTCAGAAATTCAGAGGCTGTGCGCAGAGGTGGGGGCCGCCATGTGCGGCCCATTTTTTTTTACCAGACTGGGACATGTGTCGGCCAAGCAGAGGGCCACGTGTCCCACTGGCAGCTTTCCTTTTTTTTAATTTCAATCCGAAGGACACGTGGCGCCCTCCGGTTGGGCCACGTGTCCAACGGCTATTTTTAAAAAAAATTGAAAAATTTTGAAAAAATTAAAAAATGAAGCCTTGAATTTTCTGAATTTTTTTCCACTGGTAATAAAAAAATTTTACCTGTAAATAGAGGCATTCCACTCAATTTAATCACATCACTTCCAATTCCAACACTTCTACCTCAATCTTTCATCTCCAAATTTTTTTTTAATTATTATTATAAAACACGAAATTAATAAAATAAAGAAAATAAAATATTTAATAAATTTTAAATAAAACGAAATTTTATGAATAAAAATTATAATGTATTCTAAAATTTCACTTTCAACTTATTTTGGGTGAATAAATTAAATTAAATTAAATGTTAATGGTAAAATAAATGAGTAGGATAGAGAAAATCAAGTGGGGTCAATGAATAGTTGAAAGTGGTTTCTTACCACTGTGGGGATAAAAAAGGGTGGTTTCTTAAGTGATTTTTTAATGTTAGGTGGAAGAGAGAGAATGAGAGAAATAATATATTTAATTGGTAAGAAACCGGTATCGATTTTTATCATTGTATGTGCTCTAAATCCACTTCCGCCATCACCAAAGCAAAACGTAGCCCAAATGTCCCAAGCAACACGTAGCCATTCCTTGTTTAAGGAGAATGAGGCACGTGGAAAGTGAAGAAAAACCAAAGCAGTGGATAGTTAATTCTATTTCTATTTCTTATTAGAAAAAAATCTTTTTATAACACTACATAATCAATATAACACTACATAACCTACATTGATGTAAGTACAATTTTACCACAGTTAAAGGCTGAATTTGATGAAAATATCAATTTTACCCTTACTAAAAAAATAACAAAAAAACTGTAAAGTATGCAAAGACCTTAATGCCCCCAGGGTATTTATACACTCATTTGTCTTCCATTCCCTAACCCACGTACTCTTCTTCCTCTCCCCCATGATCCCAAAAATCGATGCACGCTCCTAAAAACCGACTCCCGTTTTCAACCTTTCCCACCCTTCTCCCAAAAATTGACACACGGAACCTTTCCCACCCTTCTCGATTGCCCGGCGTCAAAACAGAGGTCCATTCAGGCAGCATTAGTGGCGCTTCGGCGAGTTTGACGGGGCGGCGGCGCATCTTCTATGTTCCCAAATCCTACTCTTGAAAAACCGACTCATTTCACACGCTAGTGGAAAAATGGTAATGGTTTGACCAAGAAAAAATTCCAACCGGTGGATGTCATTATGATTATATCTTAAAATAAGGAAGACCACGCTTGGTTTGGTTCTTCCACTTCTTATACAATTCTGAATTCTCAATAATTGATATTGTGTTAATTATTTAATTTCTTGAGTATAATTCTCAAGGGTAGAATTTCTGGTGTTAATTTTTTCCCGTCGAATTGACTTCACATGGGGCACTGACAGTAAGGGCAGTCAGTTCAATTTCAGATTTTATTATAAAGAGTATAGTGGTCAATTTAAAGACGGTCAATGTCGGAAGGTGGAAGTCTATGTCGAAAATGTGGTTTGAGAGTTATATTAACACTTATATTAATTAGTTAGAATTATTTTTACACTAAAAATTATTTAAGTGTTATATTAACACTTATGTAATTAGATAGGATTATATTGATACTTTTCCGTTTTTATTGTTTACTATCCTGTGTGCACACTTATTTCATGAATCTTGACGCTTAAAACACAAGAATACTCCTAAATATTTACTGCCTTTCAAACTTCGTATCTAGACTAACTCCTAATATTTAATACTCCGACTTAGTATATTTCAAACATCCCCATATCCGACATACTTTAAAGCACCCGTCCTCTTAGAACCTAACATATTTGTAAAAAAACCAACCTCTCCATCAGCAAGCAACCGAGTGCGCTCTCCAGTACTCCCGATTGCAAGCAGAATAACTTTTGCAAACCAGTCTTGACTGTTGGGAGTTAGACTTTAAAGTCACACACCTGCTCTCCATAGCTACAAGTTCACAAGAAGGAAAAAGGAATTAAGGGTAGCATGAAATAAAGACAAACAAGGAGGTCATAATGATGAATATTTCAACACAGACAAGAAAAAGAAATCCACCTATTGCATACCCTTAACAAGGGAAGATCAGTTTATAATATTTGATAGAAATAAATTATACTATTCAAATGTTTAAAGATTAACATGCATATTCAAGAGGATAAAATAGGATTGACCATTGAAAATTTTTAAGTATTAGTTCTTATGTAAAAAAGAGTAGTAATCGAAAAATAGTATAAAAAAAAAAGGAAGATCAAAATGTCATAAATATATGGGACAAAAATCCAAACCCAAAGAATGTCATAAACATATTGGAGCCGGGCCTTCTTTTTGCACTATTACGGATAGGATATGAAAATAATGGTCAAAATCCATTTGGCTATCACTTTGTTCTATCCGATCTTACTATTGGCATTTTTTATGGATCGTGATTTCAAGTGTTGCTCCTATTGGACTTTTTATGTCGGGATATGCAATATTTTAACAACAATTACAATTCTATATTTTTTCTCTGAAAAAATATAGATTCATTGGGGGAGGTTTGTAATGATTTTTCAATCTTTTCTACTAGGTAATTTAGTATCCTCAAGTATTCAATTAGTCCGTACTTGTTTAGTATTGAATAGGGATAAAGAAGAAGAAAAGCTACTTGAGCTCCCAAAGTCAAGGAAGGAAAAAAGATACTATCATTACCGCCTGGACAATTAGACATCCAACGGCGGATATTTACTCAACTGCGGTTACACCAAGAACTCATATTGCTTCAAGATCTGATTCAATTGCTTGATTCACTCCTCAGATAAAGATATCTCTGACGCTACTCTCCCGGCAAGAATTTTCCCCAAAGAATCGATCTTTCTTTTAGTTGTTGAATCTCTCTTTTATTGATCAGTGTATGATATTCCGAATGATTGGTCTGAGGTTATCGACAAAAAATATTTTTCTAAGCCACTTCTTTTGTCCAAGTCACTTCTTTTTTGTCCAAGTTGCTTTTCTTTTTGTCTAACTCACTTTCTTTGGGGCTACTAGTTTAAATTTCCCATCTCATGAAAAACCCTTTTCGCTCTGTTTAACTTATCCCCCTCTAGGGGTATTTTAGTGATCGGTTCTATAGGAAGTCGTAAGGCCCAAATAATGGTACAGCGGGCCATGCCTAGGCGGGAAAGCGAGAGAGAGATAGAGAGAGGTCTGAGAACGTGGCTGATGGGACTGAATGTACGAAAGGCGTCCCATCAACCACCTAAAAAACATAAAACTAGGAACGGATGAAAAAAGAGGGGGTAATTCACAATCAATCTTACTATTCACTTTAGATACTCTCTGTGGAACGTTCATGGCTGACAAGAGCGTCAAAGCAGGCACGGCCCTGGGTTTGCCTGCCTGACCTCAGTCTGCCTGTTTTGCAAGTTGAGAAGCACGCTAGACTCAAGGAGTACATCTGCAGGTGGAGATAAAATTTTTGGCATTAACATTGGCTCCGTATGTAGGGATCGCTATATTCTTTTCAAGCATCCTCGCAGCTCAGACGACATGGAGCCACAACCAACGGGAAATCTGTTCAACCAAGTGGCGATGGAGGATGTGACGCACCTGGAGGAGGACTCAACCCCGACCCTGATGCCTATTGGGGAGAGGCAACAGTTGCACACCTCTACGGAGCTGGAAAATAGCTCGGAGGTATTCCAGGCACTCCTGGCATCCCCATATGAAATGCTAAGATGGATGAGATATTTGGAGGGCCGCCAGAATAGTGAGACGAGGAGAAGGGGGACGCACCTGCAGCCAACGCAGTTATTCCCCAAGCAGGAGGTAGAGAGTGGGGGACCTAGTAGGAGAGACAAGGGCTCTGAGATAGCCAAAAGAAGGACCCACCCCATAAGAAAGGAGCCAAATGCGGAGGGAGAAATGACGAAGGACCATGAATGACGGGAAGGCTATGTGCCACTGCCAAGGATAGATGAGCGGGGCAGAGGTAACACCTCTGCTAGAGAGCAGGAGCCAGAGTCAAGGAAGGAAAGCAGGGGATCTCCCCTCACTAGGATGTTCAGGTATTTATGCCAACCCAAAGCTGAAGATACCGATGAATCTGGGACAATACAACGGTGAGGCAGACCCAGAAGACTACTTGCACACGTTTTGCACCAACATGGCTACCTTTACGATACCGCAGGCCATCTGGTGCAAAGTGTTTACGACCACACTGACTGCTTAGCCAGAGTGTGGTTCAAAAACTTAGAGGATGAGACTATCGACAGTTTCAGCCAGCTGGAATAGAAATTATTGGTACAGTTCATGCAGAGGAAGAAGTTTCAAAACACGCGCTCCGAGCTGCTGTCTATCAAGCAGAAGCCAGGAGAGGCGATGTCAGTATACTGGGAACGCTTCAATGACGAGGTGAATCAGGTAGAAGAAAGGAGTAATCTGTTCCTCAGTGACACGTTCGTCAACGAATCAAGGCACAGACTGTTGTTGAGGGACTTAACCATGGACTCACCAGAAACGATTGACGACCTGATAAGGAGAGTAGGGAACTTCAACAGGGCGGACCTGGCTGACAAAAGGAGGAAAGAATAGGCTGGCCAGGGGCAGAGAAGGTCTGGTGCGGATGGAAAGGGGAAGTGGGCAGAACGTGCTTAAGGTACCTGTCCCCCTGACGCCTGGTAAGCCTCACAAGTCAGTCAGGGCCTTTACACTACTGATTAAAATGCCAAAGGAGATTGTTTCCCTGTACGCAGGGAAGAACATCTGGGACTTGCCGCCAAATATGAGAAATAAGCCCAATAAGAGGAACAAGAATTGATTGTGCGATTATCACGATGACCACAAATATGATACGAATGATTATATACATTTAAAGCATAATATTGAGGACTGTGTCTAGAATGGCGAGCTTGCGCACCTGGTAAAGAGCACCAAAGCTTATAACAAGGTTACCTGGCATAGCAAGAACAAACATGGAGGGCTCCACCTACAGGAGAAACAAGGCAAAGCCAAAAGCCTAGAAAGGGAGCACAAGCAAGAGAGAGGCAAGGAAGTTGCCAGGGGAAAGGGGATGGAAAGGGGAAGAGGGCAGAACGTGCTTAAGGTACCTGTCCCCCTGACGCCTGGTAAGCCACACAAGTCAGTCAGGGTCTTTACACTGCTGATTAAAATGCCCAAGGAGATTGTTTCCCTATACGCAGGGAAGAACATCTGGGACTTGCCGCCAAATATGAGAAATGAGCCTGATAAGAGGAACAATAATTGATTGTGCGATTATCACGATAACCACAACTATGATACGAATGATTATATACATTTAAAGCATAATATTGAGTACTGTGTCAAGAATGGCGAGCTCGCGCACCTGGCAAAGAGCACCAAAGCTTATAACAAGGTTACCTGGCATAGCAAGAACAAACATGAAGGCCTCCACAGATAAGAGAAATAAGGCAAAGCTAGAAACCTAGACAGTGAGCACATGCAAGAGAGAGGCAAGGAAGTTGCTAGGGCCAAAACCAAGGATGAACGAGGAAAAATACCAAGGGATGATTCCCCAATGGAGGACAGCATGCTCGCCACAGTAACTGTCAGATATGCCATTATAGGAAGAAGCACCGGAGGCAGAATATAATCTGAGCGAAAGGCTCATTGTAGGCAGACCCCACAGCCAACACCGGAGGACAGGGAGCTGGGGCCAAACGAAGCAATCATGAATGACTCCAGCAATCCCATACCAGATAGGCCAGCGGGAGGAGACGCTGTAGTGATAACAATGAGGGTGATAGATAAGAGAATTCACCGGGCGTACGTAGACAATTGGAGCTCAGTGGAGGTTATGTATAGATATTATTTCAAGAAGTTGGATGAAAATAAGAAAAGGAAGTTGCAGCTTACAGAGACCTCGCTGGTAGATTTTGCAGACAAGACAGTATGGCCAGAAGGGACCATACACCTCCCTGTGATGGTGGGAGAGGGAGAGAAGAGCAAAACAGTAGACATGGAGTTCAGAGTTGTGAAAGCGAACATCCCGTATAACATTATCTTGGGTAGGCCGGCCCTGGCTTTGTTAAAAGGAATTGTATCGACTCTACACTTGCTCCTGAAATTCCCTACGAAATGAGGGATAGCAGTTGTCAGAAGAGATCAGCAAAAGGCTAGGGAATGCAATAGGATCACTCTGAGCAAGCGAATGCAAGAAGACAGTGAGACCCGGATGGAGAGTTAGGAACGCTGCCACAGGCTAGTCAGGTTATCATAGGCAGAGATAACCCCTCGAAGCTGATGCTGAAGTAGAAGCAACAAAAATAAAAGGGAGACTAGAAAGTACAGGTAGGCGCGACACTTCCTCTCGAGATTAAAAGGGAACTGATAGGGTTGCTAAAGGAAAATGAGGGCGCCTTTGCCTAAAGATCGGAGGATATGATGGAAGTCCAGAGAAATATAGGCTGTTACAAACTGAAAGTAGATCCGTCATATAAGCCGGTGAAGCAAAAGAGAAGGATGCTCTGTAGGGAGATAAATGAGGTTGTGAACAAGGAAGTGAGCCAGCTGGTCGCAGTGGGGATTTTACAAGAAGTCCCCTACCCGACCTGGCTGGGCAACCTAGTGCTGGTAAGAAAAGCAAATGGCAGCTGGAGGATGTGCGTGGATTACACAGACCTGAACAAAGCCTGTCCCAAGGATTGCTACCCGTTGTTATCCATAGACCAAAAGGTAGATGCTCTTACTAACTACCCAATTAAATATTTTCTTGATCGATACAAGGGGTATCACCAAATCCCCATGCTAGAGAGTGATGTAGAAAAAACTCCTTTTATTACTGAGAGGGGAGCCTTTGGCTACTGGATAATACCATTTGGCTTGAGGAATGCGAGGGCCACATACCAAAGGGTGGTGGATAAAATCTTTCAGAAATAAATCGGGAGGATTCTGGAGGTATACATGGATGGCATGGTTATAAAGAGCAGACAACATGAGACTTTCCTGGAGGATGTCAGGGAGACCCTGGAATGATTCAGGCAGACAGGAATGGGGTTTAATCCAGCCAAATGCTAGTTTGGCGTGGGGGCAGGGAAGTTCTTAGGGCACATAGTGTCAAATGACGACCTGAGGGCAAACCCAAAGAAAGTAAAGGCAATCCTGGAAATGAAGCCAGCTAGCACAGTGAAGGAAATATCGAGCCTAAATGGGAAGCTTGCAGCCATGAACCGCTTTATGTCCCGGGCTGCAGAAAGAACACCCCCTTTCTTCAAAACCTTGGAGGGGTGTGTGGATAAGAAAGGGACAATACAGTGGGGGAACCCGAGGACAGGGAATTTGAGGAGCTCAAAACCTACCTAAAAGACCATCTGAAAGAAATGGGAGACCCTGTATTTGTACGTGGCAGCTAGTGAAGAAGTAATTAATGGGGCGCTAGTGAAAGAAGAAAATAAAGTACAAAGACCAGTAACTTTGTGAGCAGGGCACTACAGGGTCTAGAAAAGAGGTACACAGATCAAGAGAAATTGGCACTGGCTATAGTGCATACTGCGAGAACGCTCAGGAAATACTTCCAAGCGCACCATGTGGTAGTGCTGACCAACCAGCCATTGAAGGAAATATTGACAAGGCCAGAGGACTCAGGGAGGCTCACGAAGTTGGCGGTGGAGCTAGGAGAACATGCCATCGAGTACGCCCCAAGAAAAGCAATGAATGGACAGGTGATGATAGATTTCTTGTCTAAAACGCCCAGAGGAGAGAAAGTGAAAGAACAGGAGGAAGCAACAGGCCAGGACCAGGCAGTGAGCTCTGGTTGCCTGACAGGGCCGGATGTGTTGGAATTGTATGTTGACGAGGAATCCAGAGTGGAAGGCACGGGAGCAGGCCTGGTGATAGCAAACCCGGAGGGCATAGAGGTAACTTACGCCCTGTGTTTTAAGTTCCCCGCATCGAACAATGAGGCTGAGTACAAGGCACTATAGCATGCATGGAGATAGCCAGCAAATTGGGAGCGAAGAAACTGGAAGTATATGGCCACTCTATGCTGGTGGCTAACTAGTACAATGGGCAGTACTGTGCCAGGAGCCGACCATGATGAAGTACAGAGACAAGGTTAGAAGTTTTTCATTTGAGTTTGAGGAGTTTGATATCACTGGGGTCCCAAGGTCTCAAAACACGTGGGTCGGCAAGCTTATCAAGCAGCCATCCTCTGCACATGCCCACTTGACTAAGTCGGTGTTGGTCAAAGAGTTAGCATGCAGGTCGATAGAGAACGACCTAGAGGCTACGATTTGGAATGTAACACCTAACTGGACGACCCCTTTCTGGGTGTACCAAAAATATGGGGAGCTGCTAGCAGATGAAAAAGAGGCAAAGGCGGTTAAGAGAAATGCCCAACAATTTGCTTTTGAAAATGACTTGCTGTATAAAAGAGGATACACAGATCCATGGCTTAGGCTCGCTGAGCCAAAGATGGCAGACACGATCCTTCGTGAAATACATGAAGATTGTTGTGGAAGTCACCAATGACCAAGGACAGTCGCGCTACGAGCCATGCAAGTAGGGTACTACTGGCCAACCTTGAGGGTAGACGTGGAGAACCTGGTGAAGACCTTGATTTTGTTGGGCCTTTCCCGGAGGCTGCGGGGAAGAAAAAATTTCTAGTGGTTGCAATAGATTACTTCACAAAGTGGGTGGAAGCAGAAGTAGTAGCGAAGGTAACAGAGAAAATTTAAGAACTTCACATGGAGAAGCATGGTTTGCAGGTTTGAAATCCTATAGGTGATAGTAAGTGATATCGGGAAGCAATTCACCAATGAGCCATTCAAATCTTGGTGAGTGAGCCTGAACATCAAACAACAATTCACGTCAGTAGCGCACCCACAGGCAAACGGGCAGACAGATATGACAAACAGAATTATCGTGCAAGGCTTGAAAAAGAGGCTGGGACAGGTAAAAAGTGAATGGGAAGAAGAATTAGCAAGTGTGTTGTGGGCCTACTGGACCATACCCAGGACAGCCACTGGGGAGTCTCTCTACAGGCTGTGCTTTGGGACGGAGGCCATCATCCCTCCTAAAATTGTTGTTCCCAGCAGAAGGGTAGCTGAGCACATGAGTTAATAATAGAAAAACCAAGCAATCAGAGAAAATCAAGAGGAGCTGGATGAAGTCAGGGAAAGAGCATCATTCAAAAAGGCTGCATATAAGTCGAACAACACTACGATAGCAATGTCAGGCACAGAACCCTAAAAGCAGGGGATTTGGCACTAAGGAAAAATGAGGCGAGCAGGGTTCAGGGATAGAAGAAACTGAGTGCAGAATGGGAAGGCCTGTACAAGGTAACCGAAGTGCTAGGCAAAGGGGCTATAAGCTGGAGACACTTGACAGCTGGCCAATTCCACACACCTGGAACATCACTCACCTCAGAAGGTACTATGCATAAATAGTCATGAAAGATAATTATGTAATCGGCCCTTGCAGGAAAACAAGGTCCATTTGTACAAGTAGGTAGGACGGCGATTCCTAGAGCGATATTTTGTAAGCCCATAAAAGGCATGACCCACGAGGAACCCCGCCATGTAACCTAGCTGCTCCCCTTCTTTTATTTTGTTATTTTTGCCAAATCCGAATGCAGGGAGGAAAGTAGCTGAAAAAAGTATGTAAGACAAGCCAATTCGACATTGGCCGCAACCAGCACCAATTGAAGAAAACAAGCCGACCCTAGCTCAAAGATGCGAATATGGATCTGATAGCTAGAGAAAATGGCAAGCCAAGGGAAAATAGGCCAAAAGATATCAGTCACAACCAGCACCGATTGAAGAAAATAAGTCAACCCTGGCTCAAAGATGCGAATCTGGCTCGGACAGCCAGAGAAAATGCCAAGACAAGGGAAAATAGGCAAAAAGATGTCGATCATAGCTAACACCGATTGAAGAAAACAAGCTGGCCCTAGCCCAAAGATGTGAATCTGGCTCTGACAGCCAGAGAAAACGCCAAGTCAGGGGCCATTAGGAAAAAAGATGCCGGTCACAACCAGCACCGATTAAAGAAAATAAGCCGACCTTTGCTCAAAGATGCGAATCTGGCTCTGACAGCCAGGGAAAATGCCATGCCAGAGGAAAATAGGCAAAAAGATGTCGGTCACAGCCAGCACAGATTGCAGAAAATAAGCCAACCCTAGCTCAAAGATGCGAATCTGGCTCTGATAGCCAGGGAAAAGGCCAACTCAGGGGCTAATATGCAAAAAGATGTCAATCACAGCTAGCACCGATTGAAGAAAATAAGCCGACCCTGGCTCAAATATGTGAATCTGGTTCTGACAGCTAGAGAAAATGCCAAGCCAGGGGCAAATAGGCAAAAAGTCGGTAATAGCTAGTACCGAATAAAAAAAGAGAAAAAAATAAAATAAAAAATAATAAGCTAACCCTGGCTCAAAGATGTGACCTAGCTCTGACAGCCAAGGAAAATGCCAAGCTAAGGACGAACACAAAAAAAAGGAATACGTTAGTCACGGTCGAAGCTGAAGGAGAACAAGTCGACGCCGAATCAAATACAACAGTTTTGGTCCCAACGACCAAGGAAGTTGCTAAGTCAAAGGCGAAGATCCGACCAGACACGGCAAAGAGCTCAACAAATGGAAACCAAGTCCAGATGACAAATTTCATTCCCGGTAAGAGAGGCAAATCGTCGCCTTCCCAACAACTCAGTAAAAAGCAATCCAAAAGCCAACAAGAGATAGAAAAACACAGGAAGAAAGGCACAATTTTTGTTCGATAAAAGGGGGAGAAGGATATCCCTCCCACCCCCACAAATCCAGCTAGAGGATGCATATCCCCAAAAAAATGTTAAAAGCCCAAAACCAGATTAACAGAAATGTTTCATCCCTCAGCAGGGGAAATACAGACCATTAAAAAATAAATAAAAATAGAAAATTACAAAGCCCTCAAGGTTTAGCATCACCAACAGCTTCAACTCCAGTTTGGCCTCCTCACACAGTCTGAGTCTCGCCCTCGACAGCTGTCTCCCTGTTAGTGCCACCAGTAGTGTCACCCTCCTGATTAAGCTACCACGCAGCGTTAACATCTCTCTAGGAATAGCAGGCAGAATGAGCATCCGGTTCAGCAGAGACACTGTCTGGTTCCCACTTCTCCAGCTTAGCCAGGGTCCTGCTGGGATGCAGCTGAGCAAAGTACTCAGTGAAACTATGTTCGCGAAAAGGAACAAAAGTATCACTGAGGACAGCCCACGACGCCCCCTCATCCGCATCCTCATTCATGGAATAGAACTAGATAGCCTTCAACAGAGCATCGCTCAGCATCTGAGAGGCCTTATTACTTCGCACAACGTGATAATAGAGGCTCAGAAAGCCACGAGTAAAAGCCCAGTGACGGAAAGCCTTCAACTAAGCTATCTCAGTTTCGATGCAATTCAAGGAAGACTGCAATGAACCAGTGCCCCCCTTTCCAGCTCAAGGTCCTGCTCCACCTCAGCAACCCACTGAGCCTTAGCCTTCAGAGAGTCAAAGCCACGCTTCATCTCACTGTTCTTGGCCTGTAGGTTAGAAAGTTCTTCCTACACGGCTCGAGTAGTGCAAAGGTGCTGCAGGTATAAATAGAGAACATGAGCACTGGGAGGTCGTCGCCGTAAATCTTAAAGTTAATATTTGTAAGCCCTAAATGCTTACTATCTACAACTAAGTAGATAGCGGCAAATCGGGGCCGTCCACGAAAAAGAGGGATCTTCCTAAGCATTTAGGGACAAAAGGTTGATACTAGGCTAAGAGTAGACATATATACATACATATAAAAGCATGTAAATGGGGGGGGGGGGGTTGGTTGTTTGGTGGTCCTAAGTTATGAAATTAAAAAGACAAGATAACTAGAAAAGCCAAGTAACTAGGCTAATCATCAAACAAAACTAAGAAAAGGGGGTTTAAAACTACAAAGATAAAGCCTTGGGGGCAATTGATATCCACTTCCAAACCTAATGTAGATCATTCAACCATTCACTCATTCTATCACATTCATTACTTGGCTTAACATTAGCATACATATCTAGCAAGAATCACAACACATTATGCACAAGAAGTTCAAAGTTCATGTTCATAGATTTTCATGTAAAGGAGCTAAGAAATTCGTCACTTTCCTAACACCCGAATACTTCAATCATAAAAACACATCCTATTCTCAAACAAACCATGACATAAATGAAGTGAAACATAGCATCAATAATACATAAATGCTAAATAATAAAGGCTTCAAGAATGAGTGAAACAATCTATTCACTACTTCAACTACTTGTTGTGAAGATAAATCTTCTATCCTTCTTAGATAGTAGTTTGCAAGAGTGAATTCGACATCTCTTGTCAAACCTCACCAATGACTCCCTTAGGACTAAGAGTATCCCATTGATGGCATTTAGCACGAAGAATCAACAATCTTGGCAACACTTATAAATACTACACTGTATCTAAGCATTTAACCAATTCATGCATTTACACAAGATTAGTCAAGAATGATCGAAATTCATAGACTTCTCTCATTTGCTACCTAAAACAAACATGACAACGAGTTTGACATCATCACATTCATCTAGAAATTATCAACACACCAACATCATTTAAGAAGCTCTAACTCATGCTCTTGGATTCCACATTAAAAGAGGGGATAATTAGCTACTTTCTCCCAACCCTAACAAGTAATCGTACAAGCAATTCATATACTCAAGCTTCCAACAACATCAATGCAATTAACAATTCACATTCAAAGCTCTATAAAAGCACAATAGGAAAAACACTAAATAGATAGATATGGTTCTTACTACATAGATATGGAAGCTTCAATTCATTGCTCCCAAGATAAAACTAAGCTAGATAAACAAAAACCATAACATAGAACAAATATCTACAAAGAAAGAAGAAGAAATGGAAGAAAATGGTGAAAAACTAGGGTTTTGGAGCCCCCAAGTCGGGCTTAAAGAGTTGGGAAAGAAGGGGGTTAAAAGCTATTTATAGTACAAGAAAAAAGGGAGTAAAACGCAAGTTGCAGGGTAGTTATCGCGAGTCGCGAAGCCTTCATCGCGAGTCGCGACCAGATCAGTAAAATTTTGAGCTCCCAGGTCAACATTTTGCGAGTCACGATGGATAAAAGGTCTGTTTTGTTTTACTTCCTCCGGGTGAACCGTTGATCCGTTTTGGGAGTTCTTGTAGTTGATTTTATAGTACTCGAGAAGAGGAATCCAATGGTATCACTCTTGGTGGCTGATTCTTCTCGGAAAATTCTCAAAACTCTGCTTCAAAACATAGATCAATCTTCACCCTTTGGTTTGCTCTCCTTTCTTCACTTTATCTTCTACCACTTTGTGAGTGGCCTTCCATCTTCTACCATCCTTTCGAATGGCCTTCATTAAACCACTCCTAAGTGCTTATGAGCAATCTACAATATAATCTTACAAAAAGGAATCTAGATTCTCATAAGGACCAAAAGTCCATTAGACTCAACATAGGTTACAAAATGAAAAATTTAGATATAAAAACCGAAAATGGTCATCTAAATCCCTTATCATGTAAACCTACTAAATCTAGCAATCTTACAGCAAAAATATGATAAAAGAGATGTTAAATGATTTGTAAAATACATGCTTTTGACGTCTCATCAAATCTCCCCACACTTAAACCTTACTCGTCCTCGAGTAAACAAGAACAAGCAAAGATCAAAGCGTAAAATTGCATGTTAAAGTTTTCCAAAACATCCATCATCATATTCCTAGACTATTCTAACCCCAAGACATAAGAATCTCTCACACTCTCACACCCCAAAGCCTAAGATAATCTAAACAACCAACAAACCATAACAAAAGTGAGGTATACATATAATGGCAAGCTAGCTTACTCCACCGAAAAAGCCACTCAATAGACAAATCAAGAGAAGCATAATTTTTTTTTCAATTTCTCTCATTTTCTCTCATTTTGCCTAGGAGCCCTCTCGGGTTTTCATCCTAGCTTCACACAATTTTCTTTTTCAATGCTCACCCTCACCTTTTTCCTCACTATTTGGCCTCTCATTTTTGCATAGGTCACCCTCTCGGGTTTTCAACCTATCCGGGCCTCCCACTTTTGCCTAAGTTGCCCTCTCGGGTTTTCAACTTAGCGGGAATTATTTCTTTTTTCTTTTTTTTTTCAAACAATACAAATCAAAGTGGAGCATATGCACACTGCAATACAATACAATGAGATATATTTATCTTTACCTCCCCGCACTTGATAAGGGAGAAAGAAAAAAAAACTCACAACTTGGATTTTGAAGGTCCTTCCCGGTGATGGCAATGCTCACTTCTCAATGAATGTTCTCTCCTCCATTTTCTCCAACTCCGCCCGATATGAAACTTTGATCCATCAACTACAAAGCCACAACTATGCAAATCCCGATCAACACTCACAAATGACAACAACTAGTAGTACTCCTAGAAAGTGGTTTTGGTAGTGGTTTATTTTTGGTGGTGGATTGTAGTGGTATTCTTGTGGTTTTGGGAAAGGTTTTGAGGACATGGCTAAGGAATGTTTTTTTTTTCAAGAAAAGAAAAATACTAATCTAACTTATAAGCTCGGGTTGCCTCCCGAGAAGCTCCGTATTTTTAAGGTTGTCGGCACGACCCTAACGTTATCCATATGGTGAAGGTTTGAACCCCTTCACCATGAGTATCCAAAAATAGAGAGGTGGGGGTACAAAACTTTCAAGAGGAAAGTTTTGTTGAGGTGGAGATGGTTTAAAGGGAGTTGAGTGGTTAGGAGGCTTGGGGTAGTCTTTTGGCTCCTCTCTTGTCTCCCTCAAAACTTCCGAAAATGGTAGAGTTGGTTCACTTGGTGGGGGAAGGGGTGGCGATGCTAATGAATGTAGCACAATCACCTCTTCCTCCATTTTTTTATCCTCAACAACCAATTCCTCATCCCCTTCGAACTCAAAGTCATTTCCCATAATGACCTCACTCACCGAATCTTCGAGTTCGATTTGGGATGGTGTATTTTCAGAATCACGAGCTTTCATTCGGGCTAACACTTCTAACATACTCCTCACATGCCCCTCAATAGCCTCAACACTAGAGGAGAGTCGAGTGTTCGGCTCCTCACTAGTAAAGTTGTTCAAGTTTGCTATTGTATTCATGACTTTCTCACGTGTCAAACTTGAACTTCCTTGTTGGGCTTGGTTTTGGGGTATGGTATAAGGTGGTGATGGCCAACTATTTTGCTCGTATTGTTGGTTTTCCAGCTCATTCTCATACCACCAATCCAGATTACCACTCCATTATGGATTGTAAGAATTGTGGTATGGATACCATTCCTGAGCTTCATGCCCTTGAAAACCAACATCTCCTACATCTTTGTAGCACTCTTCATAATACCCTAGGTTTTGGAAACCAAGGGTTCCTTCCCGCTTATAGTGCTCTTCCCACAACAAATAGCAAGACTCGGTAGGATGGTCAGAATGACACATCCTACAAAACCTTACTTGTTGAGCCTCTCTTCTCGTCATGAGTTCCCTCAAGGTGAGACGCTCCATTTTTTTTCAAAAGTCCGAAATCATATTGCAAGGATTCTCGATAAAAATTCACCAAGAACTCAAACAATACCTACTCCGAACAAAAACAACCACCAAGGTGTGGGAAATAAAAACAACTAGCTAATATGAAACCAAATACACCTAAACACTTAAAAATAAACGCCTCTTCCCCAGCAGCGGTGCCAAAATTTGGGAGGTCATCGCCGTACCTCTCAAAGTTAATATTTGTAAGCCCTAAATGCTTACTATCTACAACTAAGTAGATAGCGGCAAGTCGGGGTCGTCCACGAAGAAGAGGAATCTTCCTAAGTGTTTAGGCACAAAAGGTTGATATTAGGCTAGGAGTTGACATATAAACATACATATAAAAGCATGTAAATGGGGGGGGGGTGGTTGTTTGGTGGTCCTAAGTTATGAAATTAAAAAGACAAGATAACTAGCAAAGCTAAGTAACTAGGTTAATCATCAAACAAAACTAAGAAAAAGGGGTTTAAAACTACAATAATAAAGCCCTAGGGGCAATTGATATCCACTTCCAAACCTATTGTAGATCATTGAACCATTCACTCATTCTATCACATTCATTACTTGGCTTAACATTAACATACTTATCTAGCAAGAATCACAACACATTATGCACAAGAAGTTCTAAGTTCATGTTCATGGATTTTCATGCAAAGGAGCTAAGAAATTCGTCACTTTCCTAACACCCGAACACTTCAATCATAAAAATACTTCCTATTCTCAAACAAACCATGACATAAATGAAGTGAAACATAACATCAACAATACATAAATGCTAAATAATAAAGGCTTCAAGAATGAGTGAAACAATCTATTCACTACTTCAACTACTTGTTGTGAAGATAAATCTTCTATCCTTCTTAGATAGTAGTTTGCAAGAGTAAATTCGACATCTCTTGTAAAACCTCACCAATGACTCCCTTAGGACTAAGAATATCCCATTGATGGCATTTAGCACGAAGAATCAACAAACTTGGCAACACTTATAAATACTACACCGTATCTAAGCAATTAACCAATTCATGCATTTACACAAGATTAGTCAAAAATGATCGACATTCATAGACTTCTCTCATTTGCTACCTAAAACAAACATGACAACGAGTTCGACATCATCACATTCATCTAGCAATTATCAACAAACCAACATCATTTAATAAGCTCTAACTCATGCTCTTGGATTCCACATTAAAAGAGGGGATAATTAGCTACTTTCTCCCAACCCTAACAAGTAATCGTACAAGCAATTCATATACTCAAGCTTCCAACAACATCAATGCAATTAACAATTCACATTCAAAGCTCAATAAAAGCACAATAGGAAAAACACTAAATAGATAGATATGGTTCTTACTACATAGATATGGAAGCTTCAATTCATTGCTCCCAAGATAAAACTAAGCTAGATAAACAAAAACCATAACATAGAACAAATATCTACAAAGAAAGAAGAAGAAATGGAAGAAAATGGTAAAAAACTAGGGTTTTGGAGCCCCCAAGTCGGGCTTAAAGAGTTGGGAAAGAAGGGGGTTAAAAGCTATTTATAGTACAAGAAAAAAGGGAGTAAAACGCAAGTTGCAGGGTAGTTATCGCGAGTCGCGAAGCCTTCGTCGCGAGTCGCGACCAGATCAGTAAAATTTTGAGCTCCCAGGTCAACATTTTGCGAGTCGCGACACACTCGTGGCGAGTCGTGATGGATAAAAGGTCTGTTTTGTTTTGCTTCCTCCGGGTGAACCGTTGATCCATTTTGGGAGTTCTTGTAGTCGATTTTATAGTAATCGAGAAGAGGAATCCAATGGTACCACTCTTGGAGGCTGATTCTTCTCGGAAAATTCTCAAAACTCTGCTTCAAAACAATGATCAATCTTCACCCTTTGGTTTGCTCTCCTTTCTTCACTTTATCTTCTACCACTTTGTGAGTGGCCTTCCATCTTCTACCATCCTTTCGAATGGCCTTCACTAAACCACTCTTAAGTGCTCATGAGCAATCTACAATGTAATCTTACAAAAAGGAATCTAGATTCTCATAGGGACCAAAAGTCCATTAGACTAAACATAGGTTACAAAATGAAAAATTTAGATATAAAAACCAAAAATGGTCATCTAAATCCCTTATCATGTAAACCTACTAAATCTAGCAATCTTACAACAAAAATATGATAAAAGAGATGTTAAATGCTTTGTAAAATACATGCTTTTGACGTCTCATCAAGCACAACAACAAGGAAGAGTTAGGGAAAAATTAAAGACAAAGTGAAATGAAAAGCATACCTCAAGGGCAGCGGAAGTAGAGCTGTCAGACAAAGAGCTGAAGCCAGCAACGTTCAAGGATCTCTCTAGTAGCCATGGATTATAGTGAGGGATAGGGAGAGCCTTGGAGAAGTAGTCAGCGTGGGCAGCAGTGGCACGCATAGGGGCAGACAGGTAGCGACACGAGAAGAACCCCGGCTGAATGGAGGCGAGAAGGAAACAGACTAAATGGGCAGAACCTCGAGGGTGACCCCCTGGGGCAGTGGGGTAACCTGAGAGACGGGGGTCTTAGGGAACTCTTCAGGAATAGCCCCAAAATTGGAGTTGTTTCCCCCCTTCATGATCCTCCTGCGAGTCCTCTTCCGTGATGGCTTCTCGTTAGAGACCTGAGTGTCAGACAACACAACGGTTGCCATCTGCTGGTTCTCCACGTTGAGGGTCTCCTCGCTTGAGGTCGGGACGCGAGAGCTGGAGGCCTTCCAATGAATCTTTGACAGATCACCTAGGAAGTTTGCAACTGATATGTCTGCAGAAAGAAAAGAAAGGTCAGAACAACAAATAATACATATGCTAACATAATAAGAGCAAGGTAAGTAAAGCTACAAGCCTATAACACTCAAATCAAGAGGTCTCTCGCCGAAGGCTATGCTGTCTGGCAGGAAGGGAATACCAACAACCCGCAGGGCCGAGTCCCACAGCAGGTGCTCACACTTCACCTTCACTGCCTCAAGGCAGGAAATGATGGGCTAAAGAGCAGCCACCTCAGCATTGCTAGGCTGGGACCCATGCCCCTATCGGGACCAGCTCCAAGGACTTTTAGGGTGCCTTCAAGGCCCATGACCAAAGATTCATCCATAAAGACAAATTGGCATTTCCAATCAACACGGGTGGGAAAGTCAGTTAGAAACTTATGGACAACCTGCCTAAATTTCAAGAAAGTCCAGCAATGAGGCATCCTGGCGGGCTGGCAGAAAATGCAAAAAAGGGGGATGCTAGGTTTAACGTGGAGAAAGCAACACAAAATTTCAAATCCAAGGAGGAGACAGACGAAGTTGGGGGAAAATCGGCCAGGATCAACTCATAATAGGCCAACGTGGCTTGAAAGAAAACGGATAAGGGAATCCTAAAGCAACAGTGCTCTAGGGTGTCTATGTAAATGGCAACCATACCGGAAGGCGTATCCAACACCGTCTGATTATAACTGGGCAGCGCGACATGGTCGCCGATGTCGTTGAAGGTGACTTTATCAGCATTGATGGGACTGGATGTACGGAAGGCATCCCATCAGCCACGTAAAACACATAAAATCAGGAACAGACAAAAAAGAGGGATAATTCACAATCAATCTTACTCTTCACTTTAGATACTCTCTGTGGAACGTTCATGGTTGACAGGAGCGTCGGGGCTGGCACGGCCCTGAACTTGCCTGCCTGACCTCAGTCTGCTTGTTTTGCAGGTTCAGAAGCACGCTGGAATCAAAGAGTACACGTGCACGTGAAGATACACATTTTGGCATTAACATTCAAAATGAATGATGAGCAAAAAGCTATAACATTTTCAGAATAATTAATGTGCAGAAATCATCCAAGATTGGTAGAAATGAGGAACAACTTAAGTTATCAACACGGCTAAGTGATAAATGTTGTTGCATGTCAAAATGAATCATGAAAAAAATAAGTTGCATTTTCAGAATAATTAGTGTGCATAAATCATCCAAGATTGGCACAACAAGTGATGTTGTTAACACTTATAACTCATGAATGTTATTTCACGTGAAAGTAAATCATGAATGTGATTATATGTTAAGATAATTAAGTTAACTATAGTTATAAAAGACATATAACTCACAGAATTAGACTAACACTACTTTATTTTCTGAATCTTCATAGCAAATTTGGAGAGAAAAAAACCAGAGGGAATGTATATTAGTCACTGAAGCATTAAGTCGAACACAAAGTGGGACAATATTGCAATGGATAAGTAATAGGAAAGATGGTCTGTCCATAACTTTATGAATAAACTAGAAACATGCTTACAATTAATAAAAATAGGTCTCTTTCTCATGGGCCAAACATATTATTTTTTGTGAGCCTAATTAACTCTATCTTCATCCATGAGACCAGTCCGACAGAACTCTATCTTTTTCCCCGTTGAATCTGACAGAACATCAAAATATATTCCTTCGATTTCTCTGCACGATTTAACCAGCATAAACTTGTTGAATCCTTCCAAGGATCGAAATGATGCTGATGGAGTTACAGTGGGGGTTTGCAGTCTCCGGAATACTATGGCTGGATAGATGAGGACGGCGACGCTGCATTGTTAGGCTCATTGAAACTCCAGGATGTTGGGGAAGGCGACGTCAAGATCAAGTGGTTATGAATTCTAGGTTTTTTTTCCTTTTCTCGTACTGATTTCTGGCAATAGCGGATTGCAATTGCAGGCTTTATGAAGGAAGAGTAGCTCGAGGCCCTCTCCAAGGACTCATGTTATTTTCAAGGTGCTCCTCTACTACATTGTTAATATGTAATTGCAACTGCATGTCTATTAGCAATTATTTCTTGCGAATCAGGTTTATCCCGGACTACGTGTAAATGATGCACGCTAACTGTTTGTTTTATGGCCTGAATGAGCTGAACTATAATTGAATTTCTTTCAGGAGGGAAAATTCCTGTAAATACGCTACTTGAATTGTTGGTAGTGATCGCATTATGGCCACGCATTGCATATTGTACAGATGGTGAGTCTATGTGCCTCAAAATCAGAAGTTAAAGTAAAATGAGTTGTTCTTATGACTGGAATTATGTATCCGTGTACAGGTTTTGATTTTTTGGCCGATGATCATGATTACGGTTTGTCGGGTTATTCAGAATCCGATGATGCTGAAGATCATCGTGTTTTGGTGACTGCTTTGATGAAAATTCTGCTCCTTTTTTTCTTGTTGGTAACTGTCATAACGAACTGGGATCAGCCTATTGTGATTGCTGCTAAACTCATCCTCATTCTATATAGTTCGAGGCCGAGCCCTTTCTCTATCTACTTCGTTATTGAAAAGGTTAGTGTGAACCCTCCTTAATCAGTAACAATTTTTGCATAGTATTGTGGTTGCTGGTTTGGTCATATTACAATAGTAACATAATGTCCATCTTAATAGGAAGATTAGAGTCGGTAGTATAAGATTTTGCAAAATCGGGTTGTGTTTAGAAACAACAAGAGCGGACAAATTTAATTTCTTAATGTAGAATTTGCCCTTTTGTACGTTCTGTTCGGGGAATCTAAGACCTTATTTTGTCGTACAAAGATTTGATTGAAGTTTACATGCAACTTTGATATATTGAAATTAATGACTGGAAGCAATGGATTTCTCCCCATCCTTTCTTAGGGTCTCTAAGTGTTGAACTTTATCATATATGAACTTAAAGAATTATTATGGCGAACACTTGTGTTTGAGTTCAAAGTTTTTCACCATGCTTAGCTAAGGAACTTTGAGGTTGTATTCGATTTCGATATTGATTTTCCCTTTCATATCTCAGTTGCGGAAACAAGCTATTCACCAATGCCCCCTCATTCTCAGATACACGGTGAGTTCCATCATTCAGTTTACATCCAAAATAATATCTGCTAAACTACAGTTAGTTGCTTCATGAACTTGACCATGTATACTGCTTAATGAAATTCCTGCATTGTCATTTGACCAACAATCGTGTTACACAAAGATGGTGGAAGTTGAGGACTACGTGTTTTTCTGCTTCACTAGAGCTGAACTGAATGATCAGAACCTCACTCTTGTCGGAATCCTTGGTAGTTGGTGGGTTCTGCCCCTTGCATCTTGGCTGGAAGCGTAATCAATGTTCAGAAACAATATTCGGGTCCATTAAGGATCCCCTATAGATTCCTGCCTAGATAGTGTGCACTAGTTCTTTGTACTATATTCTTTTCATTTATTGTTGATTGTTCAATTTGAATTAGGAACTACAATTGTTTAGTTATATGTTGCATAATAGTTATACACTGTATGGCTTTTTCTTTTCATTTATTGCTGATTGTTCATTTTGAATTAGGAATTGTAATTGTTTAGTTATATGTTGTGTACTAATTAGTTACAAGAAACAAATTAGAAGCTACATTTGTTTAATTACATATTGCATTTGTTAGTATTCAGTGTGTACTAGTTGTGTACTGTGTACGACTTTTTATTTTTATTCGTTGTTGATTGTTCATTTTGAATTATGAACATCTGTTGCATTTATTAGTATTAAGTGTCTACTAGTTAGTTGTACTGAGTATGACCTTTTCATTTCTTTTGTAGTTGATTATTCATTTTAAATCAAAACTGCATTTTTTTAGTTATATATTGCATTTGTTAAGATTCAGTGTGTACTAGTTTGTTGTATTGTGTATGACCTTTTGTTTTCATATGTTATTGATTGTTCATTTTGAATTATAAACAACATTTGTTCCCTTTTATGTTGCATTTGTTAGTATTTAGTGTGTACTTGTAGTCGTACTGTGAATGCCTTTTTATTTTCATATATTGTTAGTTGTATGTTTTGAATAATGAGTTGCATCTGTTTACTTATGTGTTGCATATGTTAGTATTTCGTGTGTACTTGTTAGTTGTGTTATGTATGACATTTTTTATATAAAAAAAGTTGTTGGTTGCTCATTTTGAATTAGGAGCTGCATCTGTTTTCTTATATACTTCATCTGTTAGAATTCAATTTGAACTTGTTAGTTTATTACGAGGTGCATTAGTCTGCTTATATGTTGTAGTTGTTATTATCAAACGTGTACCTGTTAGTTATACTGTGACTGACCTTTTTTTCTTCTTTTTTTTGCTGAACGTTCGTTTTGAATTACAAGATGCATCTATTTGCTTATATGTTGCATTTGTTAGTATTTAATGTGTACTTGTTAGTTGTACTGTCTATGACCTTTTGTTTTCATTTGTTGTTAGTTGTACATTTCGAATAATGGATTGCATATGTTTACTTATATGTTGCAGTTGTTAGTAACTCGTGTGTACTTGTTAGTTGTGTTCTGTATGGCTTTTTTTTATTAGAAAAAATATTGTTAGTCAAAGTAGCTACTTTAACTAAAAGAACATAACCATTATATTATCTGTAAGCTCAAGAGTACAATTTCAGACTCCTGGGTCATGAACATCGCGGCCTACTGTTTATAAACTTGTACAACTATAAAAATCACCAATCTTTGGTTTGAAAGCTTTTACAATTTAATTCCACGTAATGAAGTGCTCAAAAACCAAAACCAATCCAGGATGAGGAAAACATATGTAAAACTTGATGTGCATGGAGCTTAATATGTAAGTGGCAAAAAGAATTATGGTGAAAACACAATGCTCAATGTAAGTTACACTCTACAATTGCATCCCATTGTTTGTTATTGAAAGTGGCCAAGACTATCTCCTGCAGCCCGTTTCATCGACTCAATTATTTCCTATCATCCTATGCTCATTGCCGCATCCCATGCTCATCGCCGCATTCTTGCGTATCAATCTCCGATTTTTCAGTGCTTCTACTAGTTGAATAATCTAATCTTGATTCGGTTCTCCAATATATCCTTTGTAGAGGATCTTTGTTTGATCTCATGGCCGTTGTAAGCCCCACTACATTCAAGTCACTGAAGAACAACTGTTCCATCCTAAAGACTAACATCTTCACCAAGTTCCTTCACAATAACATACTTCCTAGCCTTCTCACTCACAAGAAGCCCATAATCCTCATGTCTTTCACGTCTACGGGCTGTCAGGATGAAGAGTTTCAACATCGCAGATGTTCTCAATGTTTCCCAACATCCACCATGTCACTGTAAGGTTCACCACTCCTGATACCAGCGTTCCAACCAACTAAAAAGCCAACCAAACTAGGTCAGTTTAAGTTCATCATTTTCTTCACTGAACACATGCTTGTTATCGTACCATACATCGTACTTGAGCAGTATACATGCACTTTGGTGGAATTTTCATGTAATGTCCGAGTTTAAGGTCAGCTAGGAAAGAAAGAGCGTGAATTGTGTTGATCCGACCATAGATCTTGAAGATTGAATTTGCAATAGGCTTTCCTGGAAGTATAAAACCAATGATGAACTGCGCTATTATGTCATATCCAGGTTGCTGACATCAACAAAAGAACACATCAAACTCTCATCTATATCCCCTGATGATCAAATGGAAACCACTACATCAGTCTATTTAGTTACCTGATTGGTGGTTGCTTGAATGACACCAATAGGAAGAGTAACAATCCACGCCAACCCGAATGCAAAGAGCATCCCCCACCATGGCAGCTGAACATCTCTCTTCCATACGAACAAATCATTAGGGAAATGCCAATGTTACCTGTCAGCAATTTGAGGTACCACCATTGAGGAACTTGCTTGTAGCTCTTCATTAGTTTCGAATGGATGTCGAGCTTTGTATTCGTCGCTGCAGATCTACCTTGCATCCACATCTCACTTTTAACACCAGAAATAACGTCAGAGTTGTCATAGAACGTGCAACAATCGATATGAAGTTAATTGTAATTTATAATCGGCAACTACATTCTGTGGAACAATGCTACATGAGTGAGGGTTGCTGTGAATCGAGCAAAGTCGGAGACAATAGAAAGCGCAAACAAATGACTGAGATACAACTTGCTGTAGCTGTTATATGCATTCACATCAAGCTCATAATCTGTTCTCAAAGTTCATAATCTTAACAAAGGCGGGAGGAACGCAAGTACTCCATTATAAGCATCACCTTTCAATAGGGGTCAGGTATACCATTGCACAACAAGAACCAATACTTCTGGATAGGTTACTCAACTAAGGTGAGATAACCACAAGATATTTCAATACAAAACAATATCACACTCAACATACAAAATAGTAACAAGGTCGATGGTGCTTTAACATCTGCACATATTAACGCAATCTCAACTATATAGTAGCAACATTCAGAAACAACTTGTAGTAACACAATCAGAAATTAGTGGAAACAACAATGAATCAATCCAAACATAAGATAAGTCTACAGAGAGATAAATGAATGCAACAGACCTTGGGCTGCGGATTGAGGTAGTTGTCTCCAAGGTTTGGCAACACTCATCAGATAAGGCTCAATATCAACCAAATCTCATCAACCCAATTGTCCAAATCTCAATCATCAGATCCTTTCCATTTCTTCATCGCCAGAAAACTCAAATTGAAGGCCAAAACAGGGCACAACAACAAGCTCCTAAGATTCCTCACCATCCCGTTCCGAACGCTCGGTAAGGCCAAGGATTTGTACTTTCAGAGCAGGACAAGCTACGCCACCAAGGTTGGCTGCGGCGCCGATTACGCCGGAACCACCTCTGCCAGCTACTGCGGCGGCGCCATCCTGCCCAAGAGCTTCAGCGTCAACGTGTTGTGCTCCGACGATTATGGCGATCTTTGGGAGCTCATCTGGGCGGCGTCCGCGCGGAGCATGGCAAAGAAGATGGACGTCAATCTCTTGATCTTGGATCGCCATCTGGGGATGGTTTTTTGGTTCTACGAAGAATCGGGAGAATTTTGTTATATTTGCGTTAATTGCAAATTAGTCGCTGCCCATGAGCCCATGGAAATGTCAGATGTCACGAGACCTACTCTGTTGCAATAACCACAAAAGGAAGAAAAGGTTGAACCTGAAAGCAAAGAATTGGGATAATAAAACAAAGGAATCACCTTTAAACTTGGAAAAGATTTTGAAGTGGAAAGGTCTGAACCAGGACAGAATGGAACATAGAGAATGGAGTATATATAAGTATATTTTCAAACACAAGTAATGGAAACCACTTTGAGGACATGCATATAGCCATATAGTATATATCACGCAAAGTGACACGAATACATCACATGAACAAAACAATGGAAGAAAAGCTGGTGAGAATCTTCAGAGCAGAAAATGCTAAGCACAGAGAATGGCGTGGCGTACATGCTGTTCTTGAACATTAAAGTTGCTCGCGGGAATGAAAAATAGGGCAAAATGGAAGGTCAAAATGGCGCGTTTTGGTTGGCGAAGCAAGTAGGTGGACAAAGGCCTGAAACGCTGTTTTGGTTGACCAAAACTGCTAGCCAAAATAAACGGTAGCAAGAGGATCCCCTCCTTTATTTAATATATATAAAAATATATGCCCATTCAAAAGTAATTAGAAAATTAAAAGGGCATTAAGCCTTGTAAATCTTGTCCGGACTTCATTTTGAAGCATTTATTTAGGCCTTGTAAGCCATCATTCACATAACAAGATTAGAACCTATATGAGCTAACATATCCAATACTTGGAGAAAATCTATATTAGTTAACATATCCAACTCTTGGAGAAAGGCCTAGGACCAAAATAATGCTCAAGTGGGCCACATATGGGAGATCTTAGTTGAGCCTCCTACTAAGAGAGGAAACAAATTAAGTCATACACCAATGATATTAGGGTTTTGAGAATGTGTAAATAAGGAGGCATGTCTTCTATTTTGGATAACACCCACTTGCCTATTTTTTCTCGGAACTAGCTATTGGTCGTTGACTGACTTGACCGTCGGAGAATCTCCCCTTGGATTGCTCTAAGGTTTTTTCCCTTTGCAGATCACACGTGTTTGCTAGCTGGGATCGAGATTGGGCTTGGACCGTGGTTTCAGATACGCATCAATTGGCACGCCTGGTGGGACCCAAAGTTCAGCAAGATCTAGATCTCTAATTGTATGTCTGTATCCATGACTTCAACTCGCCAGAGCGAGAGGTTGAGGATCAAGGAGACTGGTGCTGGCGGTGAAGTCAGATCTTCGTACGAGATTGAGCAGACAGAGAAAATGATAGCCCACGCCACCGTGCAGGGTGTGGAAACGATACTAGTTGAAGCAAAGGTAGATCCGATCTTATCGGCTCTTGTGATCGAAAGGTCGCAAGCTGAGGTACTACCAGGAGTATCGAGGGACATTGAGGTTACCATAGAACCAACTTTAGGGGTAGGCAGTGTGATGTCATTATTTGGATCGCAAGGTGTGGATGTCCACCTCACAGAGTGTTCTGATGACTCCCATGATGAGACTTATGAATGAAGGATCCGGGAGAATCGTATGGGGGATGAGCCGATGGGACCATCACAGAACTTCAATCAGATTACACAGATGTTGGTGGCAAAGGGGTACTACGTCGTTCCTCTTTCAATGATTCCTGGACCATCGTCAACTGGGAGGCTTTTGATAGCTCATAGTTTATCGTTGGCTTTAGAAGCACATGCTAGAACCCTGCCTTTAGCAAGCCAAACATTGGGCCTCCCGTACTTGGGGTATGCGAGGGAAGATGGGTTGCCAAGACCACGACCTTCTTTTGTCGATTATATGCATAAGAGCTATCTTATGTCTGCATCGATGATAATGTATCTGCCCCAAGGCATTGAACAAGATATTCTGGCTCGTTCATGGATGGGAGTCCCAAACCAGTGGAACCTTGCCAGAGGGGGACATGTAGAGATTAGTACTATCGTGGGCAAGGATCCTTACCCTTCGCCCACCCAGGAGATGTAAGAGTTGGTTTTCACTCAGGGCAGTTTACTTCACAGCATGTGTACGCTTTCTCAAGTGATGATCCCCCTCAAGGACCAAATCAGAACAGAGGCTGTATGTATGGTGGAGCAGAAAGTGCCCCGGGGAGGGAGTTGGATAGGCTGATAGGGCCAACCAGACAAACTGTGAGGTCTTCATTTAGCTCAGTTGTGATGACGATTTGTTGGCCCAAGAATATGAAGCCACCAGAGGGGCTTCCCACCTACTCGGGATTCATACCCTCGAGAGTTTGTTCAAACCTGCCTGGGATTGATGAACTCTTGAGACTTCGATGGGAGATTGACTTGTAAACTAGTGGGTAGTTACCATCGAGGAAAAGCCCATGAATGGTTCAACAAGCTACCAAGAGGTTTGTTACAGTAATATCGATATTTCAGTGTGGCACTCCTGAGTCAGTATTTCTAGAAAAAGAAGTTCACTAAGACGTTGGCGGATTTGTATTAGACCAAGCAGAAGCAAGGGAAATCCACAACAGCCCTTTTACCATAGGTATGTCAATGACAATCTGGGGGTGGTCAAAGGTACACAAAATGAGATCATCCAAGGTTATTAATTGGGGATGAAAGATCTGGAGTTTTACAAGAAGCTAATGGAGAAACCAAAAAAACTTCAACAACTCCATGAAGTTTTAGAGCAACAAGTTTTGCAACCACCACAAAGATTACGACCATAGCACAAACGAGTATACTCATCTTTGGATGAAGATTGATCGATGTGAGAGGGAAGGCCTTCTAAAAGAATCCTTTCGTCAGCCATACCGAGATACCCATTTGAAGCACATGAACGAGCAAGGAAACATGTGGCCCCCTAAGAAAAACTTAAATAGTGGAAGCAGGGGGGATTGTGTTCCTTAAGAATAGCGGTAAGAGCGCCGCGAGGAGCCGCAACGAAACCCTCCAGTAGAGAATTAGAATAGGAACGAAGGGAACCCTGCTGTGCACAGGGTGATCAATGTTATCAGCAGAGTTGTCGGTGATAGATCTTCGAATATAGTAATGAAAGGATACTCACGGTGTGTCCCGACAGGAGAATTAGTTGGTAAGAGGTTCGACTGGATGAAACGATCATGTTTTCAGAGGCGGAGGCAGTTCCAAGCCAAACTCCTCACGCTGACCCCATGGTTATTTCAGCGATGACTGAGACTTCATTGGTGAAAGGGGTGTTTGTGGATGATGGAAGTGGGGCCGAGATCATATTTGTGAGCAGCTTTAATCAGCTCGGAATCGGACGTGCAAACCTAAAAAAAGTCAACTTCACCATTGTCAGGGTTCACGGAAAAAATAGTATACCCACTAGGAGAGATAACTCTGGATGTAAGGGTTACCGATGGAAATAAAAGGATCATAAAATATTGTAGTGTTGCAGTTATTGATGCTTTCTCTCCTTATAATGTGATATTGGGGAGACCTTGGATGTGTAAGGCTCAAGCGGTATGGTAACTGTACCATTTGATGATGAAGTTCCCAAAGGAGAATGGAGTGGCATCCATCCATGTGGATCAAGCAATAGCTCGAAGTTGCAATTATGAAGCAGTAAAAGGAGCAGGGAGAATAAGAAGTGTGTCCTCAATACATAGGGAAGCTGGACTAGCTGATACGAAACAACTTTCCATTCAAAGTTTGAGAACGGTAGCTGTGGGTAGAATGATACCAAAAATGGTAAAACATGATCTGAAGGCTTTGCTTGATCAATATCATGATGTGTTTTCCTGGGATACATCAGACTTGATGGGAGTACCAGTGTAATTGGTTGTCCACAAACTAAACATTGACCCTTCGATAAAGCCAGTCAAATAGAATTAAAGGGTGTTTTCTCCTAAAAGAACTGAGGCGATAAGGTTGGAAGTGGAGAAGCTCCTCAAGGCGGAGGATATCGAAGAAGTGTTTTATCCTGAATGGTTAGCCAACCAAGTCTTGGTACCTAACCTAGATGGGGCGTGGTGCATGTGTATCGACTTCACAGACCTAAACAAGTGTTGTCTGAAGGATAGCTACTCATTGGCTTCATGGATCAACTGGTAGGGGCAATAACAGGGTACCCAATTTTATATTTTTTTATGCTCATAAAGGTTATCACTAGATCATGAAGGCAGAGAAGGACAAAGACAAGACTTCGTTCATAACATACATGGTTGCTTTCTGCTATAAGAAAATGCCGTTTGGGTTGAAGAACGCTGGTACTACTTAACAACAACGACTGGTTGATGAATTATTCAAAGGGAAGATTGGGAAGAGTTTGAAAATATATGTCGACATTATGGTTGTAAAGAGTGTAAACTACGATTAATTTTTGCGGGATCTAGAAGAAATGTTTGATGGGTTGCGAGGGGAAAACATAAAGTTGAATCCATTAAAATGTGTGATCGGAATTGGTGCAGGAAAGTTTCTAGGCTTCATGGTCTCGAAAACAGGAATCAATGTTAACCCAGAAAAGATGGAAGCATTTATGAATATGAAAAGTCCACAGACTGTGAAGGAAGTTCAGAATTTGATAGGGTCTTTGGCGGCATTAAGTCAATTTTTATCGAAGGGGGCAGAGAAATAACTACCCTTTTTTGAGGTGCTTCGTAAAGCTAAAAAGTCCAAATGGCTGGAGAATTGTGAGAAAGCTTTCTTAGTGTTGAAGGAACATCTCAGAAATTTGCCTACGTTGATGAATTTGGAGAAAGGAGAAGTTTTGTATCTTTATATTTCTACCTCAGCTTTGGCTATCATTACTGTACTGGTAAAGAAGAAAGAGAAGCAGCATCATCCTATATACTTCGTTAGCAGAGCCTTACAAGCCCTGGAGACAAGGTATATTGCTATCGAAAGGCTAATTTTAGCACTGGTCCATGCAGCTCAATTGCTACGACCCTATTTCCAGGGTCACACCATAGTCTTGCTTACTAATTATCCTATCAGACAGATACTTTTGAAGCTTGAATCTTCTGGGAGGATTATGAAACGGGCCATAGAATTGGAAGAGCATGACATACAATACCACCCCAGGGTTTCTATCAAGGGTTAGGCTTTAGTGGATTTCATTGTGGAAACCACGTATTTGATCGAGGAAGAATGTAAGGCTGAAGAAAGAGGAGTATGGAAGTTATTCGTGGATAGATAATCTCATTCAGAGGGTAGTAGAGCATGGGCACTACTCACTAGCCCTGATGGTATCGATTACCCCTATGCTCCGTATTACAAGTTTAGGGACACAAACAATGAGGCAGAATACAAAGCTTTGATCACTGGCCTTCAACTGGAAAAGGCGATGGAAGATGTGGAAATATTCAGTGATTCCCAAATCGTGGTCAAGTTAATGAAGAATATGAGGCCCGGGAGATTAGTTTACAACAGTACTTGGAGGTGGTAAAACCCCTGTTGAAATACTTTCGATCATATACTCTTTCTCAGGTTTCGAGGGAGGAAAACCACAAGGCAGTTGCTCTAAGAAAATTAGCTTCCTCAGATTTAGGGGAATTGACACAGAAACAAGTGTTGTTCAAAACCTTGTATAATCAAAGTTTCGAGGAACTCATTGTCATGACGATTCATGAAGGAGAGACATAGATGACTCTAATTGTCAGATACCTCTAAGATGGAATGCTTCTGGAAGACCCCATCGAAGGTTTACGTATTTGATAGTGGCAGTCAATTACTTAACCAAATGGGTCGAGGCAGAACCACTGGCAAACATCAAGGGGAATTTTGTTATATCATTTTGTTGGAAGAAAATTATTTGTCATTTTGGCATTCCAAAGACATTCATTACAGATAATGGAGCATAGTTTGCAAATGATCATTTCAAGAGCTGGTGCTCGGAATTCAAGGTCCAGCAGAATGTGACATTAGTGTATCATCAGCAAGCAAACGGTCAGGTATAAGTTACCAACCACACCCTTGTGAATGGAATCCGAGCAAGGCTCAGAGGAGCTGGAGAAAATTGGATTAATGAACTCCCCAGTGTATTGTGGGCTTATCGAACAGTGGAATCCCCTGCCACGGGCGATACACCTTATGGGCTGGTCTATGGCTTGGAAGCTATAATCCCAGCAGAAATCGATGTACCAAGTCCCAAGATGATGACAACTAGTGATAGCAACAACAAATATAATCACAACTTAGATATGGATTTGATGGAAGAAATGCGAGCCTTAGCGTTGATCCGTGAGGCCAAAGTAAAATAAAAGGTCAAGCGGTACTATGATCGAAGAGTGAAGAAAATGCAGTTTGATGTGGGTGATCTTATAATATGGAAAAATGAAAAGATTCACCAAAAACCCGAAGGAAAGCTAGCCACAAACTGGGAAGGACCTTATCGACTTCTTGAAACTCATCTAAGAGGAAGTTATACGTTGGGAACGATGGACAGAGATCGCATACCGAGAAGATGGAACATAGTTAATCTTCGAAAGTATCATCATCTCTGAAGACTAGTGGGCTCAGTCCTGACAAGGTTGCCAAGTGGCTGATTTTACTACACATAATTATCCCCAGATTTGTATGATCTTCCCAGCAACTGTTAGACTTAATGAAAATTTTGACACTACAAATAGTTCGATGCAATCTATTTGCTTTTAAGCAATCGAAATGTTTTCTCTTAAGCGATAAAATAATGTTCTTTTAAGTGATCGAAGGATTGCTCTAAAGCAATAAAATAATTTGCTTTTAAGCGATCGAAATGTTCTCTCTTAAGGGATAAAATAATTTGCTCTTAGGCGATAAAATAATTCATTTTAAAGCAATTGAATGTTCGCTCTTAAGCGATAAAATAATTAACTTTTAAGTGATCAAAATGTTTGCTCTTAAGAAATAAAACAATTTTCTTTTAAGCGATCGAATGTTCGCTCTAAAGAAATAAAATAATTTGCTTTTAAGCTATCGAAATGTTCGCTCTTTAGCGATAAAATAATTCTCACTTAAGCGATAAAATAATTTTATTTTAAGCGATCGAATGTTCACTCTTAAGCTATAAAATAATTCGCTTTTAAGCGATCGAATGTTTGCTTTTTAAGCGATGAAATAATTTATTTTTAAGCGATCGAATGTTAGCTCTTCAGCGATATTATAATTTTCTCTTAAGAGGTAAAATAATTCACTTTTAAGCAATAAAAATATTCGCTCTTAACCGATAAAATAAATTGCTCTTAAGAGATAAGATAATTCGCTTTTAAGCGATCAAAATATTCGTTCTCAAGCGATAAAATAAATTTACTTTTAAGCGATCAAAATTCTCGCTTTTAAGTGATCAGATCACTCGCTCTTAAGTGATAAATATATTCGCTTTAAAGCAATCAATAGACTCACTCTTAAGCGATAAATAAGTTTGCTTCTAAGTGATTGATATACTCGCTCTTAAGCAGCAAATACATCTTAGCGTTTGAATAGATTAGCTTTAAGGCAACATACATGCTCGCTCATAAATGATCAATTCATGTTCTTATTAAGCAATCGACTGTTGAACAGGATTCATTCACACGATTAACTATAGCAATGACATACAAACGGGAATCGTAGTTTTATTAGAAGTTACAAAGTATAACACTATTTACATAAAAGCAGTCGGGTCATTGAATATTCTCTGGTTTCAACCCAGTGGCTATCGTAAATTAAAGATCAACTCCGCTCTATGGAACCTTGGGGATAGGATTGGTACGGTGCCTTCGACAAGGAATTAAATCTCCAGGAAACTAAGAACCCTTCTCTTCATCGTCGTTATAGATTGGTGAGACATGCTCATTATTATTAGGGACGACTATGGGAATGTCTTCCACAGGCTCAGTTGGAAGAGCTTGGCTTAAGGAAGTGACATATGGAGTCTTATTCCTAGGTTGGGATTTCTTTTTACGATGAGTCTTCTTTTTGGAGGACCTTTTCGAATGCTTACCCTTCAAAGTGATTGCTAGTGAAGAATTCCTATTCGAGAGACCCGCTTGCTGTGAGTTAGCATCAGCCTTTGAACGGAGGCGCTCTTTCCACTCATAAATGGCATCAAACACTGCATAGTGGTAAGGATCCCTATACAAACCATTTTTCATCATACCCATCTCAATATCATATAGGAATCCAAACATATCACCAATAGGGCCCATATCGAGAACCATATGGGATAACCTATGCTTTCGAAGGCTATCAAAGAACAGTTGAATAATAGCAATTTGTTCTAACACTTGGCTCGAAAGCTGGGAATTCTAGCTTGCAAGTCTTTCGCAAAACTGATGGTTGTTATCGATGACCTTTTGCAACCCAGAAATTTCCTCTCTAAGATGCTTATTCTGCTCGATCATCTTGCCAATTTGAGACTCAAGTTTCCTTACCTCATCCCAGTAATGTCTGCTATCCCCCCACTGATTCATGGTACAATATAACTGGGCATCGGTAAGACATTTGTGCAGACTAGAGTATTTTCTCATCATCACTCGCAAATAATTTTGATGATCCATTTTAGTAGCACTATATGCCTCATCTACTACAGCAAGAGCAACAACCGTTCGACCAACTTTAGGGTCTCTCTGTGATTTACTGATAAGCTCCCCGGTTAAAGGATGGCTGCCATCATACCACGATGACAATGCTTTATTAGCTTCGGATGAATCCTTGCTTAATCGGGTCAACTCAGTAAGTGTTTTCAAAAACTCTAGCCTAACCCTAGCAAGCTCTTGGGTATATTTCTCCTGTTCATCTCTGAAAAGTGCATTCTATAAAGAATAAGGAACGATAGTCAAAATCTGAACAAAAATGCTTCATAAAAACACTTAAAATAGTTCCAAAATAGGGCCAATAAATAGTAATTCAAAAATACAATCCAAAAAACAAGGGATGGGATCTCATATATCTCTCCCCTCAGGCCTAAGTCTAGTTAGTATCTTTGTTCACTTCAACCTCTTGATCATCTCGAGTGTCCCAAAACCATCTCCATGGTCACCACCGCCATTATTATCCTTCAATAATGGCGAGAAGGTGAGATTTCAAAGCTCCTTATTGGTGTAAAACTTATTCTTCTTCTTGATGAAGTCAAGAAGTTGAAACTTCAAACCGTTGGGACTAGAAGCTTAGCCCCACTTCACTTTGATCTTAAGGGCCTCCGCGTGCTTAGTGGTGAGGTGCTCGGACTCCCAGATAATGATCTCAATTCGACCCCACCATTTCGATGTGTTGAGCATCCCAAGAAAGAGACCATACAGATCTTGAGGCCCATTAGCCTATCAGTGAAGCTTTCTAGCAGTGTACGCTGGGATTTGGGCAAGCACTTCTTCGACAGACGTCTTTCTTTTTCCTTTGATTTTTTCAAGTCCTCCCACGGCTTGCCCATCTCATTAATTTTGCACGGTGATCCCGGCGAGCGGCCTGAACTACTGCTTTGATAGGACCTTGTAAGAGGGGAAAGACTTGGCTAGCAGCAGATTGCAAGGTCGATCAAATGGCTGCCACAACCTGGATAACACATAATTAGAGTGAATGGGCTTAACGAGCAAAGAATATACATATATTCGAGAACAAGTTGTAACGTATCGAAGGTTTGTTGCTTAAATCCCCATGGTACCCCAAGTGTAAATTATCCTTGTTGGTTTTGTCGCGGGGATTGTTACGATCAAGATCGATGGAGATGTCAGCAGTCTCAAATATTTGCTTCTTCAAATGACTCTCTTGTACAGAAGGTCTTGGCTGAGACCTTGACTGAGTTTGGGCCAAAGTGGGTTGCCCAGCATGCCCCCTCGATTGAGGATTCACATTCTAATTGAGGGCATTGACAAGATCATCCACACTGCTCACTGCATGAAGAAATAATGGGTTATGAATCTTGAAAGAGAAGAAGAAGAAAAAACTTCCAAGAATATCATCCTAAAAACATTTTGAGCTATCCGAAGAGATTATATCTTTGATAAGTATACCTTGGTAAATAGCTCGAGATTGAAGAGGTCTCGGACACAACAGTTGATTATCACTCCTCGTCATTTTTTTACTCAAGCCGGCGGGCCATTATGAGCTAGTCTCTTTGAAGGCCCACAGATCATCCAAAGCATAGATGTCTTTGTAGATTCACTCAAGGCAAGCAAATGGATTCTCCCCCTTGGTCTGAGGGCGACAATTATTAGTATCTAAAGGCTCAATATTTCGAAGATGTTCCACATCTTTGCGCATCTCCTCAGGAACTGCATACTTCCCTATTCATTTTTTGACGATGACATCAAAATTCCACCGAGGGTTTGATAAGCCCTGGTACAGTCGAAGGTTAAGGTTTTATCTTTCCATACTAATTAGATAATCTATTTCCTAAGGTGAAGGTTCCTTTAATGTCATGATCACTAATTAGAGAATATACAGCTCGAAACAATTCATATCGATGGCTCACATTTACCTCCTTACATCAAACTATAAAGGTCAATATGATCACAATCACATTCGGATGCAGTTGGGATAGACTAACATGAAACTCTTCCATTAGGTTTGATAGAAGAGGAGGAAAGGGGAAGATTAGTCCAGACCTAATATGTTTACTATATGTTATTGATCTTTCTACGGGTAGGGCAGCATGGTCACCTATTTCAAAGGCTTTTAGTCAGGCATTTTGGGGAATACACTGATAAGAGAGAACTTCTTTGATGAGTTTTTGTACCTCCTCAGGAAAGACATACTTCGCCGAACCATTCCCACCTGACGAAGACTTTCCATTATGGCTTTTCTCCATAAAAAATTTCCTCTTTGAAGGTACATACAAAATATCATTTTTGGCCTTCTCAACTCTAGGGTCACCTACAAGCTTAGGACTACTTCTAGATTGGTCGGTAAAATCCTCGCCTAAAGTATTACCTAACCTAGAGGAATCAACCCTAGTGGAACTAACCCTAGGAAGAGGATCAAGAATCTTGCCAGAATTGGGAACAAGGCTTATCGACATTGTAGTTTCTGATTCAACCAAAAACCTAACTGATCGAGGAGAAGTCTCACCAAAAAAATGGGAGTTAATGTCATCCGAGAATTCACTCCGCGATGAACTCGCTCCCTCAATATTGCCCCTCTCGGGATCTACTGGGGAGGGAGACTGGGAAAAATCAGGGATAGTACTAGGATCTGTGGAAACTTACTTATGGAGATGAAGATGGAAGGAAATTAAGGCTTGGGGCTAGAGAAATTATGAATCGAGAGCTCTCAAAGAACAACCTACAAAAAGAAGGAAGAAGAAGATAAATGGGAGAAGAAGGAGAAATCTTATGGGATTATAAAGGTGGAAGAAAGAGAAAAGGTGGAGTAATGATTGCCCAGGGAAAATAGAAGTCTAAAAAGGCGTAAAAGGAAAGAATATTCCATTTATGACACTTCACGCGCGCCATTTTCCCGCCATATACTCCTTCACACGCTTTTTTAGGAATTCCAAAATTCAAATCATCTGAGAAAATCTAAGTGCTCATCTGACAAAGGCTAAGTCCCATAAGGAAAAGGTTCGCGAAGCCTAAAAAAACATTCGAAGCAACCATAAATGTCATGAACCTAACCAGAAGCTATGGATGGAGTAAAACCTTCAATATTCCTGGTTTAACCTTTGATGGAACACACCTTTGAAGAGTGGAAGATCACATAGTTTTTTGGGGGCCTTTTGATGATATGACAAGATTAGAACCTATATGGGCTAACATATCCAACACTTGGTGAAATGGCCAAGACCAAAGGAATGCTCAAGTGGGCCACATGGAGGGAGATCTTAGTTGGGCCTCCTACTAAGAGAGGAAGGAAACTAGGTCATAGACCAACGATATTAGGGTTTCAGGAAGGTATAAATAAGAAGGCATGTCTTCTATTTTGAGTAACACTCTATTGCCTACTTTTGCTCAGAATTAGCTATTGGCCGTTGATTGACTTGACCATCGAAGAATCTCCCCCCAGATTGATCAAGGGTCTTTTTCCCTTTGCAAATCACATGTTCGCTAGCTGGGATCGAGATTGAGCTTGGACCGTGGTTCCAGATTTGCACCACATACTCATAATCACACTTCTACTAATATATATATACTCCCTCCATCCCACTTTAAACTTTCTAATTATTTTTTCTACACACACACACACACATATATATGGTCCATACTAGGCCAAACGAGTAGGAGGCCCATAATACTTGCAAAGTCATCAGGGCCGGGCAAAGCGTAGAATAAATAGAGGTCAACCCACAAATCGATAATTCTGGAAACCCTAATCTGCCGTTGCTCATAGAATCGAGTTTATTGGACACGCGATTACAAACATGATGGAAAGGTCACACACACGATCATACACACGATAGCAATTCCGGAATAAGCTGAGCCATATTCGTGGTGTATTATAAAAGGAAGAAGGAGAAGATAGAAAAAGGTAAGTGCAACTATATTAAGGCAAGTTAAGCGGAAAAGAAGGTTACTGACTTGAGCATCGGAGTTTCTTCCCCGGAACCAATTCCGAGTTCTTTTTGCAAATGCACTTTGGTGATCATGATCAACTTGCCGGAAGAGGTAATACCACAACATAGGCACCGTCTGTGGGGAGTAAATTTTCTTTTCACCCTGTCATTCCCAACGAGGTTGATAATTGTGTTCACTAGAAGTGAAAGGAGTCATAATCATCACACGCAAGAGCAAGTAGTGGGGAAAAATAAGAACGTGCATCCCAACCGGAATCAAGAACACAACCCGAACAACGAGCAACAACACATCAATGATGAAATAGATGAGGAAGAAGAAACATAATCTCCTAATATGAACAAGGAAAAAGAAAAGAGAGCGTTTGCATCATTTTTAGAAGCGAACAAAGAGCAAATATATAACTAGTTCCTAGCAATTCTCAAGCCTACATTCCCAAAGTTAAGTCAGAAACCTACTCAAAACAACGAAGACCTTAAATACGAGGAGGAATTGAGAGACATAGTCGCAGAAGACGATGCAGACAAATCACCGCTCACACCACATCTTCGCAACTTAAAGATGCCCAAGGACTTCAAACTGCCATTGCATGTCAAAATTTACGATGGGACAATCGACCCAGAGAATTTTTTGCATTCCTATCATAATAGCATACGGTTCTTTGATGCTGAAATTGAGATGGTATGTAAAGCACTCCCCATATTCTTATCAGGGATGACAATCACATGGTACGAGAACTTACCAAACGGAAGCATCACATCCTGGGCACAACTCTCAGACTTCTTCTTAGGTCGTTTCTACAAGAAACAAAAATTCACAAAAAAATTTGCATATCTGAACAATATAATACAACAAAGCAACAAAAGTTTGGAAGAATATCATAGCAGGTTTGCTGTAGAAATCCTGCATGTTCGAGATTTATCTTTCCAATCGTCTTTAGGTGTGTTCATGAGAGGCATGCGATTGAAAAAGTTCTATAAAGAACTAATGAAAACATTCTGGAAAACCTGAGAGACCTATGAAAAATGATAGAACAATATGTGCGAACCGAGAAAGCCAATAATCGCAAAATTGAGAAAGAGCAAGGTGAAAAAAGGGCGATAGATGACTCCCAAAGAAACTTAGCTAAAAAAGGGAAAGGAAATTTTACATTTAAAGGAAGAGAAACATGAGCGCAAAGCATTCCATCTTAGGAGACACCGTTAAAAAGTCACGAAAAGAGATCTGGCTGGCGAACAAGGACCTATTCCGTGAACCGATGCCAATGGCAGTGCCTCTGGAAAAATGATCTAGAAATTACTATTCCACTTTCCACAAGGACCATGGCCATGATATTGAGTAATGTAGATATTTACGGAGGCAAATATAAAAGAATCTGTGAAATGGATACCACAGGCAGTACAGGAAGGAAGAAGGTGTACAAAGATATAATGAAGCAAGCAAAGTAGGGAACTTCATGCCCAAGGCATAGGCTTCATTGAATGTGCAAGGCAAAAATGAGAAAATGACCACTGCCATAGAATACGAAGACGATATGCCCAATGAAGCTCCCAAAAAAGTGATCTTCTCTATACATGGAACGACGGAATCCTTGTCAAATAATGCTTGGAAAGCTAAGGCCAAAAACTCACCTCCGCAGGAGCCTCTAGATAAAATATTGCGTATAGAGGAAACAATGAGGTTTAGTGAAGAGGACACTGTCCCTAACGCTTCGCCACACAATGATCCTATGATTATTATTGCTAACATCATGAACACAACTGTTCATAGAGTTTTTGTGGATGGTGGAAGTGTAGTGGAAATCCTCTTCGTAGATGGCTTCGACAAACTAGAATTCAAGAGAGCTGATTTGAATAAATCCACATCTGCGCTTGTGGGATTCACAGGAAGACCAGAAAGTCCACTGGGTAACATTCAGCTCCTTATTAATTAGTGAGAATGAGAATAATTGCACCATAATATGTGACTTCGTGGTCATGGATACCCCAAATTCATTCAATGCTATCGTTGGTAGACTATGGATGAATGGAGAAAAAGAAATCTAGTCTCCATATCACCTAGTCATGAAATTCCCAACTCCGCATGGAATCACCACGGTAAGAGGAAACCAGCAGACTGCCAAGCAATGCATGGTCATTGCAATGAGAGTAGGAAGAACAGTGGAACAATCGAAGATGGTCAGCACCATTACCAATGGGGACTCGCTATACTAGACGTACCATCCACTGGAAATTGGTGAAGAAACTGAAGATGTTATTCTAGATGACGATGATGAGTCCAAGCGCATTAAGATAGGAAAATATCTTCCAGAAAAAGGAAAGCAAAGAGTAATAAAAATCTTAAGAGAGCACCAGGACACGTTCAGATAGAGTGTGCAAAACATGGGAGGTGTCGACCCAAAAGTAGCAACTCATTCCTTGAACATAGTTGACTCAATCAAGCCAGTCAAGTAGAAGCAGAGGAGTTTTGCCAGCAATAGACAAAAAGCAATTGAGGATGAACAAAAGGCACTGTTACAAGCAGGGATGGTAAGGGAGGTGATATATACAACTTGGTTGGCAAACCCAGTGATGGTACGAAAATCAGACTTGGGTTGGAGAATGTGTATAGATTTCACCAATCCAAACAAAGCGTGGCCGAAAGATTGTTAACCCCTGCCAAAAATAAATCAACTAGTGAAAGCGATCTCAAGATATAAATTCCTTGCATTTTTAGATGCTTACAAAGGCTATCATCAAATATTGATGAAACCAGTAGATGCAGAATAGACATCATTTATAAAAAGCTTTGGGATATTCTGTTTTGAAAAGATGTCATTTGGGTTAAAAAATGCAAGGGAAACATACTAGAGAGTGGTCGATTGTGCATTCTACAACCAGGTTTGATGCAACGTTGAGGTTCTTGTGGACGACATGGCTATCAAGAGTAAGCAAACATGTGACTTCGTGGAAGACTTAAAGGAAACGCTTGATACACTGAGTGCAATTGGAATGAAGTTGAATCCTAAGAAATGCACAATCGGAGTAGGGGTAGGTAGATTTCTTGGATATAAAGTATCCTCAAAGGGGATCAAAGCTAACCCTGAAAAGATACAAGCGATCGTCAACCTCCCCCAACCGCGAATAGTGAAGGAAGTCCAAATCTTAATGGGATCACTTGTCGCACTCAGAAGGTTTGTTTCTAAAGCAGCAGAAAGACACTTTCCCCTCTTTGAAATCTTGACCAAGGCTAGGAAGTTTAGTTGGAGCGATGGGTGTCTAGCAGCATATGAATCACTAAAAATTCAACTCCAGTAACTCCCAATGCCAAAGCTTCCAATTCATGGAGAAACATTATAATTGTATTTGGCAGTTTCAGTTAATGCAGTAAGCTTAGTGTTGGTAAGACATGAAGGACAGAAACAGATACTAGTAAGTTACACTAGCAGAATACTGTAGCAGGCGGAAAGGGCATACCTCCTTATTGAAAGGTTAACCCTAGTTTTGATATATTTGGCTAAGAGGTTGAGAACTTATTTCCAAAGTTATACAATCATTGTGTACATGTACTATCTGATCAAGAACATCTTAAGAAAGCCTGAATCGTCCAGGAGAATGACCAAGTGGACTCTAGAATTAGGACAGTTCGAAATTTATTTTAAACCACAAACATTCATCAAAGCGCAAGCGCTAGCGGATTTCATCACTGAAATGGTAAGTGTGGGAGAGCAGCAGGCAAACACACCACAATTATTGGAGGAAGATAAAGGTCAGGTTAAATGGAAGGATATCTCATGGAAGCTATTTGTAGATGGGGAATCAAGCAAGGACAGCTGCAGAGCAGGACTGCTGTTGATCAACCCAAATAGGGGGAATAAATTTATTTGCTTCGCTTTGACTTCTCGCTCACCAATAATGAAGCTGAGTACGAAGCATTAATATGTGGTCTAGACCTCACGTCTAGTATGAAAGTTCAAAGCGCACAAGCATTCAGTGACTCAAAAATAGTGGTCCAACAAGTCTTTGGCAATTACAAAGTTCGGGAGGAGCAATTGATGAAGTACCTAAATAAGGTCCGACAACTCATCGCTAATCTTGAGTACTTCAACATTTAACACTTCCTAAGAAGTGAAAACACGAAGGTAGATGCTTTAAGAAAATTAGCAACAGTAGGGTTTGAATCATTGGCCGAACATAAAGATGTGAAGGTGGAGGTCATTCCAATTAGAAGTACAACAAGGAAAACTGTGTCAGCAGTTCTAGAACAAGACAAAAATTGAATAACATCGCTGATTTAGTACTTCCATAAAGGAAAGCTACCAGCAAGCAAGATTCAAGCAAGGAAGTTAGAAATACGATCCCGTAATTATGTCTTTGAAGATGGAAAGTTGTACAAGAAGGGATATTTATCACCATGGATATAGGGCATGGGTCCGGTGTAGGCATGCAAAATTTTGAGGGACGTACATAGAGGATTGTGCAGCTCGCACCAGGGGTCTCGAATGATTGCAAAAAAAATCATTTGAGCTGGATATTATTGGCCAACCATGTCAATGATGCATACAACTTCGTTCTGTAATGCAAAACCTTCTGAATGAATGCTCCAACATCTCACAGGCCACAGTCAGTGTTAACAGGCGTATACGAGCCTTGGCATTTTGATAAATGGGGAACTGACCTCGTTGGCCCTTTTCAAAAAGGCAAGGGTAGCTCAAAGTTTCTTATCGTGGTGGTCGATTGTTTCACAAGGTGGGTAGAAGAAAAACCCCTTGGGAGAGTGAAGCGGAAGTAGCAAGGAAGTTCATATGGCAAAATATAGTTTGTCACTTCGGGGTGCCGCAAACCATCATCACCGATAATGGCACGCATTTCACAAGTGGAATTTTATAGAATGGTGTGTCAAGAGGGGAATCACACAGAAATTCACATCGGTGGCCCATTCCCAAGCAAACGGTCAGGTAGAGGTTACAAACAGAACAATATTCAGAGAAGACTGCAGGGAAAGCGAGCAGGTTAGGTAGAAGAGATGCATGCCTAAAGCCTATAATTGACGGGTGAAGAAAGCACGATTCCAAATCAGCGATCTTGTGTTAAGAAAGAACAAAGCCAGTTTGGCGCTAGATCATGGGAAATTATGCCCAAAGTGGGAAGGACCATGCAAGATAACGAAGGCGTACATATCAAATTGCTACGATTCGAAAAGAATGGATGGTAGCAGTGTTCCAAACACTTGGTACATAGCTAACTTAAGAAGGTTTTATGTGTAAAAGAGCCAAGGTGATAGGATCAACTAGCCGCCATGTACATAAACCATGAAATGATCATGGTTGGAGTTCATTTCACTACTTTGATATGAAGGCGACATTATCCCAGTTTGAATTGTCCGAAGTTAAAACATTCTTTCGCAAGCTTCTTTACTTCGCATTTTCAAGTTTAAATTATGTATTCCTAGGTAGCAATCATGAAGAGTTGATAGCATAAGTGCTACTGAGCATATGGCTTCAAAGAAAACATATGTTTAAGCAAGTCCCGGACTTGTAAACATGGCAGATATGCCCACAATAAAGAAAACATGAGCTATAGATCTCGTGACTTCACAAGCAAAATAAAATGCAAGCTATAGACCTTGCTATTAGGCAAACTCGCCTACAACACAGGGACAAAAGCAAGCTATAGATCTTGCAACTTCGCATAGTACTCAATAAAGCAAGCCATAAACCTTCCTTCAAGGCAGATATGCTCACAATAATGATGACTAAAGAAAGCTATAGATCTTGTGATTCCACGATAAATAGATCTTTCATATTAAAAAACAACAAAAACAAAACGTGAGAAAACAATTCTTATTAAAACAGGTTACATATCATCCAAAGGTTTAAACACTCACATTATCCAAAAAATAGCAAAAAAGACACCATCAGTCAAAAAGGAAGAGCAACGTATATTATCTACGCCTAGAGATTCACGATGGTCCAGAAGAAGAAAAGCCACTGTGATGGCAACTATGCTCAACATCGCAAGAGGGATGCTCCGTCTCGCGAGAGAGTTGTTCAGCTATGCTAGAATGGTGCTCCGCCCTCTGACGCCTTTCCTCGGCTTCACACTCCTCGCTAACTAAATGTCCATACTTCTATTTCATGTGTAGATATGCAGGATGGCGCATCATACCCTTTCGCTCCATAAGATTAAGATATCTAGCATAGTATGCTTTAAAATCAGTTATAGTACCAAATTCCTTGCGATCTAGTTGCATACTCATAACATTAACAGTTTTTTTCATACTGTTCTATTCTATTCTTTATGTTCTGCACTTCCTCTTCCAAACAACGAATATGCGATCGGACAACGTCAGATAACTAAAGTCCCTGCCCTCCAACTCTCACGGTCAAGCCCCCACGACTAGTGGATCGGTGTGAAGACGAAGGAAAAGCTTGTAGCCTATCTTTGTAATCTGCGCAAGCTTGCTCCAATTTATGTACAAACGAGTCAAAATGATTGCATTCAATACAAAGTTCTTCATTTTCACCCCGATGTCGCGTGTTTATGGTGAACTATTCATCGAATTTAATTTCCAGCCACCATTATAGATTGAGAAACGATCACATTCATCTTGCTTTTTCTTAATTTTAACCAGCAAATCATCAATACAAGCACATTGTGTGAAAACCCCAACCGTAATGGTTGAACCTTGTCTACAAAACTAACAATTTATTGATGTTACTGTATAATAGGGAAATAAAATAATTTATTAAATGTAATTAGAAATACAAAAATCTATGATGATTTTGAAAAATAATAGGTAATAAATGAATCCAATCATTACTGAAGAGTAACAAAATTCTTCCGGTGTAAGATCTCCAGTGTAAGATCTCCAGTGAAAATACTAACATGCAGTACCACGATAATTACTGCAGCAAAGACTGACATTAGTCTCGACATGTTATCAGCAAAAATTGAGAAGGATATAAGATAGAAGAGGAAATGTGGTTTTGAAATGTCGGATAAATTCATATATATATATACTATAAAATATAGCCGTTTATAACTGTTATATTACCGTTGGGAATATAGTCGTTTATAGCCAGTATATTATCACTATACATATGTTGACTAATTATATTTAAATGCTAAGAGTTAGTGTTGTCAAAGAAGATATATATATATATATATATATTGTGTGCATATCTATATATACAATAATAACAATAATAAATAAATAAGTATGTAATAAATAAATGAGCGAATGCAAGAAATTACCTTGAAAGGAAGCTGATAATATATATATATATATATTATAGAAATAAATCAATAAATAAGTGAATGAACAAACAAGTAAGGAAAATTAAGGGGGAAGAAGAAATGGACGGCGGGCGTAAAGAATTTTATCCAAATTATATTTTGGCAAGTGAATTCACTGGGAAGAAGAAACGGCGGACGTAAAGAAATTTATCCAAAGTAATTTTGGCAAATGGAATTGCTGGGAAGAGGAAATGAACGGCAGACGTAAGAATTTGATCCAAAGTAATTTTGGCAAGTGAAATGACTGGGAGAAAGAAACGGTGGACGTAAAGATTTTATCCAAAGTAATTTTGGGAAAATGAAATTGAAATTGCTGGAAAGAAGAAACGGACGGCGAACGTGAAAAAGTTATCCAAAGTAATTTTTGGCAAGTGGACGTAGGATTACAGGATAAAATTTCAGGTTGGTAGGTGTCAGAACCTATGTTTTTATCCAGTATAAATACTAGATCCCCAGTTCTTACCTTCTCACACAGCCTTAAGAAAACTTTCTTGCCAAAAGAATAGTGGTGAGCAGTGATTAAGCAGGAGACGGAAGTTTCCCAAGCCCAAGTCTAACCAAAGTGAGTGTTTTCATTGCCTTAGCATGAATTGAAGTAATATATATAACAATATATATATATATATATATCGTCTTATATGCGTACAGGCTGCCACCAGTGAACAGTACCTCTCGAACCCATACTGAATAGTACCTCTCGAACCCCTGCTAAGCCTTTACCTCTCGAACCCCTGCTGAATAGTACCTCTCAAACCCTTCTAAACATTTACTCCTCGAACCCCTGCTAAACAGTACCTCTTGAATCCCTGCTAAACCTTTACCCCTAGAACCCCTGCTAAACAGTACCTATCGAACCCTGCTAAACCTTTACCTCTCGAACCCCTGCTAAACAGTACCTCTTGAACCCCTGCTATACCTTAACCTCTCGAACCCTTGCTATACCTTAACCTCTTAAACCCTTGCCCCCGAACCCCTTCTAAAAGGTACCTCTCGAACCCTTGCAAAACCCTTACCTCTCAAGCCCTTCTAAACAGTACCTCTCGAACCCCTGCTAAACCTTTACCTCTCGAACCCCTGCTAAACAGTACCTCTCGAACCCCTGCTATTCAAAACCTTGCCCTCGAACCCTTACTGAAACTAACTCTCGAACCCCTGCCCTCGAACCCCTACTAAAATTACCTCTAGAACCCCTGCCCTTGAACCCCTACTGAAACTACTTCTCGAGCCCCTGCCCTTGAACCCCTACTGAAACTACCTCTCAAACCCCTGCCCTCGAACCCCTACTGAAACTACCTCTCGAACCCCTGCCCTGCTGAAACTACCTCTCCCCTTGCTATACCTTTACCTCTTGAACCCCTGCCCTCGAACCCCTACTGAAACTACCTCTCGAACCCTGCTAAACTTTTACCTCTCGAACCCCTGCTGAACAGTACTTCTCGAACCCCTACTGAAAACCTTCACCTCTCGAACCACTGAAAACTTCACCCCTCGAACTACTGAAAACTTCACCCCACCAAATACTGAAAGACTTCACCCCTCGAACCCACTGAAAGACTTCACCCCTCGAACCCACTGAAAGACTTCACCACTCGAACCTTACCCCTCAAACCAGTACCACTGGAACCTTACCTCTCAAACCACTTACCACTTGAACCTCACCACTTGAACTGATAATGCTTACCACTCGAACCTCACCACTCGAACTCATAATACTTACCACTCGAACCTCACCAGTCGAACTGGTTATACTTACCACTTGAACCTCACCACTCGAATTGGTACCACTTACCTCAAACCAGTACCACCCAATACCCATTCCACTTGAACCTTCTCCACTCGAATTCTTTACTCGAACCCCTTGTACTCGAACCCAACTACTCGAACCCCTGTACTCGAAATACATACTCAAACATGTACTCGAACTCCATTATAAAGGGACATACCTGTTAAACTTAAATTGATAATATATATACTGACTGCTAAACTGAGTGTGTATATTACTGTGTTCAATTATCGTGAAACTGAGTTATGAACTGCTTCGATATTTTTCTGTGAATGACCGGCTTGTACTTTATCTTTCCGTGTCAAACTTGAATCATATATTGCTCCGATATGTTATGTGGATGATAGGCTTGTACATTATCTTTCCGTGTCAAACGTGAATTATCTCCTACCTGATTACCCATCTCTGATTTTGGGGCCCCTGACACGATTCTAGTTCGGTCAGAGTTGGCGGGGAATGGTATTGACCGGACTGTCTAATTAGACCAGCTACTCGTGGAGTTTTTGGTATGCTAGCATTACCCACTGTACTGTACTGTTACGAGCTCGTAATTGAACATCTGTTTGGGTGTGGTTGACGAGACTGAATACTGGACTAACTGATGGCCTTCGGGCATTACTGAAAGGTTGTGCCTTATATGTTAGTCAGAGTTTCCACTTAGGCACTTGGCAGCAACTTGGCACTAACACCCCGTATCCTTTTACTATGTGCTAGGACATATGTAGCTATTTGTTATTTGATATTCTGTGATCACTAAAATTCAACTGGGTAAATACTGGCAATGGAACCTCTCTAAGCAAGGAGCTTACCCTAGTTAAACAACCCCTTTTCAGGTGAAGAGAAACTGTAAGAGAAAAGCCCTTTAATGTCTTTACTTATTTTGAGAGAGATCCTGGATGAACTTTAACATGAATTTTGAATCTGTAATAGTTAGGTGAAACTTTCATTTAACATCAACACTTTCAATGTAATAGTAAGATAGGATTTGAATGGTCTAAATTACTTCCGCATATAATCTATCTGCTTGTTACTGTTATCATTTTCGGTAGCACGACCAAACCTAACCCGACACTGTGTGGGGGGTTTGAGGTGTTACAAATGTGGTATCAGAGCATTCTCAAAACCAAGTAAAGGCAAACTCATACTTACCTTAAATAAAAGATTTTAGAGGAAACTAAATAAATTGTAGAATAAGTAAGACCGATTGAGTTCAAACTGTCAAACTAACAAGTTTGCTATTTTGATAGATGAAAAATAATGTAGAAATCGCAAGTAATACTTTTCAAGAGATCATTGAGGTAAAAAGATATATCGGAGCCTTCCCGGAGGTGTTCTTTTCTTGGCCAGAAATTGTTGACGATTCTCACTGGGTGGAAACTCACGCCTATCCAAATTGGGTAGTACACGATTTGATTATGGAACGAGTGGAATTAATCAACAGGGTTTTTAGCCTCGAGATCCATGAACAGTTGATGAATGATGCAATGTGGGAACAATACCTGCGTGAAAACGTAGAAGAAGCGAGGGCAAACATAGTGGTCGCCAAAAACCATCGACTGAAGAACTAAAGAAGTACGGAGCTCGGGCAATGGCATGCCGAACGATAGGAAACCATCCGAGAAGTAGGCTCAGTCCTGGTAAATGCCCAGGAACTACAAGGAGGTCTGACCGCCTTTCACTGATAACCCACCGAATCACGTTGGAGGCACATAAGAGAAACTCGGGGCACAATGGAGCACATTCTCGTCACATTGCAGAATGATTTGGTGGACTGGGTGTGCCCTGGGGCCGAGCGAGGAGAAGGAGGTGACTCCACCAAAGGTTCAAGAGCTGGTTAGAAAAAAGGAAATATATATATATATATATAAACCTAACGTGTAGTAAATGAGTACTAAACTAGAATAAATCCCAGTTTTTTACGTTGGAGGACGTCAAAACTATCATGTTGTTGTGAAGTGTGGCTGAAGCTGTTTTAAGATGAAGATGAAATAAATATTTGTGAATTATATTCTTTCAGTTAAATGACTAAATAAGGATTAGTATAATCCATGGAACTAATTTATTTGACATATAGGACAATGGAAAGAGAACATGGAGAAAGCTCAAACTTGCTAGCGGGACAGGATCCCCCAACCGCTGGAATAGAATTGTTCGCGAGTCAAGTTACCAAAATTTTAAGCCGTGTGATAGAGAGAGACAATCAAGCTTGATATCCGGTCAGGGATCAAAGTCATAGGCCAGAGACAGAGGATGTGGCCTTGGAACGATTCTAGAAGTTTCATCCACCCAGGTTTAACGGTGGCCCAGATGATGAAGTTGATGAAAATTGGATCGAAACAATGACTCGGACTTTCCAAGCCCTAGGATATGCAGATGGGCGGAAGGTGAGTTTTTCCATATTCCAATTAGAAGGTGCCGCACTAGATTGGTGGAACATAGTACAAAGGAAGTGGGACGTGGAGGAAACTCCCATAACCTGGGAAAATTTTGAAAAGGAGTTTAAGAAGAAGTTCATTCCACCTCTAGTTATCGAAAGGAAGGAAGCTGAATTCATAAACTTGAAATAAGGCTTAATGAGTGTAACGGAGTATTAGACAAGGTTTTCCCGACTCTCCAAATTTGCCGAGAAAATGGTCTCAACTGATGAGGAACGCAAGAGAAGGTTTATCCAAGGGTTAAGGCTGGAATTGAAGGATGCCCTAGTCCCGACTTATCAGAAAAATTATGCCGCAGCCGTCGAATCCACTTGTAGAGTGGAGGAAACCAAAAAAATCTTTATGAGCCATGCACCAATCGAGAAGAACAAGTGTGAAGTCCCAGTCGGTATACACTCCAGGCCCACAGGGAGTAAACTTTGAGAAAAAATAAAGTCCCTAGGAGAGACATATCCCGACCCTCGACCATGTCGAAGAACTCGAGCATCATTTTGAGATGAACGACTCAGGTTTGTTGCACGCACTTTGGAAAGGGAAACCATGTTGAGAAGGATTGCTGGAGGAAGGCAAACAAGTGTCTAAGGTGTGGAAATTCTGAACATAAAATATCAAAATGCCCGCTAGCTCCGCCAAGTCACTCGTCTCAAACCATGGGGTCTCAGCCAGCTGGCTCAGAAAGGAGGAGTAAGAGGGGGAAGCCAACTAAGGGTGCAAGCTCGTGTTTACGCGATGGAAGATAATGAAGCCCCAGTTTCGGCTGAGGTCATTGAAAGTACCCTTTCTATTTTGGGTAAACTAGCTAAAGTTTTGATAGATCTTGGTGCTTCTCATTCTTTTGCTAGTTATTATTTTCTTGAAAATGTAGAAGATAAGATAGAGAACTTACCCTATAAGTTATAAGTTAGCACTCCCACAAATGATGCTAAGATCCTAACTGGACGAGCATGTAGAAACTGTAGGGTAAGTGTAGGGCGTAGGGAATTACCCATAGACCTAATTGCTCTACCCTTAAAGGGATATGGGGTAATACTTGGAATGGATTGGCTTTCTAAAAATCATGCCCAGTTAAATTGTCATACAAAGGAAGTTAAGCTGTGTCGACCAGAGGAACCTCCGATTGAAGTGGATGTGGGAAGGAAAAGATTCTCCTCATTAATAGTTGCTAGAGTCAAGGCTCGACGAATAATTTGCAAAGGAGCGGCTGTAATATTGGCTTATATCCTAAATAAGCTAGTGGACCAGTTAAAAGGAGAAGATATAAATGTGGTCTAAGACTTCCTTGAGGTATTTCCATAGGAACTCGTAAGTTTACCTCCTGAAAGGGAGATCGAGTTTACCATTGATCTGGTACCTGGGCCGTATCTATTTCTCGAACCCCTTATCGTATGGCACCGTTAGAGCTACAGGAGTTGAAGCAACAACATGAAGACTTGTTAGCTCGAGGATTCATTCAACTGAGTAACTCTTCCTGGGGAGCCCCGGTATTGTTGTTAAAAAGAAGGATGGCTCTCTTCAAATGTGTATCGATCATCGAGGCTTAAACAATGTGACGATTAAGAATAAATACCCCCTTCCCATTATTGAGGATTTTTTCGATCAACTCCAAGGAGCAGTTGTATTTTCCAAACTGGATTTACGACAAGGGTACTACCAGTTGCGAGTGAAGGGGGAGGACATACCCAAGACTGCTTTCAATACTCGATATGGTCATTATGAATTCCTAGTAATGCCATTTGGAGTGACCAATGTACCAGCTACTTTTATGAACCTCATGCGTCGAGTATTTCGGCCATACTTAGATGAGTTTGTTGTCATCTTCATCGATGACATCCTGGTCTATTCCAAATCTCAGTAGGATTATGAAGGGCATCTAAGGAAAGTATTGTAACTGCTTAAGGAGCACAAGTTGTATGCCAAGTTTAGCAAATGTGAATTCTGGCTAAACCAAGTGAATTTTTTGGGGCACGTGATTAGCAAAGAAGGAATATCCATGGATCCGTCTCAAGTTGAGACAATTCTAAACTGGAGGGTGCCAAACAATAGTACGGAAGTTTGAAGTTTTCTTGGTCTGGCAGGGTACTATATGCATTTCATTAAGTACTTCTCTAAACTTGCATCCCCTTTATTCTACTTAACTCAGAAAGGAGTTAAGTACGAATGGAATGAGAAGAATGAATCTAATTTTCAGGAATTAAAGAAGCGTCTGACCTCTGCCCCAATTCTTGCCCTACCTGATGGAAAGGATGGATTCATATTGTATAATGATGCTTTAGGTTAAGGTCTATGATTCATATTGATGCAAATGGGTCACGTGATTGCTTATGCATCCAGGAAGTTGAAACCTTATGAAAAGAATTACCCCACCCATGACCTAGAACTAGCTGCAGTGGTGTTTGCTTTAAAGAAATAGTGACATTACTTATATGGAGTCACGTTCAAAGTAATGTCAGATCATAAGAACCTAAAGTACCTATTCTCCCAAAAGGTCCTGAATATGCGCCAACGTCGGTGGATGGAATTTTTGGGGGATTATGACTGGGTAATCAATTATCATCCTGGCAAGGCAAATGTGGTGGCAGACACACTAAGCCGAAAGGTGAATTTGGCGCATATCTGGATAAAGGATACGGAGATGTTATCGCAAGCAGAGAATTGGGAATGCGAGACCAAACCTGACCGACTTGTTTTCTTCAATATAAGGGTACACGCTGAGTTACCCACAGAGATTAAGAAGGCTCAAGGGTCAGATGAATCATTGGTAAAGAAGAAAAAGCTTGTTGCTGAAGGGAAGTTTCCAGATTTTGAAGTAGGCAGTGAAGGAGTGCTGACCTGTAAAGGTAGGTTTTGGCTACCGCAAAATTCAGCAATCACCCAAAGAGTTTTAGAGGAAGCTCACCGATCCAAGTATACGGTGCACCCAGGAGGGACCAAAATGTACCGAGACCTGAAACAACGGTACTGTGGCACGTTGTTTGGTGTGCCAACAGGTTAAGGCCAAACATCAGAAACCATTAGGGTTGTTACAACCATTGGAAATTACCGAGTGGAAATGGGATCACATCACGATGGACTTTCTGACAGGACTACCTCAAACACCAAAAATTTTTGATGCAACATAGGTGGTGGTTGATAGGTTGACCAAGTCAACTCACTTCTTACCAATCAATATTAAATACTCTTTGGAAAGACTGACTGTCCTATACATCCGGGAAATCGTAAGATTGCATGGGGTACCGGTAACTATTGTGTCTGATAGGGATTTAAGATTCACTTCCCGTTTCTGGAGGCAACTGCAAAGCGCATTGGGAACCAAATTGAACTTTAGTACAAGTGCCCATCCACAGACAGACGAACAATTCAAACTTTGGAGGACATGCTCCGAAGCTGTGTTATGGATTTCAGGGGAAGTTGGGATGCTCATTTACCTTTGGCAGAATTTGCTTATAACAATAGTTACTATTCATCCATTGGTATGGCTCTATATGAAGTACTCTATGGTAGAAAGTGTCGAACACCCCTCTTTTGGGATGAAGTGGGAAAGAAAAAGGCTTTTCCAGTTACCAGTATACCTTAGGTTGAGGAATCCATGGATAAGGTCAAACAGATAAAGTAGCGCTTACAGCGACTCAAAGTTGACAGAAGAGTTACGCAGATCTTCAGAGGAGGGATTTGGAGTTTGGAGTAGGTGACCAGGTGTTCTTGAAGGTAACCCCTCACAAGGGTCTCGTCCGGCGTGGTAAGAAAGGAAAACTGAGCCCTAGGTACACTGGCCTTTTTGAAGTCGTACAACGAGTCGGGCCAGCTACATATCAACTTAACCTACCTAGCCAGTTGGGGAAATTACATGATGTTTTCCATGTGTCACTTCTGAAGAAATACCACCCTGATCTCGAACACGTGCTAAACCATGAAGATTTACAAGTGAATGAAAAATTGATGTATGAGGAAAATCCCGTAAAAATATTGGATCGGAAAATCAAGACGTTGAGAACCAGGGAGATCCCTATGGTTTTGGTATTGTGGAGAAATCATAAGGTCGAAGAAGCAACTTGGGATTTGGAAGCAGACATGAGAAGTACTTACCAAGAGTTGTTCATGGGAAATGGGAATTTCGGGGACGAAATTCATTAAGGAGGGGAGATTGTGAAAACCCCAACTGTAATGGTTGAACCTTGTCTACAAAACTAACAATTTATTGATGTTACTGTATAATAGGGAAATAAAATAATTTATTGAATGTAATTAGAAATACAAAAATCTATGATGATTGTGAAAAATAAAAGGTAATAAATGAATCCAATCATTACTGAAGAGTAACAAAATTCTTCCAGCATAAGATCTCCAGTGAGAATACTAACATGTAGTACCACGATAATTACTGCAACAAAGACTGACATTAGTCTCGACATGTTATAAGCAAAAAATGAGAAGGATATAAGATAGAAGAGGAAATGTGGTTTTGAAATGTCGAATAAATTCATATATATACTATAAAATATGGCCGCTTATAACTGTTATATTACCGTTGGGAATATAGTCATTTATAGCCGGTATATTATTACTATACATATGTTGACTAATTATAGTTAAATGCTAAGAGTTAGTGTTGTCAAAGAAGATATATATATATATATATATATATATATATATATATATTTGTGTGTATATATATACACAATAATAATAATAATAATAAATAAGTAAGTAATAAATAAATGAGCGAATGCAAGAAATTACCGTGAAAAGGAAGTTGTTAATACATATATAAATATATGTATATATATAATAGCAATAAATAAATAAATAAGTGAATGAATAAATAAGTAAGGAAAAATAAGGGGGAAGAAGAAATGGACGGCGGACGTAAAGAATTTTATCCAAATTATATTTTGGCAAGTGAATTCACTGGGAAGAAGAAACGGCGGACGTAAAGAAATTTATCCAAAGTAATTTTGGCAAATGGAATTGCTGGGAAGAGGAAATGAACGGCGGACGTAAGAATTTGATCCAAAGTAATTTTGGCAAGTGAAATGACTGGGAGAAAGAAACGGCGGACGTAAAGATTTTATCCAAAGTAATTTTGGGAAAATGAAATTGAAATTGCTGGAAAGAAGAAACGAACGGCGAACATGAGAAAGTTATCCAAAGTAATTTTTGGCAAGTGGACGTAGGATTATAGGATAAAATTTCAGGTTGGTAGGTGTCAGAACCAATGTTTTTATCCAGTATAAATATTAGATCCCCACTTCTTACCTTCTCACACAGCCTTAAGAAAATTTCTTGCCAAAAGAATAGTGGTGAACAGTGATGAAGCAGGAGACGGAAGTTGCCCAAACCAAGTCTAACCAAAGTGAGTGTTATCATTGCCTTAGCATGAATTGAAGTAATATATATATATATATAATCTTATATGCGTACAGGCTGCCACCAGTGAATAGTACCTCTCGAACTCCTACTAAATAGTACCTCTCGAACTCCTGCTAAGCCTTTACCTCTCGAACCCCTGCTAAACCTTTACCCCTCAAACCCCTGCTAAATAGTAACTCTTGAATCCTTAGTAAACCTTTACCCCTCGAACCCCTGCTAAACAGTAGCTCTCGAACCCCTGCTAAATAGTACCTCTTAAACCCTTGCTATACATTTACCTCTCGAACCCTTGCCCTCGAACCCCTACTAAACAGTACCTCTCGAACCCTTGATAAACCCTTAACTCTCGAACCCCTGCTAAACAGTACCTCTTGAACCCCTGCTAAACCTTTACCTTTCGAACCCCTGCTAAACAGTACCTCTCGAACCCCGGCTAAACCTTTACCTCTTGAACCCCTGCTAAATAGTACCTGTCAAACCCCTGCTATGCCTTTACCTCTCGAACCCTTTCCCTCTCGAACCCTTTCCCTCAAACCCTTACTGAAACTACCTCTTGAACCCCTGCCCTTGAACCCCTACTGAAACTACCTCTTGAACCCCTGCTATACCTTTACCTCTCGAACCCCTGCCCTCAAACCCCTACGGAAACTACCTCTCAAACCCCTGCCTTCAAACCCCTACTGAAACTACCTCTCGAACCCCTGCCGTCAAACCCCTACTGAAACTACCTCTCGAACCCCTGCCCTCGAACCCCTACTGAAACTACCTCTTGAACCCCTACTGAAAACCTTCACCTCTCGAACCACTGAAAAATTCACCCCTCGAACTACTGAAAGACTTCACCCCTCGAACCTACTGAAAGACTTCACCCCTCGAACCCACTGAAAACTTCACCACTCGAACCTTACCCCTCGAACTAGTACCACTGGAACCTTACCTTTCGAACCAGTTACCACTCGAACCTCACCACTCGAACTGATAATACTTACCACTCAAACCTCACCACTCGAACTGATAATACTTACCACTCGAACTGGTAATACTTACCACTCGAACCTCACCACTCGAACTGGTACCACTTACCCCTCAAACCAGTACCACCTGATACCTGTTCCACTTAAACCTTCTCCACTAGAATTATTTACTCTAACCCCTTGTACTCGAACCCAACTACTCAAACCCCTGTACTCGAAATACATACTTGAACCTGTACTCGAACTCCATTATAAAGGGACATACCTGTTAAACTTAAATTGACAATATATATATATACTGACTGTTAAATTAAGTGTGTATATTACTGTGTTCAATTATCGTGAGACTGAGTTATGAATTGCTCTGATATTTTTCTGTGAATGACCGGCTTGTACTTTATCTTGTCGTGTCAAACTTGAATCATATACTGCTCTGATATGTTATGTGGATGACCGGCTTGTACCTTATCTTGCCTATCAAACGTGAATTATCTCCTACCTAATTACCTGTCTATGATTTTGGGTCCCCTAATGCGATTATAGTTCGGTCGAAGTCGGTGGGGAACGGTATAGATTGGACCATCTGATTAGACCGACTACTCGTGGTGTTTTTGGTATGATAGCATCACCCACTGTACTGTACTGATACGAGCTCATAACTGAATATCTATTTGGGCATGGTTGATGAGACTGAATACCGGACTGACTGATGGCCTCCGGGCACTACTGAAAGGTTGTGCCTTGATGTTCGTCAGAGATGCCACATAGGCACTTGGCAGCAACTTGGCACTAACCACCCGTATCCTTTTACTATGTGCTAGGACATATGTGGCTATTTGTTATTTGATATTCGGTGATCACTAAAATTCAACTGGGTAAATACTGGCAATGGAACCTCACGAAGCAAGGATCTTACCCTAGTTAAACAACCCCTTTTCAGGTGAAGAGGAACTGTAAGAGAAAAGCCATTTGATGTCTTTACTTATTTTGAGAGAGAACCTGGATGAACTTTAACATGAATTTTAAATCTGTAATAGTTAGGTGAAACTTTCATTTAACATTAACACTTTCACTGTAATAGTAAGTTAGGATTTAAATGGTCTAAATTGCTTCCGCATATAATCTATCTGCTTGTTATTGTTATCATTTTGGTAGCACGACCAAACCCGACCCGACACTGTGTGGTGGGTTTGGGGTGTTACACATTGCTTGTAAATAATCAACATATTCTAAAGAGCTTCGCTGGTCTTGCTTGCACCATACTCTCTAGCTTCGACTTGTTGATGAAGCATCTTCACCTGGTTGAGCTGTTGTCGATGAATAAGACCATTTCGCTCGTTAAGAATCCTACGAAGATCCCTCAAAGTGTTATGAGTTTCTTTTACATTCACGTTCTACTTCTTCTCAAGGTCATTAATACCCAGCAACATATACTTTAAATGAATACCCAAGCATAAAGTCCACTCTTCAACATGAATAGGAAGGTTAAGTGTTTGCAAATACTTGCCAGCAGATTCAAGATCAACTAAGGCACAGACAATATCTTTTCCAAGTGACTCTACATTGTACCCATCAGGAATAAGCTTACTACAAGGATAACTACTAGATGAGCAAGGAGATGAAGCCAGAATGGGAACTTGCCACCGAATATAAAGGAAACCATTCAAGACGCGAAAATAGATATGAAGAAACAACCTTCTCACACTCTTTGGTAAAGTATCTAGTAGTGCGAACCAAACTAATAGGCTTAGAAAGAGAGTTACGTCCTATAAAATCAAAGCTTTTCAAGAATCTAGGATCAACCAAGATATTGAAGCCATGCATGCAAGATAACGAAATGGGAAAGACAAATAAAAGAAAAAAATAGATATTCATGGCCAATAGTACATTCATGGTACAAATATACACCAAAATATTGTTTAAAGTTTACACTCTAAGCCCACAGAAACCAAGTACACTAAAAAATTAACTAACTTCAGTGTTCGGCTGGGGCTGAGCAGCGACGGCAGCGGTATCCTGGCTGGTGGCTCAATGAGATTTTCTTCACTCAGCTATCTAGCAGGGGTCTCTGTATTTGCATTCTCCTTGATGACCACACCAACATCAGGATTTGGTGTTAAGCTATCTGCACTAGGTCTGAGCGACAGATTGTCTAGATAATCTACCTCGCACTTTTGCAACTCGCTCACAAAAGGATGGCTGGGAAGACTAGCGAGATGGGTCAGTAGATCAAAGGGATGTCCCTCGCCAATAAACTTGGCAACAAATGCCTTGTTCAGCTTTGCTCTATTTTTCCCTAGTGTCTCAACACACTTCTTCATTGAAGGCACACTCTTCAAATTGCAAGTGGGGTTCTACTCACGCTGATCTTTCAAAGCCTTGCAATAACCAACAGTGCTAGTGTGCTTGCAAATATCCTCAGAAATTTATTGAACGACATTTTCTTCAATAGTCGATCTACAATAACTTGAGGATACTTGGGGTTCCCATGCCCATTGGTGCATAGTTCCTCCAACTCATACCAAAGATGATTTATTTCTTTCTTGATAGTCTGGGCACGCTCATCAACACTATTTTCCCTCTTCTTAGTAGCAGTCGCCCTATCCTCAGTAGTGAAGTTTCCAAAGTTGCACATTTCAATGCTTGGGATTTATATTTCTCTTCAAAAACATCATCAATGAGAAGAAGCTTAGAGAGTCTCTCACTCACAAGTTGAAGGCTTTTGCCGATCTTATAATGCAAGTACAAACAGATCAAAGTTAATATACACATTACACACAAGAAGTCAAGATAAAGGATAACAAAAAGTCAATAAAATTCAACTACAATGCTTACCATAGCCAGTGTGTTAGGCAGAGAGAGGTTGGAGAAGATGTCAGAAATCATCCCCTCTATTACAGAACAATCGGTTTGCATAATGGTTTGCAAACTAGATTGGTTATCGCATTACTTTTTAAAGGGAGGAAGCAAATTAATCAAAGGCCCTTCACCTCTACCCTTTTTTTTCTTAGGCACACCTGTGGGACGATGTCCGTATGTCCCTCCTAGCCTTACCATTATCATTGGGGATAGTTTGGTTAGCACCCCCGGAGGGATGTTGCTAGTAGCAGTGGCATTCGGTTGAACAGTGACGTAACCCATCTTCTAATCGTCACCATCAAGGAAAGGACTAGCGATATCATCTTTTGCCAGATTCATGTTTGAAACATAAGAATCGATATGGGTTAAACAAACACAAGGAAGACATAGAGCAGTTTCTAAACACAATAAAGGTTGCAAAACAAGCACATCAAGACAAAGACAAACAGAACACCTTCAGCATCAGAGTCAGCATGGCAGATATGTTACGTATGACCACGAAGTGTGACCACAATGTCCGTATCTTCGGTAAAATGGAGACTCAAACCAAGAAGCCTAACCCTGGGAACCTTGAAGTTCCAACATGGCACAACAACCTCGAGGTTTTGTTTTAACTCTATAAAGAAATATTTGGTACACCAAAGACCAATATTACTAGGGAAACCCTTCACAGGGTAGAACGCAAATTCATCTGTAGTATTTTTAACTTTCCAAATATGATAAAAATTAAGAAACAACACAAGAGTAAAGGGTACATTCTCTTCCACGCACACCTAAAGAAACCCCATTATGACAGCAATACCCTTGGGGTGGAATTGAGATAACGCTATTTTATACGAGCACAATATTGATTGCAAGCTGGGGAAGAGGAAAATGAACACTAGAGTTCAGATAGGATAAGTAGCATGGTGTATAACCAGGAGGCAGGGTATGAACACATTCGTTGTTTGCAAGTGCGCGGAGCTTAAAAAGTGGAAGTGCGTCTTTAACTCATCCAGATACAACCCCGTAAGCATACTAGGAATGGAAGAGGATCCGATGGCTTAGCTGGAATCCCCGCCAGAATAACTATCTGCTAGGGGAGATTCAGTATGGTTGTGGGAAGACATGACAATAAATAATAGGCCTAGGTTGTTTGTGAACAACAAAACTTAATCAGGGGAATGGACAGTACTTAACAGTCCATCAAATAAAAAACACAGAAGGAGTTTGCCGGAGTAGATGACCGGTGGATTATACAGCACAAATAGAGCAACCACTATTATGATGAAAAGATAGGCTACCAAATTCAAAGCATACAGTAAAAAGGGTGAACACGGAAACAAACCCCGCTCTTCAAAGGTTAAGGAAAATTGACGTCCAGGAAACTTAAAATCGGCCGAAGAAGATGACATTTTTGGCAGATAACAGCGGTAAACTGAGAAAGAGAGAAAGTCTTAATATTTATATGAAAGGAAAAAGGAAAGCAAAATCAATGAAGAGAAATAGTTCTGAAAACAAAATGATGAAAATCTGACAAAAGTAACTTACCTTTCACAGATTTCAAAGTGGCGGCGGAAGATTAAAAGACAGAGCATTAAAGAGTGAAACTCGTTTAAAATTCCAATTTGTGAAAGGGATTAATAGAAAGCATTAGGAAAATATGGAAACGATCGGCGGAAAATTCGGATATAATCACGGATAGCGGACAAATGATTTATTAGCCACGAAGTTATTAGCATTTCACAATTCCTACAAAAACAAGGATGGAAATGATGAACAAACATTTTGTATAGGAGCTCTGTTTGCATCCAATAACTTTGACAGAATTTGCTCCATACTACTTAGTCTTCGTGGCTCGGATTGGGGGCTTATAGTACATACTAGGCCCAAATGAGCAAAAGGCCCTAAACACTATGAAAGTCATCTGGGCCGGGGGAAGCGTAGAATAAACCGAGGTCAACCCACGAACCAATAATTTTAGAAACCCTAATCAGCTTTTGCTCACAAAATTGGGGTTCTTTTTGCATGTGCACTTTGGTGATCACGATCAACTTGCCGGAAGAAGGAATACCATAACAATATATATATATATATATATATATATATATATGATCATTGGTTTCTTTAGAATTTATTATAAGGAGAAATCAACCCTATATACAAATAAGAAAGTGAAACTTAGGTGTTCGAATTTGTTTATGATGGAGTTACGGAAATTACAAACGAGACTATGCTCCGTTCCTTCAATGTGAGTGTTTCATTGCCCTAACATGAATTGAATTAAAAGTGATTATGGCATGGTATACTATGCTTATTGATTTAGATGTGTTATTTGAAAATCTTAGATTATGTATAAAAATTTATGTTAGAATTGTAATTATTCTTGTTAATTATTTTTGTTTTCATAATAGTTAAGTACGGAATGTACTTTATCGCACCATACTTATTTATTGTGATATTATATGTGAGTGACCAACTTGCACTTTATCTTGCCATCCCAAACTTGATCATGTTCTACTTGATTACTTGTGAGTGTTTCCCGGAGTCCCCGATGCCTATGGTAGTTTGGTCAAAATCGACGGGGAATGGTACAGACTGGATCGTACGACTATAACGACTACCCACAAAGTTTTGATATGCTAACATAACCATATGGTTTATGATATGGGCTCGTCATTGAACATCTTATTGGGCATGGCTGGCAAGGATGGGTTCTTTCTGATAGCTTTCAAACACTACTGATTGATCAAAAGGGTTTATGTCTTGTTTGTTAGTCACAGTTGCCATATAGGCTTGATCTGCTTCATTATGCGTGCATTAACCGTTGCATTTGGCATACTTTTTAGCTAGTTTTATTTGGTGGATTGCTATTATTGGTTAAGTTTACGTGACAAGGAGTTTAGACAACCATGTTTGATTTTCTTATATAAATCCCACATTTTGTAGACTTAATTGGTACTAATGGACATCTTGTATCCGCAGGCTCCTTAATCTTCCTTGTGATTATCTATAGTATGTCACCCGTGGTTACTTTTTGTTTACATTCTATGTGAAATTTGTTCTTAAGAGTGGTAGAACATATTGAAGGACGTTCTTAATGATGGTAATAGAGAAGAAGGTCATTCATACTAGAATGGTAGTAGATGAAGGCCACAAGTATCAATGTGTGGTAGAATGAGATTGAAGCCAAAGATAGGCAGCAACGGAGTTCAAAGCAGCCAACAAGGAAACGGTGAATTGTGGTCCGATGAGTTGTGCTAAAATCTGAGAAAGATCCAAGGAAATATAGCTTTCAAGGATTGATCCATTAGATTCTTCTTCTTGATCACTACAAAATCAACTACTAAAACTCTCAAATTGGACTAATGGTTCACCCGTAGCGAAGGAAACTAGTTCAGCCGGCTGAGGCATAAATGGGTCGGCGCAGGCCATTCATGGTTTGGCACCAACGGCCCACACCAAAGGAGCAGCCCCATGCTAAGAAGACCAGCACGAGGCTACGACGTGATCCATGCCAAATTTCGTGGGCCACCTACACAAAGTGAAGACCCACTCCACGTGACTAAGTTTGGGGCCGGGACGTTCCATTTTTGGAATCCCGCACTGTTCCAAGCTCAAAATGCCAAGAACAGTCGGTGGCATATGGGAAATCACACAGCCTGCGCCAAAGTTTATGAGCAAGCACCCTTCCTGACCATGGGTCGCGCCAACAGCCACGAGCGTGGATCAGAACCTCTATTTTTCAGCACCCTGATGGCACCCCGCACCAGACAATGCACTCCACGCCAAGATTTGCGCCCCGTAACTCTTGAAAATATGTGCCACGCACCAGATCAGGTGCCCCGCACCACATGAATGGACATGGCCCGCGCCAGGTCTCACGCCCCGCGCTAAGGATACTCCACAGGCCGCACCATCCATGACGCCTCGTACCGGGCGGCGGCCAAGCTTGGTTTACCCTATTTTGGCCTATTTTTAGGCTCAATCTCCTACTACTATAAATAGAACCTTTTTCTACTAGGTTTTCTTATCTTATCTTAAATCTTAGAAACTCTATCTTCTCATATTCTATCTTGGTAGTTAGAAGAGAACTCTCTCCTTTTCTTTTCTTCCTTTTTCTTTGATCGTAAGATGTGGAATTCAAATCTTTATTTGAATTCCATGTCTAAGGAGTAGTTTCTATAGCTGGGGGATAAATTGTAGTAGCATGGTTTAATGTATTTTCCTTTTGAGATTCTTTTGTTCTTCCTAATTTTTTTCCATGATATTATTATGATTGTGCTAGATTATTTGAAATGCATGAATAGTTCACCACATATAAGCACACACTTTGGGCTATACTCATATATGGTGCAAATATTGATGCCCCATTGGGAAGAGAAACCTGGATGTAAGAATGGATAAGGGAGAACACGTCCACGTGGGATTAGAGAATGCTCTGACTTATTTGCCATCACACTAGTCTTAGCTAACTTTATAAATTTTTTCGAGAGGTTCTGGATAGAGATAGTGAATAGTAGCAAACTAGGGTTGTGAGATGCCTTAGATCATAGATAAGGTGCCAACGATCCTTGGGCCTAATTGATAGGACCCAAGGGAAGTTGAGCATGTGTGGTGGAAGCCCGGGACGTTATCGCATGGGGGAGAAATAGACCTACAACGATGATTGGACCTTGTTGTACTCCAGTAATTACGATGGTGGTGCCGATGGAGGGTTGCGAGAGCACCCTCCGTGACAGGGATGGGGAAGTGTATGCCATCGGCCACACCAAATATTATGAACACTCTATTAGGTTTGCCTAAATATTTGTGTGAATGAATCATGGATAGAAGCATTAGATTGACCATGTTGCTCAATGATTCCCTAAGTGCTTAGTTAAATAGTGTACTTTGCTTTTTTTACTTTTATGCTTAGTAGTTGTTAGATTGAAAAACCGCCCCCCCCCCATTTGCATGTTTGATTTACTAACTATTCCTTTCACTCATACAGATTGACGACTCGTACAAGGTTGTGCTTTGATTGATACATTAGACCTAGCATCTCTGTGGACAAACCCATGGTTTACCGCTAACTACTCTCTAGGTAGCATAGCAGTGAGAACAGGGTGCAGAAATAAAAATCTTTATCTTCTAGCCCCCCAGCCTCCGACTGGGTTAATTAGCTACAATTAATAACCTTGGGGGAGATGTCAAGGCTTTTGACTGCAACTTGGCATAAACCGCCTGTATCCTTTTACTATGTGATAGGATTTATGTGGCTATATGTTTATGTGTTCACTAAAAATCCACTTGGTAAATATTGACAATGGAACCTCACTAAGCAAGGATGATACGCTAGTTTAATGAACCCCAACATGTGTAGTTGAGAAAATAGAGTGAAGACTTGTGCCTTGACACCTTTAGTTCTTTTGGAATAGGATACTGCTTGAATTTGAATCTATAGATCCAAGTTTGGAGCCTTTTACTTGTATATATCTTTAAACCATGTAAAATAACTATTATTACATTTTGAATTATAAATTTTCTTCCGCATAATTTGTATTGCTCCTTTGTATATCTAAGTAATCCAAATAATTGGATTCTTAGAAACACGCTCGTGTCCGACCTAATACTTACGATAAACAAGTTGGTCGAAGTTTGAAGGTGATACAAGCATGGCCTCCCACCTTGGTTGCAGATTTTTTTTAAAATTTAACCATCTGAGGATGGGGGGAATATATTAGGCTCCCCTAACCGACACTAAATAAGCCAAAGGCGCGACATGAATTTAGTCATTACAAAAGATCATCCAATTGAAGATCCAAGAGCCAGAAGAAGCTCTTGAAGCAATGAAGCACTTGCTTCCAAAAGAGGTGTTTCCACCTATTCAAAGCTAAAAAAACTAAGGGACATCATTGTGCTAACAGAGGTCTATCTTAGTATTCCATCAGACTGAAATACCACTAACAGGTCAGCGAATCGAAAGCTCGAAAACCCTGTTTGTCAATGATATGCAGCCGAATTGGAAATAAGAATAGAATCGGTATTAGCAGTAGAACACCTCTATAGAAAAGGTTTGCTGCACTCAGTTGAGATGAGAAAAGGGAGTGATGCTAGCATCCAGCCGGGACTCCAATAAACTCCCTTCGCAATCATCAGAAAGTGAAGAAGAGTAAGTAGCAGCAGCATCTCGGCATCAGACCTGCAAAGCATAGAAAGAGAAGACAGCAGTTTCTATTCTAATTGTGAAGAAGATGATTATATGATCAACTAGTGGAGGGCCCCTAGCAGAATGAGAGAGCAGCAAAGTTTAAAAATAACCACAAAACCTAATTCCTATTACTCTCCATTGGAGATCCAATTCTAACCCCAGGAAATTCATTGTTGTCTAGGAGTAGAAGACCCCTAAGAAATAGGGGAACATTATCAATGTGTAAATCTCCCTGTAGATTATTTTCCATGGCAAATTTTGCCAAGAAATCAGCAGCAGAATTAGCTTCCCTGGGAGTGTGTTGGATTGGATACACTAAGTGTTCTAAATTTAGACTACTGCAAATGGAAAAAACTCTCCACGGGCAGGTCATTGGATTCTGAATTCCTTTAACAGCCATTAGACAATCAGACTCTATCACACAAAAGTTAAGAGCCAGTTCTGAGCATAATTCATAGCCACTTTGAATGGTTAAGAGTTCAACATGTAATGGGGAAAGAGATTGGAAAGTGTTAACTCTCATTTTAACCACATCCCCCTTCCAATTCCACCTTGCTTGCAGATGCCACAATGCAGCAGTACTGCTCAACAAAGCATACCGCTAGATGTCGGATGCAATTAATGCAAAGGGCTTAAACCTCAAATAAAATTAATTTTCTATTAGAACTAATTGATTATCATGATCTAACTATATCTTAAATCACTTTAAATAAATATATACATGCGTGACCTATCAAGCTATAAAGTTTGTGGTCACTACTGGAAAACAGGTGCATAGGCACCGGTACGAAGGTACTGTTGACCCATTACCGGTGCTAATTTTACCATTAGCACCGGTATAAATGTATGAACAAACATGTACCGGTGCCTTTGTAATTTACAGCACCGGTACAAACATATGAACGTTGAAGTACTGGTGCCTTTGTAACTTAAAGCATCGATAAACATAAAAACTGGTGCTCAATACCAGTGCATTTTGAAAATGAATAACAAATGAGATAACTGTGAGCATCGATTATGCATGTAACGGTGCATAAAACCTGTTATTCCACAAAAATCAAGCAGGAAAATGGAAAATGCATGCGGGAAATAGGAATATTGTAGCACCGGTATGGTTTTTAGGTTGTAGCACCGGTATAGAACCGGTGCTATTTGTACATAACAAAAATTATAGTGCAATTTCAGCATTATGCAATCATGTCTATTTCAAGGATATTCCATTTGTCCAATAATGTCCAAATCTCATAGTTGTGAACTTGAATTATGAAATTTCAATATGGAATTGCCAATTTTGGTTTTCGACAATTCCAAGATTCTTGGAGAGACCTAAGTGCAAAAAGTAAAAAGTTCACTGGAACGTCTAAATTAAAAATCCGCTTGAATGTAATGCTACATTATGAATCTGTAAAGTATATACCAAGACTTAATCAAAAAATTTATAAATATATCTTCACAAAACACTACCAATAATCCTCCCCGTTAGAACTTCCTAGTCATCTATAGTAAGATACAATAACGCTTGCACTAGCGGTTTAAAAAATTCCACAAAAAGTTACTGTTCTATTTCAAAGCTTCCATTAACCCATGGAAACCTAATATGAAATAAATTCGATAAAAAAAATGATCGTGTAACACATTTTAGGGCAATAGTACAATTTTAGCAAAGCTACGTATGAATCCATTTTGTGGACCCGTCATACACAATTTCCAAACACCAAAACGACAAAATATTTAATTGAGTTATTATGAATCCAATCACTTAAATTCATTAACAGAAAAAACAATCCAACGATAGTGGTCAGTGGATGAACAGTTTGGGGTGAAATTTAAAAATTTTGGAAAGTATATAACCAGTACCGATATTTCAGCACCACTTGAGAAGTTATAGCACCGGTAGCTTTACCGGTGCTTGACCCTTAGAAAATTTTTATCTCCATTCCTCTTTGTTTCTAAAAAAAATTCTGAAGTAGCCTGAGGTAGTTGCATTTACTAATATGAGCACCGAGTCGACTCTTGTAGCACCGGTAACTATACCTGTATTTGACACATAGAAATTTTTTTATCTCCATTCTTATCTATTTCACAAATAAAAATTTGAAGTTGCCTGTGTGAAACCCCGAACCCAATCAGATTAATAAATAAAATATACCTCTGATACAAATCATGTTATCTTACTTGAACCTTGTAATATCACTCTAAATGGAAAATATATATATTAGTTAATATCAAACGATGATAAAGTATTGGTGTTTAGTATAGATCTCACTTAAGAAAGAGGAAGGAAATAATAGTATGTCGAATCAGAATGGAAACACGATATACAAATTGCACATTTTAAAAGAGATAAGTAAGGAATGATAAATTGAGTTGTTAAATAATTATCTAAATTTTTATAAAAACATCTCCAATAGTTTACCTTGTACCTTCCTCTAAAATGAATATTCCTTTAAATTATTGAGGAACACTAATTTTATAACTCCCTAATGTGTTTCATACTTATCACAACTATATATAATAGTAATTTTCATATGTGATTACAAATAAGAATAAAATAGATAAGTTATCATTTCTAGTATTGTTTTGATTTCAAGGAATATAATTGTGTGTGTGTGTGTGTATATATATATAATTGATTATAAGTATTGTAAATTAAAAAGAAGAAAATCAAATAAATAAAGAATTAAAAGAAAGGAACAGAAAAAAAAAACGAGATGAGACAATAAGTAAACAAACAAATTAAAATACGTACCAAAAAGGAAAACAAATAGTACGCTGGAATGTGGTGCCGTAAGAAAATATTTGGGTACAGGAGAAAACAAAGCAAGAATTAAAATAAATAAATAAATAAGCAAATGAATAAACAAATGCAAGAAAATTACCGTGAAAGGGAAGCTGGCAACGGACGTGAAAAATTATCCAAAGTAATTTTTAGGCAAATGAAATTGTTGGGAAGAAGAACAAGACGGCGGACTTGAGAAGAATGATCTAAAGTAATTTTTGGCAAGTAGACATAGACATTTGAGTGTTAAAAGGATAAAATTATAGGTAGGCAAGTGCCAAAACCTATGTTTTATCTAGTATAAATATTAAATCCCCAACTCTTACCTTCTCATTCAGCAAACAAAATTCTTACCAAAGAACAGTGGTGAATAGTGGTAAAGTACGAAATGGAAGTTGCTCAAGCCCAATTCTAACCAAGGCGAGTGTTGCATCGCCCTAGCACGAATTGAGTTAAAATCTGAGTTTATGTTTACACACACACACACACACACACACACACATATATATATATATATAATGCCATCAGAACCTGACTCTCTCAAACTGAACCCTCCACCTCTCGAACCCCTGCTGAAACTTCACCTCTCAAACCCCTGTTTGAAGCTCTACCTCTCGAACCCCTGCCAAAACACTACCTCTCGAACCCCTGTTGAAACTCTAGCTCTCGAAACCCAACTGTTGAAACTCTACCTCTCAAACCCCTGCCAAAACACTACTTCTCGAACCCCTGCCAAAACTCTACCTCTCGAACCCCTGCCACAACTATATCTCTCGAACCCCTACTGAAAATCCCACCTCTCGAACCCCTACTGACCATCACCTCTCGAACTGAGAAACTTTTCCTCTCGAACCTCATTGAAAACCTCACCTATCGAATCTCTACTAAACCCTTCACCTCTCAAACCTCTACTGAAAACTCCACCTCTCGAACCGCCATTGGAAACATGTATCTCTCGAACTAGTATTACTAATACCTTTACCTATGGAATAGTACACCTCGAACCTATGTCTCGAATTAGTACCACTGAAACCTTTACCCCTCGAACTAGTACCCTGAAACCTTTACTCCTCGAACTAGTACCCTGAAACCTTTATCCCTCGAACTAGTGCCCTGAAACCTTTACCCTTCGAACTAGTACCCTGAAACCTTTACCCCTCGAACTAGTACCCTGAAACCCTACATCTCGAAACCTTCTCCTGAACTCACCTCTCGAACCGGTATCTCTCGAACTAATATCACCGAAATCGTTACCTCTCGAGCTGTAACCCTCGAACCTTACCTCTCGAACTAGTACCACTGAAACATTTACCTCTTGAACTCACATCTCGAACCTTACCTCTCGAACTAGTACTACTGAAACCTTTACCTCTCGAACCATACCTCTCGAACTAGTAGCTGAAACCTTTATGAACTCACCTCTCGAACCTTACGTCTCAAACTAGTGCCATTAGAACCTTACCTCTCGAACCTCACCAACTGAACCCGCACCTTTAGAATCTCTCCAACTGAACCTCAACACTCGAACTGGTACCACTAACCACTCGAACCAGTACCACCTGATACCCATACCACTTGAACCTTCTCCACTCGAATTATGTACTCGAACCTCTTGTACTAGAACCCAACTACTCGAACAGTGAGTACTCGAACTCATTTGCTCGAACCCCCAGTACTTGAAACATGATACTTGAACCTTTCTACTCGATACTCAAACCATGAGAGAGAGATATGATGGTTACACTTAAATGATGGTATCTAATGACTATTGAATTAAGTGTGTATTTTATCATATTGTACTGTATTTTCGTGAAACTGAACTCCTGAACGGCTCTGATATTTTCTGTGAATGACCAGCTTATACTTTATCTTTCTGTGTCAAAGTTGAATCATATACTGCTCTGATGATCGGCTTGTACTTTATCTTACCATGTCCAACTTGAATTACCTGCTACCTGATTAACTGTCTGTGATTTCGGGGGCCCCAACGCGATTGTAGTTTGGTCGAAGTCGACGGGGAATGGTACAGACCGAATCGTCTGATTAGACCAACTACACGTGGAGTTTGGTATGCTAGTATAACTATCTGACTGATACAAGCTCGTAACAGAACACCGGCGTGAATGGGAAAAGTGAATTCTGAACTGATAGCCTTCGGGCATCACTAACTGGGTTATATCGTGTATGTTAGTCATAGTTGCCATATAGGCACTTTGCAGCAACTCGGCATTAACCACCCGTATCATTTTACTGTGTGCTAGGACATACGTGACTAGTTGTTAATTGTTATTTTGTGAGAACTAAAACTCAACTAGGTAAATTCTGACGATGGAACCTCACTAAGGAGCTTACCTAGTTAAACAATAAGAGAAAAGTGCTTGCTGTCTTTACTGCTTTTGAGAAAGATCCTGGGTGAACTATTAGGATTTTAAATTGAATTATGAATCTATAACAGTTAGTTGAAACTTTCATTTAACATTTTTGTTTGACATTTGTAATAAATCCTGTAATAGTAATTTAGGTTTTTGTATTTATCTAAATCGCTTCCGCATAAAATTTATCTGCTCGTTACTGTTAGCACTTTCGGTAGCACGCCCAGACCCGACCCGATACATGCGGTTGGGTAAGGGGGTGTTACAGCCTGAGGCAGCTGCGTTTACAAATATGAGCACCGGGTCAACTTTTTGTGGCACCGGTAACAATACCTGTGAATGATACTTAGAAAAATAATTTCCATTATTACTCTCAGGTTCCAAAAATGATGAAAAAAATTCAAATATACGCAGCCTGGAGTAGCTACGTTATTCTATAGGAACCGTTATTCCGCTATCTCGACCGGTGCTAAGATGACGCGTATATTAAACCGTTCAGCATTCCCTTTCATTAAAACTCAACCATTAAAACTCAACCGCCAACCATTAAACATGCATTTACTAATACTCAACTCAACCCTATGTTTTTCCCTCACAACCGCCACCACAAAGGCCAACCGCTGCCGCCGCCAAGACCTCCGACACTGTCGCTGATGGAGGGATGGCCACGACGGCACCAGCGCAGCCGCTGAAGGACCGCCGCTGAATTCACATCCGCAAGCCAACCGTCACCGCCGCCGCCTTGTATTCACATCTGCAAGCCCATTGTTGGATTCTACTGTGCGTGGTCTCAAATAGAAAATCAGAGGTAAGGTATGCGTGTTTTTTTTGGTATTTTGATTGTAAACTTCTTACATTTTTTTTATTGAATGATGTTTATAGAGTTGATTTTTTGTATGTGATTATGTATATGTGTATATATGCTTGGAAATAAGGTTATGATATCTAGTTTTTTGTTGTTTGTAGGTAAGGGATATCTATGAAGGAGGGGATTATCTTGTTCTTGTTTGTTTGTAGGTTTTTTTAAAAATTTTTTAACAATTTCATATCAGTTTTTAGTTTACTTGTTCATATTCTACCCTTAATTTTCTATCTGATTCTGCTCATATTTGCCATTTCAGAGGAAGTCATTTTTTATTCACTAGACAATATATTTTTATCATCTCTCAGTTTACTTGATTTTATTGAAGAGCTAAAATCTGCTTATTATTATTGTTCTGCAAGTTATGAGTGCTTCGTTCTAATTTAAGTTGAACTGTTGTGCGTGATCTTTAAAATTAGGACATGCAGACACCCTCTGTTTTCATGCTAGTCTTCTTAAGGGATCATATTTGCGTTGTTGAAGCCTCCAGATATTTCTTATGTTTTCTTAACACGTCTTTATTCATGCAGCTAGTTCACAAGAGAAGCTGCATAAATATGGGGTGTGGAAATTTATACAAGAGATGCTACTGTAATTTATTATGATTACAAGGTTTGTTGATTCTTTCTGAAAGAATGGTTTGATGGCTTTGTTTTCTTTGTTTAATGCTATTTTTTTATCGTTTCTATTCGATTTCTTTCGTAGGGAAGTTTTGAATTTGGCATTCATTGGCTTCCTTAGGTCTCGTTGATTGGAATTAGGTTTCTTTATTATGTATCTTATTCACTTATGTACTGTGATACTAGTAGGTGTAGCCTAATGAAGTACATGTGGTTGACGCTTGTTATGTTTAAGGTACACTGATAATGTAGGAAATATAGTATGGGTAGTAGATGTTTAAACTGTGGAGATGTTATAGTCTACGAGTATCCGGAGCAAGGAATGTTTGATATGTCTTGTTTAAACATTATTTGCTCCAGTTTCTCGAGTAATTTTGACATTTTAAATTACTAAGCATGAGTTAAAGGGCACTGCATAGGTTGACTTCGATTCATGTATTGCCCTCTAACAATGTAATGCTTATAGCATTTGTAGAATTCTTCCATTTCAAATGTGGAGATTTTGTAGTCTTCTATTCCATTTGTAGAACTTGTTTGTTTGTAGCTTAGTTTGTGACTGCAAGGTGTGTTTGACATGCTTTGTTTAAACTGTGGAGACGTTACAGTCTATGGGTATCCTGGGTGAGGAGTGTTTGACATGGTTGGTTTAAACACTCCTTGCTTGAGTTTCCCGAGAACTGCTACTTTTTGACATTTTAAATGACTAAGCATTAGTTAAAGGGTACTGCATAGGTTGCGTACGATTAATGTATTTCCCTCTAAATGTATAATGCTTAAATATAACATTTGTAGAACAAGGTTAATGGAGGAAGAATTAGTTTGATGGCACTGAAATTGCTTTCCATTCATGTAGTGCCCTCTAACTAAGTTACGCTTCTTCCATTCTGCAAAGGAGCTACGACTTTAGTAGAACTCATGTACTTTAAATGTGGAACTTTTGTAGTGTGTAAGACACTGAAAGAGGCATGGTGTGTTCATTAATAAGACATATGTAACCACACAAAGCATATTTCAGTGTGCTTAAATGCTGCATCATTACAACATTTGAAATTGTTATATTCGACAACAATTAATTATTTTGTGCAGGATAGATATTTCCCCTGAAGCAAGGATAGATGTTGTTTTGTTGTACAACTTCGTAATTTAAATTGTACAGAATTTGTTGGTGTTTTGTTGATTTGTAGTTGATGTTTAAACTGTGGAGATCCTACAGTCTACGGGCCTCCGGAGCAAGGAGTGTTTGACACGGTTTGTTTAAACGCTTTTTGCTTCGGTTGCCCGAGAACTGCTTCATTTTGACATTTTATATTACTAAGCATTAGTTACAGGGCACTGCTTTAGTTGCCTTCGATTCATGTGTTTCCCTCTAACCATGTAATTCTTATTCCGCTACGTAAGTGTTGTAAAATGCATAAGAATTAGTAACATGTTGATCGTTTTGACTGAATGAAACTATATTAAGGCTTAAAGGTGTTTTTCCAACAAGTGAGTTTAAAATCACTGGCTATATATTTTTTTAATTTGTTTCCCAAATTCTAGCGCCGGTATTTTGAACATTTCCAAACCGGTGCGTATGGTTGGGGGGAGGGGCATAAATTTCTAGCACCGGTAACACATACCGGTGCTGGCATAAATTCCTAGCACCGGTAATACATACCGGTGCTTATGTACCAAATTACTAGCACCGCTCACATACGTACCGGTATGAAAATTCATAAAATACCGGTGCCTATGGGGCCATTCTCCACTAGTGAGTTTACCATTGAAATTTGTAGCTTATCGGTTCACCTACTTAAAAAGTGACACGACAAGACAAGGTATAAAATATTGTAATTAATTTATTGTTGGAGATGCTCTAAATCCCTATTCTAATAAAACCAAGATCAAAATTAGTCAATACCTATGAAATTACTCAGGAATTCGGTTTAAATTATAGAGGAAAAACAAAGAAAAAAAATCAACTTCAAATCACACAACTAATATCCCCATTCGTTCCCATCTATAGCCACTAGCTAGTCCATAGATCACTCCATTAAAAACATTGCAAAGCCAGCTTAATTAATTACTATTACATATTTTGGAGTTTAAAAACATCACATGGAAGCTTAGTGCTTAGGATAATTGGAGATCATCATCAGAGGACGAAAACCATGACCAAGGCTAGCTTCCCATATCTTCTCTGTGTCAAACATCATTTCTCCGCACTCGTTCACGTCCCACTTCTCCAACCCATGCACTATCCCCGCAATGCGCGGTGCGCTCATCACCCTCCGTGGCAGCCAATTCTGCACACAAACATAATTTCAAAGTTCAATAATAATTTAAACTGCTGTTTTAAGTATCAGAAACACGACAAAGTCTAGACTGACCTCACAGGAGTCCAAATTCTCAAGATATTTGGGAGCCAGCATAGATGGTGTGTAGTGGTAGAAGCAATCTCGGCGCAGTTTCTTTATCGGGAAACATGAGAATGGAATGAATGTTGTCCCCTTTGAGGCCTTAATTTGTTCTTCATCTGCGAACCCGCTCCCCGTTATCCACACCTTAATGATCGGGAAAACTATTAACAGACCTAATCAAGGAGCTTTGTATGATTTTGCGTGAGAAATGCTTGCTTACTTTTGAGGAATGGTGTTTGGCCATGATCAACTTGCTTCCTACTTCCTCTTCATTGACTCTTCCTTTGAGCTTTCGGTAGGTTTCTTCATTCACAGTGCGTACCTGAAGTGACACAGAAATAGTGAGACTTGATTAAGAAAAAGTGGCACTTTTCTTTGCAAATTAACGATGGTTATATGTGTAGATACCTGAATTCCTCGTTTGAGTAATGAAGAGGCTATTGAGTAAGCGACCTTTGATAGATTCCCAGTTAGGACAACTTCAGTAGTTCCTTTAGGGATGCTGTTTAGTACAATGGCAACTGCTAAACTACTTCCATCCACCAACTTCATTTTGAGTGAGGGATACTTTCTTATGTACAGCTCTCCATTCCCATTAAGTCCCCTCTCCTAAAACAGATTGTAAATTACATTCATTCATGTAGAATGGAAGCCCAAACATTTTCATGAGGAAATCGAATCGGTGTTTCCAATTTTTTTGTAAAAAATATTCCATAATTTTGATTCTATACATATAAATCACGGGTATACATTTTCTTAGAATAATTTTGTTTCTCATTTGATGCTCCTAAACTAAAAAAACCCCTTTTTATTAATTTAGTGACCAAATGGTCTCTATAAAGGCACATTACGCGCAATGGTAGTAAGTAATTTTCAATTGTAAAGAGGATTACTGGCCCTATTCCATTTCAACCTCCACACTTTTACTTTCAACGGTTGATTTGAAAAATGCGTAATATCTTTTATTAAGGATAATTAAGACTTTTGAAAACTTGATATTTTAATAATATACTCCCTCCATATCACTCTAAATTGCTTATTTACTTTTTGGAAGTTAAATTTTAAAATTTTTGACTCTAAATATAATTAATAAATAATAAATATATCATGAGAGATGTTGTTAGATTTGTCTTAACATCTATTTGCTAAATATCAAATTTCAATGCGCCATTATTATATGTAACTAGAGATATTTACGGTCAAACATGCTCATTGAAAACCGTGAAAAAATAAATAAGCAATTTAGAGTGGGGCGAAGGGAGTATGTTATAACGAATCTAAAAATTTGTCACACGATAATATTATACTTATAAACTACTTCAATTTTACGGTCAAAGTTAAGATATTTTGACTAAATAAATAGTTAAATTACAGTTTGAAATACGATGGAAGGAGTACTACCTCCGTAAAAAAAATGGAATAGATGACTTCTCGGAGTCAAATTGAGTCAGTTTCAATCACTTTATTCTGTTATCATATTCGTAAGACTATTATAATGTAATAGTCCCGGTCCCATAATTATTGGTCTATTTACTTTTTTACGGTCTTCAATGATCATGTTTGAGTGTTAATATATCTAGCTACGTATAATATTATTGAATATGAAATTGATATATAGAAAACATATGTTAAGATGAATCTAACAATATCTCACGTGATACTTTTATTATACATACACTAATTTTTATTTAAGGTTAAAATTTACAAAGTTTGACTTTGAGAAAGTAAATAAGCCAATAATCTTGGGATGAAAGAGTATGTTGCAATTCATTGTAACATACATTTGGAAAATTTATTATTTTACACGCACAAAATAAAGATATTAGTTGTTACAGTTGATCAAGCCGAAAATCAAATTATGGCAATTTGATTAGAACATACTGCAAGTAATCCATACCTGATTTAGTAGACCAAGGGTCAAAACTTTTGCGCCTTTTTCTTCTGCTTTTAAAACAGCCTCCTCAAGTAGGGCATTGATAGACTTCTTTTGCCACTGAGAGAAGTACTGCACAACCAAACCAAATGAAAACCATGAAGCAAGCCAGCCAGCAAAGGTTGTTCAAATACTTTACGACATAAGTTCTTGCCATGCATCATTCAAAGCCTTACTTGAATGCTGTACTTTGGTAGAGCCCTAGTCTGCAACTTCAAACCCTTGAACACATTTCTTTCAACCAGAACAGATGAGGAATACAAAGAAGTGAGGAGAGCTGACCAAAGAGTAAATGGCCACAGAAGCCGAAAGTACCATCTGAACTCATGAGGCTCGGAGGCAAGGGATGCAAACCCAATCCTCAAGTGATAGATGGACTCTGGTGTTGTTAAGTGCGTTATGTGCACCACATCTGGTGAATCCTCTTGTCTCTTCAGAGAAGCTTCGTATAAACTATCCGTTCTTCTGTCCGTGGTGCTGTAGATGTAGTCGTAAATTGGCATGAAGAGTGAGTAGTTTGTTCTGAATTGGGTGTGGTGCAATGAGTGGAACCTGTGGTTAGGCATCAAACCAAATTCAATATCGATCCAAGAGTCAGGTCTTGTTCTTTTCGCCTATCTGAAATGAACTAACCAAAACTGAACACATGCGTAGTGTCTGTTGTGATAAGATAATAGCTGGTGGTGGTTGGAAAACAATAAATTGACATATTTTTGTGGGACCCACAAATACTAGTACAGCCTCATAATTCCCCGTGGATTGAGTTCCAGTAGTTCTGGTCCAGTTTATTTGTAAGAGAGTGAAGTCTCATCAGATCTGCGAAAACATAGAAGCTACCAATCCCTAATGCTAGCTCATTCATTGCAATACTTCCCAGAATGACAACCATACATGTAATCACAACACCACTCATTTATTTTCACTCCTACCCCTCATTTATTTTTGTAAAATTTATACTTTCAACACAGTGGAAATTTATTGTGAAATTGGCTGATGTGTCATCAATGAAGAGACGGTCGACGGATGACTTACGTGGGAGTGTACATAAGATACTTGAGAGGAGGAAAGGCAGAGAAGATCCAACTCGGAATGAGCTCGAAGTTGCAGTGCCCCATGTTGTTCATGAAATCAATGAAAGTTAGGTAACCAGCAAAGGAAATAACGGAGGCTCTCCCTGTGAAAAATGTTGTAGCCATTGGAATGGCAAACAGCAAGAAATATGCTATGTGCTCTCCAAACGGATGAATTACAGCTGCAAATAGATCAAACCAATCAGTCCATCCAAACATTTTTCCAACAAAAACCATAAAATGGATCATTTGTAAGAGCGATAAGGAATGTGGTTACATGTGACGGGTTCAGTGACGACGGAGGAGTGGTGGTGCTGGTGGTAGCGGGTGTAGAGAAAGTGGTGGTGCAGCGCCCTGTGCAGCCAGTAGTACAGGAATTCCACCGGACCGGCGTGCAGCAAAATGGTGATGATCACGCCATCAGTCCTCCACCACGGCAAACCCTTGGTATCTCGCAAATTAGAGAGTGCGTAGAAGAGAATCCCATTGAAGATGATATTATCGTCCCTGCAAAAAATCCAAAAATAAATTAACTATGATATAAATGGATTAAAAACGGTGAATAAATTAAGGATCTTATTTGTACCAGTTTCTTTCTCGGTCGATTTGGTCGAACTCGATGGACTTATCGACGATCCGGTTTTTTCCGTTGGCGGTTCGGAGGCGAGAGAGGGAAATCCAGATTTGATTGTGGAGGATTCTTGAGAGCATGAGTGGGAATATCAGAAACATTGCCAGGTTTCTCTGGTTCGGGTCTTCTGTAGTCAAGTAGGCTTTCGTGTAGTGGAACACCCAAGGCGCCAAAACAACATACTGTAAGAGAAATCAAAATAAAAATAATTGTTATACTCCCTCTGTTTTTTAATTTATGATACCATAGGTTTAGCTGATTGGATGTGATGAGCGGATGAATTGAATGTATAGAGTAAAAAATATAATGTGTAGATAAAATTAAAGAAATCTTGCCAAAAATAGAAAGGGTGTCAAATAAAAGAGAAATCATCCATTTATACGGAGTGTACTCATAAGTAATAAAACAGAGGGAGGGAGTAATTCACTTTACTTTTTATCACAAAATATAGTGTTAGCTAGGTAGTATAACCTTTGGTTAATTTCAAGCTAATCTTTCTCTCTACCTCAACTAAAAAAATTATCATCGAGTCAATTGAATAGAATGGATGGAACTACATAGGTTTTCGAGTTAAGAGCAACGTAATACATAAACCATATTAAATAGCACAAAGGCCGGTTCTCTAGATATTATTATTTCAGTTTAATTTAATTAAGTGGAAATTTAATTTTTGTTGAATTTAACTTAATTAGGTAATAAATTACTATTTTTCAACATATTTTTATTTCAGTTCAGTTCATATTAAATCATGTCAGATCACTTCAGATAAACTCCAGAGAACAGGGCCAAAGTCTTGTTTAACGGAGTTATTTTTATAATCGATGTAATTAATGAAGAGCGATTTGATGTTTATTTTTATTTATTGTAGTGAAGTTTTTATAAATTTGAAAAATATTTAAAATGTATTTCAATACTCCCCCTGTCTCAGTTTAAATTACCCACTTACTTTATGACATTATTCTCTATCAAAGTTTGACCGCATATGTGAATAGAATATGACATAATATTATCGTATGTGATATTATTGAATTCAACGTAACAAGTAATTTCTAGAAAGTAACATTTTGTTTGTCATTATTATACATAGCTAAACATATTAACGGTCAAATATATTTTTCGAACTACGTGTAGTAATTAGACGGTAATTAAGCTGGGACGGAGGTATATAAATAATTATAATTTAATTCTAAATATATTGAAATGAGATTATTCTAACAAATTAGTCGGTGCAATAAAAAACCTTCTCATCAAATAGACTGAAATTATTATTATTTTTGCCGACTATTTCATTTGACCTTTTAGAGAGCCACAACAACTGAAACTTCATTTCGGTTCTGAGCCCTTTTGACCGCACAACCCTCGGACTGATGTCTGGCCTCTGACAGTGGGGGTATTAAACAATACCCCTCCTTGCATAATTATTAACTTTTTTATTTTATTTTTTTAATGATTATATTTGATCAAGTATAATATTTGATAAATTTTTTACAAAGATCATCTTTCCATAAACTTATAAAGTGTTGGAATTTAATTAAAATAATAAAAGGTAAAAAATATTAATTATAATATTAAAATTTTATTATTCAATCTGTAGTAGTTATAAAGTTCATAACCTGATTTATGCAATCCAAAAATTTTATCTTAATTTCTTTCAATTTGCACTTTAAACCTTAATTTTTTCATGCCTTATGGAAAGACCGTGAGATGCACTCATAATATTTTCACATATAAAATTGATATTTAAAAAATAGATGTTCAATATATTGCACAGGTTACAATAGACATGCAAACATGGTGCTGTCTGAACTCTTGATCTAAAAAATCTAAAACTGACATGTTTGACAAAAGGGCTTCGCCAAACATAAACTATATATATACCTCTTTGCTCATGTGATTTTATCCATATCTTTCTTTCTTATTCTTAGTAAAGGATAGGAAGATGCATGATTTCACTATGTTTTTGACCGGACATGAGTCCTGTCCCAAAAATATAGTATCTTTTATAGATGTGCCAGTCTCTGGAAAAACAAATTACCCATCTTTTCTTAAATCTCAAAGAAATAAGCTCGGAAAACACAGAAAAGGCACAGAAAGTGAAATGCATATCGGAGTACCTTGAAGTTGCCAAGAGGCGTCCATGGCCAGTCGTAAAGAAACCCTGGTTTAGAAGCCATTGGAGAGATGTTGTGAAGAAACTTTGATAGCTAGCTATAATATATACATTTTCACTTTGCCTGTAGCCTTGTAGTACTAGGTAGTCCAAACAAAATTTGAATTGCGGGCATGATGTTTTTTGTTACGTTTTGCGTTTTTGGTGTATGTGAATTAATTGATGGTAAGGATACCTCATCACCTTATACCTAACCATGTTGCTGCTCACATGCTCCATTTATTAACCCCCTACCTTGCCCATCCACATCTTACGCTGTAAACCGTCTGCACCAATACTATCTTCTCTTTTTCTACAAGTATCCTTCTTTTTTAATTTAGCCTTCCGGATTTTTAAAGAGAATCTCCTCCGAGCTTCTAATAATGATTGCCTTTTCTTTTTTAGAGGGCTTTCTATTAGGTAAATTGTAGATTGTTTCATCCCACCAATTTACTTTTAATACTTTCGGTGCAATTTGATTAGAACATACTGCAAGTAATCCCTACCTGATTTAGTAGACCAAGGGTCAAAGCTTTTGCACCTTTTTCTTCTGCTTTTAAAACAACCTCCTCAAGTAGGGCATTGATAGACTTTGATAGAATGATTTGCCGTAATCAATTGTATTATGGATATCTAAATATATAGAGTACAATAGAGGTGTAATAAGGAAAGAACTCTAATCATAATAAATCATAATCTAATCAGGAGTCTAATTTATCCTAACACCCCCCCCTCAAGCGAAGCGTCGGATGCTCGCCGACGCACAGCTTGGACTGGAAGAACTCGAACAGCGGACGAGAGAGCCCCTTGGTGAAAATGTCCGCAATCTGAAGAGAAGTCGAAACATGAGCAACACGCAGCTTTTCGAATGTCACCAACTCACGAACAAAATGGTAGTCGATGTCGATGTGCTTCGCCCGCTTGTGAGCCACTGGATTCTGAGCCAAGAAGATAGCACTACTATTGTCGCATAACAACAGTGGAGAACCAGAAAGCGGAAACCGAAGATAACAAAGCAAATGAGTGAGCCAGACCACTTCTGAGGCAGTGTTGGCGAGATCACGGTATTCAGACTCAGTGCTAGAGCGAGAAACAGTGGGTTATTTCTTGGCACTCCAAGAAACCAGATTCTCACCAAGAAAAACTGCATAACGATATGTGGACCGACGAGTCTCCAAACAGCGAGCCCAATCAGCATCAGAGTATCCTAACACATCAGGAGTACTAGCTGAACAAAATCAGAGACCAAAATGAAGAGTGTAACGAACATACCGCAAAATCCGAGTCACGGCAGCAAAATGATCATCTCTGGGATCCTGAAGAAACTGACTCACCGTGTTGACCGAGAATGCCAAATCCGGGCGAGAGATGGTGAGATACTGAAGAGCACCAACAAGAGAACGATAAAGTGTAGGATCCCGAAATGGAGGACTAGTAGAGCTGTGAAGCTGAGAACCAGCAACAAATGGAGTAGAAACAGGTGCCGCGTCAGACATGCCTGCCCGATTCAAAATATCCCGAGCATACTTTGCCTGACCAAGCAGTAATCCTGAGGAGGTAGGCGAAACTTCAAGACCAAGAAAGTAATGAAGAGCGCCAAGATCCTTGATCGCAAACTCTCTGTGTGTCCGATCAATGAACTGGCGAAGAAGAGTCGAGTCATTTCTCGTAAGAATGATATCGTCCACATACACAAGTAGATACAGTAATGACGACCCTCTCGAAAGGACAAACAAAGAAGTATCAGCTGAGCTGCACCGCAAACCAAGCTGTGTCAGATAACTGCTGAAACGCTGGAACCAAGCCCGGGGAGCCTGCTTAAGACTATAAATGGTCTTTTTCAAACGACAAACATAGTCTGGATGGACAGAATCCTGATAACCAACGGGCTGCTTCATGTAGACAGGAACATCAAGAACACCATTAAGGAAAGCGTTCTTGACATTCAACTGATGAAGTGGCCAGGAACGCATGGTGGCTATGGCGAGAACCGTCCTAACAGTGGAGGCTTTTACCACAGGACTGAAAGTGTGGTCAAAATCAAAACCCAAAATCTGCGAGAAAACCCTGCGCCACAAGTCTAGCTTTGTGACGCTCAATAGTGCCATCTGGTCGATACTTGAGCCTATAGACCCATTTGGAGCCAACAATGTTGACATTCGAAGGTTGAGGCACCAAATCCCAAGTGTGCTGACCACGAAGAGCATCCATCTCATCATCCATGGCTGAAACCCAGGCTGGATCCTGAAGGGCAGTGCGATAATCAGTGGGCTCTGTCTGAGAGAGGAGTACAGCAGTGAGACCATGAGCAATAATATTCGAATAATCCCGCCGCTGAATGGCACCAGTAGAAGACCGAGTGGCCATCCGATGAGTACGAAGCTGGGGCGGCAAATCTGGAGGAGTTAAACCAGCTGATGACACGAAGGAAGATCGAGCTGTGCTGACGGGAGAATGGCTGTCGGAAGTCACCGGAAAAAGAATAGCCGATACTGGCTGAGACGTGGTGGCCGGTGGCTGAGACGGTGGCTGAGGAGTGCTGGCCAGCGGCTGAGATATGGTGGACGTTTGGCGAGGAGCCGGGTCCAGGTCGGTCATCCAGATGGAAGATGGTGGTGAAGGAGGGGCAGCTGGAACAGGCACAGACACAGGCATGGTGGCCCCAATCGATGAAGTAACAGTTCCATCAAAAAATGATGAAATCTCCAGATCTAAAATCGAACGACTGCCCGTGGAAGATGAGACATAAGGAAAGAAAGTTTCATCAAAACGAACGTGGCGAGAGATATAGATGCGCCCAGAAGTCTGGTCGAGACACTGGAAGCCCTTGTGACGAGGGCTATAGCCAATAAAAACACCGGGAATGGATCGGGGTGCAAACTTATCAGTAGCAATGGCACGCAGACATGGAAATGCACGGCAACCAAACGGGTTAAAGAGGGTATAGTCAGGCACCAGTCTCAAGAAAATAAAGACCAAACCTATGACGGCCTTTACCAATTTTTGCCCCTGTAAGCTTGTGCTCAATGGAAAATGCATCGGCATCAAATATAACACGGATATGTAGATCACGAGTAAGCTTACTAATGGATAATAAACTTCTAGTAATCTTAGGGACCACAAGGACATCATTAACAGAGAAACCAGATAAATGACATTGGCCAACGTGATAAATAGATAATGATTCACCATTTCCAACAAGAATAGAATCAGAACCACGATAACGTTGTACCTGATCAAGATGACTGGTGCGAGCAGTGATATGAGATGTAGCACCTGAATCAACAATCCACTGATTCGACGAAGAATGGCGGTTGTGACCATTCAAACCGGCCTGAAACAATGCCTTGTCCGCAATCCAATTAATAGAGCAATCTTCCCGAGATGTAGGGCCCAAATAAACCATATCAAAAGACCAAAAATTGCACAGAAAATGAACGGGTGCTGATGAGAATTTGATAAACTCGTGAGAAAACACCTTAACTCGCGAGAAACAACCTCAGAATGCGACAAACTGAAAATATCGCGAGATAATGATCGTATCACGAGAAGGTATCTGATCGCGATTAATTCTGGTTGGTTCGCACGTGCGAAGACGCGCCTTCAATGGATGCGCGCGTGATTTTCACGCGCTCTTCTGTGAGCCTGTGCGTGTGGACACGCGTCGTCTTCTTCTTCGACGGAAACTCTGCGTTGACTTCTCGTCGCTGGAGTTGTACGGATCGGCGAAGCTTACTGCTGAAATCCGGCGCTTACTGATGAAGACGGTGCTGAAATTCATCGCTGGAAGACGAGACTCGGCAGAGACGAAGCGGCGGAAATTGGAGGAGATAAAACGAAGCGCCGGTGACGAAGTGCCGGAGACGAAGCGCTGGTGACGAAGCGCCGGTGAAGTCAGAGGTGAAGTTCGAATGCCGGAAGTTGCCGGAATGTGACCGGAAATTCGCCGGAATTTGTTGCCTTGATCGGAACTTATGATTAATGATTTAGGATCAGAACTTGCTCTGATACCATGATAGAATGATTTGCCGTAATCAATTGTATTATGGATATCTAAATATATAGAGTACAATAGAGGTGTAATAAGGAAAGAACTCTAATCATAATAAATTATAATCTAATCAGGAGTGTGATTTATCCTAACAGACTTCTTTTGCCACTGAGAGAAGTACTGCACATCCAAACCAAATTAAAACCATGAAGCAAGCCAACCAGCAAAGGTGGTTCAAATACTTTACGACATTAGTTCTTGCCATGCATCATTCAAAGCCTTACTTGAATGCTGTACTTTGGTAGAGCCCTAGTCTGCAACTTCAAACCCTCGAACACATTTCTTTCAACCAGAAAAGATGAGGAATACAAAGAAGTGAGGAGAGCTGACCAAAGAGTAAATGGCCACAGAAGCCAAAAGTACCATCTGAACTCATGAGGCTTGGAGGCAAGGGATGCAAACCCCATCCTCAAGTGATAGATGGACTCTGGTGTTGTTAAGTGCGTTATGTGCACCACATCTGGTGAATCCTCTTGTCTCTTCAGAGAAGCTTCGTATAAACTATCCGTTCTTCTGTCCGTGGTGCTGTAGATGTAGTCGTAAATTGGCATGAAGAGTGAGTAGTTTGTTCTGAATTGGTGGTGCCATGAGTGGAACCTGTGATTAGGCATCAAACCAAATTCAATATCGATCCAAGAGTTAGGTCTTGTTCTTTTCGCCTATCTGAAATGAACTAATCAAAACTGAACACAAAACAGATGGCAGTGTATAAATAATTATAATTTAATTCTTAATATATTGAAATGAGATTATTCATGATTGATCTAACAATTAGTGCCATAAAAAGCTTTCTTATTAAATACACTGAAATAAATATTATTTTTGCTGTTGGTATGCCTTGAATACTGTAATAGCCGCTTCTGCGATCCTAGCCTGGGGGTACGGGGGGCGGCAGATGCCCCCGGCTAAACGAGGTCTCGCTGCCCGGTCAGCGAGTCGGGGGTTCCAGGGGGGCGGAGCGCACCCTGGCCTGGGGGTCCGGGGGGCGGAGTCGCCCCCGATCCGACGATATAGCTTGTCTCTTTATTGGACTGCGGTTGATTTGGGCCGAATTGTGTTTTGGCCCAGTTTGTTAGGGTTTAGTGGAGACAGCATATAAAGTGTCTCTCTTCTCTCTGTAAACATTAATTCTGATATAGTGGAATCCGTCTCCCGTGGATGTAGCCAAATTGATGAACCACGTAAATCTTGTGTCTTATTATTTTCGTTCATATTTTCTGTTCTTTCTCCGTTCCGCACAACATTTGCCGACTATTTTATTTTACCTTTAGAGAGCCACTACAACTCAAACTTCATTTCAGTTCTGAGCCCTGTTGATCGATGTCTGGCCTCTGACAGTGGGTATTAAACAATACCACTCGTTGCATTTTTTATTTTTTAAAAAATTGGGTAATAACTCAAATGAGCCCCAATAAAATTCCTCCTCTTCCCTTGCCTTGATGGAAATTGAACCCATGAACTCATAGTAGTAGCACTAGACTTCAACTGCTAGACTAACATTCAATACCACTCGTTGCATAATTATTCCTTACATAATTATTCATTTATTTATTTTTTTATGATTTTTAATAATTATATTTAATCATTAGTATCTCTAATTTGGTAAAATTTTTAGAAAGATTATCTTTTTATAGACTTATAAAATATTGGGGTTTAATTAAAATAATAAAAGTTAAAATGTATTAATTATAATATTAAAAATTTATTATGCAAGTTCTAGTAATTATAAAGTTTATAACTTGATTCATGCAATCCAAAAAATTTTCTTGATTTCTTCCAATTTGCACTTTTCATGACTTATGGGAAGACCTCTTTCAAAAGACGCACTCATAATATTTTTACATATAAAATTAATATTTAGAAATAGATGTTAAGATAAATCTAACAATATCTCACACGATATTTTTATACATATATTAATTTATATTTAATATTAAAGTTTAGCAACTTTGATTTTGAAAAGGTAAATAAATTAATGATCATGGACGGAGGGAGTATTACTTTATCATGACATAAATTACCCACCGAACCTTTCATTTTATCTTCGTCCCTTTCGTTTTTTTGGCCCACCTTTCTACGTGCTTGTTCAAAACATTAAGGCACTACTACGATAAATTACTTTTTAAGGACGAAAACAGCTATATTAAGATTTGAATTTCATCCGTAATGGTACTATTTCTAATAATGTTAAGTGGCGCACTTTTGTTGATGTTTCATAATTAATGTCCTTATAGAATATTTCATCCCAATAAATATTTTTATATGTGAGCTCTAAAGATAATTAGGGATTCACATTTAATTGTTGTCACTAATAGCACTCTCATTAAGGATAAAAATACTCTCATTAAGTACAAATTGAGTATTTCATTGGAACTCACATGTAAGAACATTTCATTAGGGACGAAATATTCTTTAGACTGGATCTCCTGACAGGCGGCGGCCTGTCCATAAACTTATGGATATGTCACTTATTTCTTACCTTTTACACTGCATTTCTTAAATTACATACAAAATTTAAATTTTTTGAAAATATTTTTTTATATCGTATATTTTTATATTTTTACATTCAAATACATATTATTACTTTTTTAACTTATAAAATGTAATATTTAAATTTTATAAAAAAAATACAACATTTTAGGCAAATACCCCTGAGGACTGTCCATAAGCTCATGGAAAGGCCGTCTTTCCTGAGACTTTCCCTATTCTTTATATAAGAAGGTTATTTGAAATGTCAATAAATATACATCTCTGAAAGTTATATTATTAGTACCATAAGATAAAAATGATCCCATCAAATATAAATTTTTGAGTATTAGGCACACAAAAAATATCTATCTTTAAAAATTATCTTTTAAGTGCGACTCACGAAAAAAATATTATTTGTTCGTTAAAACTACTTTTTGAGTACGAATTTTAAATTGTTGCTATTTTTTTCATCCCTAAATATAACATTTTTAATTTAATGACATGTTTTTTTGTGCTTTTTTTATTTTGAAATAAAAATTTTAAAACACCTCCCTACAGTTCTTTGAAAATTAACGTATTTATATTAGAGACGGTATCCCATGGCAGTCTAAACTTTAGGTGACCTTTGTGCAAAACCAGTACAAAACTTTATCTTTTTCAAATTTATTTATAAATTTTATTAAAAGAGACTCATTCCAATCAATTTTTTTAATAATTATATAATAATTTGTGTCTAAAATTTAAGTTGCCTAAAACAAAACTCGGTGTTTATCTTATTTTTTTTACAAAGAAAGATATAGCTTTGACCAGACCTACACATACAATTTTTTTCTGATTACATCTAAATATATAAATGAATGAATTTCTATCAAACAGAAGCTATATCTATATATATATATATATATATATATATATATATATATATGTTAGGGCACATCATTACTAATTTCATGCCTTTGCACCAAATTAAGTGCATTCATGGTATACTTGCTATGCGAGTCATTTTGGCCCACAGTGAACTCATCTAATTTTAACCAAAAAAATCCTTTTCTTGACCTATAATAATCTCCTGTTGACAGATTCTGAAGAACTCATTTTGATTTTTGAACTAAAATGTGTATATATGTAATCATGAACACAGCTTCAATCTTAAAGAGCATTATCATTGCACAGATTACAATCGACATGCAAACATGATGCTGTCTGAACTCTTGATCTAAAACTGACATGTTTTTTTTTTTTGTAAAATAGATTGCTCAAAAGTAGGGGTCAAATATAAATTATAGTATCAGAGGGAGTACCTTTTTATAACAAGAAGTAGATTATTATTATCGATGAAAGGGAGGCTTGAGGACCAGGGTAAGACAAGGAAAACTATTGAGCCCGAAAGCGGAAGATTTAAATGTGGCGCATTTTTATGTGTTGCGGAATTACGATAATGTTGTCTCATATATTAAGATCCAAATGCATAGCAAATCCGAATTGCAATGAAGCTCAAGTTCTACAGTGACACGCTGCAACATTTGCAAATTAGCTTCGAAGTCATATGGAGGTAGGTAGTCATGTGGAAATAGTTAAGTGGTTATCGTGTCGACCTCTTGGTACAGTTCTCTCATTTAGAGGGTACGACATTAACGGCTTCAAGTTTGCCTCTAATTTGGTGGATGATAAGGGTGTGTCTCAGAACAGTGGTGTAACCCGCGTTTTGGAGGCCCTTCACGTTGGAGGCGCAAGTGATAACAATCCATGTATGCCAACACTAGTTACTTTGGGACAATATTAGAAATTTGGGAGCTTGATTATGTTAGTGCCCATAATTAAATGTCAATGGGTTACTTTTCATAGTGGCCAGCGAACTGAGGCAATGAGATTCAAATTGGTTGATCGAAGTCGGATCAGTTTGATAGATGATCCATTTATATTAGCCTCACAAGAGCATCAAGTTTTTATGTGCAAGATCCCATTGATCCTAGATGGAAGATTGTTGTCAAAGGTAAGAGAGCATTTCTTGAGAAATTTGAGCTTGAAGATGTGGTTGGTTTCGATCAAAATGGTTTGATGGGGATCAACGACGATGACATTTTCCTTGAAGAGGATGAGTCAAGTTTGTGTACCTATTTAGGTCGCACAGAACACGAGGAAGGTATTTGGGTTGATGACCCAGGGAATATGAAGAAGACGCTACTGGAAATACCCCTATAGGCACCGGTATTTCACCACATAGGCTTCGGTATTTCAAGCATTTTCATACCAGTGCCTAAGTGCCCGGTGCAAGAATGTAGTTTCATAGGCATCGATAAGTGGTACTGGTGGTGGAATACACTCTTGCACCAGTACCACTTACTCGTGGCTATAAAACTGCATTTTTGCACCGGGTCACTTAGGCACCAGTATGAAAATGCACAAAATACTGGTGCTAGTAAATAGGCGGTCAATAAAAAAATCCAGCCTGTGAGAATAAACTCACCGACCGGAATATGAAACCCAGAAATTCGTAAAGAGCAATAGGACGAACAAAAAACAAACAAATACAAGTTCAAGTAAAAAATTGGAAAATTCATAACCACAACCCAGAAGTTTATTACATATACCCGAAAATACATAACAACCCTGAATTCATGAAACAGAGTAGGCTTAAACATAGATTTACAACATCAATTATCATAAAAACTAGAATCCAATCTCCATAAATCCTAGATAACATCAACGAACCAGAACAGTGAATGTGAGGTCTGACGCAAGGGCTGAGGCGCGGTCGAACGCGATGGTGGCACTGAGAGCTGAGGCACGGCAGATCTGAGCTGAATCCAGCATTTTTGGTGGAGCCCGTAGGGAGATGGCATCAAGGTTGGTGTGCCGCAGGGAGGGCGGAGATGGGGTCATCGTCGTCGGCGTCGATGCCTTCAAATTAGGGATGGGCGGCGGCACCGGTGGAGAGGGAGAGGTGGTGGAGGTAGAGGGAGAAGATGAAGAGGAGGCATAGGCAGGGAGAGGTGGTGAAGTGAGGGTTATTAGGAGAGGAGAGTTTTATATGATTAGGGTTTGGGTGCTCTAACTTGGGCTAAGTTGGGTTTTTTTTAACATCGTAGCACCGAAATTCATACCGGTGCTAATGGTGATCATACTGGGGCTAATACTTCAAAGAGAAGAAAATATAGTCTAAGTACTAGCACTGGTACGAAAGCCGGTGCATATGGTGATCATACCGGTGCTAGGTACTTCAAATGCAACTGTGTGACGCTGCTTTAAATGGGTGTTTGAATTTTTTTTCTTCCCGAGAGCAAAGAGAAGAAAATATTCTAAGTACCTAGCATCGGTAGTCTGACCGGTGCCTGTGATGGTGCTACTGGTGCTCGAAAAAAGTTCTTTAAAAATATTGGACAAAAATTCAAAATTTCATTTTCCCGATACACACTAGCACCGGTATGAATGAAAAAACAATGATGGTGCTAGTATATTATGCCCTCTAAGTTAACTTTTTCATTTTTACAATTATGTCCTTGAGAATAAATTTGGAGGAAGCGAATCACAAAATTAGAGAAACCAAAATGCATTTAAATAAGAGAAAATTACGTTATTGAAAATTCGGCTACAATGGGTGAACATAAGAGCTTGTAACATAATTCTTTGAAAATTATATTGTGACCCAAAATTTTGTTACCTCATTACCCATTGCTCCATTGTACATAATTTTTGTTATTCTTGCCTAAATAGGGAAACATAAAATAAATGATTTTTTGGTGAAGTATTGAGAAGTGCAAGTACATGTTCTAGAGTAACTTATGGCTGATTACTTGAAAGCTACAAAGTAAATTAGAAAGGATTATTGATATGTTCTTGTGCTCAATTTTTTTATAAATATTCCCTTACAGTCATGGAAATAACAATGGGGGTATATAGGGTAGTATCATGTTTGAGCGAATTTCAATTCGGAGCTACGAGTAAAGTTTTTACTTTTTACACTTAGGTTCCTCCAAGAAAGTTGGACTCGTCGAATCACGAAATTGGCGGAACCAATATGCAATTCAATAATATAGGATCGCAACTCTGCAATTTGGGCATGTATGGGTGAACGGAAGGGTCTCGAAAGTAACATTAATTACTTCTATAAATTCTTAGGAAATTACACTAAGGCCCAAAATTGTGTTACCCCATTAGTCATGGCTCCAAAATACATAATTTTTGTTATTCTTGCTAACATATAGAAATATAAAATAAATATTTTTTTGGTGAAATATTGAAAAACGCTAGTACATGTTCTATAATAACTTATGGTTGATTACTTGGAAGTTACAAAGTGAAGAAAAATTCAACCGCCGGTAGTTCAACCGCCGAAAAGGATTAGCGCTCCAGTCACTAGGGCACAAGTAATTAAGGATGCGCCTCAATTTGTTCATGTTTTGTACGATTGGATTGTCGGCCACCATATAACTCAACGTACTTATTCCCAGGAAATGAGTGTGTATTTGGTCAAAAGCGAGAAATCATCGTCTCATGGATAGACTTTGAAAACCTATGGAAGTGTGAGCAAGTGAAACAAACACTAATGTCCCTCTACCTATTGTGATGACTACCTTCAATTATTCAAATTCTTGATCTAATACGCCTTACTCTTGTACATAATTAATTTTCAACTTTTTCTTTTATGTTATATGTATTACTTTGCGAATCAAAAGGACAAGAGTTGGGTAGGATATTTGTGCCCCGTGATGACCTAAGAAATAGGTTGTATAGTCGAAGAAAGGATCAACTACATCCGCAAGAGTCTTGGACGGACATATAAAAATTGTTCTTTGCACCATACATTGAGCGGTGATGGTTACAAATCATTTCAATTAAACAACTTTTTTTATTCATTATTTATTTATTTATATATTCTCGCAGGGACCATTGGAGATTAATTTTTATTGTCCCTGAGAAGAAGCGGGTTTATTGGATGGATCCACTGCACTTCCAACCATCTAGAAAAGTTTGTCAAAATTTTGGGTGTGTCAATCAATGAATTGGTCAATTCAAGTGATACAGGTTTGGACATCATCGAGATTAAGGTGTGGTTTTCTTCCCAAGTAGACCTTTACTTTTTACTCATCATTTCCATTATTTTTTTAATACTTATGTTTACCTTTAATTAGTACAAGAAACAAGCAAAAATTTGGGTGTACAACTACTACACAATAACTATACGTTGTCGAGTGCGTTCAACAAGTACGGGTGGATTACCTTGAGATCGACAAAGTAAGTTTTGAGCTGTTAGTGTTGCCCCTTTCTAATTTATTTGTCATACTAAATGTCATAGTGGACTTATTCTCATACTCACAAAGTTTTAACGCCAACTACAAGCCGTATTCGCAAAAATGATATCAAATATTTTAGGCAAATACCCCTGAGGACTGTCCATAAGCTCATGGAAAGGCCGTCTTTCCTGAGACTTTCCCTATTCTTTATATAAGAAGGTTATTTGAAATGTCAATAAATATACATCTCTGAAAGTTATATTATTAGTACCATAAGATAAAAATGATCCCATCAAATATAAATTTTTGAGTATTAGGCACACAAAAAATATCTATCTTTAAAAATTATCTTTTAAGTGCGACTCACGAAAAAAATATTATTTGTTCGTTAAAACTACTTTTTGAGTACGAATTTTAAATTGTTGCTATTTTTTTCATCCCTAAATATAACATTTTTAATTTAATGACATGTTTTTTTGTGCTTTTTTTATTTTGAAATAAAAATTTTAAAACACCTCCCTACAGTTCTTTGAAAATTAACGTATTTATATTAGAGACGGTATCCCATGGCAGTCTAAACTTTAGGTGACCTTTGTGCAAAACCAGTACAAAACTTTATCTTTTTCAAATTTATTTATAAATTTTATTAAAAGAGACTCATTCCAATCAATTTTTTTAATAATTATATAATAATTTGTGTCTAAAATTTAAGTTGCCTAAAACAAAACTCGGTGTTTATCTTATTTTTTTTACAAAGAAAGATATAGCTTTGACCAGACCTACACATACAATTTTTTTCTGATTACATCTAAATATATAAATGAATGAATTTCTATCAAACAGAAGCTATATCTATATCATATATATATATATATATATATATATATATATATATGTTTGGGCACATCATTACTAATTTCATGCCTTTGCACCAAATTAAGTTCATTCATATATATATATATATATATATATATATATATATATATATATGTTTGGGCACATCATTACTAATTTCATGCCTTTGCACCAAATTAAGTTCATTCATGGTATACTTGCTATGCAAGTCATTTTGGCCCACAGTGAACTCATCTAATTTTAACCAAAAAAGTCCTTTTCTTGACCTATAATAATCTCCTGTTGACAGATTCTGAAGAACTCATTTTGATTTTTGAACTAAAATGTGTATATATGTAATCATGAACACAGCTTCAATCTTAAAGAGCATTATCATTGCACAGATTACAATCGACATGCAAACATGATGCTGTCTGAACTCTTGATCTAAAACTGACATGTTTTTTTTTTGTAAAATAGATTGCTCAAAATTAGGGGTCAAATATAAATTATAGTATCAGAGGGAGTACCTTTTTATAACAAGAAGTAGATTATTATTATCGATGAAAGGGAGGCTTGAGGACCAGGGTAAGACAAGGAAAACTATTGAGCCCGGAAGCGGAAGATTTAAATGTGGCGCATTTTTATGTGTTGCGGAATTACGATAATGTTGTCTCATATATTAAGATCCACATGGATAGCAAATCTGAATTGCAATGAAACTCAAGTTCTACAGTGACACGCTGCAACATTTGCAAATTAGCTTCGAAGTCATATGGAGGTAGGTAGTCATGTGGAAATAGTTAAGTGGTTATCGTGTCGACCTCTTGGTACAGTTCTCTCAGTTAGAGGGTACGACATTAACGACTTCAAGTTTGCCTCTAATTTGGTGGATGATAAGGGTGTGTCTCAGAACAGTGGTGTAACCCGCATTTTGGAGGCCCTTCACGTTGGAGGCGCAAGTGATAACAATCCATGTATGCCAACACTAGTTACTTTGGGACAATATTAGAAATTTGGGAGATTGATTATGTTAGTGCCCATAATTAAATGTCAATGGGTTACTTTTCATAGTGGCCAGCGAACTGAGGCAATGAGATTCAAATTGGTTGATCGAAGTCGGATCAGTTTGATAGATGATCCATTTATATTAGCCTCACAAGAGCATCAAGTTTTTATGTGCAAGATCCCATTGATCCTAGATGGAAGATTGTTGTCAAAGATAAGAGAGCATTTCTTGAGAAATTTGAGCTTGAAGATGTGGTTGGTTTCGATCAAAATGGTTTGATGGGGATCAACGACGATGACATTTTCCTTGAAGAGGATGAGTCGAGTTTGTGTACCTATTTAGGTCGCACAGAACACGAGGAAGGTATTTGGGTTGATGACCCAGGGAATATGAAGAAGACGCTACTGGAAATACCCCTATAGGCACCGGTATTTCACCGCATAGGCTTCGGTATTTCAAGCATTTTCATACCAGTGCCTAAGTGCCCGGTGCAAGAATGTAGTTTCATAGGCATCGATAAGTGGTACTGGTGGTGGAATAGACTCTTGCACCAGTACCACTTACTCGTGGCTATAAAACTGCATTTTTGCACCGGGTCACTTAGGCACCAGTATGAAAATGCTCAAAATACTGGTGCTAGTAAATAGGCGGTCAATAAAAAAATCCAGCCTGTGAGAATAAACTCACCGACCGGAATATGAAACCCAGAAATTCGTAAAGAGCAATAGGACGAACAAAAAACAAACAAATACAAGTTCAAGTAAAAAATTGGAAAATTCATAACCACAACCCAAAAGTTTATTACATATACCCGAAAATACATAACAACCTTGAATTCATGAAACAGAGTAGGCTTAAACATAGATTTACAACATCAATTATCATAAAAACTAGAATCCAATCTCCATAAATCCTAGATAACATCAACGAACCAGAACAGTGAATGTGAGGTCTGACGCAAGGGCTGAGGCGCGGTCGAACGCGATGGTGGCACTGGGAGCTGAGGCACAGCAGATCTAAGCTGAATCCAGCATTTTTGGTGGAGCTCGTAGGGAGATGGCATCAAGGTTGGTGTGCCGCAGGGAGGGCGGAGATGGGGTCATCGTCATCGGCGTCGATGCCTTCAAATTAGGGATGGGCGGCGGCACCAGTGGAGAGGGAGAGGTGGTGGAGGTAGAGGGAGAAGATGAAGAAGAGGCATAGGCAGGGAGAGGTGGTGAAGTGAGGGTTATTAGGAGAGGAGAGTTTTATATGATTAGGGTTTGGGTGCTCTAACTTGGGCCAAGTTGGATTTTTTTTAACATCGTAGCACCGAAATTCATACCGGTGCTAATGGTGATCATACTGGGACTAATACTTCAAAGAGAAGAAAATATAGTCTAAGTACTAGCACTGGTACGAAAGCCGGTGCATATGGTGATCATACCGGTGCTAGGTACTTCAAATGCAACTGTGTGACGCTGCTTTAAATGGGTGTTTTAATTTTTTTTCTTCCCGAGAGCAAAGAGAAGAAAAATATTCTAAGTACCTAGCATCGGTAGTCTGACCGGTGCTTGTGATGGTGCTACTGGTGCTCAAAAAAAGTTCTTTAAAAATATTGGACAAAAATTCAAAATTTCATTTTCCCGATACACACTAGCACCAGTATGAATGAAAAAACAATGATGGTGCTAGTATATTATGCCCTCTAAGTTAACTTTTTCATTTTTACAATTATGTCCATGAAAATAAATTTGGAGGAAGCGAATCACAAAATTAGAGAAACCAAAATGCAATTAAATAAGAGAAAATTACGTTATTGAAAATTCGGCTACAATGGGTGAACATAAGAGCTTGTAACATAATTCTTTGAAAATTATATTGTGACCCAAAATTTTGTTACCTCATTACCCATTGCTCCATTGTACATAATTTTTGTTATTCTTCCCTAAATAGGGAAACATAAAATAAATAATTTTTTGGTGAAGTATTGAGAAGTGCAAGTACATGTTCTAGAGTAACTTATGGCTGATTACTTTGAAAGCTACAAAGTAAATTAGAAAGGATTATTGATATGTTCTTGTGCTCAATTTTTTTTATAAATATTCCCTTACAGACATGGAAATAACAATGGGGGTATATAGGGTAGTATCATGTTTGAGCGAATTTCAATTCGGAGCTACGAGTAAAGTTTTTACTTTTTACACTTAGGTTCCTCCAAGAAAGTTGGACTCGTCGAATCACGAAATTGGCGGAACCAATATGCAATTCAATAATATAGGATCGCAACTCTGCAATTTGGGCATGTATGGGTGAACGGAAGGGTCTCGAAAGTAACATTAATTACTTCTATAAATTCTTAGGAAATTACACTAAGGCCCAAAATTGTGTTACCCCATTAGTCATGGCTCCAAAATACATAATTTTTGTTATTCTTGCTAACATATAGAAATATAAAATAAATATTTTTTTGGTGAAATATTGAAAAACGCTAGTACATGTTCTATAATAACTTATGGTTGATTACTTGGAAGTTACAAAGTGAAGAAAAATTCAACCGCCGGTAGTTCAACCGCCGAAAAGGATTAGCGCTCCAGTCACTAGGGCACAAGTAATTAAGGATGCGCCTCAATTTGTTCATGTTTTGTACGATTGGATTGTCGGCCACCATATAACTCAACGTACTTATTCCCAGGAAATGAGTGTGTATTTGGTCAAAAGCGAGAAATCATCGTCTCATGGATAGACTTTGAAAACCTATGGAAGTGTGAGCAAGTGAAACAAACACTAATGTCCCTCTACCTATTGTGATGACTACCTTCAATTATTCAAATTCTTGATCTAATACGCCTTACTCTTGTACATAATTAATTTTCAACTTTTTCTTTTATGTTATATGTATTACTTTGCGAATCAAAAGGACAAGAGTTGGGTAGGATATTTGTGCCCCGTGATGACCTACGAAATAGGTTGTATAGTCGAAGAAAGGATCAACTACATCCGCAAGAGTCTTGGACGGACATATAAAAATTGTTCTTTGCACCATACATTGAGCGGTGATGGTTACAAATCATTTCAATTAAACAACTTTTTTTATTCGTTATTTATTTATTTATATATTCTCGCAGGGACCATTGGAGATTAATTTTTATTGTCCCTGAGAAGAAGCGGGTTTATTGGATGGATCCACTGCACTTCCAACCATCTAGAAAAGTTTGTCAAAATTTTGGGTGTGTCAATCAATGAATTGGTCGATTCAAGTGATACAGGTTTGGACATCATCAAGATTAAGGTGTGGTTTTCTTCCCAAGTAGACCTTTACTTTTTACTCATCATTTCCATGATTGTTTTGAATACTTATGTTTACCTTTAATTAGTACAAGAAACAAGCAAAAATTTGGGTGTACGGCTACTACAAAATAACTATACATTGTCGAGTGCGTTCAACAAGTACGGGTGGATTACCTTCAGATCGACAAAGTAAGTTTTGAGCTGTTAGTGTTGCCCCTTTCTAATTTATTTGTCATACTAAATGTCATAGTGGACTTATTCTCATACTCACAAAGTTTTAATGCCAACTACAAGCCGTATTCGCAAAAATGATATCAACATCACAAGAAATTGCTTGGCTAGGTATTTGGTGAAATCATGATCGTTATCTACTAGAAATCCAAACGTGTTATAGAATTGTGTGGGATAAAATGTGTAGTGTGATTACATGAAATGTGTGGAATAAAATTTGCTAGATTTCTATTCATATCTATAGATTGTTGCTTTAGTCTATAGATTTTTGCTAGTTAGGATGATCATTTCATGTATTTTGTGCAATAGAATCTGGGAGGTATCGATTCCTATCTATAGATTAATGTGTTATAAGTGTAGTCTATAGATTGTTGTAGGAATTGGAGCTGTTGTACGAGGTTATTGTTAGGCTGGGTTATAAATATATGTGGAAAATGACAAATTTTATATCTTTTTTTGAACGAGTTTCAAGTCAAGAACTACATTCCCAGCCTCTTGTATTCTACATCCCAAAGACATGAAAATAGTGTTCCGAGTTCGGAACAACCATTCCAAATGATGACCCGACTAATTGCCCAAAAAATGCATTTCACGCATCCAAATTCATTGGAGGAATGGAATCCATGTCCGACATATGAACGGATTACAAAAGCCAAACATAGGCTACAAGGCTGGAACCCATCCACAGTTTCGAGTCCGGAAGTTGGTGCCTTGTTCGTCTGATAAGAACTCTTTGTGGCCAAAGAGGGTTTTTTGGTTGAAACAGCGCCTTGATGGTTTTATCAATTGCTACAAAGAACTTATGGTTGCTCAAGGCTTCTCTCAGATTATAGGTTTTAACTTGGTTCACTCGTTCAATCCTGTGATCAAAGCTTCTATATTGGCTGTATTGTTCTTGCCATTGCTACTATGTGGAAGTGGTCTCTTTATTAGCTTAATAGATAATGCCTTACTCTATGGTGTTCTTGATGTCCCGGTCTTCATTATAAGGATCATGCCCGGCTTTATTATGTTTTTTTCTTGCGAAAGGCCATTTATGGTCTTAAGCAAGCTCAGTGTGCTTGGTTTTAGCAGTTCAATTCCTATCTTTGGGATCTTGATATCTTTACAACTCCACTTACATGCAACTCCGCTTACACGCAACTCCGCTTACACGCAACTCCGCTTACACTTCCTTATTTATTTTCTCTCAAGTATCTACAATGTTGTATCTTTCATTGTACGCCGATGGTCTTGTACTCACTGACAATGATGTCACGGTTATTTTCCAGTTTATCCCTCAGATGGATCAGGAGTTCTTCATCAAGAACTTGGGTTCCATTACTTTCTTGGTTTGGAGGTGTCTTCTTATTCTCCTGTTACTCTCCTAGGTCATGCCAAGTATCCTCATGATATTCTTCGTCGGCACGCATAACTGATGCTACTTATGGATCAACTTCCTTTTTTCCATAACCTCAACTCCATACCAGCATTAGTGGATCTTTTGTAAATCCTACCCTTTATCGGTCTTTGGTGGGAGCTTTGCAGTATCTCACGATTACTCGTTCTAATTTAGCTTTTGCGTTTAGCTCATTGAGTCAATTTCTTCATGATCCACGTGATGATCACTTAGTTATTGCAACTCACATTTTTCTGTATGTTCGTGGTACTATTTTTTAAGGTCTCTTTTTTCACTCAGATTGCTCCTCTATATATTGGGTTTACTTTGATGCAGATTGGGCTCGTTGTCTTAACACTACTGCAGGACAGGTACAATAGCACCGGTAATTCACCGCATTAAGAAGGATATTTAACCCCCTAAAATACCTATGCATAAGTATAGCGGTGTTGGAACGTAGTTTATATGCACTGGTATTCCATACTGGGGCTGAGGAATATTTTGCACAAGTATGTGATACCAGTGCATATCATTCTTTATCGGTGCTACAATAACATGCGCAAATAAAAATGAACCGGTGCTAAGTATTTCTCAGCACCATTGCTGGAAATCTACATTCCAGCCCACTATACTTAGGCACCGGTATTCAAAAGGGTTGAAATACCGGTGCCTATACTATTTTGTACCGATGCTAGTAAATAGGTGATCAATTAAAAAGATTAGAAATCAAAATATTTATTACAACAAAAAAAATGCACTAAAATATAGAAAAAAATGTGAATTTGATTTAATGAATACTTAACAATATCATTCAACTAAGGTAGCTAAAACCAAATCGTATCAATCTACACTAATATTAAAAAAAGTACTTTTAACCAAGGTAGCTACATCGATTAAAAAAACTAACTGAATACATTTTTAAACAAATCTAAACTACCAACATCAAAAGCAGGCTCTTTTATTTGAATATTGTTGCAGTTCATGCAAGAGTTTGCCTAGAAGCTTAATTGGAGGTTCAAAACAAAAGTAAGCATCATATGCAAGGATCAAGATTTGATCCTCCTACTAACCCTTTAGAGGGCCCATACCCACAAATGCAGAATCACATACAAATCACAAGTCGCCAAATATGAACATAAAGCTAAACCAACATCTTTTTATAACACTGTGTTTGATTTATGCTTAACAAGTTTGTACTATTACCATATTACAAAATCGTAGCATTAGCTATATCATAAGGCCACCTTCAAACCGTTATTTTACCCTATAATCTTTACTTCTGGTTCCAGCTAACAATTTTGATATGGTTCTCTCTTCAGCTCAAACATTCATTTCCAGGCCCCCGTAAACCTAACATTTTTCAAATAGGTTGGTATAATGGCGATGCTGGAAAAAAGAAAATAACACAATACCATTGAGAATATTGAAGATGAAAAAGTTAACGAAGATAATGTAGCCAGCTTATCTTTGTATCACAACAGACATATAACACAACTTCCAAAGACATGATTTTGAAACGTGATACCATCAATCAAAACAGTAAGATTTCTAATTAAGAACCAATGTAAATAAGAAAAACAGTAAACATACATCATACAGAAGATGTCGAACAAATAGTCAAATGAACCAAAAAAGGTTGGCCAGGTGACGAAGAATCCAAGTAAATTACAAAATAAGTAATAATCCAGGCAAGTCCAAGAAAGAATAAAAACCAAACATATCCACTTAGTTCACCAATTGCTAAATGTGGACTCTGAACTTTACAAGTTCCATTATTAGCAATGAGAATCCCATCAAGGCAGAGTATGATATCTGATGGCTTGAAACTGTTGGACTCAGGTGGAGTGAGATCAACTATTCTTATTTGGACACCCTTTTGATAAGGTTTCATTCCCATCTATAGCCGTAGATCTGAACTTTCTATTTTCTATCACTTGACTCCAGGAAAGGAAACAAATCAACAATTAACTAAAAGAGGGAAAAGAACAATTGAATGGGTATAACCCCCCTTTCTCTACACCAACCAAATCATTCACGTCCTAAGCCTTTGAGTCCAAACTGACCCTGATCTACACCAACCCAATCATCACTGTCACCAACACACTCTTTTCCGACTATAATAAGATCAACAACATGCAGGACTGGTACGACGTCCTCCAACTTTCGCCACAGCAGTCGCTCACAGATGAGCTGGTGTCAAACCTTGATCGGAAACTGGCGCTCTTCTTAAACCTTGAGAAGAACAAACTCCTATTTGACAATCAGGATTTTTACCTAATCGTCAATGCCTGTTGGAGTCGGGGTGGAAGCCGGAAGCGGCGGGTTTGAGGTGGGGAGAATGTATGGTGGTGAAGGGTAGGAGGAATGTTGAGGTGGGAATATAATTAGGGTTTCAAACTTTATTTATATAGTAATAAGTTTTAATGGTTGAGATTTAATCAACAAAAGAAATTAATGGTTCAGATGAAATCAAGTTGGGATTTTTTTAAGTACTCAGCACCAGTATAAATGAGATGGTACCGGTGTATATGTATATGGAAAACAGCTGCTCAGGGCTGCTTTACATGGTTTTTCCTTTTTTGAACCCCAGAGAAAACCCGGGATTTTTTTTCTAACTGTGGAGTACTGGTACAAATACTTGTGCCCAAATTGCTCATACTGGTGCCTACGTATATGAAAAGTAGCTGCTTAGGGATACTGTAATTGGGTTAAAAAACATTGGACCTGAGAGCAAACATGGGAAATTTTTTCTAAGTATGGAGCGTCGTGTATAAATCGGTGTCAAAGTAACTAATACCAGAATTGAGTCCAATATTTGAATTTTTAAACAATCCCTCCAAAATTTTGAATGAAAATTCATTATCCCGCCACAATGTAGCACCTGTATGAATGAAAAAACAATGTCGGTGCTAGTATTATTTGATCTTCAAGTTAACTTTTTTATTTTTACTATTAGGTCCATAGAAGAAATTTGGAGGAGGCGAATCACAAAAATGAAGATATCACAACACAATTAAATAAGAGACGATTGCGTGTTCGAAATTTAGGCTACAATGGGTGAAAGGAAGCACCACTAACATATTTATGGAAAATTACACTATGGCCCAATAGTTCGTTACGACATTATCCTTCTCTCCAAATTACAAAAATTTTGTTGCATAAATATAGAAATAGAAATAAATGATTTTTTAGCAACGTACTTATATAACCCTCAGTTCTTTGATAAGTGCAAATATAATCCCCAATTTTTCAAAAGTGCATATATAACCCTTGATCGACATTGACTCAAAAACTTATAACCCTAATGCCGGAAACCAACGTTGATTTAAGGACACTTTGGCGAGTAGAAGCCCGGAGCTCCGGGGGCTGCCCAGAAATAGCATCGGAGCCTTTGGAAGAGAACAATGGGAACGAGATTAGTGGGCGGCGGGTTAGGGTTTTGGGATGGTAGAGCGGTGGTGGATTGAGGTTTGGGGTGGTGGTAGGGCAGAAGATTAAGGTTTAGGCTGAGTTTTGGGTGTTGGTAAGGTGGCGGCACGAGGGGAGAACGAAGAAGAAGGTGACAACGAAGAATTTGAGGTAATTTTGTAATTAATGGAAAATTGATAAAAGTAAAATTTAAACAAGGGTAATTGGTCATTTTATATCAAGTCAATGACGAAATATGCATGTCAACATCGGCATCAGGGTTATGAGTTTTTAAGTCAATGCTGGTCAAGGTTATATTTGCACTTTTGAAAAACTAGGGGTTATATTTGCACTTATCAGAGAACTAGGGGTTATATAAGAACTTTGCTCATATTTTTTTTTGGTGAAATGTTGGAAAGCTTTAGTACATGTTCTAGAGTAACTTAGAGTTGATTACTTAGGCGTAAGAAAGGAAATCAGAAAGGATTACTAATATGTTCTTATGCCCGATTGTTGATAAATATTACATTACGGACTTGGAAAATAAAAAGGGGTGTATAGGGTAGCATCACGTTTTAACGAATTTCAATTTGGAGTTACGAGTAATGTTTTTACCTTTTGCACTTAGGTCCCTCCAAGAAAGTTGGAGTTGTCAAATCATGAAATTGGTGACACCAAAGTGCAATTCAATAATATACGATTGCGACTTTGCGATTTGGGCATGTTTGGGTGAACAAAAGGGTCTCGAAAGTCAACATTGATTTCTTTAACACAGTCTTGGAAAATTACATTATAGCCCAAAATTGTGTTACCCCATTATTCGTTGCTCCAAAATACATGATTTTTGTTATTTATGCCTAAATATAGAAATATTAAACAATTGATTTTCTTGGTGAAATGTTGAAAAATGCTAGTACATGTTTTAGAGTAACTCATACCATAAACCCATTTTTTAAAAATCTTTTTCCTATTCTAGCTTGTAAATGTTGAATTTTTTTCTATTTGTTGAGCACCGGTACGATTAGTAGTGCCATTTGTCAACATATCGGTGCCTATACAATTACAATGCAACTGCATAGGGCTGCTTTAAAGCATTTTTTATAATTTTAAAATAAATACACTCCTAGCACCGGTATATTATAACCCATACCAGTGCTAGCTATTTTCCCACCACAATTTTACCCACCAAAATTACTATTCCGGTCACAAGCACCAGTATTAGTACCAATGTATGTCATTCAGCCAAAACCAGTGATAGAAAATATTGAATTCAAACATTTTTTTCAAACGCACCGGCATTAAGTGAATCAGTGATGGATTTATTCATAGGCACAGGTTTTTAGGTTCATTTGCCAGATTACCAGTGCTTATGAAAGTCCTATAACTGGTGTTGCTTTCCCAACACTGACATTCCGGTTCCTATGTACCTTTTTTCCAGCATTGTGGGACGCATCGTTCGACCAACAATTATGCCATGCTCATTTGTGGTAATCTAGTTTCCTAGAGTGTCAAGAAGCAACCATTTGTTTCTCGCTCCAGTACTGAACCAATGTATCGCGCCTTATCCAATACCACTTGCTTTGAGATCTACGATTTCCTCTTTTTGGTTCTCCACTGCTATTTTGTGACCATAATGGTTCAATTTTTCTTGCTCAAAACCCAGTTGCTCACTAGTGTGTGAAGCATATAGGCGTCGATTATCACTTTATTAGGAAGTTAGTTGCCTCTTGTAAATTTTGTTTTAGTTAGGTTCATACTTCACTACACCTAGATGGCATTTTCACAGAGAAACTTTTTCACCCAAAATTTTCAGATCCAAACTTTATTCCGATCAGTCATATGTATCCCTTGGAGGGAGGGGTGGGTTTCTTAACGTAGATGTATTAGATTAGGAGTCTACCTGGTCAAAATCTAGCTCTGTTTCCGGTCAAAATCTGGCACGTCTGTTGCAATACACAAGGTTCACGCCAAAAAGTTTGGGCCAAAAATTTGGGCTGAAATTAGGTCCAAATTTTGGGCCTTAAAACTATAATTCACATTTAAGTGATAAAACATCAAATTTAATATAAATAAATAACATCAACTAAAAACTTTAAACCATCAAATTAAATAATTATACTAAATAGACATCAAACTAAAATATTTAAACATCATACAAAAATTACTAAACATCAAATTACAAAATTAAAACATCAAACTAACATTGTAAAACATCTCATTAAAAGGAAAATGAAAACATACATTCCACTGTTGTAACATTTGAAAAAATGATTTTGACGTTCCACTTCTATCTACTGATCTTATTATTTTTTTACATGATAATTTACAGATGTAGAATGATACGTACCACTTTACGTATATTACTGATGAACAAGACATAAACATCATTCACTGACAAACTCAAAATTGAAGGAATTCATAGAATCGTCATTTGCACTACAAATACATTTAAAGTTAGCATATAAAATTTGCAAACTTTAATTTGAAGTTTTACATAAAGAGTGGGTCTCCTGACAGGCGGCATGTCCATAAGCTTATGGACATGCCACTTATTTCTTACCTTATATACTTCATTTGTTAAATTACATACAAATTTTAGAATTTTTGAAATTTTTTTATAACATATATTTTTATGTTTTCACCTTCAAATACATATCAGTTCTTGTTTTAAGTTATAAAATACAATATTTTAATTTTATAAAAAATTTTACAACATTTAAGGTAACATCCCATGTGGACTGTCCATAAGCTTATGGAAGGCCACCTTTCCTGAGACTTACTCTATTAATATGTAAAAATGGCAATCGTCATAACTATCGAACCATCAAACACCATTCATTATAAAATGGTTCATATGCCCTAAAAATCACTAACCTACAAACCAAAAAATTTCAAATCAAGCTAAAATATCAATAACAATCAAGCGCCTCAACACTAACACTAACAATCAACCATCATAACTGAAAAATCAATGTAAAACAACACATCACAAACAACCAAATTCTATTTTTCCCCGAGTTATTTTCCTTCGTTGCTCGCTTATTCACAGGCTTTCTTTCTCTCCTGCTAGTTTCGAAGAGGACGGTGCTTCTACTCCATCAACGCAATGATCAAAGGTCGACTTCGGTTATCTATTCAAGAGAACACCTTCGGGAGCATGATTCCTCATAGCATTTTTTTAATATCTCATCAATGACATCGTAGGGTTCTGTCTTGGAAAGTATTCTTGTGAAATAATATAAAACATCACATACAGTAATTTAAACGTCAATATATGTAATTAGAACATCACAGTAGCACAGATTACATCACTGACAACTACATTGAGGAAAAGTCAAATACAATATTTAAAACATCAATATCAAAATTTAAAAACATCAAAATTTTAAAACATCAAACAGTACACACTAAAATATCAAAAAAACAAAACTGAACATCAATTGCATACTTAAATATGAAAACACTACAAGCATAAAATATTGAAATTAAATCATCACACCAACACAGATAAACAGTACTTAGAGCTTAAACATGCAAGATTAAACATAGAACCTAAAAAATCAACAACAGTATTTAGAAAGTCACATATGCAAAATAACAAAATTTACAGATCTCTTTCCTTCTCGATTGCAGCAACAATGGAAAAAGCATTCTTAGACATCTAAGGAACATCAACAACAAAAAAGAAAATTAGCACAAATCGTAACAAAACCCTAAGATATCACACACAATAAAAAAATAAAACTCAACATCAATTGTACACTTAAAACACTACAAACATCAAATACTGAAATTAAATCATCACACCAACACAAATAAACAGTACTTTAAACCTAAATATGAAAGATTAAACATAAAACATGAAAGGTCAACAACAATATTTAAAAAGTCACACCTGCAAAATAACAAAATTTACAGATCCTCTTTCCTTCTCGATTGCAGCAACAGTGGGAATGCATTCTTACACATCTAAGAAACAACAACAACACAAAAACTAGCACAAATCGTAACAAAAACCTAAGATATCACACACACAGTCAAAAAAACAAAACTCAACATCAATTGCACACTTAAAACACTACAAGCATCAAATACTGAAATTAGATCATCACACTAACACAGATAAACAATACTTTAAACCTAAACATAAAAGATCAAACATAAAACCCGAAAGGTCAACAACAATATTTAAAAAGTTACATCTGCAAAATAACAAAATTTACAGATCATCTTTCCTTCTCAAAGGCATCAACAGTGTCAAAAGCATTCTTAGACATCTAAGGAACATCAACAACAACAAAAAATTTATTACAAATTGTAACAAAATCCTAAGATATCACACACAATATAAACTGAGGGGGAGAAGAGACATTAGAGTTTAAATCAATCTGAACAGAGTTAGTGTTTTTACCTGTGAGGTCATCTTGACTGAAAAGCATTTTGGTCTGTGGGAATAAATCAATAGCAGCACACATTTGTTTCTCTATCTCAGTTAGTATTGGTAACTGAAACTTCTGGAAGCATCCTTGTGTGTGTTTCTCTATTTGATCGTTTTCTTCTATGATTGTACCCCCCATTGAAGTCTCAACAGAGTAAAGATCTTGCCTTATAGATGTATCTGGATGTATAGAATCAGGTGAATGGCTTTCAGTTTCCCTCTTAAGGTTCTGCTCTGGCCCCTGGGAGTGAGAAAGAGGCTGGGATTTGTCTAGATTGAATTGCGACGCAGTTTGAGTAGGGGAGGATGATTGGTCCAGGGGGTTTGGTATTACTGGATCCTGTTTTTTATCAATATCCGCCCTCAGTGGAAGTTCCTGGCTGGTACTTCTAAGGTATTCAGGCACTAAAGTTCTACCTGTGGGTTTCCAGACGGTTTGTTGGTTTTGATCATTGACATCTCGAGCCTGAGTAGGATGAGATCCCAGGATACCGCCTGATTGTCCATTCCTATGGATTGCTAGCATATTATCTTCTCCTAATTGAGGAACAGCAAGAGGTCTAGGTTGAGGCTTATTTAAGTTTAGATGCTTGCAGTTTGAGGTGTTATGACCCAATTTTTTGCAGTAGCTATAGAACAGAGGGACATTTTCATATTCTATTTCACACCTTACACTATGTTCAGGGGATCCTAATCTTAAGAAAGAAGGGAGGGGGGAACTCACATCGACCTCAACACAGATCTTGACTGCCGAGGGGCGTGTAAGAGATAAAGTTGCAGCATCCATCTTCATGTATTTTCCCAGCTGGTTCCCCACGTCTTCTATTACAGCAAGATTGTAATAGAAAATCGGAACATTTCGAATTGTAAGCCACACAGGAGCGATAGGAGATTCCGTTGATGTGGAGAAATCAGAGGTCCATTTGAAAACTCTCATCTGCTGCCCACCCAGAGTCCAATTTGCTTTTAGCCAACAGCGCTGGTAGTCATCCTTTGACTGGAATCTGATGAGTAGATGCTTGTAGTCGATAGCCCCTAGTTGGTATCACGCCTGAAATCCGATCGTCTTGAAAGCCGTTTCTAGTACCTTCATTGAAGGGCGGCCTTTGTTGAATTTACCGATTAGGGCGTTTTGGTAATGGATTGAAAGTTGCTCAATCTGCTCCGAAGTATACATACAGGCAAGCTCCCCCTTGTATTCTTTGATCGGTGTTAGATTGGGGGTGTAAGGGAGAGTGGGATTTAGTGGCATGGATCTGGTTGTGAGAGCTGAAAGAAAGGATTTCCCCCCCAGGGGGGGAGGAGCCTCCGCCATTAACGGTGGCGTCAGTATTTGCGGCTGTTGTGTGACCGTTATCAGTGGATTTTGGCCGTTGATGGTAAAGATTAGGTTTCCGTTCAAGTGACCGTTTTTTCGCTCAGAGAGAAGGACGAGGTTGCATCAGCTACTAACTCTGAATCAGGAAAACAGGTACTCCAAACCTTCTTCACTCAAGCTAATTTGAGGAATTTAAGATCCTCGACAAAGAGATCCAAGATTAGTTATAAATGATAGACAAATCAATCATGCAAAAATTTTTAATTTGGAATGTTAGAGGCATGAATCCTGCTATGCTAAGACTAAAGAGACTGCTGAAAGTACATCATATTGATTTTCTGTGCATTATTGAACCAAAGCATGCCAATATGGAATGTTCTCAGTATATGCATGACCTATGTTTCGAAAATTGCATTGCCTCAGAATCGGGAAAAATCTGGATAATGTGGAACCAAAATGTTAATGTATCTGTTGATATAGATCACCCTCAGCACTTATCTGTTCATATAGACTGCTGCACATTAGATAGACAAATGAAAGCTTCATTCATATATGGCCTCCACAGTAGAGCAGAAAGAGAAATATTATGGACTGAACTATCACAGATTTCTGATACTGAAAGGTTATTCATTGGAGACTTTAATGTAATTGCATCTGTTACTGAATATAAGGGTCCTAGTACACCAAAGCTAGGTAGTATTAATGATTTTGCTGGCTTCATTTCCCAAAATAATCTTCAACAAATCAATACAGTGGGGAATTTTTTCACCTGGTCAAATGGAAGGAAAATTCCAACTTTCAAAAAATTGGATAGGGCTTTATGTACCTCCTCATGGAATAATTTTTTCCCTCATAGCTCTGTGCATAATCTGAATAGACATCCATCTGATCATTGCCCTATGCTTCTGACCTTAGGCTCTGAAATTCCTGCATTTCCCAAACCTTTTCGCTTTATGGATATTTGGTTTCACAGATCTGAATTTCTTCAGATTTTGGAGAATAATTGGCATCTCCCACTCCATGAGGGGGAATGTTAGGCTTCTCGCTTAAACTAAGAAGACTTAAGCCGGTCTTAAAAAAATGGAACAAAGAAATTTTTGGAAATGTCCATGAAAATCTCAACAGAGCTGAGGAAAATTTGAACACACAAGAGTTAATTTACCAAGATAACCCCACAGAAGCTTAACTTATTAGTCTTAACCAGAAAAAAGATATGTTAGTTAGAGCTCTTAAAGAAGAGGAAGGTTTTTGGAAGCAAAAGGCTAGACTTAAGTAGCTGAAAGATGGAGACAATAATACATCTTATTTTCATAAAGTAGTTCAGGAAAAAAGAGCTAAGACATTAATCACCAAGATAAAGGATACTAATGGAAACTGGAAAAATTCACCATCTGAAATAGAAGAGGCTGCTGTCACTTTTTATAAAAACCTCCTGACTGAGCCTTATGAACCAGAAGCTGGACTTTTCTTCCCACATTTTCTAAGCCAGATCCCAAAACTGATCAGTGAAGAGGAAAATATCAAACTAGTCCAATTAGCCACTATGGAGGAACTTAAGAAGGTAGTCTTTAGCCTTAGTAAAAATAGTGCTGCTGGATCAGATGGTTTTTGTGGTGCTTTTTATTGTGGAGCATGGGATATTATATGCCATGACCTGCTTCAGGCCACTAATGAATTTTTGTGTGGAGTTCATATCCCCAGAGCAGTCTCTAGTACATGGATCACACTCATCCCAAAAACCAACTCCCCTTCAAGCTTATCAGAATATAGACCTATCTCCCTTTCAAATTTCATCAATAAGATTTTCTCTAAAATCTTAGTTGATAGAATGGAGCCTCTAATGCATAAAATCATTTCCCCTCAACAAACTTCCTTTTTAAAGGGTAGAGACATTGCAGATAATGTGATATATCTTCAGGAAATGATAAAGTTTTTGGGCAGGAAAGCTAGAGGTCAAAACTGTATTATAAAACTGGATCTTATGAAGGCTTTTGACATGGTAAATTGGGGTTTTTTGAACAGCATCCTACTAAAGTTTGGTTTCCATGGTCATCTGGTGCGGAATATTTTAAATAACATATCTGATGCATGGTTTTCCATACTGATAAATGGCAAACCAAATGGTTTTTTCAAAGCAACTAGAGGCATTAAACAGGGAGACCCCCTATCTCCATTCCTGTTTAATATTGTTTCTGAATCTTTCACTAGGAGTCTTTCTTTCATTTTTAAGAATGAAAAAATTGACTACTATGACTTGCCAAGGAATGCTATTCCTATAACTCATTTAAGCTACGCGGACGATACTGTAATTTTCCTAAGGGCTACTAAGCTAAATCTTATCCGCATAAAGGCTTTTCTCCAGAAATTTGAGCTAACAACAGGTCAAAAGATTAACTATTCCAAGAGTGAATACTATGTAAGCAACTCTGTCAGCTCAATTCGAGATAGAATCATAAAAATCACTCTTGGTATGAAATGAGGCGAATTCCCATTCAGGTATCTCGGATGCCCTATATTTGTTGGAAGAATTAAAAAAGTCCATTTCCAAACTTTACTGGAAACAGTGGCATCTAAATTATCTAATTGGAAAAATAAATGACTTTCAATGGGTGGGAAACTAACTCTAATCCAAACATGCCTATATTCCATTCCACAACATATCTGGGCAGCCATAAACCCACCAAAGAATGTGATCAATGCTCTGGAGAAGCAATTCTCCAAGTTTTTTTGGGGTGAAAAAGATGGGAAGAGGAAAAAAGTCTGGAGAACATGGAGGAAACTTTGTGTTCCTGTAGAGGAAAATGGTCTTGGCCTTAGGGATATAAAATCAATCATCAAAGCATTCTCCATCAAGCTTTGGTGGAAATTCCAACAAGGGGAGACCCCTTGGTCAAGGTTTCTATGGTCTCTGTCAATTACATCTAGAAAGTCTAGGAATTGGGACAGAATATGCAAGATAAACAGCCTAGCAGAATCCTTCTCCAAAACCATTTTAGGAGTTGGACACTGCAACATGTGGACAGCCAACTGGTCTCAATTTGGCCCCTTAGAGGACTCTTTAACACAGGATTTACCACAGGAACTCATGAATCTGACTATCTCTCAATTTCTGGAAAATAGAAATGAAATTCTTCCAACTCTTGAGACATCACTGCCTCAACCTATTCTCCACATGCTGGCAAATCTCAGAATAACATCGAACAGAAAGGACAGAATGATTTGGCAACCTTCATGGAACGGTTCTTTCACATTCAAGAGTGCATACAATTTGATAAGGGAATCCAGGCAGAAGGTGATGGCAATGAGCAAAGTATGGCACTCCAGAATACCAAAAAAGATAAGTATGTTCACCTGGAAACTTTTAAATAGTTTACTCCCCTTTGATAATGTGCTTCAATTTATGGGATTCCAATTAGTATCAAAGTGTGTTTGCTGTACATACACAGACTCCATTTCACACTTTTTCAATGATTGCTCTCTCTC